>OZ024831.1:25587630-26787630 GCA_964016985.1 Anodontia alba
CTGGATCAAGAAATCTGATTGGTTGAAATAGGAAGTGGGCGTAGCATCTTAATTTATTCAGCATGACAAGGGTTAATTGATGAATATAATATAGAGGGAATGACCTTTGCGTGCAATGAAGACACTCAAAAAATATAAAATAGCTGAAGCACAAGTTGTCTGGACCAGTCTAGCTAGTTTCGGCCACTTAAGCGACATCAGAGACTCACATGTAAATTTTCAAAAATCCCGGAATGTGGTCAATGGTCACGCAGGACCAGAAAATATAAACAGCACTATAGAGAAGTCTAAATTGCCTAAATTTGCAACTAGGACCCACTCCAAATCGCTGCTATATAGGCACATAAAATATGACACCGTTTTGTGTATTTTTGTCTAACTTATATTATAACAGGTCTCTTATGAAGACAATAAAATGAACGTTTCCTTTCAAGTTATTGTAGTTGTCATTTCAAAATCACTGACCACAATGTCAAGAGGATCTTCTTACGTTATTGGAAGGGATTCAGTTGAATTAACAGTGAGCTATATTTGTGCTAAATCAAATTGGTTTTGACATCGAGCTCGAGAATGTACGAGGGAAATTGTGAGAAGCCAAGCCGCTGTCCTTGCTCCGTTATGCAGACACTCCTACACCATTGGCTGTTGCTGTATACATTGTCCTTATGTTACAATCATGCGTCACCCCCACTTTTGACACCAACGCATTCGACCAAAAAATGGAGGCAGTGCATATGAAGTTTGTCCTCTGCCCGTGAACACACATCCGCTTTGACTATGGAGAACTGTCTTTGGTTTAAAATGCCATCATCCAATACACACTTGGATGGATGTACAGAAATTTTGTTATACATGTATATTCTCACCATGTTCCACAGCCTTGCACGACATAGGTGTTGGCCCTGAGAACAGTGGTTGGGCATGGACAGTGTGATATCGCAGAAAAGGATGACATGCGTATTTTGAAGGTTGTGAATGAGGCCTATTCGTAATGAATTGATAACGGTTTTGAAAGGTCGAATAGAGATGTTTTATTACGTTTTGACAAAATCCATAAAGAAGATTATTGTCAATATTGTACCTCTATTTCGACCCTTATCACTTCAAATGCAATGCGAATACAGCACAGCTGGATACTTGGTGAAATAATAGTAGTTGCCCGTTTGAATCAAACTATATTTGATACAATAAATAGACCTCTATGGCTCTATATCCATACACGTTGGTCACATAAAATAGTCATTTTAAGCGCGACTTGACAATTTATTATTGGCTTATGCATGTATATCCCGAAGTCTTCTGTAAATGCTACGGAATAATTTGTTCTGTTTTGTGACCTTGCCGCAAACGTTATACATGATTCTTAAAATATCACAGCATGTTCTGTATAAAAGACTTATAGAGAATATTAAAAACTACTGACCCATTCGTAGCGATAGTATTGTTCAATTGGTTATTTGTCAATGTCAAATAGTAATGGCTGACTTATGCTGGCTTGTACAAAATGCGATCAGTTTTTTACAGTCAATGCTTTGAACCTACAAAACAATTTGCTTTACAATGTTACCGCGGAACCTTACCCAGTGTTTATATTTCTCTTTGAAGTTCTTCGTAGGAGTCAGATTCATTGATACAATAGTATTTCAGAGACGGTACGCTTTATGCCTAATCGAAACATGAAATAGATATACCCTCGGCGCCCATGGCATTTAAAATGTGTTGAAAGGGAAAGGAACGATTATAAGCTGTTTGACTTGATAAAAACAGTATAAGCTGAATTATATCATTACATCGTAGAAACATAAAATCAGCTCATAAATACATACAAAATAAATCATGGCCTCTGTTATGTCCATTTTAAAGCCAGTTTCTCTCTCTCTCTCTCTCTCTCTCTCTCTCTCTCTCACACACACACACACACACACACACACACACACACACACAAACAACACTGTTTACCATCATTTACTGATGTAAATTATGTAATGTTTATATAACTTTACTTTTAAAGTCGTCAGCTAAATAAATTCTACAAAGAAAAGAAAACAATATGTTAAAACATACAAAGGAGTACCTTAAATAACGTAGAAATTATTGCTCCATTTTTTTTTTACTAAATAACAGACATGCATCATTAAATCGAGTTTCGCTTAAGCCTGTGCTGGGAGGCGTATTCGCCCTGCTAACTACATTGTTGCCGTATTAAGTTTCATTGAAACCGAGACTCTAACTTGCGTTATTCTATGTATTCGGCGTTTATATAAATAACCTTTATAAATTTTATTTATCAGAAATGCGATTACTTGAAAATGTTTTAGAGCAAATTACTATTGTCCATGTGTGTTTTGACGAGAAAGTTAACATTATACTTATATGTTTTAAATTTCATGAGCTGTTTTATTTAGTTAACAAATGAAGTTTAAAGAGAGAAATCCAGTAAAATGTGACAATGTAGAATAGAAGTAAAAGTAAAAATTTGTGAGCTCTGCTATTAACAAATGGACATGTTATAGTTGTTGTCAGTTTCTTACGGCCCTGTTATGAATCGACGCATCACTAATATAATTATTAGTATTGCTTTTTCACGTTCTGGTATATTTGGCAGTCATACATTGTTTAAAAAGATATCAATATTATATTAGATTTAAATAAAGTATTTTCATAATATTACATGTCTGTATTGATTGACTCTAAGGTATTGTTGTTTTTCGGACCATTCAGTATGTAACAAAGATCGTTTTAAATATTGAAAAAGGTAATATAAAAAACGGTTTTAATATTTAAAATTGATGTTAAGGTAAAATTGATTTGCAAAATAATACATCTAAATAATTTTTAAAAATCGTTAAATTATTATTATTATTATTATTTGTTAAAAGCGTCTACGGGAAATAAATTATCACAATGTCCAGTCAAAACGGGTACATTTTCATAAATCATGTTTTTCGAAAATAACATTATCTCTTTAATGTTGAAGGCTAGAGTTTACCCGTATGGAAATAAATTGATTATCCAAGATTTGCATAATGTCAGATGCGTTAAAAGAGAAATATTAAAATATTATGTGTTACTTTTTACGGCAATGATTGTCAACAAACCGCCAAATAAGGCAGAAGCCAACTGGACATCTCTCTCTCTCTCTCTCTCTCTCTCTCTCTCTCTCTCTCTCTCACACACACACACGCACGCGCCAATAGTATAGATAAAGCAACTAAATATGCCTGAAACTGGAGGACGATCACAATTTTGTAAAATGCAACAGGATATTAATTTTAAAATTTTTAAATACAGGTTAGCATGTAGCAGGCATTTTTAGGTTAGCATTCTGTCGATACCAAGAACAGATTTGGCGGTGAAAACAGTTTCTAGCAACGATAAAAAAAGTTTCTAGCAACGATAAAAAATAGTGAAGCATATACATTTCTGTTCTTGTTTAATTATTCGATATAAATGAAAAGCTTTTTTTCATGTGACGAGGTACATTTGTGGAGAGTTTTCTATCACCTCGTTCTAGTGAAGAGTCCAACACACGTACTCTAGTCTTAAAATTCTGCAATACAGATTTTAACTGTGAAAGAAAAGCATTGGTAAGGTCTAAATGCGAAGTTCCGGACCAAAATGTTCATCTGCGCAGTTACAGGTCCAAACAAATGAATATGAAGATCCCAGAAAAGACCACTGTTACGGACCACAGTCCTTCCATGCAGCGAATAAGGGTTGAGTGACACGAAACGACATCATAAAACAGCACTCTAGTCACAACGGAACGAGCAAATGAAAAGGGATTGCAACGAAATGCAACGGTGTCAAAAGTGAATTGATTGCAAATCGTCGTAGTGTAGTTAGCTCCGTTTGAGTACTGAGCCCAGTTGTTCAAAGCGACGTTAGCTTAACGAGCTCATTAGTGGTAAAAATTTTAACTGTTCTAGTAAAGACAATATCTAATTTACGGGAATTTTTGCTGAAAAAATGTGAGAAGCTTTTGCAAATGCTAAAGCTACTCACATTTTTTTTTTTCAGCAGTATATTAGCTTATATGCCATATTTAATGATCAAAGTTCTAACGATACGTTAACTAACGACATTGTTAGTTTTGAACAACTGGGCCCTGGAATAGATCGCGCAGATCTGCCACTTGACAACTGCGATGTCATCGACGTACTTTATAACATTGACTTCTTCGAACCGGCCATCTCCGATATATGTAATAATTACGCAAAATTTATATACTGTAACCTGTTATTCTTAATGCTGTATAATGTACAGTAAATGTTCTAAATTTTCGTACACTAAAGTTCAGATAAAATGGCATATGCAAACAGTGCAGATCCAGATCAGACTGCTCCTTCAGGAGCAGTCTGATCAGAGTCTACACTGTTTGCCATTCCACCTAGTATTTTAAGAAATAACTGCAGAAAAGGCATTTTAGTCCAAAAAGTATGAAATAAAGTGTACAAACTTTTCTAACATGAACAGTATCACTTAATGTGACTGAATACACTTGGTAGATTTGTCGCACTTTTTGACAAGGGTGACAACGTTTGTGAATTACTGTTTGCTTGCCTGCACACTAAGTACCTTTGAAAAAGAGTCTACTCTAAAAGCAAAGAATATGTGACGTTGGGGAGCAAATTCATTCCTTTTAGAGTATGCCTCTTTTCAGAAGATAGCAAAAATATTTGATAGATTTATCTCCCTTTAAAGTATATAAATTATCCATCGTGCCAATTTTAGAACTGTAGATCCTTATTACCTGAGAAAAATTAACTATTTCAAAATGTCGTTTGCTGAAAATGTTACCAGCATGAGAAGAGTTAGACTATAATATTGCAATGGCTGAAACAGGCGTGAACGAGCGCGATAAGTAATTTCAACAGTTACCGATCCTTTGGCCATCAAATTCAAATTCTTGACATTAACAGTTCCCTTGGGTCATTCCGTTTATGCTCTATTTATCGTCATTACATGTGGAATTAGTGGTGTGTCTGTCATAAAACTTCAGTCAATACTTCACTGTAGTGTATATTATATTTTCGAGTCCTTTAACGCTAGTGCTGCTGAACCAGGATACACCCTGCTTTTGCAAACTGTTTGCCATGAAATCAACAATCTGGATCAAGCCATTTGATTGGCTAAAATTAGAAGTGAGCGTGGCATCTTAATATATTCAGCATGGCTAGGGTTAAGATAAGCGAGCCTATTCCGGGAGTTTTGAAACTAATTGCATGAGGATTACGAGGGTCATTGATGAGACCTAAGTGATCTAAACACTCTACTCTGACCCAGAAAACTTCGATTATTCATCCCATTACGAACACACGCCTATTCAAATATATTGAAAATTTCACCACCACAAAAGTGAAAGTTTTCATATAAAAAATCTAATATTTTCATATTTTTGTTCAAAACATAGATTGTGGGTACTCATTAGAACCGCCCCGCCTAGGCGGTTCTAACGAGAACCCACATCCTATGGTTTTGAGCAGAAAAAAATAATGTATACTGTAAACATCAGTTGTACTATATAAAAGTTGAGTTTAAGGGGTCAACATTAAATAGGTATATTTTCGTGATATAATTTTGTCTGTCGTTATTGTTCGCAAACTCCATTCCCTTTTTTAGATTTATTAATGTGACAAATGTGTAAAATTAAATGTCTTACACTTAATTGATTTTGTTACAAAATAAACATTATGAAGTTGTATTAATTGCATTTAAAGCAAAACGCACTCGATGACGGTTCTTCTGTGAGGGCATCATCAACATTCAAGTTGTTCCGCTACATTAAGTTGCTAAGCTTCACGTGTTATTGTTTTTGGCGGCTCAACTTCATTCTTTCTATTTTGATCTTGTCTATGAATTCGGCTCGACGTTTGACCATACACCATCTTTAAATGAATGTGTTCTTTAAAAAGGGTCCTTTGGAAATAACACTAATGAAATGAATGGGTCTGTTAATGTATAATAATGTATTATCCGTGGCTGCAGCACACCCCGAATTGAACGGAATTTTGTTTTCCGTACAACTAAAATTAATAGTTCCAAGTGTCTCGAAAATAGGATCTGTATGATGGCGAAGTAAGGAAGACGTTATACAGCACGTCATATCAGTTCCTTCAGTTATTGTCAGCTATATCATGGTCTCGGCTAATGAGACTTGTAACGGTACTCGTGTTCTATTCACCTGGTGGTTTTCTTTTGCTCCAGTATTCCAGTGGTGTTGTTTGAGACCTAGGGTCCAAGGTCTCAACCCATTTTCTGCTGAGTCATTATCTTTGCTTCAATATAGGCTTTATCTGTCCTTAATGATTCTTGGCTGAACTGAAGACCCCACACGGACCGAACAAATATATGTTTTTTGTCACAATGAAAGCTGAGGGCAAGGGTTTGGATCCCGTAAAACAAGCTTAAGTCCCCAAGTGCTTTTTACTGACTATTCCAAGGCGGTACTTTCATTGTGGTACTGTATAATAAATGTTCTGCAGTGTTTCACTTACAAGTGTTTTGTTTTCTTTTAACAATTATTTAAGTTAAAAATATATTGAGTTAGGTTTGGGCAACAGAGTTGCCACCTTTCTAGGAAAGGGCTGCAAATTCTGCTTGCCATGTGTTCTTGTTGCGGCTGTTTGATTGTATTTGTTTGTCTTTCCCTTTGATGGTGAGTACTTGATGTGGATTTGATTGTATCGGTTCCTGAGTTCACTTATTTATTGCTTTAATTCGCATATTAAGTTCATTAATACAGGTCATGCCAAAACCAGAACTTTGTGTAGACCGAGGTTTGATGGCACATATGTCACTGGTTAGCCTATATACAGGAATTTGTATGAATATAATAAAAATGTGTGATGTTCCTTAAATAGGAATAATTGGATATATCAAAGAACGTGATGAGAATACGAGTCCACTGGGCATTAATTGGTTAAACTTAAGCTTACTGTAAACCTTTAAATAATAATAAGTGTTCCCTGAAGTGGATTAAATTAAATAAAATCAAAGTAGTATTGGCAGTTGTAGACTGTATCATATCAGTAGGACTGGAACTGGGCCAGTAAAGAACTGTGTCCTATAAATAGGACTGGTACTGGGGCAGTAGTGTTGTGTATCGTATCTGTAGGACTGGTACTGGGACAGTTGTGGACTGTGTCGTATATGTAGGGTAGGACTGGTATTGGGACAGTAGTGTACTGTGTCGTATCAGTAGGACTGGTACTGGGACAGCAGTGGAATGTATTGTATATATAGAACGGGTGATAGGACAATATTCACCTGTCCTGTCAGTAGGACTGGTACCGGGGGAATTATGGACTGTATCATACCAGTAGGACTTGTATTGGGACAGTAGTGGACTGTGTCGTTTCGTAGGAGTGGTAATTGGACAGAAGTACAATTGTGGGCTGAGTGGTATTGGAAATGGGGGAGTAGTGTACTGTCTCGTATCAACAGAAATGGTAATGGGACAGAAGTGTGCTGTGTCATAGCAGTAGGACTGGTACTGGGGCAATAGTGGACTATTCAGTAGGACTGGTACTGGGGGAGAAGTGTACTGTATTGTATTAGTAGAATAGGTATTTGAGCAGTCATGGAGTGTATCATAGCAGTAGGACTGGTACTGGGTCAGTAGTGTACTGTGTCGTATCAGTAGGACTGGTACTGGGGCAATAGTGGACTGCGGCGTTTCAGTAGCACAAGTACTCGGGGAGAAGTCTACTGATACTGTGTACTGTGTTGTATCAATGGGACTGGTTCTGGGGCAGCAGTGAACTGTGTCATACCAGTAGTCCTGGTAATGAAACAGTAGTGTACTGTGCCGTATCAAAAGGACTGGTACTGGGGCAGTAGTGGACTGTGTCGTATCTGCAGGACAAGTAATGGGACAGCAGTGCACTGTGTCGTATCAGTTGGACTGGTACTGGGGCAGTAGTGGACTATATCATTCAGTAGGACTGGTACTGGGACAGTAGTGGACTGGGTCATATCAGTTGGACTGGTAATGGGACAATTGTGTATTGTGTCATATCAGTAGGGCCGGCACTAAAGATAAATTGTGGACTGTATCATTCAGCAGGACTGGTACTGGGACAGTAATGGACTATGTCGTATCAATTGGATTGGTACTAAGGGAATTGTGGATTGTAGCGTATTAGTAGGACTGGTACTGGGGCAGTAGTTGACTGTATCGTATATGTAGATCTGGTACTTGGGAAGTAGTGTACTTTGTAGTATCAATAGAACAGTAAACGGGACAATTGTGGGCTGTAGCGTATCAGCAGGACTGGTAATAGGACAGTAGTGGACTGTGTTGTATCGTAAATACTGGTACTTGGGCAATTGTGGACTTACGTATCAGTAGAATGGTACTGGAGTGTGTGTGTGTGTGTGGGGGGGGGGGGGGAGGGGGTTAATGGTAGACTGTGTCGCATCAGTAGGACTGGTAATAGGACAGTAGTTGACTGTTTTGTATCAGTAGGACTGGTATTTGGGGTAGTAGTGGACCGTGTCGAATCAGTAGGACTGGCACTGGGGTAGTAGTGTACTGTATCGTATATATAGGACTGATATTGAGGCAATAGTGTACTATGTCGTTTCAACAGGGCTGGTACTGAAGCAATTGTGGACTATAGCCTATCGGTAGGACTGGTACTGGGGCAGAAGTGGACTGTAGCATGACAGTAAGACTGGTACTGGAGCATTAGTGGAAAGTATCATATCAGTAGAACTAGTACTGGGGCAGTAGTGGACTGTTTCCGTATCGGTAGGACCGGTACTTAGATAAGAGTGGAGTGTGTCGTATCAGTAGGACTGGTATTGAGGCAGTAGTGGAGTGTATCATATCAGTAAGACTTATACTGGGAAAGTAGTGGAATATAGGTGTCAGTTGTACTGGTACTGAGGCAGTAGTGGGCTGTGTCGTATCAGTTGGACTTTTACAGGGCTGTATATGACTGTATCATATGACTGGTATCGGGGCAGAAATGGACTGTATCATATCACTAGAACTGGTATTGGGACAGTACGGGTGTGTGTAGTATCAGTTGTGGAGTGTATCATATCAGTAGGACTGGTACTTGGACAGTAGTAAACTGTCTCGTATCACTAGGACTGGTACGTACTGGGGCAGTAGTGGACTGTATCATATCAGTAAGACTGGTACTGGGAAAAAAGTTGACTGTAGGTTATCAGAGTACTGGTACTGCGGCAGCTCTAAGTTTATAGATCATTCACTGTTATCCCTTGATATATGATCCTTTCTAGATTAACTGAAATATAATTACAAAGTTCTGCAGCATTGTGTTTGAAAACATTTATGGGGCCAGTGAAAACAAAATCTTCCAAGCGCTTAAATTTAACTGAACTAGGGCTACATGTCCTGCGACAAAGTTTATTCAAGTAAAGAACCACATCAGCTAACCTATCAACTGCAATTTTGGTGCTGATAGAAATCACAGCAATCCCCATTTCGAAGACATCTTCACAAATGGAAGCTACTTTCAGAAAACGCTGGACTTTTTAAAAGTGACGATTTGTTTTCGTATTCATAATCATTTGCCTAATGTTGTTTTATTAGTATTACTTATAAAATAATACTAATACTACTACTACTACTAATAATAATAATAATGATAGTAATAATAACAAAATGTTGTGTCATATTATTTGAGTGTATACAATACATATAAATAAACACAAGCAAACGTGTGTCCGCATAGACTCCCGCGCGTACATATAGAATATAATACAAATTCTTACATCTCTGCCGCAAATAAATAAATAAATAAATAAATAAATAAATAAATATTTTCCCACGTACTGATGATTGGACCATTAAAATTTATACAAGTTATACGGTGCCTTCGCTCTACTGGACAAACAACAACAAACAAACGATCAACAACAACAACAACAACAACGACAACAACAACACAAACATACACACAAATGCACACAAACACAAATGCAGACACACACACACACACACACACACACACACACACACAAACACACACAATAGCAGACTGCGGGAGAAATTTCAATGTTCAAATATTACACTGTCATACAATAGTTACCTGTACTCCCCATCTCACTCATCTTTCGGCACAAACACATACGAGAAAATAAGAGTTAGATACACCCATTCGTCTGTTTTGTCTGTTTTGTTCGCTCGTCGCGTCTATATATTTTGTGCTGTTCCCTACTTAACTTGCCAAGCTCTGTCGTTTCAAAAAAATAGACAGAACACGACTAAGCTGGACCGATAATGACTAGTCAGTAAAATCATAACGCGATTAAAAAGATAAAAACTTTTTGACTGCAGTTATGTAACCGCTGTTCAGCTTAATTGCATAGAGCACCTAACTACATTCGTAGGCAGGCTTATGCAATGTAGACCTCTTAACTGGCCGTGGCCTAGCCAGAACGGAATTATTTTTACACACAAATCCGAAATATCGAAAATTATGCCAAGAATCGCTTCCAAAATACCCAGCTAGCATTCTACGTAAATCTACATCGGACCGTCATCGGCCCGTCAGCTACCCTGACGGGCAGAATGACGACCCGATATAGATTTACGTAGAATGCTGACTGGGTAGGGACTACTCTTAGAGGAAATAATTTGCTCCCAGCCCAGAGGGAGCAAATTCTTTCCTTTAAGAGCAGTCCCTATGGTAAAAAGCAAAGTATTTTATGTTATTGTCACTTTATGGTAAATATTTTTCTTACGCATGTTACGTACATGTGCGTAATGAGCGCTTCGCCTATGACTGGATCTACACTGTTCGCACAGACACCGCCGTCCGAATACGCAGAGTAAATACTGAAAACACAAGTATGGTAAATGCTTTACCTTAACAGTAATTCCATACTTCTTTCAATTTAACACTCTTTCATTACTCTTTCATTATTTGCAAAGTAACACCATTAATATTAAAATGGATGCGACATAGTACCGTATTATCCCAAATATTCGGACACCTAACTCCTACCCATATTTGTTAATGAAATTTGAGATGTCCATTTCGCTACTGTATCTACTAATGTGTGTTACAAAACTGATGGATGGATGGCAAACAGTGTAGACCCCGATCAGATGCCGCGTTCGGTTGCCTCTGATTTAGGTCTACACTGTTTGCTCTGACCTATCTGTTCGAAAACTTAGGGTTATTACTACGACTATGAGAAGGTTTATTGCCTGATAAATGAAGATTGATATTTATGCTTATTTTAATTGAGCCTTTGTTTAATAAATGTTTAGACTTGTTTACATTGCATGCATGTGTTTGTTAAAATATACCATATACACCTGGTCAAATAGGCCTGGGTAACAGTGTAGATCCTGATAAATGTTACTATTACACCATCATCAACACAGATGTGTTTAAATTTTAAGATAAGCCCGGTAACGAGCTAACGTATCCGAATAGTTATCTAAAGATACGTACGGTATAGATGTGTTTGAAGTACGACAAATTGAAATAATAATAAAGCGTTTAGTTATGTTGATCTGCTCTCTCTCTCTCTCTCTCTCTCTCTCTCTCTCTCTCTCTCTCTCTCTCTCTCTCTCTCTCTGTTTCCATAAACGCCCTTTATAATGATGTCTTGATGTGCCAGGTAACTGATAGCTCACTGAAATATCAACCATGCGGTAATACAATAAACGTTTCCATTATTTGACAGAGGCTATCGACACGGCGGTCCGGCCAAAGAATACCAAAATGGCGAATCACACCGAGTATTCCATTTGCAAGATGGCGAAACACGAGACTTATGAGGTCATCCTACAAAATTTGCTATCGCGGCCATTTTGAATTTTATCTCTACTTCGAATTTTTATTTCTGTCCATAATCCGTCAGTTTACAGGCTAAGCAAGCTTTCCTTTGAGCATGAGCTAAACTTTCATCACGAAAACACGCCTATATAATGCTGACCCCCTTCAGCCCCACGTTAATATAGCAAAACTGGGGTTTACAGGGGTATACATTATTTTTCTTATTTCTGCTCAAAAACATAGATTGTGGGTACTCGTTAGAACCGCCTCGACGAGGCGGTTCTAACGAGTACCCACAATCTATGTTTTTGAGCAGAAATTTGAAAAAAAAAATATTAGAATTTTTATCTAAAAATTTTCATTTTTTGGTGGTAAAATTTTCAGTATATTTGAATAGGCTTGTTTTCGTAATGTATGTAATGTTTCAGGTAACACTTGCACGTTACGCTCTTTTCACGTGATAATTTAAATTACTTCAACACAATACTTTACAGCCATATCGGCTAATTCTGCGCATCCGCTAATCCTGCTCATTCTTATGGTTTTGAACAAATATAAAAAACTTCATCATTTTGGTACAATATTTCGATAAACCGATTGAATGGAAGTATAAAATCATATTCAAACCGCAAACTCGAAATGTGTGTAACATCTTTATGAAAGCACGTGTTTATGTGCAAAAGTAACACAGGGCTGCACGGAAATCGCACTTGACAACAAGACCATCGCAAGCAAAAATATAATATCTTAGAGGTTGGGAGTAGTATAGGCTGTCCCTATACTACTGTTGGGCTATTGCTTTAGAAATTTATGCAGCAGCAGTTCTTTTCAACTGCGAAATAAAGATGCAGTAAGTAGGGTTTCAGAACAACAATGTTAATCCGTAATTTATCCAATTTGTTCAGAATGTGGTGTCGCTAAAAGGCAACGCCTCACTTTTACATTGTCATGTTTGTGTATTAAATGGCAGAGTTTTAGAATGTCTCTATTTTCACAAATTATTTGAAATTTATTGTCATTCTGACACAAAGCTCGAAAGGGCAATATTCGTTTTGAGATTGGAGGCGTAAAAGATCATTATTTTGATCAGGTTAAAGTATATTTCGGTCAGTGTAAAAAAGAAGAAACAACAACAACAACAAAAAAAAAAAAAAAAAAAAAAAAAAAAAGAACGCTTATTTGTCATTGAGTTTAGCTATCCTATATATAAAGCGAGTGATGATCATTCGGACGTAAATATATAGGTAGCACCTATTAAATTCATATTGTTGTATTTACACCATTTTTCGTTTTGAATTATTCTAAAAAAAAAAAAACAACCCAAACAATAATACCAACAACGGTTGTGAATTTATAAACTAAGTCAACATAAATTTGGGTTATGGCGATAAAAGCTATAAAATATCTATGCAGTTTATGATACCGATGTAATTGTTTGTTGGACGTTTTTTTCAAATTATTGAAGCTACTGACTACACTTTGAAATAAAACGAATATGCCGAGAGGTGTGTACGCCGTAGGATGTAACGTCCTTATATTAAAGTTATTTTAACTGTTGTTGTTGTTGTTTTACCTTGAAAAAGATACGATGACAATCTACAACCGAAACTGTAGCAGTAGAACGCCATTATCTTACAAACGTGACGTTTGTTTGTCTATCCCGCTACGAAGTGTGTTTTTCGCAGATGTGGTTGAGCACTCCTATGCTGACCGAATTCATGGTTATAATTTGGGGCTGCATCAGAATTAAAGACGAGGTTTGATTCGACGAAACAGGATACCCAGTGTCAATTTTCGTACGTTACATAGAAAAATGATACATAGTAGAAATTTTCGTACACCGCGGACGAAAACTTATACCGGGTTTTCAAAATTGCAAAATTTTCGAATACATTAGCCATGAAAAATGATACCAGTAGGAAAATGTCAGCATATGTTGAAAACTGCCTATGGTAATTTGTTCCTCATATTCATTCCGACATTCTGGTTTGTTTTCTTTTTATATGTGGCAGATATAGGTTATATTAATTTGACAAGGTCAGCACCTACCACGTAGTTTGTGTACTTTCCGCCATTTTGCGTTAGACGTTCTTGTGATAAATTTAAGTGGGCATTCCTTGCATCGACATATACAGCGAGTGTTGAATATGGTCAAGAGAATAAGGTTAATGGATGAGTACATTATTCGAAGAGGCAATGATACTTAAAAATTAGGTATTCTCTGTTATATATTTATCGTTAAAACTTTGCATGTTATATATAATTTTAGCCGCGAGATGAAGTACAATCTAGAAGGTTGCCTTTGGAAACAAAGAACAAAAACAAAAAAAAAAAAAAAAAGACGGGGCTCGGTTTTATTACGTTCTTCATATATAAAGTTTATAATACTGTGTGGGGAGACGTATTATGACCGCAACACAGCACCAAATACCAGCTGCAATGAAGTAAATTTTAAAAAATCTAACTGTTTCAGAGGATTGTGCTAACGATGCTCCACCAGAAGCTGTACAGAACTGTTTAACGAAAACTAGAGACTCGGTTTTATTAAGTCTCATCATACACAGCAATGAAGTTTATGTTTAAGTCATTTAAACTGGGTGTCATCGGAACAGACTCAGATAAGCCTGTGCATCCACACTAATATGTCTACTTTATCGTCAACTGTATTGTAGGAAATATATATCGAGGCAGTCGGTAGGCCCATTAGGAAGGAAAGACAAAATGATTTTCTTTCGTTTGGTATCATTTTTCGTGGGTACTGTATTCGAAACTTGCAACTCTGAAAACCCGTACGTGATGCACGTGATGCAAGAAAAATGATACCGGATATCATTTTTCGTACGTAATGTACGAAAATTGATATCGGGTATCATTTTTCGTCGTATCAGAGGTTATGTGCAAGTAATACTGATCTGCAGGCTCCCACCACAACACTCCCCTAAAATTTATAGTTTTTCTACTGACCGTTCCAAGGCAGTTCCTCTGTTGCATTTTTTCTTTGTCCGTCGGTGGTATCATATGTGGCGTTTGTTTTGTCATTGTCTTCATCTCTCCTTCTTTTAGGGCCCCAGAGGGAATGTGCTTCCTGACATTTCCCGGGTATCTCCACTTATATGTTTGCTTATACCATTTATTTAGACACGGTGATAACTGTAGAAGTGCCTTCTGCTGTCTACAGTGAGAGACTACAGTGAGGCAGAACTAGCACATTGTTACTTGTAGTGAATTAAAGTCCTTTATACTCATCACGCAAAGAAGGAAATGTTTAATGAGTAACGGGCATGATATTATTATTTTACTAATACTATAAAAGTGTTTAAAACAGGAAACCCTTCTTAACTTGGCTGGATAGATGGCTCCAACACCACATGTGTTTGCTTGGTTAAAATGCTGCAAACATAAACATTTATTTATGCGATGGTGTCGTAGAACCAGCACTTCATCTTAAGGCTTATTATTGCTTTTTCATTGCTGTTTTCGAGTAAGTCTAGTTAATTCGGAGACACTTTGAATGAAATGATAACTTTTGCTTTCTAAAATTAGTCAAATAAGACAAAAAATCATTTTGGCGGTCTCTATGTTCCATTGTCCCAAAGATGGTAAGGGTATGGTATGGCACACTTTTATCTTTACCGTTCGTAACTTGATTAAAAAAGTACCTCGAGCAAAAAATAAAACAAATATTTCTATTTGCGTTTTCATTTGTGTTGAATGTTTATTTTCTTACATCAAAATATGCTCAGTATCACCAAAACATACTTGGATGCGTGCTCAAACGCATCATGGCAAATACGATGGAGCAAACAGTTGTATTTTTCGTCCCATGCCCTCTGTATTTTATTTTTCATGTGGTAGCGAGTACTGGAATATCCTTTGTTCATCGTACAGCTATCAACCACATAAAAATTTCTGGAACACTAAAAGCGTGTCCGAACTTGACTACAACACTGTAGAATCACGATATTTACGTCGTGTTTTTTTTTTTTTTTTTTTTTGGTTTGCCATCTTGATTCAGTACAGCGTGTTCACATTGCGTCTTGGCACAGTTGCAGTTACGTAAATCGGCACGAAATTTAAAACTATCGAGGAGTTCGATTTAATGGAGATGTTAAATATGGCTGTCTTATGTATTTCGGAAAAGATCAATGTAACTTATTTACACTTTAAGCTTAAATTCGCCGACCTCCGTGGCTCAGTTGGATACACGTCCCGTTGACGATCAGGAATTGAAAGTTCAACCCCGCCAGGTCCTGTCACTAAAACAAATTGCAAAACTACGTCAAAAAGTAAAATTTTGGCCTGGGTTGCACTGTTTCCCGTCCTGACAGTCATCCTGACAGCATTGTGTAGAAACAGCTACAAGTAAATTACACATTTCAAGTTTTAGGAACTAAGCTTATAAGGAAGTACGGTAGGTAAAATTTTTATATACCACATACAACACTGGAAAATTATCTTTTTTTGCGAACGCGGGTAAAGAAGACATTCACGCAGTCTGGTAGGGCTTTCATTGTCCACTCAGAGAATCGCTGGGTAATGTAGAATATGTCAACGAGCAGATAAGACACTGATCAGTACACAAAAAATATGCAGGCTGATCCGGGCCTGCAACGTTCGTGCGCTTCAATAGATTGGCGCTGTAGTGATGTAAGGGAGAAAACCAATGAAACTGAGCGCAACAAGCATCACTCAGTTAATGATAAACACTTTTCATTTACCTTGAGCGATCAAAAGCCGATATCAATAAGACCACCAAGTGGGGACAACAAAAAAACAAGTCAATCGGAAATCTGCACAGACTGATCCGGGTCTTAGCAGTCCATTTACAGATCCGTTGTGTGCTTTTTTGTTAAAAGTATCAACGGACAGCAAAGTTTCTGATGGAAATGTACGGAAATTTGTATGAGCCGCAATGTCAGAAAACGTACCTTCAAACATGTGCGCCAAGTGAAGATTATGATCAGACTGCGCATTCGCGCAATCTGATCAGCATCTTCACTGGACGCATTTAGGGTAGCTAAGGATGCAATGTTTCTTCATGCAGACAAAGAAAGACTGTACAGATATGCAGGCTAACTAAATTATTTAGATATGCAGGCTAACTAAATTATTTTGGTACACGACTCATGTCATTCTATACATATTGCAAAAACTCATCTTTGCATAGAACAACACTTTCACAGTGCACTGTAAAAATTTATCAAATCGGTGTAAAGACGGTGGTATATTAACCCATTGCATAATGCATGGACACCCCCGTACCATATATTGGAGGAGTTAAGTTTAAATTTTAGATATTTTGGGCTATGTGATTAAGATATTCCTAAGGAAAAATGTCTAAACTATTTGCAAACAGTGGAGACCCTGATCAGACGCCGCGTTCTGCGGCGTCTGATCTGAGTTTGCACTGTTTGTCAAATACCCTTTTAGTGGTCTCCAGACTGCAATGGTTTAGTAAATACAGCAAAAAAGAAGATTATATATATTACAACCAGTCAAAATCATTTCCATTTAGGCCATGATATAATGCGTTTGTCTCATAATAATGATCCTTTAAATTTGATTTCAAGTGTTAAAATCCTTGGCATTCACACTGACAATAATTTCACGTGGTCCAGTGCTATTGCAGAATGTATAGTTCAGGTGTTTTTGTTCATTTGTAATAGGTGGTGGCCCTCTCTGTCCCTGGGCAGAGCTAAATTTAAAATCAAGTTTCAGCTTGATAAAATGTAATCTATAGGAGGATTTAGCCGGAAACGAAATGTTTACAAAATAAAACTCAAAGGGATATAACTCTAATATCTGGTGGACTATTACCTCGAGATAATATGCGCTGCTGCAGATCATGATCTAATTACGAGGGTGAGTCAATCAGCAACCAGCCTAACTTATTTCCGGTTGAGATCCACCTCTTCTTTTTCGATGTAATTGCCCTCTAGTGTGATGCACTTAGACCAACGGTGTTCAAGTGCCATCAGCCCAGAACTGAAAAAGTCAGGGTCCTTTCCATTGACCTACTCCTCAACTGCCGTCACGACTTCTTCATCAGACCGGAAATGAAGTCCACGGATATCCTTTTTCAAGTTTGGGAATAGGAAGAAGTCGCTAGGAGCTAGGTCAGGCGAATAGGCAGGATGTGGTATTAATTCATACCCGTTTCGCTTTACAGCATCCATTGCAACTTTGCAGGTGTGGACTCTCGCGTTGTCCTATTGCAGCAAAACACCTTTAGAGAGTTTACCTCGGCGTTTTTCACGGACGGCGGTTCTCAGCTGGTCTAACAAGTTTGCATAGTACACTCCAGTCCAACATAATAACGCCTTTTGCGTCCCAAAATACTGTGGCAATCACCTTACCAGCAGCTGGTTGCGTCGACTTTCTTTGGCCTCGGGGACCAAGGCCCTACCCACTGACGACTCTGGGCTTTATTCTCTGGTTCATAATAATGAACCGAAGTCTCATCTGCAGTCACCAGACACAAAAGAAAATCATCTTTTGACCTAAAACGCTTCAACAAGACGCTCCATACTGATGCTCTGGTTGCCATTTGCTCATCGCTAAGGGATTTGGGGACCCAACGGGCTGTTAGCTTGCGCATACCTAAAAATGATGTAAGATTGTTGAAACGCTACCATGTGAAATGCCTAATGCCTGCGCTATTTCTTCCACCTGAATTCGCCTATCAGAGTATACCAGATCCCGAACTTTCTTACACATTTCTTCGTCGATGGCATCCAGTGGGCGTCCAGACCTGGCTTCATCTTCTAAAGACGTTCTACCGCGTTTGAATTCCCCTACCCAGAATTTAACCCGAGCATAAGATGGTGCAGAAGACCCATAAACATCGGCTAACTCGCCGTGTATTTCCTTGCCTGTTTTACCTTTTAAATGCAAGTACCGAATTACAGCACGGTACTCAACTTTAGATGAAAAGCATGCCTTTGCATCACTAGCCATGTTTGACATTCAGTATCTTATTAAAGAATGATTCAATACGTGTGCAATTTTGTACCCATGTATAAAACATGTATTGAAACAAAGCATGAAAATCGTGACCGTCTCGGTCCATCGAAAATGGGATAGGCTGGTTATTTATTGACACGCCCTCGGATATATCAAGTTTCGGCTTGATTGGATGTAAACTGTGGGAGGAGTTAGCCGGAAATGAAATATTTACTAAAAATTCAAAGGGACTTAACTGTTAATATTTGGTGGACTGTAACCTTGAGACAATATGCGCTGCTCGTCATCATGATCTAAGTTTCAGCTTGATCGGATGTAAATTGTAGGAGAAGTTATCCGGAAATGAAAAGTTTACATATGGACGGACGGAGAGACGGACGGACGGACGCAGAGGGACATAACGTAATACATCCCGTTTTACAAAAGTGCGTATAAAAACATGTATGCTAGAATATCGAATTTCTATGAAAAATAAGTTGCCTATGAAGCATTCACTCAGTCCTGTCATTTTGGTTTCTGGAAATCTGAACATTGCGAAGTCAAGCCCTTTTCAAACTAGGGGCAGTACAGCTTTTTATACAACTACGAAGACAAAAATCCGAAATCTGACTTCTTGTCTGAAGTTTAAAGTAACACATAACTCTGCTTGTACACATCTACTAGAATAGGAAGGAAGGGTCTTCTTTTTTGTCATAAGCTATCCAGAGTAAATAATCAAGACTCTAACCTGCATGGTTCGTAGGTTATAAGATTCACAAACGTGTCATAAACACATCAGCAAACAAAATAACAAAACGATAACAATATAACAGAAGTTGGGGCATGAATATCTGACCTAAGTTATGCCCCCAATGTAAGGTGTATCGCATTTGGTTTACCCGTTTGTATGCAAACCGTATAAGTAAAGATACACAGATATGGCACAATCACGAAACGCAGCCCTCCCGAGGCACCATACGAGGGACAGATGAGGAACAAGCAATGACAAAATAAACGCCACATATGAAACAACAGACGCAAACAAAGAACTGCAACAAACGAACCACCTTAGAATAGTCAATAGCAAAACTACTTTGGGGTTTAAACCAATTTTACTCGCGCGAAACCTCGCCCTTATCTCCTGTTGTAGCTTGGAACATTAACACAATACAAACTGACACAAGTCAGAAAGCAAACGGGTCAGCCGTTGAAGAAGATGATCATTATTTAATATGTTTAAGTTGAACATACAAGTGAAAGTTTTCAACATTATACTTATCGTCTGCAAAAAATCAAAGACGGTGAAGAAATTTATTTGTAAGCCCAGGGTCTAAAACGACTTGAAATTTAGAAATACAAAAGGTTGAGACAGAGCCAAGTTTTATCTGTTTTTATCAGTGTATTCGTTTTGCCGTTTTGCCAGAGAATTAATTGTTATTAGTGACTTTAAAAATAGTATTGTCCTTTTAACTGCTTAAATTCATAACCATGGCTATCGATATTATAAACTTCGTATATTTTATACTTAAAGTTGTAAATACTCTGAATTAGGTTCTAATATCAATTGATTGTTCTAAATCAGATATATCAACCACTCTTCCAAATTTGCAATGCAGCTCGTCATAAAACTCTATTTTGAAAGCTTTTTGTATTTGTGGTTAAGCTGGACATCGTTTGCATGTTAACAAGTCAAGGTTTACAGCTTTGCTGACCTTTTTAACTTCACAACGGTGAGTGGGGCCGCAAACGCTATGCCGTAATCGTAAACCATGCGTCTGAACTTACTCGTCTGTGGTCGGGCTAACCCTAGTCTTACCAGACCGACGTTTTCCTTTTTTCTGACGTGCAGATTGTACTCAAGGCGTTATTGTCTCATATACTCTCTTGTTTCTTTGTTGACCCACTGACGAGATCGGGAAGATTGGACTAGCCAATTATGCGCGTACCTGGAACTGTTTATGGATTAAGGAGCAGTTTTACCGCCTTTAAAACCATATTTGTTTTCATATGCTTCTGCTATTGACACTTTACAGGCGATACTTTTGTTGCAGCTCTGTTTTATTTGTTCGTTTTGGTTTCAATAAGGTTCTGCTTGTATAGTCATATCATGATAAAATGTAGAAACAAACCAAATGACCATTATAGGAACAGTTTGATCTGGATCCACATTGTTATCTCAGGCTTGTTTGTCCGAATATTTAGGGAAATACAGCACTCTCTATATAGAAACATTTGAACCGAGTGTGTAGCGATTGTACATTTGAACTCATGGAAAGAACAGAAGCTTATTTGTATTTCCGTATGGTAATATGCGAATGGAGTATTTAAGATTTATGATTGTAGTGAAACAATAGAGGTGTAGCCCCTATGTGACTCAGTTGCTCTGCTACCTTACCATATGACTACTACTACTACTACTACTACTACTACTACTACCACCACTACTGAAACAATAGAAACTTGCATACATTTATCAAAATAGTAGGAAGATAAATCAATTCCTGGTATTTTTAATGCAGTAACGTGTATTTAATCTGACTGAAGTGGCAAAAAGCAGAACTGACTTATAGATGAGATATATTTACTATATCAAGAGCAATGCCATAGCAGCAGTAATAATATTAAAGCACAGAATAAGACATATAATTGTCGGGTTATCTTGCCACATTCCTGCTAACATGCTTCAGAGGAAAGCAGAAAAATTAATGTCACATACAGGACCTGTCATATATGATTGCAAAGTTAAAGTGAACAAAACCACTATGTGTTATTCAATTACAGTTCACAAAACTAAATAATAATGACAATGATTATAACAATAAAACAGACGACTAGATTTAAAAGTGATATTGAAAGTGATGATATGAAAATCCTAACAAGTAGTCATCTATAACAAAATACTTAATTATGCGAAATTAAATTGGGAAACGAATATGTA
Source organism: Anodontia alba (assembly GCA_964016985.1). Lineage (NCBI taxonomy): Eukaryota > Metazoa > Mollusca > Bivalvia > Lucinida > Lucinidae > Anodontia > Anodontia alba. The sequence continues at coordinate 25,609,279 of OZ024831.1, forward strand.
TTCGAATAGTTTTCTTGAAAAAAAAATTATAACCGTGTTTGGAACACTTATATAAATGAAACACTTTTAAAACTGGTAAAATAACAGTTTGTCACGTGTTACGCCATAACAATACATTCACCTCTTTTTAATTTGCACAATGAGTAGTTGTTTTTTTAACTGGACAAGCGAGGATTAGTTCTCAGCACAATGTTTCCAAGACAAAAACAGATATGGACTCCTAAATTATTGCTTGCATGTATAAATTATATAAGAGAAAAACAAACAATTGTATTCCATAGGCACAAGTCATGGTTATAATATGATAACGTGCCAGTAAAATCAGAAATAAAATAAATCGTGTATACTGCTTGTTGCCCAGAAAAACAACAGTCTAGCAATACTGCTACAGTTTTAATGATGCCATTGGAAATATAAATATACTGACAAAGTAATCAACTATAATGCTTTGGACATATTTAACAAAGTTATTTGTAGTAATTTCAGTGGGAAATAGAACTCTAGAAGGAGCAAATGATGAATGAAAATGACAAAATGTTACAAAATTTACGAGCGTCATTTGAGAATCTGGAAGGAAGATAATACAGGATCTGAAGTAACAATATTTTTTTATGATTACAGAATATATAAATTATTTTACCCTGAGTTTCAAATATAGGAATATTTCCCTCCAAACTTGCTCACTGATTATGTAGAGGACCGCTATGCGCACCGAATGTTTGAAATGTGGAGCTGCATAAGAGGTTTCGCACCATTAAAATTGGTTTAGGCACCCCTAATGCCTGCGCTATTTCTTCCACCTGAATTCGCCTATCACAGTATACCAGATCCCGAACTTTCTTACACATTTCTTCGCCGGTGGCATCCAGTGGGCGTCCAGACTTGGCTTCATCTTCTAAAGACGTTCTACCGCGTTTGAATTCCCCTACCCAGAATTTAACCCGAGCATAAGATGGTGCAGAAGACCCATAAACATCGGCTAACTCGCCGTGTATTTCCTTGCCTGTTTTACCTTTTAAATACAAGTACCTAATTACAGCACGGTACTCAACTTTAGATGAAAAGCATGCCTTTGCATCACATTGGACATATTTAACAAAGTTATTTGTAGTAATTTCAGTGGGAAATAGAACTCTGGAAGGAGCAAATGATGAATGAAAATGACAAAATGTTACAAAATTTACGAGCGTCATTTGAAAATCTGGAAGTAAGATAAAACAGGATCTGAAGTAACAATATTTTTTTTATGATTATAGAATATAAAATTTATTATACCCTGAGTTTCAAATATAGGAATATTTCCCTCCAAACTTGCTCACTGATTATGTAGAGGACCGCTATGCGCACCGAATGTTTGAAATGTGGAGCTGCATAAGAGATTTCGCACCATTAAAATTGGTTTAGGCACCCCTCCCCACCAGTAGTTCCAAGGCAGGTCCTCTGTTGCAGGTCACTGTTTGATGAAAAATGTATCAATCGATCAATTTACTTTTTCCGATTTGCTTGATATGGGTTTTGTATACTAGGAAAGCGCAAAATGCAGTGATGATAATTGCAAGATCTTCAGAATATTACACAAAAGTGATGTTATCCAATAAAAGCCAATATCGTAGTTATAGTAAATGTTTGGACACATAATACCAAATGTGCACCAAAATTTGAACAAGTTACTACATATTGACGTGCCTAAAAGTTCTGAAAGCAGCGTGTCGCGGTGTCTGATCGGGAACTACACTGTTTGCAAAGGCCTGTCATTCCGACAAATAGCAAGATGTCCACTGAGTTCCGCAATCACAGAACATAGCCAACAAATGACACCAAGAGGAAGACCAAATAAACCATGACAGACAGCTTACATGCCGCAAATCACTGATAAGCAATGCAACCAGCTCCCTCTTGCCTAACGTGGTAAATACATTGCCAGAAAGGATCTACCAAACAACAATAAGACAACTTTGAATACATAAGATAACATGAAACACAACCCACAGAGAGCAGCCACAAGGCCAAAGTACAACAATACTAGAAACAAGGCCGTAGCAGTCTCAGTAGAAAAATAAATTCCCACGGATTTAAATCGATTTTAATGGTACCGAATCTTCACTCTGGGCTACATATTAGGTATTCCAGAGCCCAGTTAATCAAGGAATCGTTAGCTTCACGAGCTCGTTAATTACAAACTCGATTACTGTTATAGCTAAGTTATAGTCAAATACATTGATAATTTTGCAACAAAAATGTGAGTAGCTTTTGCAATGCAAAGCATTCACTTTTTTGTCAGCAAAATATTCATGTATTTGCCATATTTCAAGATAAGAATTTTAACGTCATGTTAGCTAACTATTTCATTAAGTATTGAACAACTGAGCCGTTTTAGATTTGTACGTGTTGTTTGATACTTACCGCGTATTGCTTGCGTTCTGTGCGTGCATGTCTTAAAATTATTGCTTCTTCTTTCAATGACTGTGGCATTAACACTGAGAATGGTCTGCACGATATTTTGTTCTGTCTCAGACATGATAATGCCGGCCTAAACCTTTCATTAGAGGGTTGATGTCTGATGTTATCTTTTTGCTTGGGCCATCCGTGGTTCGTTGAGTGGCTTTCTTTAGCTCTGGCTGCCAGTGTCTGGAGTATTTGCCACGAACCCCAACCCTTGTTTCATCACAGTGATTGAATTTGTTTTACACTATGTTTTATTGTGATGATTCACTGAGTCAGTGAACTTCTGCCTTTGCATTTGTTTTAAATTTGAACCTATTCGTGTTAAATTCATTTTATATGTCCGTAACCTAACTATTAAACAAGAACGAAAAATGGCCTGTTATTGAAGATACCACGATGTTAGTCTGAAAACCAATCGCAACCCCACGAGGAGTATTGGGAGTTGGTTCCGTAATAAGACGACGTATAGGGAGTACTTTCGCAGTTTCGATTCCCTTTTTTATAAACTTAATAACTCTGACACCAAAGATCCGTTTTAGATTTAAATTTACCAACATCTAATGACACAATATCTACTAAAATTAATGACAAACGGGACGACTTTGATATTGATATTGTAGTATTCATTTAGGGGTGGCAATTCCTCTCATGCTACATCCTAAGGTGCAAATATTTCTCAGTTAATTTGGTTTTACTAGTACATCTAGTTAGCTTGCAATATAAAAATAACTGCTAAACATCTTAAGCACGCATACCGTTATCAAAGATATAACATTTTCGCGGTGTTATTCTGAACTAATGTCCAAATATAACGTTTATTTGAAAGTAGTTGCGGTCATGGTACCAAAGCCGTAATCCAAACTCATAAATCCATAAACGAATGACGAATCAAAATGTTCAGACCAACAGACATGGACCCCAGAACAAAGGGTGTAATCAGGCGTCCGCGGATAGTAAGCATTACTTGGTAAGCAAGCCTCGCCCACCATACCCATAACCTGAACTAAGGAAATGTCGGTAGAAGCGTATGTCCGGGATTTGGGAAGTCTACCTATGGCGCGTCACTGGCAAAAACATCAGAAGCAATTCTGGAAACTGCCACATTGTAGGGATTCACTAGATAATGATGTCTCCCATAGAACTTCTTAAATGTTGCTACCAGTTTTGATACCCCTGGCTCAACAACTTTGTAGTGAGCACTTTTCCACAATTTGAAAACAATTTTGCAATAATTTATGGCGACTCAGTATATAAATTCAGAAAGATTGTTTGCAAAACTTATTTTTCGGTACATTTTACAAAGTTTGTCACTCGCTAGAAAAGGTAGGTTTCAACATGGATATTCTGCGGCAAACTGCATGCGTGGCGATTAATCCAGTTATGGTTGATAACTTTGCTCCACTTTTTCATTGCACGACGGTGGGTCTGTTTTCAGACCAAACGGATGCTCCTTCCTAAATTTGTTTTAGATGCTCTGCGCCTGACTACCATTGTCTGTGGTCGGGCTCATCGTTGTCCTGATTGTGGTTTTCTTGTGTTCTGGCTTCAGATTTCCTTAGAGTCCTTTGCTTTTATTTGTTTAATCACAATGTTTTGTTTTTTTTTTTGTTAAGCGGACCGAATCTATATTTGTAATTTTGAGCTGCATCAGAATTAGGCGTGAGGTTTCGCGCGAGTAAAACTGGTTAAACAGAATGCAAGAACCATAGCCTTGTCAGCAGTATTTACGGAGTTACTTCCCTTTTTAATTGTTTTGCAGTAAAAAGATTGTCCAGAGCATATATCTGAAGGTATAGAATCATGATACATTGATAGAAGGCTATCACAGGAAGTGCATAGTGCAAGAACCGTAACTCTATCACAAGTAATTGCAGGGTTATTGTCCTTTCTAATTTTAGCAATAGTAATCTTGTTCGGAGCACATCTCTTAAAGTATTGAAGATAAATAAATGAAATTTAATACAGTGATAGAGGGCTATAAAGAAAGTTGCAGAACGCAAAAAATCATAACCCCGTCACCAATAGCTACGGAGTTACTTCCCTTCTTAATTTTTGCAATAAAAAGTTAGTCCGGTGCTTATATCTGAAAGTATAGAAGGGAATTAAATGAAGCTTGATACATTGACAGACGGCCATCAGAGGAAGTGCAAAGTGCAAGAACCGTAACTCTATCACAAGTAATTACAGAGTTATTTCCCATTCTAATTATAGCAATAAGCTTGTCCGGGCCATATCTCTAAAAGTATTGAAGATAAATAAATGGACTTTGATACACTGACAGAGGGCCATCAAGGAAATTGCAGACTGCAAGAATAATAAAATCATAACCCTATCACCAGTATTAACGGAGTTACTTCCTTTCTTAATTTTTGCAATAAAAAGCTTGTCCGGAGCATATCTCTGAAAGTGTAGAAGGGAATTAAATGATACTTGATACATTGATAGATTGCCTTTATAGGTAGCATTACACTAAATACTGAAAGTGCCGGGTTTTATAACTTTTGGACCGAGGTGTCAGTTGCAGTCTAAATACCAGACATGCTTCCATTGGATATATATCCCAGGTTTTATTTCAATGTGAGAAAAGGATAGTTATAAGGAAATAAAATGATGTTGTTTTTATAATTATATCTGCAAGCTCAAGGAAATTGTTGCTGATTTTATATGGTCACCCCGACATTAAAAAAGTCCGCTTGTTATTCGCTGCGAAGCTGCAGGTAAACAATCATGGTGGACCATAACTTGAAAAGGAGCAGGACAACATGTGGATTTTTTCTCAGAAACTTGTTGAGCTAGGGTGGCTCTATAAACAAGTAAAGTTTGAAAAGTTTTATATGTGTAGTTCTTGTGGCAGCATGTAAAAGGTTACTATTGTCACCTATGGAAAACTATTTAGTGGTCAGCTACCCAGAGGAACTACAGAGTGCAGGCAAAGGTGCCTGAGCGTCCGTCTGTCCGGCCATCTGTCCGTTTGGAGTTATATCTCTTACTTAAACTCTGGGTGCACATGTTATTTTCTCATGAATTTTACATTCTTTGCAGAAAATCACTTACTAGGGAACACAAAATTGAGTTTCTTAGTCTTATGGTTTAAAAGTTACAGGCTTTGCAGGGAAAGGACCTTACATTTCTCCTGTTTTTGGCATTTTTTGGGTCGAAAATCACTTACTAGGGAACACCAAACTGAATTTCTTAGTCTTATGGTTTAAAAGTTACAGGCCGTGCAGACAAAGGGCCTAATATTTCTCATTATGTTTGGATTTTTTGTTGCCAATCACTTACTAAAGAACACAAAATTGAGTTTCTTAGTCTCATGGTTTAAGAGTTACTGACCTTGCAGACAAAGGGCCTTATATTTCTTATTATTTTTGGATTCTTTGTTAACTAGAAATGTGTCCAAAGCACACAGATGCCCCCGCATTGACGTAGGTTAATTTGGCAAGTTTTGCACACTTTTATAGAGGTACCCAAAACAGGGGCATCTGTGTACTGTTGACAAATTTCTAGATTTTTTTGTACATTTTACAGGCTTTCAAATGGATTTCTAGTCATTTGTCATTGGGTCTTCTGATGCCAAGGCCACCAGCGCCTACAGCGCTTTGATTGCAATAAAAAGCTTGTCCGCAGCATATCTCTTAAAGTCTTTTACTCTTTCACTAACATAACCCTCCCACTAATGCGCATCTTCGGGGAGCATTCTTCGGTTTCACGATTCTCTTGTTCCAACTAGGTAAGTTTACAGACACGCGAAAAACAGAGTTTTAAATCTAATGCATTTTCGCATACACTGAATGGTTATTTGCTGGTATTTTCAATGAAAACAGTATACTGTGCTTCGCGCATCCTCGACCCAATCTCAGATTTTACAGTGACTAGAATCTGTTCTGCAGACATCCCACTTAAGTCACTCCGGCGAGGACAATGTACAATGTTTCTCTTTGGTTCTCCAAAACAGAAGTGAAGTTACATATCCCACAATAATATAAATACACACTTCCGAAGGCACAAATTGTTGTTTAAAAACAGGAATAATTTTAATTTTACTATACATATGGTAAAGACGCTGCCGTTATTACAACTAAGATACATTTGTGACTTCCTGCAAACATGTCCTTTCTTAAAACGGGCCTGATTTAAAAGAAAAGAAATCTATTATCATCCTTACTTGTACGTAGGTTAAGGACTATGATGAGTCCTTCATATGGTGAGCACCAAAGTTATGGAAGTCCCTGCTCTCTATTGTGAATAATCATCGTATATAAATGCTTTTAAACGACGTCTTTACGAACATATTATTTGTTTCCTTCTACCAAGTATTAGTATTTAATACAAGCTCAATGTGTCCGTTTAACCAAACGTGTATTCGCTCTGACTCCGATGCAATATTGCTTTTATGTTCAAAGTCCTGCTCAAGAATTAAAAAAAACATAAGTATTTATTATTTTATTGATATCTTATGTAAACTGCTTTATAGTGAACTTGTACCACAGGTTCAAACTAAATGCCTAGATTATGATACTATTTTCTCAGACTATATAAATAAAAAACTTCAGTCCTTCGAGCTACGCTGATTTTAGTTAGTCTGCTTCACGGAGTACATGGAGTCATTTCTGACATAACAGCATGCTGGTGTGGATAGACCGTATCACTTGTTAGACAGACTGTGTTGTCACCTGGAAAAAAATATAAATCTAAGATATTGAGACAAAAACATAAAACAACACAACATGAACCCTAACAGAGCATGGGTAAGGAATAGTTGAATAACAAAGCAGATTTCTTAGTTATCAAATTCTACAAAGATATTCTCTTATACGATATGTGCATCGCAGCCCATAATGCTCTTTATAGTTTAACAGCTCTATATCATTTGCCTGTTTGTTCATACTAAACTTTAGCTGATTGAAAAAAAAGGTAACCTATCAAAATATTGAATAAATATATCAATTATAATCGTATTTGATTAAAATATATTTGGCAGTTACGCTGCTTCTATAAGATGGGGTCGTTCAAAGCATTGGGACTACCTTGTAAGGATTATTAATTTTGATGGAGGAAAATATATCCCGCAATGGATTGTTGAAATGCAATATGTTAAATCTATGGCCGGTTGATAAGGCAACCGAAGGCAAAGCTTAAGCCATAGAGTGGGTTATTTCAAACATATCTTGTAATACGAGACTATATTTTGAATTAGCTGTCATATAGAAAACTAAACAACTAAACACAGAACCACAAGAAAATGAAACGTAGACTGCTAGAGAATTATGTTGGTCGAGCAATTGTGATACAAGACCATGTGATGTCGTGGCGATGTTGAGGCGAATGGGTACAATTTCAGGGAAGCAGCTGTGTCATAACGGCTTTTATTTCAATTCAGGAAAGGGGTGTGTTCTTTAAAAGCCAGAATGGGCTTTCCGTTGGTAGATAGCTTTCCTGAAGGTATTGCTTGTGCAGGAAGTCACAAAAGCTCCCTTTAAAGATTAAAAGAAGACACCGATGTTGTTTTTCAAATTTGTAATACATCATTATTTGTTTCTTTAAAACCAATTAAGGTGACAAATTGACTTTAAAATTGATGTTGTAAAACAAGACGGCGTACTTTATTTAAAACGGAGCATTATTTAGGCCGGGTGTAGAGCTTAAGTCAAAGACAGAATTGCATGACTTAGAAAGGTAATCCTCATTTTTCATTCAACGGTTAAGCTATAAATTTGAACACTCTGTGTTAGCTTTAAAGTATATTCTTTCTTTAATTTGCAAAAATCATGTCGGTATCTTTGATTTATGTTTTCAGTGTCCCTTTGATCTAACGAATGTTAAGAAGCCAGACGCTTTGGATGAAATATGTCGTTAATTTAATAAGAATTATATCACAGATTAAAGATAAAAATATGACTGGATAATTTATTACAAACAAAATATTTTACGACACGTTATGTACCGTAATTATTCTAAACAGTCTGCGAAATCACTGTATAGGTCCTAAATATTCGGTCAACTGGACGTATTGCCATAATATTCCTTAATTTTAAAGAAAGTAAGTGGAGACAGCCAGGAAAGGCCACTTTTACGAAGCACAGCCTTCTCAAGGTACCAAAAGAAGGAGACATGAAGAATATACAATGACAACAACAAAAAAAAAAAAAAAAAAAAAAAAAAAAAATGAAATCTCTACGCATGAACAATCTCCATTTCAACAAGACAGCCGATAAGGAGTCTAAGATGTTGTGCTGGAAATGCAAACAGGTAGACTCAGATCAAAATAGCAGCTTAATCAGTGTGTTCAGGCATGGCATGGCCTGAAAACACGCCTATATAATTTTCAATCCCTTAAACCCCACTTTTATTAGTAAAACTGGGGTTTACAGGAGTATACATTATTTTTCATATTTCTACTCAAAAACATAGATTGATGGTACTCGTTAGAATCGCCTCGTCGAGGCGGTGTAACAAGAACCCACAAACTATGTTTTGAGCAGAAATTGAATAAAATATCAGATTTTTGTTTTATCTGAAAACTTTCAGGTTTTGGTAGTGAAATTTTCAATATATTTGAATAGGCCTGTTTTCGTGATGTTTTTGAACATAAAGAATAAAATAAATACCATAAGTCATTTACTTACTTACCTTGAAGTTTCAGTTAGTCCATATGACGAACTGTTACTGTATATAATGCATTAGTCATTTACAACCCCGGCCTCCACGGGCCTTGGAAAGCGGGGTATAGCAGGGCCTTAGTACCATGCTTTTACGCCAGCGGTGTCCCGCCAGTGCCGTGGATGTGATAGATGTTTTATATCCCACCAATTCTGGTACAACAGCAGAAGTCTTTAACTAAATAATTTAATATACACACATACGTAGTCCTTATGGAATTTTTCTAGAAGCTGTTCTATAACAACAGAATGTTTTTGTAATGTATACACTAATTACAAACTTTAAGGTCTACAAGTGTTTTAGGGAAATAAAGACAATAAATTTATATTAGCTTATTCAGTTATTTTTTTTTTTTTTTTTGACATACCGTACCGAATTCAGTGTGCTGAGGGGGAACTCCTTTCAGTTTTAACCCTTTCCATTCTGCGTTTCTGAAATAGACTCTTCCATCTCTGAATTAGAACACATTCATTGCTGCAAAATGGTCGAGTTATATATCAAAAACAAAAAGGCAAATACTGTAGAACATTCATCATGAGCCATCTCATCTAGATCTACATTGTTTGCGGTATTTTTCGACGGGGTTAGAAGGGTTAAATTCCTGGACTGTGCAAAGTTTTAAATAGAACTTGTGAAGAACACATGCTGGCTAAAAAGGCTCATCCCCCGCCAATCGCACATCAATTACAATGACGAATGAAGCACTGCATCAAAAGGCAGCAGGGAGAAGACGCCTCCGCGGTGTTAACGGAGCTTTCAAATATATAACGAAAGGTTAGATTTTCTCAACTTAAACAGAAAAATTAAAATTATAAAGGATGTATTGAGGCTTTACAAAACCGCTCTTTCTCTCATGGTGTTTCTGCTGGCCGTTCCAGGTCTGTTCCGCAGTTGCATGCCTTCTTTGTTTGTGCGCCTGTGTTATTAGGCCTTTTGTTTTGTAAATGCTCCTCATCTTTCCTTCGTTTGTCGTCCCAGTAAACTGGCTGTGATTCGTAATTGTGGCATTTCCTGGGCATATTCACTTACACTTTTCAATTCTAAATAAGCAATACTTTATATTATTTTGGGCTGTATTCATTATTCATTATGGTCTAGTTTTGGTTTGCTAAGAAAGGTGTCCAACAGGCGGAGACGTTTGGAAGTGATTTGCCAAAAAATTGTCCCCACAGTATAAAGCATACACCAGGGCTTTGAGGACTGAAACACCAGTGTCTCCGCAATGCCGAGCCAATATTACACATGTCTGGAGCATAAGCGACGCTTATTGAAATACAATCGGTGCAGACATTAAACCACTGCTCCTTTAGGAGTATTTTAGTTTGGGTCTACAGTGTTTGCTCTAGTTTATCTATCCAATATTTAAGGTACATTCACGTCGTGTTCACTCGAGCTGAAAGTTGCACTTCCAGATATAACCAGAAAGTACAATTTGTACCTGAGGAAACGCCGAATAAGATTTTGTATTTGATAATAAAGCCTCACTGTGAAGCAACTCACTTATATTTACAATTATGCCCTCAACTTCAAAGACGTTGGAAGGGTATAATGCTTTGGGCTTGCCCGTCCGTACGTTCGTCCGTCTGTTAGTCACGCTTTTTGTGCATAACATAACATTTGAACTGTGCATAATATCCATGGACAGATAACAATCCTAAACCAGATCTTGATAATATCAATGCATATAGCAAGTTTGGTTAAAAGGCCTTCATATTTTACTCAAGTTATCGTCCGGAAACGAAAAAATATGGGCGTGTCTCGGGCAGATAACTCCGTAAAAATTTGACGAAATTTGCCCATTAGCAATTCCAAAACAGATCTCCTTAAGGTCAATGCATGTAGCAAGTTTGGCTAAAATTCCTTGTTATTTACTCAAGTTATCGCCTGGAAACAAAAATATGGGCGTGTCTCGGGCAGATAACTCCGTAAAAATTTGACGAAATTTGCCTATTAGCAATTCCGTCCCAGATCTCCTTACTGTCAATATATATAGCAAGTTTGGTTAAATTCCCTTGTTATTTACTCAAGCTAACGTCCGGAAACGAAAATATGGGCGTGTCTCGGGCAAGTAACTCCCTAAAAATATGACGAAATTTGCTCATTAGCAATCCCAAACCAGATCTCCTTAATGTCAATGCATATAGCAAGTTTGGTTAAAACCCCTTGTTATTTACTCAATTTATCGTCCAGATACGAAAATATGGGCGTGTCTCGGGCCGATAACTCCGTAAAAATTTGACGTAATTTGCCCATTGGCAATCCCAAACCAGATCTCTACAATATCAATGCACATACCAAGTTTGGTGAAAATCCATTGCTGTTTACTCAAGTTCTCATCCTGAAACGAAAAACGGACGGATGGATGGACAGACACACGGACGTCCAACGTGAAACCATAATATCCCGCCACTATTGTGTGGCGGGGTATAAAAAAATAGATGACCCGTAGGTTTTTCCTTATCAGGATTTGCGCCTTCCTGAGTTTTACCACGTAAAAAAAAAACAAAAAAAAAAAAAAAACAAAAAAAAAAAAAACAAAAAAAAACAAAAAAACAAGGAAATCTTGTAAGCAAATTATTTCAAAAAGTATTTCAACTCTTAAACTTAAACTTAATACGCTTATAGGGGATAATAAGTAGATAATCTGGTTAACTTTTGAAATAAATCCATTTTAATCTCACTGTTCTAGCTATTGCCTTAAAAATTAACAGGCTGATAAGGAATGATAAGTAAATGACCTGATCATTTTCTTGAAAAAAAAAAAAAAATCCGAAAATGTTTTCTTGAGTTATAGCCCTTTGCAAATTTGGCCATTTTAACTTTGAAAGCAAGATACCACAAAACATTTAAGCTATTGTCTTGAAACTAAGGTGACGATAAGTAAATGACCTGAAAAACGTTCGGAAAAATTCCTATAATGCTTTTTTTTTTTTTAGATATTGCCCTTTGAAAATGTGGGCACTTTAACCTTATAAGAAAGACATCAAAAAATATTTTAGCTATCATCTTGAAACTTGACAGGCTGATAAGGAATGTAATTAAATGACCTAATTAACTTTTGAAAAGTTTTCTTTCAGTTATTGCCCTTTGGTAATTTTGGCATTCAACCTTTTAAGCAAATTATCTCAAAACTATTTGGGCTTTTGTCTTGAAACTTGACAGGCTGATAGGGAATGACAAGTAGATGACCTGATCAACTTTCGAAAAAATTCTGGATTTTTTCTTCAGTTATTGCCGTTTAAAACTTTGGGCATTTTAACCTTGTAAGCAAGATTTCTCGAAAACCTGTTTGAGCTGTTGTCTTGAAACTTGTCAGGCTGACAGGGAATGGTAAGAAAATAACTTGATTTACATTTGAAAAAAATAAGATTTTTTTAGTTATGGCCCTTTGAAAATATCGACAGTTTAATTTTGTAAGCATGACATCTCAAAAACTGTTTAAAGTATTGCCTTGAAACTTGACAGCCTGGTAGGGAATGGTGAGTACTATTAACAAAACAAATCTGATTTTTTTTTGTTTGAGTATGGCCCTTTGCAAGTTTCGACATTTTAACATTGCAAACTGTTCAAGCTATTGCCTTGAACTTTGACAGGTTGATAGGGAATGATGAGTAGATGACCTAATTAGTTTTTTCTTTAGTTATGTACCTTTGAAAATTTCAGCATTCTAGTCTAGTAAGCAAGATATCTAAACTACTAGCAAGACAAAATATTTAGACGTAAACGTCTAAGTACAGGCGCAAATTGCGTTCATGTTTACTTAGAGATATGGAACAAGGGTAAATTTTAATAAATTTTCATTGTAACAGGTAAACAATAACAACAATGTGATTCTTTAATGAATGCTTTTATTAAGTTTTATTAAATTTCTTAATTGAAATGAAACAGACATTTATCTGTTTATAACACAGTTTGTTATAATATTTATTATATTTGCCGGGATCGTCACACACCGAAGATCCCGGCAAATATAAAAAGTCCTTAGTGAGCTAATCGAATAGTTTACTATATATATAAAAAATCAAAGCTATATTAAGAGACCGGCGCGATCCCGGCGCCGGTCAATTAGCCTATTGCCTTGAAACGTAGGCTGCGGTTTGTGATTGTGACACTCCCTGGACTTTTCTCTTATCTTTTATTTTTCATACCACGCCTATTGTGTTTGTGCCGTGTGGAGACCCTAGAAAGTCTCCCTGTACATTCATTTAATGGTGTTAATATTTTAAGTACCAATGTTTGCACTTTACAATCACCTTTCGTGGCTGCGGTTTTCTTGAACATCTATGTTTCGCTTCTTCTCCTGATCCGAAAGACCAATGGACTTGAAGCTTGGTAGGAAACATGGGGTGACTTGTAGATCACAAGTAGCAAAAAATCGTTCCAATCGGAAATCCAAGGTGGCTGCAATGGCCGCCATCTTTAAAATCGATTTTTTTCGCTTCTTTTCCTGAACCGAAAGCCCAAATGACTCGAAACTCGGTAGGGAGCATCAGGGTGACTTATAAATTAAAATTAGATAAAATCGTACAAATAAAAAATCCAAGATGTACACCATGGCCGCTATCTTGGAAATTCATTTTGCGCATCTTCTCCTGAACCAAAAGGCAAATTGACTCAAAATTTTGTAGAAAGCATCCAGCTGACTTATATTTGCGTTATTTTGTGTGTTCTTTGTTTCCAAAGGCAATCCTTGTTCACTTTTATTATAGATCAAAAATAGCTAAAATCGTTCTGCTCGGAAATCCAAGATTGCTGCCATGGCCGCTATCTTAGAAATCTATTTTTTGCAATTCCCCACTTAACCAAAAGGCCAATGTACTGGAACTTTGGTAGAAAGTATCTGGGTGACTTGTAGTTAAAAATAGCTCACTGGGTTCAGATCAGAAAAATCCAATATGGCTGCCACAGTCACCATCTTGAAAATGTATTTTGAACTGAACAGAAAGGTCATTTGACTCGAAACTTGATAGGAACTGTCAGGGTGATTTGAAGATCAAATAAAACTAAAATCATTCTAATCGGAAATCCAAGATGGTCGCCTAGCAGCCGTGTTGAAAATCTATTTTGAACTTTTTTATCCTGAACCAAAAGGCCAATTTCCTTGAAACTTCAGCGGAAGTATCGAGATGACTTGTAGATCAAAAGTGGCTAAACGATTCTGATCGGAAAGCCAACATGGCCGCCATCTTGAAAATCTATATTGAACTTCTTCTCTTGAACCGAATGGCCAATTAACTCGAAACTTGTCTGGTAATCAGGTGAGCGATAATGGGTCATCTTGACTCTCTTGTAATTTTCATTAAGGCTGTTCCCGTCCAAATCAATGTGTCAAATTTTTGAAAATTATATATGAGGGTCACTGACTTGGATAACTGTTGGTAAAGTAGTTCACGTGAAAATATTGATTTGACAAAAAATCACAGAAGCCCCACTTTTGTTTCCAACTCTTACTGACAAAACACCCTAGTACACTAACTGGCTGATATTAGCTTGTCTGGCCCAGAATATCTGACGCTTTAAGTACATGTATTTTCTTTTTAATGATGTGCGTTCAGTATTCTCAAGGTCATTCGTTTTAGGATTTATTTGTATGCAATTATAAGAAAGGTTGTGCTGTCTACATATTTCTCATATCTAGTTCTTGTCCTTGTTAATCTTCACTCTATATGGTATGGTATGTTGTCTGTCATCATTTGTTGCACCATTCTTCGAGAGTCAAAATCAGTGCACGTTTCCTTTATATGAGCTTATATCCACAGAATATAAGGTAATATTATATGTTTACGGGTTAGTATTACTTATTTCATTATCTTTTCATGATCGTATATACAAATGCTTTTTATTGAAAGGTATAAACTACACGAAAACACCTTCGTGAGACATGTATTGTTGAAGTAAATACATGATGACGCTTAGATAATTCTATTGGTGTTGAAGAAGGTGCGGTTTGGTAAAGGAAATAATAATAAACATAATTATATAATCTTTAATCATAAATTTGATATTGGGTTCTGACGAATTTTGAAGAGAAGAGGGGTGGTGCTCTTGAACTTTAAAATTCTACGGAAGTTCAGAAAATCGTAAAATCTTCATCTGATTAAACTGAAAGTTCTGAATATTTCAAATTGTTTGAAGCTCTCTGAGAAGTCGGTGCCTGTTTTCCTACTGGGATAGGCCGCCAAATCGCTTATGCCAAAAACGCAGCTTGAAAAGTTCTCGCGGATACTGGCGACCGTACGCAAAACACTGTCATAAATGAACTGAAACTTTGCTATAGTTTGCAAGTGATCGCGAACTTTTCGATTAATTGAACACAGTTCAGTATTTCAGAGAACATCACGAAAACATGTCAATGTAATTTTGACCCCCCCCCCCCCTCGAACCCACTTTTATATAGAAAAAATGGGGCTTGCAGAGGTTTACATTATGTTTCTTATTTCTGCTATAAAACATAGATTGTGGTTACCAGTTAGAACCGCCTCGTTGAGGCGGTTCTAACGAGTACCACAATCTGTTTCGAGCAAGAATAAAAAAAAATCACATTTTTTCATCAGAAACTTTTCGTTTTTGCCGCCATAAAAAGTGCCATTATATTGAATGGGCGTGTTTTCGTAATGAAGTGATTTATATTGAAAGACATATGAGCCGCAACGTCAGAAAACGTATCTTCGGACGTTCGCCCTACGAAGACTCTAATCAGATTGCGTTGTCCTCATGAAGAAACTATCCATCCGTGGCTATCCAAAATGTGCCTTGTGAAAACTATGATTAGACGGCACCGGATGTACATGTCCGAATGTATGTTTTCCGGCATTGTGGCTCATATTTTGTTACTTGCAAATAACTCGATAAATGTTATAAAACAGCACAGTTCCAAGGGATGTTGTTAGGAGTAAAATCTTGGCATTTCAAAGAGACTGACATTTTATAAGAAGCATACAGTCTGATTATTGTTCATGAAATAATACAGGAGAAATGGGAGAAATCATTTGTCAGGTGGCAATAAGATCGAATATGATTTGTTATGGCACATTAACACAAAAATGTCCAGTTTAAGCTATGTGCCAACTTGTGACCATTAGCCATCCTTATAACGTATACCTACGTAAAATTTCGGTCCTACAATGCCGCATTTAGTCATTGTTTATTGTTATGTAATATTAATGGTGGAAACTTAAATACATGACACGAGGTGTGTCGAACACAGTGTGATACCTATATCAAAGAAACCCCGATTTAGATATATTTGAATTAAATATTGAAATATGGGAACCAGAGTTTTGCCGTGACCCAGCTTATAAATTTAGGAAAATAGCTGGGAAATCCATTCATTTAGAAAAAAAAAAAAAAAAAAATCAAAACAAGTTTTACCCGTTGTAAAATGATGGGATATAACAGATATCATGCGACCGACTGCATGTGTACTGTTTAAGCCAATCGTGATTGACAACTTTCCTCTATAATTGCACGACGATGGGTCGGGTATCAGAACCTTTGAAGGTGCCGACCTAATCCTTTCATTAGAAGTTTGAGGCCTGATGTAATATGTTTGTACGGGCCTTTAATAGTTCAACTAAAGGTTTTCTTTAGCTCTGGCTCCCAGTGTCCGATAGAGATTGTCACAAGCCCTCCTCCTTCTTTCATCAAAGAGATTTAATTTGATTGACGCGTTTTTTTTCTATGATGTTATGATGTTAAACTGATCGAGTTAGGGGGCCTCTATGCGAGCCAAACACTCATTTCATATTTTTCACAACGTTTAAACCTAGGATAAAGCTTTGGTGCCAGTAAATTCAATTTACCCTTTCCTGCCACCTTGTGGTAGCGCTTACTACCACCCGTTTTAAAACGGTGGTTCTTGGCTCAGTTGTTCAACTCCAACGATGTCATTATTTAACGTATCGTTAAAACTTTGATCATTATATAGGGCATATACATTAATATTTTGCTGAAAAAAATGCGAGTTGCTTTTGCATTTGCACAAGCTACTCACATTTTTTTTCAGCACAAATACCTGTAAATTAGATATTGTACTTACTAGGACAGTTAACAGTTTGACCACTAACGAGCTCGTTCAGCTAACGACGCTTTGAACAACTGGGCACTGGTGTTTATTGTTCTTTTGTGTGGCCTTATGTGGTTGGATATTATGCGGCAGACTGCATGCCTAGTTGTCAACCCAATCATTATTGATGGCTATGCTTCACTCTTTAATTGCACGGCCGCGGTTCGGGCCTCAGACTCAATGACGGCCTCTTCGTAAAACTTTAACCAGTGGGTTGGGGCTTGACGATATGTCTTTGGCTTGGCCCGCCGTGGTTCAACTATTGGTTTTCATTTACTCTGGCATACGGTAGAATTAACCATGAGTACTCGTCTTTGTTTATTATAGTGATTAATTTGATTTTTATGTTTTCGCTTTGATGCATTGACTGAGTTGGGAGCCTTCATGCGAACCGAATTTTTATGTATTTCTGTATTAAGAGTAGCATCGGGACCCAGGGTGAAGTTGGTTAGCTGTAAAAGTGCTTTAACCAACCCCCTCCACCTCCCCGGTGGTTTACTCACCTGCTCAACTGACCGTTCTAAGGCGGTGGTCCCGGTGTTAGTCTTACTCTTTGTTGCTTTGTGGTTTATTCTACGAGGCGAATTGTTTTATGTCTTACCTTGTGCCATTTTGTTCGTTTAGCATTGCGATTATCTCGCGTGGGGAAGAGAGAGCTGATCTTAGTGCTTTTCGTACGTTTGTTCGATTTGTGCTTGTTAGGATTTGTTGGTTTCCTCTTCCACTTGGTGTCTGGGAAGGACTGCGGTTTGTGATTGTGGCATTCCTGGACTTTTCTCTTACCTTTCTTTCGTGTGCGTAAAACTAGCTTAAGCCCCCAGTAGCTTTCTTACTGACCGTTCCGAGGCGGTTCCTCTGTTGCAGTTCTTCTTGTTGATGCGTCTGTGATTTCATGTGTTTGTGGTTGCCTTATTAGTTCTTTATCTTTCCTTCCTTTAGTGCATTGGGAGGACTGTGCTTCGTAATTGTGGCATTTTCTGGGTATCCGTGTATGGTCTTGTGTGGTTTCAAGCGAGTAAAGGTAGTTTAAGTCCTTCGACCCCACTTCTGTAGTTTTCCTACTGACCGTTCCAAGGCGGTTCCTATGTTGCAGTTCTGCTTTGTTTGTGCGTCTGTGATTGCAGGTGTGGCGTTTCTGGTGTCCTTATTTATTCTCCATCGTTTGGTGCCTCGGGAGGGCTGTGCTTCCTGATTGTGGCATTTCCTGGGTGTCTTCACTAATGCTTTTGTGCCTGTTCACCGCGGGGCTTTTTTTTTTTTTTTTCATTTTTTTTCTGTCCGCTGTCATGTTGAGTTTAGAGAAGTCTGTCTATCATTGTGAGCCCCTTGCTGGGGAAGAAGAGACTGCGTGTCGCTCTGGTCTGCGGTTTGTGTCACTGTCTGTCATTAGTTGTTAGCTCTTCTTCCCGGTGTCATCGTAGGCTATGATCTATGATTATGGCTATTCATGGTCATCATTTATGCTATGTTCAAAATAGCTAAAAATAATGTACCGTTGCTTACTCTAAATGCAGCATTTACTTATTAAACGCCAGCTGTCGTTTGTTTATACTATAAGTACTCATCAACTTGAAAATAATTGCAAATTTTAAAATAATGTTAAGAAATTATAAATGTAAACAATTGAAAAATATATGAAATTTATTTTTGCTTAACTATAAAACATAATGTAAGACAACAAAATTTAAATCTAATCGTACATTATTTTGGTGTAACAAGAAAACATTGGAAACGTGTAAACAGCATGCATGTTTTGAAACTGGAAATTCACGTTAAAATTACAAAAGGTATTGTAACATTATCAGACTCCTAATAAATATCAATGAGATTCAATGGAAGTAGGTTAAACGCCACATAACCAGAACTTTAGAACTACAAAAGCGATCTGATGGCGTTTCAACATTTATTTCATTTGGATGAGTTCTAACTGAGAAAACATTTCAGAGTAAAATAAATAAAGGGAGAGTTCATTTTAATGATAAAACGGAATCTCTCTTCTGTTTCTCTATGTATAAAGACGTTGCTTTTCATCATATATCGTATTTGTTGCTCGATGCTCGAATCGTACCTTAAGTGAAATTTCTGTGGAATCTTAAAACACGTTGAAATATGTACGTGTGATCTTTATGGTATAGCATAGTCATCTGTAAAACGATAATAAAATTTAAACGGAGATGAACCTTATTCCCAGACTATTTACTGACTAAAGGAATGACAATTGACCACATATATAGCCTTAAGGTTCAATATAAATGTATGATGAATAATCTAATGTCTGGTTGGATATTATTGGCATGATTATGGTTTGTTTTTGTTTGAAAATAATGAGAAATCAAACAATAATGAAATGGTTTTATACCAGCAAAGGAATGAAAGTGGACCCAAGGTACTGCCTTGAGGTACACCATTTTGTTTTGATAAAACATCTGAGTGGTGTTCATGTGAATGAACCCGTTCGAAGTCAAACTGTCGCATAAAAATGTCATATCAAAAGACTTGATTCCCACAGCAGAGTGTTTTTCGCAAATTATCAAATGGACGACTGACGCGAAATGCATTTTTAAGATGTGAACATAGTTATACAAGTATATGAGCCGTTTGATGATTTGCGAGTAGTTTACTTTTATTACCGGCTAGGGGCAATACAGGAAGTCGGGGCAAAATATATTTGCCACCTAAAAGGAATCTAGTAATCAATCAGTTTGCCTGGTTTCAATGCAACAAGTGCGGAGGTTGCGATATGATGTCATGTTAATTTTACACAGTCTGTTAAGCAATGTTGATTATTTTGCAAGTCAGATAGAACAGCGAATTGTCCTTAAACAATATTGGCAAAGTTCCTATGCATTTCAAAAATCATCATAATTGATGCCGCCGAGGCATTTGATGGTCTATAAAACAGGCGTAAAAGCCAAGGGTTTTTCACGGGTAAGTTTTGTTTGTTTGATTTGGGCTTAACGTCGCTTTCAACAATCTTTCAGTCATATCGCGACGGTTTACGGATGTGGCAGGGAGCTCACTGCTCACTTTTATAGGGCTGCATCACTGAAATATCACGCCCCAGACACTTTGACATGATATTCCACCCAGTCACATTATACTGATACTGAGCTGACCTGTTCTAGCTCTACTTTCTTAATGCTGAGCACCAAGCGAAAGAGCAGCTAGTACCATTTTTAAAGTCTTTGGTATGACTCGGCCGGGGATCGAACCCGCAACCTCCCGGTCACAAAGCGGATGCTCTACCACTGAGCCACTGTGCTGGTAATTCACGGGTAAAACAGAAAGGAAGGCAATGATCAGGAATCGATACAATTATCCAACACCTCCCATCAGAGACATCAAAGGGAAAGAAACACAACCACGAAATAACTGGACCCTAATGGAAACATCACTAGCAGAAAGCCAAACGGACAGTTACTTTCCCACAAAGTGGCCAAATGGCTATCCAAAACAAAAAAGATGTAAGCGACATACACATTCAAAGACGAACTATACCAAAAATAAACCATGACAAAAGAACCGCCTTGGAACGGTCAGTGAAAAGTAGTCGAAGCACCAATTGAGCAAACTCGCTTTCAATAGGAATAACCATACACGGAGGGCCGCCCTCTCCTTAATATTTTTATGCAATCGAAGGCGAAAAATGCGCTGCTATTGAAACTGAAACTAGACTGTGCATAAAAGAACAAAGGTGTGAAAGTAGTCATTTTGGGATAAAATGTTGATAATTTTAATAGAAATCCCGAATTTCTGGATTTCATTTTAATAGTATAGTTTGCTATATTTTGCTTTAAACTTCGTAAGGCGTTTTCGAAATTTTATCGCAGACACAGTGCCTTGGTAGAAAATATAGCGTCGGTCTGAAAACACTACTGCAACAAGGTATATCGGAACCAGAATTTTACGGTGATTAGTGTACAGATTAAAAAAAATGTGGGAAAATCTAACTTTTCGGAGCAATTCAGAAAACTAATTAACCGTTATAGAAGAATTGGCTATATCCCAGATATTATGCGGCAGACTGCATGCCTAGTTGTCAACCCAATCATTGTTGATGGCTATGCTTCACTCTTTAATTGCATGACGGCGGTTCGGGCCTCAGACTCAATGACGGCCTCTTCGTAGAACTTTAACCAGTTGGTTGGGGCTTGACGATATGACTTAGGCTTGACCCGCCGTGGTTCAACTATTGGTTTTCATTTATTTTTGCATACAGTAGAATTAGCCATGAGCACTCGTCTTTGTTTATCATTGTGATTAATTTGATTTTTATGTTTTCGCTTTGATGCATTGACTGAGTTGGGAGCCTTTATGCGAACCGAATTTTTATGTATTTCTGTATTAAGAGTAGCATCGGAGCCCAGGGTGAAGTTGGCTAACTGCAAAAGTGCTATATCCGCCCCCCACCCCCACCCACAAACACACCCCGTGGTTTATTCTACTGAACTTTCTAAGGCAGTGGTCCCGGTGTTAGTCTTACTCTTTGTTGCTTTGTGGTTTATTCTACGAGGCGATTTGTTTTATGTCTTACCTTGTGTTATTTTTGTTATTTTGTTCTTGTGTTTTTCAGTCCTTTTGCGTTGCGATTATCTCGCTTGGGGAAGAGAGAGCTAATCTTCGTGCTTTTCGTACGTTTGTTGTATTTGCGCTTATTTGGTTTTGTCTGTTTCCTCTTCCCTTTGGTGTCTGGGAAGGGCTGTGGTTTGTGATTGTGGAACTCCCTGGACTTTTCTCGCACCTTTTTTGCAGAAGTGTTAGACAACAGTAAGGAATAAAGTTAACAGTTTTAAAAATAAAGTGGTTGTGCATGAGCTAGAATGTGCAATGGAACGTGCATTGTAAGGTCGTTTATGAAGTTAAGGTAACCAATATAAAGTAGGACGTTTTTTGTGGTTTGCTTTTATACCCACTACAAGCATAGCAGTAATATTAATACAATGGCTATCAACAATAGACCTCTCGTCGGTAGGAATCCGTTCGTATGTTTCAGTACTACCAATGTAACTTCAAAGTGAGTAGTCTAATCTGGCCCGAAAGCAGACTCATTCGAGCTTTTATGCCTATCCTGGTTACTAGCAACTCTGTTGATTATTCAATCATAAATGAATGAGCTAGCAGGGAGACACCATTTTCTCGTTATAAGTCTATGTGATATAGTTTTAGACGCTCAAGAGCAGCTAGCTCTGTAGTCATCCGAACCGCTTACCAGCAACTTAAATGATGTTTTGATAAAAAAATGAATGAGCTATCAAGGAGTCAGCATTTTTCCATTATAAGTCTATGGGAATTCTTTTAGACCTCAAGAGCAGATCACTTTGCAGTCTGTAGTCCAAAATCTGGCCGACATTTTAACTCGTCCGTATAAAAAGGATCGGGAAAAAAAAAAAAAAAAAAAAAAAAAAAAAAAAAAAAAAAAAACAAAAAAAAAAAAAAAAAAACGAGAAAAGATGGAGACATCGTTTTCCCGATTATGTCAGTGAGGGTTTTCTGTTGCGTTGGGCACCAGAGTTTAAATCCGATCTGCCCCAAAACCTAACGCAGCCTTTCCCCCACCCACAAAATGCTACTGATGAAGTTTGATTAAAATCGGTCAAGAATTGCAAAACCATGGGGTACTGCATGATGCAGAACAGGACAGCTTGCATACTCAATGGATACCGCAAATACAACAACGTGCAGCTTACAAAATCATTGGTTACTGCAGATAACTTACAGACTGACTCAGACAGCTTACACAGTCATTGACTACCGCAGTATGTAAGAATGGTTTGCATACAGAATCATTTGCTATCGCAGACTGTAACAATGGCTAGCTTACAGAATTATTGGCAACCCGCAGAATGTAACAACCGACAGCTTACACAATCATTGGCTACCACAGATAACTTACAAAATCATTAGCTACCGCAGAATGTAACACCGAGCAGTTTACAAAATCATTGGTACCGCACATGTAACAAAGGATAACTGACAGAATCATTGGCTGTCGCAACAACTTACATAATCAGAATCATTAGCTACAGCAGATAGCTTAAAAATCGTTGACTACCACACTGTTACAACGGACAGCTTACAGAATCATTCGCTACCGCAGAAAGTGCCACCGGGCAGCTTACTTACAAACACGTCGGATACCGCTGGATGTACCAACAGACAGCTTACAGAATAAGAGGCTATCGCAGGATACGACAACGGGCAGCTTTCAATCATGGGCTACCACAGACAGCTTACAGAATCATTGGCTACCGAAGAATTTAGCTACAGACGGCACAAAGACTCATTGACTACCGAAGAATGTAACAACGGACAGCGTATGGACTCATTGGCTACCACAGAATATATATATAAAAAAAAACAAAAAAAAAAAAAAAAACGGATACCTAACAGAATCAGTTGCTACTATAGAATGTAATTGGTGGGAAATTGCAGAATCATCGGGCATTGCATATAACAATAGACATCGAAGGCCTTAATGCGAGTTTGGGTGCGCAGTATTTATTGATTCTGTTAATTGTTTACGTGCTTGAAGGTAACTGATTTGCTTTAGGACGATGTTTTGATAGATGTCAGACTAAGTTATACATCCGATCGTCTTTTTTCGCAGAATAGGGTTTAAAAGTATTTAGGAAATCAAAAAAGGGCAGTCATTTAAAGTTAAAATTCGCATGGATAATCATTATTGCTTTTATGTCCGGCGTCTGTTCGTTCGACACTTATACCATACAGATAGGATCTTGAAAAGTATACGTGAAATCAGGATGAAAAATAAAAACTAACTGAGCTAGGGTCTTGAAAGTTGGTATGTCTATTTAGTACATTGATATTCAGTAGATTACTTGACTAACTTTTGAAAATTTACGAAGTTTTATTCCGGAGTGAAGCCTCTTGTAATATAATGATGATGAAATTTTGTCAGCAAGCTATCTTGAAAACTATTTGAGCTAAGGTTTTGAAACTTGGTATGCCGATTGGGGATGATTAATAGATTACCTGATTAATGTTTGAAAAAGTTTTACATTTTGCGGGGTTATGCCCCTTGTAAAAACTGATAATGAGATCTCATAGAAACTATTTCAGATAGGGTCTTGAAACTTATTATGCTTATAAGTGATGATGAGTAGATTACCTGATTAATTTTTGAAAAAACAATCTGAAAGTTGTTTCAAGAATTATGGCCCTATAAAAGTAATGATAATGATCTCGGCAACAAGATATCTTAAAAACTGTTAGAGTTAGAGCCTTGAAACTTATTGGGGATGGTGAGTCGATTATTGAAAAAAAAAAAAACCCTGATTTTCCAGAGTTACGCCCCTTGTAGTACAATGATAAAGACATCTTGTCAGCAAGATATCTCGATAACTATTTAAGCTAGGGCCTTGAAACATGGTGAGCTTATTGGCGACGACGTGCAGATCACCAAATTAAGTTTTGAAAAAAGAAATCGGATTAGCTTTGTCAGAGTAATGTCCATTCACAACTTTGGCATTTATATCGACAATCATATCGTTTGGGGCATAGTGTTTTACAAACACATTCCTAGTTAAAGATAGCATTTGGTAGTAGCTTAAAAGTTATACAGGGACTATTTCTTTAAAGCATGATCGGCATTGGTTTACACATTTATTCAGAGCTCTCATTAGTATGGGCATGTGAAAGTAGTGCCAACAGTGGCGGGGTATTTATATTAGGCTTATCTGATCGAAAATGTCTAAGTCAGTCCTTCAAATTAGTCTCCACGTAAACACATTTTACCAGATGTTTATCCACTCAGAAAAGGCATTTCAAATGCTTTTTAGGGTATACTGTTTATACTCTAGACAAGTCCATTAACAAGTGCACTACGTGATTCCCAGTTAGCATTCTACATAAATCTATAGCGGGCCGTTATCGGCCCGTCAGGGTAGCTGACGGGCCGATAACAACCCGCTTTAGATTTATGTAGAATGCTAGATGGGATTCGAAACGACGACGAATATATTCCTTGACATGGGGATTTAACCAAAAGCCACAAGGAGAACGATCGGAACTATAGAGAAGGCAAGGCAGAGTTTCAACTTGATGCTCCTCTAAATATTCAATGACCACGACCACACTGTCATGTAATTGGTGTAGCAGAACTGCCCGCGTCTTATAGCGTAGTGCTGAATAACCGAAGTCAGGACGTTTCCCTTGTCAATATGCCATTAACACTAGTGCACGCAGGCACGGGAACCTGCTCCGCAGTTCCATTACTCTCAAAACAGAGCGTATATAATGCGTTTGACAATTCTACATTAACTGCATTTAGACGTCTCTCAACATAATATTTTGCTGTTCTCTTAGTCTCATAAATATAAACCAAGGTCTGCGTTCAGTTAACCGAAACGGTCGCTGTTACTCGCAAACAAAAGCAGACTTTCCGTTCAGTTGCGTTAGTTTTCGGCGGAGGGCAGCGACTATCCCAAAACTATTCTCAAGTTGTCGTTTAGCATAGCCTATGCGAATAAAATTAGCGCCTCCCAGCTAGCATTCTTTATAAATCTACAGCGGGCCGTTATCGGCCCGTCAGCTACCCTGACGGGCCGATAACCGCCCGCTGTAGATTTATAAAGAATCCTTACTGGGATGCTTGTTTGTTACCCAAAAAAAATATGAGAATGTTTACTACATATTATTTATTTGATTGTATATTGAAATAAATATTTTTCTGTTTCGTGATTGTGGCCTTTCCTGGGGTATATCCATATTTGTATTTTAGTTTTAGTCTTGGCTGCAAGGGCGGTTGGATCGGAGTCACACATGCCTGTGTAGTTTGCGTTATAATGGTCCTAGTACCTTGCATAGAAGAGGGGCAAGAACCTGTGGCACTTACAGCAGGTTGTGTGAGCGCTATTTTCCATCTCTCTCTCTCTCTCTCTCTCTCTCTCTGTTTGATATTGGATCTTACTGTCCAGTGTTGATCTCCTCTTGGGTCAACTAATGATTTGATGATATTTATTTGTCCTGACTCTGTAGAGTCCTCATCTTTGTTGAAGAGTTAATTTCTTTTGACGATCAGTTCTCTTAAAATGATACTGAGGATGAGGTTAAGTACTCACCAAACCAGGCTTAAGGTTCAGACTCACAACAGCCGCTCCTACTGATCTTTCCAAGGCGGTACATTTGTTGCTGCTTTTCTTCACTTTTACGTCCTGAGTTCGAGGGGAAGTTGTTTTGTTTTGTCATTATACATCATACTACCTTAATCCAACGCTTTGGGAGGTTTAGGCTGCGTGTTTGTAGTGTCGTCAAAGTCATTTACTAGTTTGTGAAAATTCCATTTAATACTGTATTTATCCTAAATACTGGGAAACCAGGCCCCGATGTTATAAAACTTTTTTAATGCTCAACTCAGCTGAGCAGGAAATTTTCTCTGCTAATAAATATGAAAATGCCAACAATAGTTGATAGTTGGCATTTTCATATTTATTAGCAGCTATGTTTAGCCAGAAAGAGTTTGCAATTGTTAGTAATTTGAGATTTATTAGCAGGACAAATTGCATGCTCAGCTAAGTTGAGCATGAAAAAAGTTTTATAACCTCGGGCCTTAACCCATTGCCATACTTTTCCAAAAAAATGTGAACGAGTCAATTTGACTATTTGTTGATGTGTCTAAAAACTGCTGGATAATTGGTTAACAGTGATGATCCTTACCAGACGCCACATTCTGCAGCAACTTATCTTGGTCTACACTGTGTGTTACAGGCTGTCGGTCCCAATACAATAGAACAACAGAGTTGTGTTGGTATGTGTTTTCGATTATATTAATGTCCAGCACTCTATGGACATATTCAACAGACGACAAAATGGTGGTATTTGTTTCTTAATTTTCTCAGAAAACAGGACTTTGATACTTCATAGAAACAGGTTATAATATTTCACGCGAATTGTGTCCTTCGAAGATACATTGTATGAAATATCAACCACATTTTCTGCTTAGAATAAGAAACAAAAAATTTTTCAAAATGTCGTATGTTGAAATTTGTACCAAACATGCCAAGCGTTAATCAAAGAAAAGAAAGAAACACAAAAACGTAGTATCAACATCTTTATCGTCTTTTTGTTTCAAATAAAACAACAACTATAAATGTCATTACCCTTTTTGTAACTAGAAGCAAGCATCACGAAAACACGCCTATATAGTTTTGACCCCGATAAACCCCACTTTTATGTAGTAAAACTGGGGTTTACAGGGGTATACATTATTTTTCTTACTTCTGCTCGAAAACATAGATTGTGGGTATTCGTTAGAACCGCCTCGCCGAAGCGGTTCTAACGAGTACCCACAATCTATGTTTTGAGCAGAAATATGAAAACTACCGAAAATTTTCATCTGGATGTTTTCATTTTTGGTGGTAAAATTCTCAATATATTTGAATACGCCTGTTCTCGTAATGGAAAAAAAAACGTGTACATGTACAATAAGGAGAGAACACCCCGATCTAGGACGTACTGGGACAGATGCTGTACAATATGTAAACAGGGAAGGCCCCTGGCCATTTTTGTATTTAAATAGGTCAGACAGTGTCTTCTTTGTTTACTCTGTACATTTAAAGCCCTGAAGCGCTGACAAGATTTGTAGCAGGCAACATTCTAAATTTGATGTTGTTATTATATAGGGAAAATTAGATATGACATTTCATATGAATCGTCTTCTCATCAAGTGCCAAGTCTTTTCTCAGAAAAAAATGAAGAAAACAAATAGATTAAAATGTCGTCTGCTTTAGATATGATAAGCGCTTTAAGGGTTTACTGGATTCCTGTTATGCAATGCATTCCAAAAAGCGGATCATTGACATGTCGAGTTGCACGAAGATGACTAAGCAAAAG
Source organism: Anodontia alba (assembly GCA_964016985.1). Taxonomy (NCBI): domain Eukaryota; kingdom Metazoa; phylum Mollusca; class Bivalvia; order Lucinida; family Lucinidae; genus Anodontia; species Anodontia alba. The sequence continues at coordinate 25,637,300 of OZ024831.1, forward strand.
CGTGTCATTACGAAAACATGCCTGTTCAAATATATAGAAATTTTCACCTCCAAAAACTGAAAAGTTTCAGATAAAAAATTCGGATATTTTTTCTTATTTCTGCTCAAAGCATAGATTGCGGGTACTCGTTAGAACCGCCTCGGAGAGGCGGTTCTAACGGGTACCCAAAATCTAGTTTATGAGCAGAAATAAGAAAAATAATGTATACCCCTGTAAACTCCAGTTTTACTATATAAAAGTGGGGTTTAAGGGGGTAAAATTATATAGGTATTATTTTGTGATGTCTTCGGAGAAATGCGGGCAGCGAAGGTCTCGATCAGACTGCGCATATGCTCTGTCTGATCAGGGTCTTCGCGGTCCGCTTATAAAATTATATTATTAGAACATATACAGACACAGAAGACCCAGATCAAGTTGGGTATTCGGGCATTCTAGTCAAGGATTTCGGCTTACGCTGACTAAATTAATTTATTCTCTAGAATTTAACAAAGATCGAGGCTGTGGTATTGCTCAAGACGCCAAGGATGATGTATATCTGCGCAAATTATATTAATAGAACATATGCGGACACCGAAGGCCCAGATCAGACTGCGCGTTCGCAGGCCCCTGACACAAATCATTCTATACAGAATGTAACAACGATCAGGACTGTGGTAATGCTCAAGATGCGCAGGATGACCTGAATCTGCGCATATCGCACATGCTCAAAGACATATGTGCACTTGGTGCGCCTTATTTGTTCTGATAGCATGGTTCATGGTCCTAGCTGTATGGTCTTCATAGCACGATTATTCCAGTGAGATTCAAGAACATATACAGGGCGACCACCACGAACTGTCACCTCTCAACAATAGCCAACCTCCCCCACAATATCAGTCTGATTTCTTAAATTCCTAAAGAGCCGTTTTGCTATATATTTTACCTGTCAGAAACAGCCAATGTTGTGCTTACACAAAGGTGGCCGTTCTGGAAAGGCTGCATTCCATCTTGTTGAAAAACTATCAATATTGTATATACCTTAAATATGGCGACACCTTATCTCCTAACATTCAAACACGTCCATTTTACTGTGTGTTGATGTATCTGTAAACTACTGAATGAGATGCAAACAATGTAGACCATGATCAGACGCCGCGATACGCGGCGTCTGATCAGGGTCTACATTGTTTGCTCAGGCATGTCTGAAGAAAACTGGACCATTAGCATTCAAATCCAACCGAGATTAGACATCGCAGCTATGTGAACTGGGTTAAGGGGACTGTATGTTATTCATTGTGATGTGTTTCATTGATATTTAATAAAATATGTTTAAACAAAACAAATATACTTGTTTTACAAGTGAAAGAACTATTGTGGTTTCCTGTTTGCAGTCCAACATACCAAGTCTTTTATGAAAAGGAGACCTACTCTAAAAGGAAAGAGTGTGCTTCTTTTAGGCATTGCATTTTTTCCTTTCAGAGTAGACCCCTTTTAAGAAGGGACGCAAAGCAATTATGATAGTTGCCTCCCTGAAAATTATCAATTGCCCTTAAATGTGTAGTTTTAATATTAATGTATATAAAAGAAAATTATTATGAACCAGGTAAGTGGATGCGCTGATCAATCTAAAACACGACTGTTGTATGAATAGTCTAGAGTAAACAAGGTAGGCGATTTTAGATTCCACAATATCTCTAACATTTAATTTTGCACCACAACCAAAGTCTTCTAAAATATCTGTTTAATGACTGTATTTGTTATTTAATGAAAACAAAGTGATATAATAAAGACATATGCAACAGTAACTAATGACTTTTATCATGACATTGAATTGATGGGTGCACACTTACTTCTTCTATTGAACTAGAACAAAACAACATGGGAGCTTTAAACAATAACTATAACATGTTTCATGACATTAAAGCATCAAATAAAAATACTCCTTTGTGATCAATCTCTGGAGAAGAAGGCATTTATCTGATAGTGTAAGTTATAAAGTGGTCAACACTCATAGGGGCAATAATGTGGACCACAACGTGGGAAAATATACCTTCAGACATGTGCCCGCAGCAAAGAAAATGTCATGAATTCTTGGATATCCATCGAGTGCCCTGTGGAGACTCAGATCAGACTGCACGAATGCGCAGTCTGATCTGAGTCTACACTGGGCCCACATGTCTTTAGATAGTTTTTATCACCTTATGGCTTATGCCAGTTTATAAGCGTTATAAGGTACTAGGATTTTACAGCATAATAATGCATAGCCGAGTTCTCAAGAAAATGATTATTGAAATTCTGACTTTTTATTTCTCTATCAGAGACACATTAGATTCGCCTTGAAGAGACAATACTAATGATTAAAGGAGAACGCAACATAAGTTGTGAGTGTTTCCTGGAGTAAAGTGCTAAGCAAACAATTTACTTTGATGCTAGTTTTATCAAAATCGGTCGAGAAATAAGGAAGTTACAGTGGTTTGACTATATAAAAAATGGCCGTCATGGATGCCGCCATATTTTTGTGACGTCATACAGCCCAAATAACACAACAAAAAGCTAATTATAATGGGTATACAAGAATAATGTTTAACATATGCTCAATTATAGTGACAAGCACTCATTTCCTCCATCATCTGTAAGACGAACAACTTTTAAAATAGATTTTTAATCTTTGTGAAACCCCATTGAATATCCAAAATGGCGGCGCCCATACCAACAATGTTAAAATATTCAACTGTCAATTTCTTTCTTAATTCTTGACCGATTTTGATCAAATTTGTATCAAACCTCATGGTTTGTGACGCTCTTTACTTAGCTGTACAACAGGCATTTAGGTTGCGTTCCCCTTTAATCGCAACACATGTTTTGGTGGAGAAATAAGAAAAAAGACATTTTTATCTTTAAAATACGACTGTTGAACTCTGGCAGAAATCCTAAAGACCATAAAGATGCATTTTTCAATACCAAATACTTAGGTGTTTCGAAACTTTTAGACAACCCTCACATTTCAACAAGTACATGTACAATTATTTTGCCAAGATTTGTTAAGGTCATTTATACTTGAATTGATACGCCAAGTTACAGGGTGAAGTTGTGCTTGCAATTTCAAATTGAAGGCTATTCAAGCAGCCAAAATTCGCTGAAAATCATTTGCTCCCAGAGTAAGAGAGGGGGAACAAACTGCTTCATTAAAGAGTTTCTTACTTTGAGACGGGAAGATAAACTGATCTCCCTCCCCTCCGGGTGTATCCATTTATCATAAGGGCACTGGAAATACTTTGTAGATTTTCCGTCTCTTCTAAAAGCAAGACAACTTTTGAGACTTCCTGTTTGCATTCCTGCACATGAGCAGCTCTGAAAGTGAGTCTATTCTAACAGAAAATTCTTTCATTTTAAGGTAGATCCTTTTTCAGAAGGTGAATTGTATGTAGGGAAATCATACACGAATTCACAGATGTTATCTACCTGTGCATCCATTCACCTAATTAGAGTTCCAAACCACATCACGAAAACAAACCTATATAATTTTGACCCCCCCCCCCCTTAAACCCCACTTTTGTACAGTAAAACTTGGGTTTACAGGGGTATACATTATATGATTTCTGCTCAAAGACATAGATTGTGGTACTCGTTAGAACCGCCTCGGCGAGGCGGTTCTAACGAGTACCCACCATCTATATTTGGAGCAGAATATGAAATATATCAGAATTTTTATCTGAAAACTTTCAGTTTTTGGTGGTGAAATTTTCAATATATTTGAACAAGCGTGATTTCCTAATGAGTCCCAGCACGAAACAAAAGCTGTCTTCGGGGCACGCCCGAACACCAAAGATTCCAATAAGTCAGCGAAACTGTAAATCTGATAAAGATCCTTTTCTGCAGTGCTACAGTGCCCAACGACTCTAAACGGAAAACGTAGGACCGGATCAGACTATGTGAATGCGCATGTTGATCCGGGCCTTCGCTGTCCGCCAATAGGCCCCAAGAATATTTTCTCACTGCGCGGCTCAAATGTTTGTCTGACCAACGAAGATCATAATCAACATCCTGGGTATGTTGATATATGGGCTTACTCATGGTCGTAAGTAGTATTTACTGTGAGCAGGTCAATTTCTTAACATCATCACGAAAACACGCCTATATAATTTTGAACCCCTTAAACCCCATTTTTATATAGTAAAACTGGGGTTTACAAGGGTATACATTATTTTTCTTATTTCTGCTCAAAAACATAGATTGTGGGTACTCGTTAGACCGGCCTCGTCGCGGCGGTTCTAATGAGTACCAACAATCTATGTTTTGAACAGAAATATGAAAAATATCATAATTTTTGTCTGAAAATTTTCATTTTTTGGTGGTCAAATTTTAATGAACAATTTTAAAATCCTTTTTGTTTAAGTAAACCGCACTTAGAAAGGGGCTGATCGCACCTGTGCGCAATCACATTAGGAAGATTCCAAAGCATAAAGCTTAAACATTAACCCGCTGCGTATAGACTTTGAAACTCGCGACCTCTTATCAGGGTATTGCCTTGTTTTCCAGTAGTTTTAGTCGATCATTAGATAGTAAAATGGGTTGTTTTGTTCATATTCTTGGGATTAAATGACAAGGAGTTAATATTTAGGGTAAATAAGGTATTCAGTACGGCGCCAGAATACTTAGGGTAAATTGGAAAGCGTAAAAAATGATGCTTCTGTTACTAGATCTAATTTCAAATACTTCGTTTGCAGAAATGAACCTTGCACACATTCAAGACTCGCACAAAACGACATTAATAAACAGACGACTTATTACGGAGAGTGTCTGATGATAAATCTGAGATAACCGTCCCCAGTTCTCCGTAACAACATATGTTTTGGGTACTCATTAGAAGCGCCTCAGCGAGGCGCTTCTAATACATACCAACAACATATGTTTATATGGAGATATAACAAAAATTATTGCAGAAATGTCATCAAATACTCCTCCTTAATAAGTCTTATGAATAAATAATATTCCGTATGTTCTCAATGAATAGCTTGATATCCATGTGTTTGCATACCGTAGAATTCGCTAAAAATAGAACTAAAATCTGAATTATTACCGTTATACGGCGCTGTCTGCTCATTAAATTGATCAACATGTCCATTGAGGGCAGCCATATTGAATGAAGCATGCTGGTAGGGGGCGTTACTAGGGTAGTTTTGCTGTGACATCGCTGTCGAATCAATTGTCCGACTGACACTAGAATGATATCCAGTACTATAATTATTATCATAGTAAATACTAGTCTGGTAGGGGTTTAATTGATTCTGTGAGAAAGGGGCATGTTTCATTGTCGGTATACTATTTCCGTATTCTGCCGCGACAATGGACCGACTTGCACCTGTATTGTCAGTTCTGAGTCCATTATTATACCGAGAATAGCCCTGGACTGGATGAAACGTGTTAGCATTTACATCAAAATTACCACCAGAGTACTGAAATTGACTGTTATAATTTGAGTATTTAAAACTATTTTCGCACTGCGAACTATTTTCTGCGTAGTGATATCGCCTTTGCTGATGAGTTAATGGCTCACTTTTTGCTAATGCTTGTGTCTGATTTGATTTAGAAACAGAAATCTGTGAAGGTCCGAAATTCCCAGGAAAAGCGTCTTTGGAGCTCATTGAAGCCTGAACTCCACTGGGATTATCCTGGGAGTAATTGTTCATTATACCGAAGCTATCATTCGCCATTTCGTTCAGTGGATATCTCGTAGGCCCACTGGGGAAATCGGTTTCACTAGCAGGGGGCTGATAAAAGCTGTCATTTGTATTTGTCACTCTTTCGTGTGGAGAGTTACGCTGTTTAACCGGCGATATTTCTTGATTAGAACTACAAGTACTCGTCTGACTATTCACAAAGCCTTGAAAATCTCCAGATGAAAGAGTTTTTGACTTGTTCATAATATTTGCACAATCATTACTAATTTCCTTCTCTGATATGTCAGACGTATTGTCTGGCAGTTCCGTTTTTGTTTCCACCGTTTCATCGTGTTTAATTTCGGAACTTTGCGATACACATGAATCAGAGTGAGAATTTTGAAATCCTGTTAAAGAATTTTGCCGTCCATGATGTCTTAATGACGGCGAAGGTGTTGAAGATCCGTCGGTCGCCACCGACGGTGTGACCGGCGAAGTGACATGAGAAGAACCTGTAACTTTAAATGATTGACTATTTAAGGACGACTTCGAAGAAATTGAATCAGGCGATTTAATTGCTTCAACGTGTTCTTGAATTAATTCCGTATTGACACTAGATTCTGGAAATATTTTGGACTGTTTTTCAAATGCAATGTTACCATCTTTACCTTCCAGATTATTTTTTTCTGGTGAAACAGCGTCAGACTTTTCGTAAGGCTTTGAATTTATAAGGGCTTCAGATCCAACATTTCTATTTACATTTTCGACTTTTTCTTTGTCGTAGTCCATTAATTCTTCATTGTACCTATCTAAAGTGTCATCAAATGACTGCGGAGAACACGGATCGGAGTCATTTGAACTTATTCTCGAGGCATCTTTCTGTCTTTGAACCTGAGTCTGTCGTTTGAATTTCATTCTTCGGTTCTGGAACCACACTTTCACTTGTCTTTCCGTGAGATCTAGGGAAGCCGCTATCTCAATTCTTCGAGGCCTGCACAAATACTTATTGAAATGGAATTCCTTCTCAAGTTCCAAGAGTTGCGTGTTTGTATAAGCAGTCCTCAGGCGACGTGATCCGCTGTTATTCCCATTGCTATTCGCAGTGTTTGTGTTAGGCGTAGAACTTTGAGCTGGCGTGTAATCTGAAAAACAGATAAAGAAAACAGCGGTTGTAATGGTTTCATTGTAACATTGCGGTAACTGATATGAAAGGGAAATTATTTTTCCAGGGATCGGTTCAAACCTTCTGTTGCGTAGACCGTTCGAGCAATACCGTATATACACTACGTATACGGACAGACAGACCTGCTCTAATAGTGTAGACCAAGATCAGACGCCGCAGCATGCGGCTTCTCTTCAGGGTCTACACTGTTTGCAACTTATCTGGAAGATTTAAAATCCACCAACATTTAGTTAAACGGACTTGTTCAAATTTTAGGATAAGAATGGTTAGCAGTTAAAGTGTCCGAATACTTAAGGTAAATACGTTATTAAAAAGAAATACTGCCGGAGCAAAAAGGTGGGTGTGTATTGATCAAAGATGCGCGCTCTGGCGTTAAAAAAAACAACAAAAAAACTCAGAATCTAGACCAGACTGTGCATATCCTAAATGTGCGTTTGCACAGTCTGATAGTCGACCTGTAAAGTAAGTCAAGCGAAAGGCTGTGTGTTCGAGCACATGCGAAATGATCCAAACTATATCATCCTGCGCATGCGCCGAGTATCTGCATAGGATTTCTATGTTCTGTGTGCGCATTACACACATGCTGATATGGACCGTCTTTCCAACGATATATTTATGCAGCTAAATTACCGTATGTACCAGAAGTATTCGAACAGATAAGCTTGAGCAAAACAAACATTTTGTAAAATGGACTCTCTCAAATTTTAGGACAAGTTTGACGTAAAGCCATTTATGCCTATAGCGTCCCATAAAGGGACATTTGCAAACAGTGTAGAGCCAGATCAGACGCCGCTGAACGCGGCGTCTGATCTGGCTCTACATTGTTTGCATTTAGGACTGGAATTGCTATAAAACCTGGCAACAATAAAAACTAACCAGACACTCCTTATATTGGAAATAAACCGATCCAAATAGTTAATGAAGAAGAATCCACTCGGCATAAGTAGGTTAAGGTGTCCGAATATTTAGGGTAAATATTAAGCAATGTGCACCCAGCGAAAACTCGGAACAGCCTGAGCGGGTTTTGTTGCTCCTACTACACCACCCTGTAGAAAAACTGAGTTTCAAAATATGTACACAACATGCAGAGAAGAACGATCAGAATGCGTTGATGTACAGGCTGATCTGAGTCTTTGCTGTGCGTATTTGTTATAAGGTGCCTTTATCACGATGTTGCGGCTCATAGTTGTTTATTTGTTTTTTTGTTTTTTTTTTGTTGTTGTTTTTTTATCAAAGAATGCCTCCGTTGAGGAGTGAAATCTAATACCACAAAACAATCAAGATTTTTTTTTTTTTTTTTTTTCAGCTGCACAATTATTACTCATCAAGGTTTTAACTTTCAACGCAATTCACTCATTTCATATTATGGCTGAAAATATCCAGCTTTAGTAAACAAACACCTCGCCGCAAATTTGATCCAAATTAGTTAAAAATAATTAAAAAGAAAAAAAAAATATTTTATTTTTGATTGTAACTGCAAATATAGACGTTGCCTTTTTGAATATTTTCCCGACTGGCATGAATATGATGCTCGCTTGAGTCATTTGATAATATATATGCAAATGAACACATTTAATGCATATAGCAAGACAATGCTGATGCAGCTGTGCTTTATGTAGTATACACATATATAATTACTCCGCTTTCAACATCTTTTGAAAAGTCGTTTGTTTTGCCTGACTCTTTACATACAAGAAGTAACATCACGAAAACATACCTATATAATTTTGACCCCTTAAACCCCTCTTTTATACAGTAGAACTGGGGTTTACAGGTCAACATTATGTTTCTTATTTCTGCTCAAAAACATAGAGTGAGAGTACCCACAATTTATATTTTGAGCAGAAGTATGAAACATATCAGAAATTTTATCCGAAAACTTTCAATTTTTGGAGGTGAAATTTTCAACATAACTGAATAGGCGTGTTTTCGTAATGAATTTTCCATTTGTTCCTTTTGTCATCATTTAATGCAAAACCATTTGTCGTAACTACCTATGCACGAAACGTGTTATTTTGTTCAATAGTGTTAATATTTTCACTTTTCCCATAGTAAAAAAACGACTGCAAATTATGCAGAAAATGGTAGGGTAGGTAAATACGGAGGCAGATCTTCTACAAGTTCTGTTTGTTCAAATTTTCTGAAATTTCCAAAATATTGTTCAGAAATATCAACAATTAAAGTTCAACAAAGAGAAAGAAAAAGATATTTTCTTAGACAAAATTATAAAAACAACTCATTTTATTATAGCAACTGCATTTTTGGCCATAAATTTATTTTAGGTTAAATATTTGAGAACAAAACAGAGAGACAGAAAAGATAAACGGTTTCGGATCAGATATGATAAACCAGAACAAAAGCTGTTCATAGGAAATAAAATGCCAAACTGAAAACGTGTTTCCGAGGGATGTCGAAAGAACAGTAGGTGTTTGTGTATTCACTTATACAAAACAACGGCTTCCATAACAGCACTTTCTAAATCTTCAAAGCTCAACAGCTCAATAATTTTCCTGCTTCTCTAACGATTTTGATAAATAAAAAAAAAAAAAAAAATAAAATAAAAAAAAAAAAAATAAATAAATAAAAAAAAATAAATAAATAAATAAAAAAAAAATAAATAAATGTTTTCGTTTTTTTTTTATTGTTTCTATTATTATTTTTTATTTTCAAACGGTAAATTAATTAATTGACGACAGGAGACCCCAGAAAGGGCAATTAGAACACAGTGCAGACTCAGATCAGACGCCACAGAATGCGTCATTGATATTAATTTATTATTTTAATATTACTATTATTATTATTAGTTATTATTATTATTATTTCGCCCGTGTTTAAACTAGAATGACAACTATTTTCTGTCATTTATTCACCGAACTGATTGTACTTGTGGTATAAGTATCGGTAAAGAAGACAGGCGTTTTTTTTTTTTTTGTTTGTTTTTTTTTTTTTTCGGTAAAAGGAGTTACAAATGTATAAAAGGATTCTAAGATATAACAACAAGGGTGTAAGAGAAAAAATAAATAATAATGGAAATATATTTGAATAGGCATGTTTTCGTAATGAACAAATAAGCGAAGCTTCAAAATAGCATGTACTGGCGAACTCCAAATGCCAAGACCGGACTACGCACATCATCGCATTGGTCTGTGCATTACGAAAACACGATTATTCAAGTATATTGAAAATTTCACCATCAAAAACTGAAAATTTTCAGATAAAAATTCTGATATTTTTCATATTTCTGCTCAAAATATAGATTGTGGGTACTCGTTAGAGCCGCCTCGCCGAGGTGGTTCTAACGAGTACCCACAATATATGTTTTTGAGCATACTTGTGAGTACTCACAATCTATGTTTTTGAGCGTAAATAAGAAAAATAATGTATACCCTTGTAAATCCCAGTTTTACTATATAAAAAAGGGTTTTACGGGGTCAAAATTATATAGGTATGTTTTCGTGATGGACAAAAAGAAAGGAGTTTGTCCAGCTTAAATGACGTATGTACATGATCGCAGGTTTCTCACAATAAGTGTTAAAAACAGCAATGTATAAACAGCAACTGTTAGCTGAACACCATATAAATATGAAAATGCAATGTATTACATACATTTAAGATTTAACCCATTTCTGTCTGGACACCCCCAAAATGATAATTAATAAACAGTGCAGTTATTATCAGTCGCCACAGAACGAGGTGTCTTTTCAGAGTAAACTGTTTGCATTGACTGCAGAAATTTCTATATAAAAAAAAAGTTCTACTAAAACTAACCAGATTTCTGCTACTGGAAATAGACAAGTCCAAAGAGTCGAGGTACATGGTTTAACCCATTGTAGTCGGGAGACTCCTAAACGGGTAATTGGCAAACAGTGCAGACCCAGATCAGACGCCGCAGAACGCGACGTCTGATCAGGGTCCCCACTGTTTGCAAATAGTTTAGCTTTTTTTTTTTCAATAGGAATATCTAAGACTCATAGCCAGACGTACCTGAAATTGAAATTGGACTCTTCCAATATATAGTGTGGGACATTCTATTCAGTATACAATGGGTTAAATCTCTGTAGGAGTGAATCAATCATCTAATGGAAATCATTTGTTTTTTTATTACTTTTCAAAAAAAAAAAAAAAAAAAAAAAAAAAAAAATAAGACGACATTTCATTCATACTTTCTACTTTTTATACAATTAGTGGACAAACTAAAGAAAAAATGTAAACAACAACATGCCTGCAAACGCGAGTCAATAGTCTAAGAAATAATGTATATGAATTCTATTAAAACTGTGAAGAATACTGATAGCGACCGAAAGCACTATTAATGATTATATCTCAGATTATACGACGGAAAGATTTTATCTCAGCATATACAATATTAAAATCATTTCAGTATCCTTCCTGGATCTAGTGCTAGCGAAAGGAATTTTTAGATCATTAAGACAACACGCCTATTCAAATATATTTAAAATTTCACCACCAACAACTGAAAGTTTTCAGATAAAAATTCTGATATTTTTTTCATATTTCTGGACAAAACATAGATTGTGGGTACTCGTTAGAACCGCCTCGACGAAATAAGAAAAATAATGTATACCCCTGTAAACCTCAGTTTTACTATATAAATGTGGGGTTTAAGGGGGTCAAAATTATATAGGTATGTTTTCGTGATGTGCACTATTCTATGTAATATTTTAGATACAAACGCGCACAAGGGGGTCGGTGTGTGTTGTATGTGTTGACGGGGAAAGGGTGTGTGTGTGGGAGGGGTGGGGGTGGGTTAGACTGGCTCCAGTTTCCAGTGCCTAATATTAATTCTAATAATCCTGTTTCATAACCCAATAAAATAAAACCAAAATAATATCAAGACTACAAAGGCTGAAGGAAATGTTAACTCTTAAAGCGCCAAGAAAACCCTCTGAAAATGTCATCTGTTTATGTCGTCTGCTGAATATTCTTGCAATCTTTTTGAACCTATTTTTGCATACAGGCAAACAGTGTGGACCCAGATCAGACTGCTCCTACAGGAGCAGTCTGATCTAGGTCCACACTGTTTGCAGAAATGACTTATAAAATCACAAGCAGATGAAAAAGCAGACGACAATTGTTGTGATTGGCGCTTTAAGGGTTAAGTCTTATTATCTTTCTCGCATATGTCCCAAAGTCCCTTTGATCATGGAGCGGTTCAGTTGTAAACCATACAATGAAATGAGATTTTTGCAAATCGTATTTTTGCAACTGAAATTGTAATACGTCCAATAACCACAATGTATCAAACTCAAACTTAAATTAACATCTGTTCATCAAACCAATTACCTAACTAACTCATTAAAATGTGATACCACTGAATTGGATTAACAGACATCTGGTTTGCATTTTGAAACTGCAGTTGTGGTTGGAGCTTCTGAACTGCAATGATTTCAGCAACTGTTATAAATGAAATATTTATCTCTTTGTTTTGTTCAAGTAAACCATCGAAAAAACATCTACCACTCTTTGGGCAATTTCAGTAGCCGACAAATTGATTATATATATATATATATATATATATATATATATATATATATATATATATATATATATATATATATATATATATATATATATATATATTACAGAAATTAGCCTTTGACACTTAATGCAAAATGTTTCCAAAAGGGACAATTTGCATAATATGTCAATCCACTTTCTAGGAGAAATAATTAACATGTTACACAGCATGTTATGCGTTAACTCTTTCGCTGCCACGGGCTTTTGCAAACAGCGTAAATCCAGATGAGACGGCTCATATAATGAGCCGTCTCATCAGGATCTACTCTGTTTAACATTTTGTCTTTCAACTTTACATATAAACTTCTTTCCAATTGATAGTTTGTTAAACAACATAGCAAAGTTGGCGCCGAAAGAGTTAAGGAAGGGGCAAAAATAGGCAATATGGTGCTCATACGATATGTGTTCATCAGTGTCGTACAACTCCCTGTACTGTATGTGCTAATGATAAAAAAATGAGACAGAAATAGTGATAAAAAAATGAGACAGAAATAAAATAAATTTCGATCTGAAAATAGCCATCTGCTCGACGTCCAATATGAAAATATAACTGGTCTACGCGACATTTATTTAACAATGTTTAAGAGGGTCTACGTGGACTGGGCACGCATGTGTTTGCAAAATTACAACTTGAGGTTGCCAAAAGGGCTAGCCAGCACTGTCACAAATCAAAGACGATCCCATCATGTACTTAGCTAGGCTTATTATTGCATTTTCTGGCAGTATGTCACGTCTTAGTACCTATCTTTTGGTTTCAACAAGCATTGTTTACACAGAGCACGTCATGTTACAGTCAGGCTGATCGCAAGCATATTGGAAACTCTGGAAAAACATTACTTATCAACAAACATGTCAATCAAAATCAGACTGATACTGAGTGATTCTGACAGGATAATAGCATAATGATGTAGACAGACATGAAATAGCGTTTGTTTCGTGTACATTTCTTTGTAACAACAGCGATCAAACGTTACAGCGGATGCTTGGGAATAAGAATAATTTCTGGTATTTCTCTTCCTGTGGTTTCATCTGATTCCGAATACTTGTGTTTGATGCGATTCTAGCACGCCACAGTAAATAATCGGTACAATTGAAAACGCGATCCGTTTGTTAGCACAAACATACAAATGGCGAAATATTACAAATGCCGCTGAATATTGGATACAAATACCTTTCACCTTTTTTGTACGCCTTTCCTGAATTAAGGGACCGCGTAACTCGCAATACGTTTCCTATTCAAACCGCGTTTTATTAAACGCTATACAAACATAACAGAGAGATCAGATATCTCGTAACAGCGTCATTTCTTTAGAATATTCTATTAAAAGATGAATGCTTAACGGCAATAATGATGAGAATTAAACCAAGCAGTAAACTCTCAGATTCTGAAATAACATTTATTCCCCCATTCCATCCTCACACCAGAGATGGAAGGGGAAATGTTTTTTTGTTGTTTTTTTTTTGGCCCAGATCTCGTTAGTTTTAGTGGCGACGACAGCGTTGGCTTTGGGATGACAGATACTTGTATGTAAGACATCTTTTAAAACTGTCTGAGGATCTTGCAGGGTAAATCATTGTACATTCTTAATAGGGGATTTATTTTAGTTTTCGGTCACCTTGACACCATTTTCAAGATCACAATACTCCAAATATTGTCACATTAAAAAATCCAAAAAAAAAAAAACAAAAAAAAAAAAAAACAATTGCGTGCTTCCTATCTCCTGAACAAATGGGTGGATTTGGTCAAAATTGCATATACTCGTATGTATGACATTGTATGTTCACATTGTTTATGATTAATTTTGGCGAGCTTTAACTTTTTTTTCAAGATCAACACATGATTTAGAATGATGAAAGTAGGATGTTGGACATCTGATGTCCTGGACGCTTTCTGCGGCCAATGATGGTTGTCAAAATCATTCACTGCACAAAATGATCTTAGACGCACATCAACAAAAATGTACGATCCAGAAAACCATTGTCGACTGTATCATTACGAAAACACGCCTATTCAAATATATTGAAAATTACACCACCAAAAACTGAAAGTTTTCAGATAAAAAATTCCGATATTTTTCATATTTCTGCTCAAAACATAGATTGTGGGATCTCGTTAGAACCGCCTCGCCGAGGCGGTTCTAACGAATACCCACAATCTATGTTTTTAAGAAGAAATAAGAAAAATAATGGTTACCCCTGTAAACCCGAGTTTTACTATATAAAAGTGGGGTTTAAGGGGGTAAGAATTATATAGGCATGTTTTCGTGATGTTCTTAAACGCGTTCAAATAGTAATATATACGCAATGTTAAAAAAGGGCCTCATGCTATATGCAAACATCGATAACCCAGATTAACCGGCAAACCAGACTAGTCTGATCATGGTATTTTCTGTTTGTCTATACAGTATACTTCAGCAGATGTAGTCTGCTCTGGCTATATCTGGCTTGATCAGACATTCCTGACCCAAACCATTAGGATATATATGTAGTATCATCAGGAATTTATTGTTGTAGACCCGCGAGGGCATAGCAAACCCCAAATGGTTCTTCAATGTATTGATTTTAATTATTTATATGAAGCGAAATGAGCGGAAAAGAAACCTTATGCTCTATGCGGACAGGCTGATTAGAGCCTTCACCGACAGCTTACAGATTCAGTAGATACTGCGAAAATTATCTCTGAAAGAGAACACCCTGATCGTACACGGCAGATGATCTGGGCCTTCGCTGTTCGCGTATGACATCAGAGCAGATTTCGCCTATTGCATAGTATCAATATGGTGAAATAGATCAATACTGCTAATATAACGTTCACAGCAGTCTGATCCGATGAGACGCCTACACCGTTAACACATTTATGCCTGAATATTTTCAATGAACTCTCCCATCATGAACTTCGGAAGGGTCCATATAGTCGAAGGGGTGTAATATAGAAATTGTCGTAGTTGTTTTTATTATTGAAACGTTCTAATGTTATGGTAAACAGAGTAGACTCTGATCAGACGCCGCGTTCTGCGGCTTCTGATCTGGGTCTACATTGTTTGCCAATACCCCTTTTAAGGGACGCTAGGCATGAATGGGTTAACGGAAGTGCCCTAAATATTCTGTCAACTTAACTTCCAGTCACACTTGTCCTGAAATCTGAATATGTATATTTGACCACCTATCTAATAGCTGTTGAATGAGTTGAAAACAGTGGAGACTCTGATAAGACATATCATTATGTGGTGCCTGGAATGAGTCTGCATTGTTTGTTCAAGCCTGTCTGCCGATTTGAATACTGGAGCAACAATGCTGTCGACATCTTTCAGAAAGCCGTTTTTTTGCTTGGCGCTTTACACAGAAGAAGTAAATTGGCAAACTTTTGTCATGATTTAATGAAATCTCTTTGTCGTAACTACCTATGCACAAAAAAAAAAACAAAACAAAAAAAAAAAAAAAAAAAAAAACAACAAATATTCTAGTCATTGTTTTTTAAAAAATCAAATATTTTCACTTTTTTCCCCATTGTAAAAATGAATGAAAATATTGCAGAAATCTGTAGGGAAGGTAACTAGGGGGGTAGATGCTTGTTTCTGAATTTTTCATAATATTTTTGTGAAATAATTTAAACTCAGCAAAGAAAAGTAAATATATTTCTTAAGACACAAATTCAAAAAAAATCATTTTGCTATAGAAATTGCATAGCTGAGACCAATATTTGGCAGTAAATTTAATTTTAGGGTATATACTTGAAAAGAAAACACAGAATCCGAAAAGACAAATGGTTTGTGATAAGATATGTTCAATCAAAACAAAATATTTTCATTTTAAAATGAAACGCCGAGCAAAAAACGTCTTTCCGAGTGATGTTGAAAGGACAGTAATCATGGTAACCCCTTAGCATACCGATCCTAAAAGTAAGCAAACCCGGCTGACTATGCGGTGATCATCACGAAAAACTGGTGTTTACAGGGGTATACATTATTTTTCTTATTTTTTCCCAAAAACATAGATTGTGGGTACTCGTTAGAACCCTTAATCTATGTCTTGAGCAGAAATTTGGAAAATATCAGATGTTTTTATCTGAAATTTTTCATTTTTTGGAGTGAAATTTTCAATATATTTGAATATGCATGTTTTCGTAATGGTCTCTAACATTGCTGAGTGATCTGAGTATTTCTCCGAAACTTTACATGTAAGATAAACACGTTATTTTATTTTATTTTATTTATTTATTTATTTATTTTTTTGTTTTTCAAATATGGACAAATGGAGTTTTGTATTGTCATGCCACAGAACATACACGGTTAATCGCGCTATTTGAGAAGTACATATTGCTTTCATCATTACGAAAACGCCTATTCAAATATATAGAAAATTTCACCTCCAAAAACTGAAAATTTTCAGATAAAAAAAAAAAAAATATGTTATTTTTCATGTTTCTGCTCAAAACATAGATTGTGGGTACTCGATAGAACCGCCTCTGTGTTTTCGTGATGTATTTTCCTTAAAGCATACTGGAATCGTACCTTATTTCTATTATATTACAGAGCAGTATTGAACATATTTTGTTTATCTTTCTGAGTCTAAGGCCACACAGGATCTATAAGAGATGGTAAACAACTAGATAATAATGAACACAGTAAATGACAAATGTACAAGCAAAACATTCAATGCCGTAAGAAGGGAGTGATATCACGTCACAAATAAATAACCTCCAATGCATATGCTGTTTAAGACAGTAAGACATTCATTTGTAAACACCATGCTGCAGCTGACTTGCCATTGCCCTTCCATATGTAAATGTCTTGCTATTGCACTTTAGTGACGTGTAAAGTATACATACGTTATATACAAAAAAAAAAGAAAAAAAAAAAAAAAAAAAAAAAATCATCGTTGAAAACTTCTTCACAATAATGGTACATACTTGAAAAATTAACAGGTCTCTGAGCATTGTTGGTAGAAAAGAGCTCTTTAAACTTCATAACATTGGGTTTTCTGTAGAAGTAACATTTTAACAATTGTTTTTATTTTGACAAGGCGTAATTACAGGTACGACTTAATGAAATTATAAGACTCTTCCGTTCGTTTGGTGCGATATTTTTTCAACGACCTGTTTCAACAGGAAGCTTGTTATTTCTGAGTCTAAATTTTAGTGTTAAACTATCATTTTTATGGTTAAAGTTATTAATTTTCAAAGTATAAGTCCTTCTTAAAAGCCAATAGGTTTTTCTTAAGATTCGATCTTACAGTATTATTCCTGTATAAGTAAATGAACGAAGACTCTAGAACTTTGTGTCTTAAATGAGGTTGTTTTATGTCATTGAAAAAAATCTATACGTCAAGCTGAAACACGTCATCCTCTCATACATCGCGTATATTTATGCTGTGGCATTTATGTTAATGTTTATCAGTCTGTTTGTCATTCCTTAGAGTAAATTGGGAAATTGACTTATTGGGAAATAAGAAAATAAGGTATAACTGATACGGATAAAATCCATAAACGATCGCTAAATCAACAACAGCTGAAGGCCCAATAACACTTTCCACATTATTATTTTTCTTCTATTTATACTCGTAGTTTATTTCCTAAAAGTGGCCAGTGTTCATGGCAATGACCAACGACTCACAGCTGTTTTTTTTTTTTTTTTTTTTTTTTTTTTTTCTGTATACGGTTACATTATTTTAGTGTCCACATACGGCTTATAGGCGGCGGTAGAACGTCTCCCCGTACTTTACCATAGTGCAGATTATATTTCATTTCCTTTGTGATCATTGGGCCCATTGTGGAATCTTTGAAAATGGAGTTCTGCTCATGTATACGCTAGAGGGCGTAAGCAGTGTTGCAAACTTCATTTCTGCTTATGAAGAGTCTCAATAAAACCGAGACTCACATTTTCTTATCTGTAGTGTGTTCTTTGTTTCCAAAGGCAATCTTTTTGACGTTTATTTTACTACACTGCAGCTGGTATTAGTGCCGTGTGGCGGCGGCAGAACGTCTCCCCGTACTTTACTATAGTGCAGATTATATTTCATTTCCTTTGGGATCATTGGGCCGATTATGATACATTTGAAAATGGAACTCTGCTCATGTATACGCTAGAGGGCGTAAGCAGTGTTGCAAACTTCATTACTGCTTATGAAGAGTCTCAATAAAACCGAGACTCCCGGTTTCTTATCTGTAGTGTGTTCGTTGTTTCCAAAGGCAATCTTTTTGACGTTATATATATATATATTTATACTTGTTGGTCTGAGCGCTTGATTTGGACTGTCTCATGAACACTTCTATCTACCTTTCTTCAGGTCAGTCTAATTGGTTGCCTTCAAGAAGTAAACTTAACTTAAACAAACTTTGTTTTTGTCCTTAAAAACTCAGCAGAACTTAATATTTGATTATTTGACCATATCGTCCTCATTAAAGACTGACTTATTACAATAAAACTTGCAAAAATACCATTTAATGAATTATTTGCCTTGCGTCTTTTGTAAGGCGGATACCTTATAATGCAAACATTTATCTCAGTCACTTATTATAAATATATGGTGATATGAAGGCATGAAGGCTTTATCTTGTCTATCAAGAAATGCAAAAACAAATGTTGTGTTAGCTTACTAGGTACCAAAGCAAATTAATGTACATCAAGTTAGCATATGCATGACACTTTTTGTGATAACTTAGCCAAGACATTTCTCTGAGTAAAAATAATAAGTACAACGCAAAATATTTTATTCAATCTAAAATTAAATATAAACTTCACTGAATGAGAAATTTCGTGCTCATTATCCCTGTTACAAAATGTTGAAAATTGTCTGCATTATATTCATGTAAACCCTATGATCGAATAGGATATCGATTCCAGAACTGTTTAATTGAAACATGTTAAATAAGTATTAACCCTTATCCCGCTGAACCCGGATATACCATGCTTTTGCAAACAGTGTAGCTCAAGATCAGTTCTGAAGAAGCAAACTGATCTGGATCTGCACTGTTTGTCATTAAGTATATGAATTAAGATCAACAATCTGGATTAAGTAATTTGATTGGCTAACAAATAGAAATGGGCGTGGCATCTTAATTTATTCAGCAGGACAAGGGTTAAGATCATGTAGTGATATATTTTTATTATGGATCTTTGTGTCTTTTTCAAAATGTCACTTTTTTTTATCGTCTTATTATACCAGATCGAACTTATGCAACTTGCTATAATTCGGCAACTCTTGTGAGACCTTCCACTTGTGATGTATGAAAAGCGTTGAAAAAATTCGCCGACTTTGTTTTTTCATTTGGTTGTATGCATATGAAACATGTTCTTCAATCTGGTTGCTACTGCCTATTTAACAAAACTAATGCAACTCTGTCAAATTGTTTTTGCATTGCTTGTCAACACGGATCAAATCTAAAACAAAAGAATTTGTTATGTCAGGGAGCATGCCTTTCGGTGATTAGTTGGAACTATCAGCTTTTACTGTTCCGAAACTTGCAACTTTGGAATGAGTACACCTGAAAATAGACGCCGCAATCATTACAAAAAATACGCCTATTCAAATATATAGAAAATTCCACCTCCAAAAACTGAAAATTTTCAGATAAAAAACTCTGATATTTTTCATATTTATGCTCAAAACATAGATTGTGGGTACCCGTTAGAAACGCCTCGCGGTTCTAACGAGTACCCACAATCTATATTTTTGAGCGAAAATAAGAAAAATAATATATACCGCTGCAAACCCCAGTTTTACTATAAAAAAGTGGGGTCTAAGGGGGTCAAAATTATATAGGCATGTTTTCGTGATATTTTACAAACTGAACACAAGTGTTGCAGAACGTCGTTGTACTAGAAACCGTTCAAACATGAGATCTGCTGATAAATAAATGAGTGTTTTCCTAGACAAAGTACCGTATTCGAGTTACACTCAGTTGAGCTAAAATACGTATGTATCTACCAACTAAGGATACAATATAAAAATCAGAAAAGAACTTATTTAATGATAATTATGCAATTTTGTTCTAATTTTCTTTATAAAGGCATATGTTGTGAGTACTTATTTGAATTGCATCGACAAGTCGATGCAATTCAAATGAGTACCCGCAACATATGCCTTTAAAAAGAAGTAAAGAAAAAGTACAATGGCTGTAATCTGATGACTACGGAATTTCTTGACTGTGCCCTATAGGAGTATGTGCGGTAATTAGATCGAATACGGTAAATTCTTTTCTTTAAGAACATCCTCAGTTAGAAGGGAGGAAAATGTTTCCAGGGCAATAGAATATCCATTGAAGGTTATCTTTAATAATATCTTTGAATGGTGTCCATTTTTTTTTTTTTTTTTTTTTTTTTTGTAGGATACGAGCAAAACTGGAATTGTTAACATACTGGTCTACAGACAGATGGATGCAAATGCTTCTTGTTCAGTTAGAATGTTATCGACTTCTTTTACATGACTGACGTGTATAGCGACACTGTCAACAGACTGCTCGGTACACAACGGGAAACTTCAGTTTAGTGCCAAAAGTTTTGTAAAAAAAAGTAAATAAACTTCCTGAATATAATTCCGCATTTTTATGTTTGCAAAAGTATTTACTTTGATAAACATCTTCACCATTTTGTGATAAAATAGCTATGCCTGGAAGGCTCAGTGATTGTAGAACTAGCATTACTTTATCAAACAACATATATATATTGCGCAAAAAAAAAAAAAAAAAAAAAAAAGGAGCACGCTACAAAATAATATGTATCTATATCTTTCAAAGTTAATATTCTTAAGCACGAGCATGGAATACTAGAAACAAATATGTAAACCAATAATATTCGAAGCTTTGTATAATAAGTAATATTTACAATGCGATCAGGCCCCAGTTGTTCAGAACTAACGATGTCGTTAGTTAACATATCGTTAAAACTTTGTTCATTAAATATGGCATATACGCTAATATTTTTGCTGAAAAAAATGTGAGCTTATAAGCAAAAGCTACTCATATTTTTTATCAGCAAAAATACCTGTGTATTAGATAGTGTTCTTCTAGAACAGATAACATTTTGACCACTAACGAGCTCGTTAAGCTAACGATTCTTTGAACAACTGGGCCCTGAAAAATAGAATAGTAGATGTCCAGGAAGAGCCACACTCGCAGAACATAGCCTACCAATGACACCAAGGGTAAGGGAAAACAACCGCCGACAGACAGTACACATGCCAAGAACCTATGAAAAGCAAAGTAACCAGGTTCCTCCTTGTCAACGAGGTTATCAAAATGCTAGACAAAATCAAACCATTACAATATTAAGACAGCGAACAGAACATCTAACATGCCCCGCTGCGAACAAACAACACCAGAATCGCCACCTTGAGACCTGTTTTTTACTAGTGTCTTCTGAATGCTGTGATCGTTCCTGAGTAACTGTACTTTTTCTTTGGCGCATTTCATTTTTATAGCCAAAATACATGTTACCACATCTGCCTAGCCATACTATAGAACAGAGATAAAGCTGCGCCGCGCCATGTGAAAATGTAAGTTCGAGACATATTCGGATAGCAAAGACCCCGATCAGTTGGTTATCCAATCGTGTTAACCCGTAAAATGTATGATTGTATAAAATAAATGCTTAAATATCAAATTGCCTAATTACACCCATTTATTATTGTTCCTTGTCTATATGTATGAACATTCCGAATCTGTCTTTGTGTACAACTTTTTTATGATTTTTCGAAATACGAATTTGGTATGTTGACTTCAGGCTCACTGTGTTACTTCTCTGGCTAATGTGGATCTTTATTGTTTCACATACGCTCGGAGATACATTTTTCGATTTCTTTCGAAACTTATAAGAATTTGAAATGTGTATGTAATTGTATGCCTTTATAAAAGATTTAGTACTATATTGCACAAACCTGATGGCTGTACATGTCAAAGCTGAAGCATTTTAATTGCATGCTTTATTCGTTTTGTACATTTAGTGTGCAGATCAGCTGATATAAACTGGAACATGTGGTGTTCGGTGTAAAAATAAATCAAATAGTTTTGAAATTTATTACGGCATAATTCATCCGCTGGTAAACTAGCATTACGCTAGCATGTCTATGTGAAAGGTATAATTCACACCATCACTCTAGGTAAGACACTTTTTACAATACTAGACTGCTATGTTTTATTTCTCCATGATAACACGTAATGGGTACTCATTAGAAGCGCCTCCGTTGTTATGGAGAAATTAAACATAGCAATCTATTATTGTTACTACAACATATGTGGAGAAATGATAAAGATAGTTATCTTGATATCCCCTTTATCTAATGCATTAAAAGTCATGGGCATTTCACCATATAATGAAAGTAAGATTTGGTTATTAATGACATTAAGACAGTTTTATGCAGTAAAGCAATGTTGCCAGGAGTAAAAACACATTGAAAAGCTGATTTAGACACTGCCATAGTCTGAAAAATGGTAGAAGATGTGTCCAGTAATAACCGCAATCGCAAAATATAGCAAGAAGAAGAGCAGATAATGATGTGCAGTAGACCTGCCAGAAACCGAAGCATTACGAAAACATGCCTATTCAAATATGTGGACAATTTTACAACGAAAAAAAGGAAAATTTTCAGATAAAAAAATTCTGATATTTTTCATATTTCTGCTCAAAACATAGATTGTTGGTACTCGTTAGAACCGCCTCGGCGTGGCAGTTCTAACAATTACCCACAATCTATGTTTTGAGCAGAAATAAGAAAACTAATGTATACCCCTGTAAACCCCAGTTTTACTATATAAAAGTGGGGTTTAAGGGGGTCAAAATTATATAGGCTTGTTTTCGTGATGGAAAAGCAAACCAACCAGCTCCCTCTTCCCCACCAATTCAATCACAGTGCTAGACATGGTCCACTAAACACAACAATAATAAAACGAACAGGGTAAGCCTTAAGTAAAACCCTGCTACGAATCGCCACAATGACACACAAAAGACAAACAACACCAGAACAACCGCCTTACAATGGCCAGTTTTAAAACCACCACTTTTTTAATGTAGCCTCAGCACAGGCTTGTGTTATCATTATATTACAGGGAAACATGGGACCCACACTACATAACACACTTGTTAGCGTAATGCATACTGATCACCCCTCTAATATAGTTAGAGAACAGCTTAAAAGTGATGTTTTGTGTATGAATCGGCATACACAATACTGCTTTTAACATTTGTAAAATAGGTTCTAGTTACCTCTTTTGTCTGTCTTCAAAGTTAATTGTGTTTTGTGGGAATAACTTATAAGAACTTGATAATGATAATTCCAGATTGATAGTATACAAAGTCCCAATAATGCTTCCGGATTATTTATTTTTTTGCTTTTACATCTTTTTTAAACAAGTGTATTCACAGTTTATTTCCTACATGCAGAAATTGTTTCTGGCAAAGGCCCATAGACCGCTGTCTATAACAAAAACGTATATCGTCGCATACTTTATTGGCATTTTGAAAGGAGGATTCCGATATTCGAAAACACCTGACACAGTGACTTTATTGTGGGTCGACATGGCAAGCCACGTATATAGGAGTTGTACTCTTCACACATCAAATACGGGAATCATACTGAACCCAGCTTAAGCGGGTTACTACCAAGACTGTTAACATAGAAGTCGTGCATCTGATAATGAATAAAATAGAATAGAATGTTTAATATTCAATTATGGTCTCTTTCGGGTATACAATTAACGAAACTGATCGCTTCCATACCGATTTCGCCCTCAAATGAAATTATGCTTCAGCAAGTACGAGTATTCATCACAACATTAAAGGAGCAGCTTTAGAGGGTTTGGAACCCCAAGGTGTAGCCAGAAAGAAATGGAAATCATGCAAAAGTGCGCATCCAGATTTGTAACAGGAATTACAATTAATCTTGTGGAAGCAGCTTATTTCGCCCTCATTTGAAATTTTGCTTCCGCAAAGTACGAGAATTCATACAATTTCGTTATTGAAAGATTGGGAAAAATGATAAAGACTCAACCAGAAAAGGCGACTAAAAGACGCGCATATTCACTGCAGAAATTAGCTAGCAAGATATATTTCTGAACATACATGGCATCCACGTGTGATTGAACAGGTACAGATAGACCAGATATTATCACTGTTCTCGTTGTGCACACCAACCGCAGATGGACCTACATATGTAGTATGAGCCTCAGCAACTCCTCGTCTTTTACGGTTGGTACTGCCAACTAAATCCTCGAGTCATGGGCTTTGATGCACTTAAATATTATTTGGCAGTGTGTTCATTTCTCCAGAAGCACACCATATCTTTTCATTATGCAAGAAAGTAATGGAGTGCTGGTTCATTATTTATCACCTTTAAGTTAACGTACTGCACTTGAAATGACCAGAAATGTGTCAATGAGTCGTAATCCGCCAACACAGACAAAAAATATAATTGCAAGTACTTTGACAGAAACGTTGTTTTAAATGTTTGTTCAAAAGTCATCAACCATGTATACGGTTTGCCAAGGAAAATGAAAGTCTAAATTTTATAGTTCTTCAGTCGTTTACTCGGGTGGGCCATTGTGGCAATGTGACTCTAGTTATTGATATTTTCACAGATTTTGAGAAGTTTCTTTACTGGCATTACAATGAAAACATTCCATTGTCGAATCAGTTAATACTAGCCCAGGACTCCCATATCTAGTGATCTTCTATGGTCAAAATGTTGAAAAACTCGCAGGATAATAGTAACTGTCAAGAAACAAAGCCTCGGCACCCATTATTTGTGTACACGTCAGAGACAAATTAGACAGTTCGGAGTGAACAAAATCTCAGAAAATAACTAGCGTCATTCAGGAAAGTCTGATACATAATGCTATCAGCGTACATGCAATTGTTGAAGTTAAACGACACGCTTGCTTTTTGAAAAAAAAAAAAAAAAAAAAAAAAAAAAAATACTTGTATAAATACAATGCATTAAATAATCTGAATTCTTGTTCTATTCTCAAACAATATTTTGTACATTGTTCACAAAAGCAATGTTAACGAATACATGTATAATTGTCTACCTGCTGCATTACGCTGCTAGAATAGCTACGTGTGAATGGAGAACCATTCATTTTTTTTTTATGTACACTTGGAACAAAAGTGTGAAAACTAAACCAAGCTAGAACTGTGTCCATAGTACACAAATACAGTCGGACCGATAGCTCAGCTCGAACCCGGATGGCTCGTTTGCTAAGGATAATTCGAACTCGTATTTGAGTCCCTACGAAATTCTTCAGATAGCTAAAGAAAACAAATATTCAGGGATATTTTCTTATTTTATCATGAAATTGTATGTTGTGTGTACTCATTAGAATCGCCTTGAGGAGGCGATTCTAAAGAGTACACACAACATACAATATTTATATAGAAGATCAAAAAGGCTTCCCTAAATTGTCACCATTAACTTCCCGACTGGCGCCATAATTATCCATAAGTGGCTCGAACTACCCATGTCTCGAATAAATTTCCATGGTCCTAAAGATGTTCGAGCCATTGAAGCTTTACTGTACCAACCTAGCGCAATGTCAATTAACCATTGTCATGCTGAATAAATTTAGATGCCACATCCATTTCTAATTTGCAGCCAATCAGATTACTTGATCCCGGTTGTTGACGTTATTCACATACTTAATGGCAAACAGTGCAGATCCAGATCAGCTGGCTTCTTCAGAAGCCAACTGATCTGGATCAACACTGTTTGCAAAGGCAGGACATATCCTGTTGGTTAATGTAGTCAATCAACTATGAAGTACAAGCAGAGTCAAAGACATGCACTGTGATGTTGTTTGTATATAGCCAGGTGTCGTACATTAAGTTAACAAATCTATGTAATATTCACTCTCATGTTTCCCCAGAACATACATGGATAATGGAAACATGGGTATGTAGGGGTCTATGTTAAAAAAAAGAACAAAACAAAAAATCAAAACAATTTTGCAGTTTTTAAACCAACTTCTTGATCTGTCTGATGCTTCTACGAACCTTTTTACTGCATAAATCTGTGTTATTATGCGTAATACAAGTCTTCCTAATTTCTCATATTGTATGGTTAAACTCCTTAGCTCACATAGTTCTAGATAAGTTTGGTATCACGATAAATACTTTTCTTATTCTGCTAAAAATCATATGTTTTGGGTAGTCGTTATAGAAGCGCGTCTGTGAAGAAATGAAAAAAAAAAAAACAAACAAAAAAAAAAACCAAAAAAAACAACAACAACAACAAAAAAAAAAAAAAAAAAAAAAAAAAAAAAAACACAAACAAATATTAATTTTGGTTCCAAATAAGGATTATCAGAGGCTTATAACTCTTACTAGTAGAATTTTAAGCCTCTGGGATTATCCAGTGATGTATTTTAGAAGTTTGCATTATCACATATATAGGTGGCTTTCTGTAATGTTTTGGTTTCCGCTTAGAAGTGCTTTTTAAAGTCGCGGAAATGCATTTGTCAATTTCATTGGTTCGAAAAGGGCTATAACATGTGTACAGAGCAAAACTGTGTGATGTTATGAAAATTCTTTCTCAAATGTTTCGTACAATATCAAGTAGTAAGAATTTTTAACTTTAAAACATGCCATACCAAAGTTATTTGTGAAAATGTGTTTGTATGGGACTACTTCCTATGTACCAAATCATGCAAAAATGCATGGCAATGTTACATCTCTTGCTCTGTCTTGTTCCGCTTGATCTAATAGACCCACGATTCAAATCAAAATAACATCTCCTATGGACAACACTGTACATTGGTGAGCTATAAAGAATGTGATGAAAAACAAAATGAACAAAGTTAGCACAATCTAATCAGACTGCATGATTTGATGCAAAATATGCAAAGAAAAGTATATGGCGCCACCGCTGCAAATTCCATATCTTCTCGTTATATCTCGTACCGTATTTACCCTAAGTATTGGTACACCTTAACTCCTCGACACTTGTCCTAAAATTTGACAAAGACCAATTTACTGCCTGCTATAGTGTCAGAAATAGTGCTGGATGAGTGGCAAACAGTGTAGACCCTGATCAGCCGCCGCGTTCTGCGGTCTACACAGTTTGCTGAGGTCTGTCTGTTTCAGTATGTAGGGTTATTACGGTACTTTGTAATATCAATTAGTTTTTTTTTCTGTGTTATATTTGTCATATACGCCCTTAGCCTAGAAACATAGAAAATTATTTGGTTATGATATAAATACAGTATTTACCGTAATTATTCGGACATAGGCTTAAGCAAACAGTATAGACTCAATACATATGCCATAGCCATGGTAATATACGGCGCCTGATCAATTGTTCTTCATTCAACCACAAGCAAACAAAATATAAGGACTCAACACACTTGCCATTGTATGCAGCGTCTCATTATGGTCTACAATTGTTCTTTATTCAACCACAATTTCTTATTAATTACATCACCAGGTGGTCAGATGGACGTGTTCACATTTGAGGAGAGGACGGTTTTGAGTTAACCCTTTAACCCCCTAGAATCTTCTATCCTTGAATTTGGATGTATCTATTGTTACAAATGAGGGTGTCATTCAAAAATCAAAATCAGAATGTTTGAAAAGGTATATGTTTTAGTCTGCAGTGTTGAAAGAATAAAGATATTCGAATATGTAGGGTAAATCAAGTCTAAGAACAATGAATACTTTTATGGCAATGAACACATTAAAAAAGCGCCAAAGCACAACATTCGTTTATTTGTAATTTGTTCATGAACAGTGTTGTAATTTGCAATAACCTAGCACCGGCTTTCAAATTATTTGAAATAGGCTTATTAAATCTTAAATTCCAGAAGATATAAATTACGACACTGCAGTCATAATATTGTGCACATGTTAGAGGTTATACTGACCTGTCAGACACCATAACCACTGCTTGTCTGTTAGAAAGGGCTAGAAACCTAACGCAATGCAAGGTTTAGACCATTTGCCTGATCATACCAGGCCTATACTCACGGGAATCGGCGAAAAGATCCAGATAGCGAAGAAGAAGCATTTAATAATGGCATTTGCCATACATCGATATATTCTACCTATTATTCAATGATAATTTAAAGTTTTTTCATTATACGTCTACTGAGGATAGTTGTACATGACCATAAGTGTCTTCCTGAAATCCATTAAAGTTCAATTGCTTTATATATTCATTTGGATCATTGAGCAACCTCGATATAGTCGACTTCCGCGTAAGCTTGTGCTAAGGACCATATCCAGCCTTACAAACTACCTTGCTGTCATATGAAGAGTCTTGATAAAACCGACATTCACTTTTCGTTCTATTTGTGTTTTATGTCTTAATGGGCAATCTTTATGATTAAATCTGCAGCGTTCATGAATTATACCTGTATCGAATAGAGAAAACACACACACACACACACACACACACACACACACACACACACACACAATGTCAGCTGATCAACACGCTTTCAGATTTATTATCATTTCTCATCGGCTCAAGCCACATGTTTTGTATGGAAGCAACAAATTAATACAGATCTACGCAATGGACAAACCATCCAAATGTGACTGTCATAACTAAATATTCGCCTGAAATTGTCTTTATAAGAACTTATACGTTAGCCTGATAGACGGATGGACACATGAAAGATTTACTGGATTTAGATAAGCAAGGTACTGATGAATCAACTGTTATTAAAACGCTATTACGTGACGATAGTTCCGTGACTGCAGCAAAACGAAGAACGATTTCCAACATGCACAGATTGTGTGTCTGTCTTCAGTCTTATTCAATTACCAGGCCTTTAATCTAGCAAGTGTAGTGGCAAGGTTGACGTGACCTGGCTACAGAAGAGTTGTTAATTTAAATACTCAACTAAGTTATTTGTTAGGTTTTTTTATATGAACGTGAAGTCTGGGATCGCATCACAGAGGTAATTCTGATGCGATTCCAGAACGCATGTTTGAAGGAGAAATGAAGAAAATGATCGTTTTCATATGAACCTTACTTCAGCCCTGGAATGACTTGTTGATAAGCAATCTACCTTTCAGAGTTTTTGATGTGTTTACTGGCAGCTTTAGTGTTAACATGACACATTGTGTGTAAACAATTCCTGAAGAGCAGTCATATGGGATTTTCCGGGTAGAAAGGAACTCAGCTATTTAATTACTACTTTGTGCTGGCTCTGGAGAATGGCAATAGTATCAACTGGCGTTTTTCTTAAGATAATATTTTGTTTTAGTCGAGTGTTATATTGTTTTGTTGTTTCGTAATGTTACTTCTTAGGATTTTTTACCCCCCCCCCCCCCCACCACCACCACCCCCACCCCCCAGCACCCGGTGGTTTACTCTACTGGCCGTTCTAAGGCGGTAGCCCCGGTGTTAGTCTTATTCTTTGTTGCTTTGTGGTTTATTCTACGAGGCGTTTTGTTTCTTGTCTTACCTTGTGTTATTTTATTCTTGTGTTTTCAGTCCTTTTCGTACGTTTGTTCGATTTTGGCTAGTTTGGTTTTGTCGGTTTCCTCTTCCTCTTGGTGTCTGGGAAGGGCTGCGGTCTGTGATTGTGACTTTTCTCTTACCTTTTTCTTATGATATAGACCACAATAGTGTTGTGTAATAGAAACACGCGGGGCGCAGTAGGTGTAACACTCTAGGAAGTAGTTACGAACAGTTTGTCGCGATGAATTTACTCAGAAAAGGCCAAAATCACGAATCACAGTCTTCCGGAGGCACAGGAAGAAGAAGAGATGAGTAACAAACAATTACAAGATACAACGGAACAGTTGCAATAACAGTCGTACAGGTGAAGTTCAATGGCTCGAACTCTTTGGGACCACAGAAATATGTTCAGATATGGGGTAGTTCGAGCCACTGAGGGTTAATCATTGCCC
This sequence comes from Anodontia alba, assembly GCA_964016985.1. Taxonomy (NCBI): domain Eukaryota; kingdom Metazoa; phylum Mollusca; class Bivalvia; order Lucinida; family Lucinidae; genus Anodontia; species Anodontia alba. Next base: position 25,667,503 of record OZ024831.1, read on the forward strand.
CAGGTTAGGAAGCAAATAACGATGATTTAAGGAAATCTTTTAGATTTTCGACACAATAATTGTATGTTGAGTGTACTTATAAGAATCATCTCGATGAGGCGATTCTAATGATTACACACAATATATGATTACTTGGTGAAGTATGAAAAGTTCCCTAAATATTTGTTTTCTTGAGCTATCGGAAGTTTTCCGTAGGGACTCGAAAACGAGTTCGAATAGGCCATGGTAAACGAGCCATCGGTGTTCGAACTATTGAGGATCCACTGTACAAACAAAGATCTGCATCACAAGAACCACTTTTGAACCATCAAGTTTCATGGTACTACCTTTTGTGCGTATTTTGAATTATTGCAGACTGCATACTTATCGGTCGGTACTGGGCGGATAATCTATCGGACGGATCGAAATTCCCCTCAGGTAATCCTCCGGCTAGGAATTTACAGAAGTATATTTCATACGGACAGATTCGTTAGATAGAAATCGACTGCAGTGCTAAAGTATTTCTACACAGAAGTAATATGGCTTCACAATCCAATTAATACTGAGAAAGAAACAATAAGAGATATTACTGGATAAACTTGTTCCACTAGATACGTCTGTCAGTGTGATAACATACTGAAACAGATAAAGCAGCAAGTTATGAAACTACATTTAGTTTGTTCTTCCAAGCTCCCAGTTATTGTACAGGAAATAAAAGCATTATTTGCACTTTTTTTCTGATTCGCATAACAATCCAAGAATAAAAATAGTACAGACGCTGTAAGCTTACAGTATTCAAAATATAAGTGAAGAATCCCAGGATATGCCACAATCACAAAGCATAACCTTCTCGAGGCACCAAAAGAGGGAGAGATGACGAACAATGAGAAAACAAACGTCGCATATGAAACTACTGACGCACGACGCACGATCAAAAATGAACTACAACGGCGGAACCGCATTGGCACGGTCAGTAGAACAACTGCTGAGTGCTTAAAACTCCATTATGTCACACTGTCAGTACGGGAGAATAGAATGTCATCTACAAATAGTAAGATCTGGCAGTAGCTTAAAAATATTAAAGTTAGTACGGCCTCCTCTGGTTCTTCATTGTGTGTTCCATATTGGCAGCGTGAAATAAAAAGCTGTCTTAGATCATTTTCAAAATATGCATATTCTGAATATCCATGGCCTCTGTTATCTGATCAGGACCATTGTCCGTCGTTCAGCAATACCGAAGGGATCAGTAAGCGAATAGCGAAGGCCCAGACTTAGCGAATGTGCGGGATGGTCTATGCTTTCGCTCTCCGCATATGCCAAGAAAACACCTTTTCACCTGAAGCTGCTCATCTAAACACTTTCATGACAAACAGTAATGTCGTCGACCTCAGTGCGAACGTAACGAATGCACACATTCAGTCTATTGCACATATATTTGCCATTCGTATAATGCTATGCAGTTGGAGTTTTGATGCAATATGAGCCGCAACATTAGTAGACGTACCCTTTGGCATGTGCGCCCAACGAAGATTCAGATCTGCCTGCCCCTTCTGATCTTGACAGGGCGCATTTTGGATAGCCAAGGATGCAAAGTTTCCTCATGCGGACAACGAAGACTTTGATCAGACTGCGCGGAAGCGCAGGCTGATCTGAGTCCTCGTTGGGCACACATGCCACAAGGTAGCCTCATATGTTAATTAAAAACTTCACAAAAAGCATCGTGTCAACTTACTCGCACATGTCCTAAATTTGTAGACGTTTATAGTAAATTAATGTGACGGGTTATGATTGTGTCACGTAAAAATATATTATAAAGTAGGAAGGTAAAAGCAGGATCTTGTCACTCAACAGATCGCCCATGAGGATGGAATATACATAAATGTGCAAAACGTTAACACATATTTGCATTGCATAGGATAAACATTGCGTCCGAGCGGGCCCTTGAAGTTTGCACAACGTCGCATTAGCATCGACAGAACGTCATGAAGATATACAACGTCAATGCAACGTCATGGCATCGACGTTAATCCAACGATGTATAAACGTCAAGTGCCCACTGGAGTGACTCATGAGGCCACTGATCTAGTCGACTAAATAAATACAGAAATAAAAACATGAAACATTAGCTAACAGCGGACGCAATATCATTAACGTCCTCGGTTTTATTTTACTCATGCTGTAACAAGAAAGGAAAAGAAAACAAAACAAAACAAAGACAATTATTTGACGGAATTAATTTAATGGAATGAAGAAAAAATGTATTGTCACCATATAAACACCTGCTTTCTCAGTGAAATATTTTATAGTTAGATGAAGTGACAAGGTTATGATGTGTTTTGCAAAAGAACGTAATAAAATAGCCACTACAAACATGTTTTTATTCATTCATAAAATTCACAAATGCAGACAGGAGCCGTAAAATTATAAAATTATACGTCTTTCATTGCGATGATCCGTGCGTTATGCTTTAATGTCATACAGAACGGTATTTAGATGAACGTTCCCACTCACAGAATGCGAGACAGTAATCACATTTCCGGCGATGCAAGACCCAATCAAACTGCTACATATTTCAGGGAAAGCACGATCAGGAGTTTTGCTGCTCCATATTTTGGATAAATATTGTAATTTGTGACCGATCTAGATATGCGTATCATAAGGCACGTATAAACGGGGAAGACGCCGCGAAGTCCACATATTTAGTGTCGCAGCTCGGTTGAAAACATATCTACTTTCACAATACTCAAGTTGATGCATATATCACTTTGACTCTTCACAGAATGAAAGTTATTTAGACTCTCCACTGAATGAAAGTACGGCGTATGCACTATACTGTGTAGCAGCTGTTCAATAACCTAGCTGTTCAATAACCAGCTTAGACTCGCCATAGAATAGAACTATGAAGTAAGTACACTTGATAGAAGACAGCCAATACCTTAGCCGAAACATGTAGCTTAGACTCGCCACATAATTAAAGTATGTTGTTTAGTATGCTAGACAATCAAGACGTAGCTGACACACCCATCTTAGATACTGCATAGGGACATACAGTCGACTCTCGTTATCTCGAACTCCAAGGGACTCTAAAAAAAAACTTCGAGATATCCGTACTTCGACATATCAGATTTGCAGACTTGAGGAAAAAATAAATCGAACAACCGCATTTAACAAATGTAGATGTAATTGGACTCTTGAAGTTAGACATATGTTGAAAATATTGTGGAAAAGAGGAGAAATTGCTCCTTTGGAGCAATTTCTCCTCTTTTCCACAATATTTTGTTACGTGTTATTAAATTTTCATTTTTAAGCAGGGACCAGCTTTTCACTTCGAGATAAGCGGTTAGCCGAGATAAGCGAGGTCGAGATAACGAGAGTCTACTGTATATTACCTTAGGTGTATTAGACAGCCAATACTATAGCAGAGACACAGCCATCTTGGACGACATAAACAGAAGCTTTCTCGAGTTGTACTAGACGCAAACCTTAGCTGATCACGACATGATAAAATGGTGCTTGTGTTGAGTAGTTAGCTAATCAGTCAATGCAAAAACTTGGACACACTCGGATTAAACTCGTCGCACATCAACAGTATAGTTGTGCAGTATAGTAAACGGTCAAATCTACAAATGAGACACACGCGGATTAGTCTAGCCACAGAATAAATGTACGGTTGTTTAGTATGCTAGGTTGCCTATACCTTAGCTCCGAAACAACAAATGTAGACTTTCAACAGAATAAAAGTACGGTTGTCGAGTATACTAGAAATCCCCAGGGACTTTCTTGTTGGCATATACTTCATACATTTTCGCTTGGTGTGACCCAGTTTATTCCAGTACCATATCTTTACATAGAGTAGTACAATAAAAAAAAACGCAAACATGCGGAAATGTTTGTTTTTGAATTTAGTAATGTCAGGTAAGTACACAACGTAATACCAGTTAGCAGATTCGGCAGACAATCCCAAGCTCAATTTATCCGCTGAAAATATAATGAGAATCTATTCTCATCAGAAATGTAATATTTGTACTAATCTAAATCCAAGGCTCCATAGTAAGGTAAAGGAAATTTTAATTATGTAATTGCATGTAACAATTATACACCACAACAGGAGCATTCCCTTTCTACTCTAGTATTAGTACCAAAATAAAGAAGCCGCAAAGTCCGAGAACGTACCTTCGGCAATGTGCGCCTAGCGAAGATTCAGATCAGCCTGCGCATTCGCGCAGTCCGATCAGAATCTTCACTGAGTACAATTGTGGATAGCCAAGGATGTTGAGTTTATTAATATGGACAACAAAGACTCTGATAAGACTGCGCAGGTTGATTTGAGTCCTCGTTGGGCGCACATGTTAGAATACTGGTAACTGTAAAATTGGTTTTGTAACTCGGACATCGGTTGATTATTCGCGTTTAATGCTTAAGCGAAAGGGGCATGCTTGGTTGATTTTACACCATTTTACAAAGACTGCATGCAACCTTTAGGACATCATGCTTGATTTACTGCATGCCAAGTTCCGTCTAAGAACTGGCTCCCCTGGGAAATAAATTCTTCCCTTTTAGAATAGAACTTTTGAAAAGGGCAACAACAACAATTTTTGATATCCTTTCTCATTATTTACTGTTCATGCATTGTTGTCTTTGTATCAGTCTCACTTATAGTACTTCTATTTTATTTATGCCTGGGGAAGGCTGGTGTTAGTGCGTATGACATGTTGAGATGACATGATTTCTGTCTTGTATGTTATGCTTTTATTCGTCGCGATTTCATTCTTCATACAAAGAAGAAATTCCCACAACGTTATGCACACATTCATAAAAAAATCAAGTAAAGTATGTTTAGAAACTTGTGCTATATCTTAACTCCATATCACTGTCAACCTAGGCATGTCTAACGTGACATTTAAGACTAAGATTATACATATTACTATACATATTATGCAAGATGCATAGCGGTGCTGCACCATTTTGTGGTAATTATGAAAAACGGGGCATATATTCTAGAATCCCACTGCGAGGACAGGAACTACTTCACAGGCTACGAAGTCAAACAGACAGGAAACCTCAAATATAGTCATGTAATAAAGTCGTACTTCAATGGCTCGAACATCTTTGGGACCATGGAAATGTGTTCTAAACATGGGTAGTTTGAGCCACAGGGAGTTAGTCAATGCGTCAAGTCAGGACGATTATTTAGGGACGTCTTTTCGATCTTCTATAAAAAAAATGTCATGGTGAGTGTACTGATTAGAATCACCATATATTTAGGGCCACAACTGACAAACTCCAGTCGAACCAATGGCTCTAACATCTTTTGGACCATGTGACTTTGTTCTACACATGGGCAGTTCGAGCCACTGTAGGTTAATCATAGCGCGTGGTCAGGAGTGAGGATGATTTAAGGAAGTTTTTCGATCTTTTAGAAAATAAAGGTATGTTGAGTGAACTCATTAGAATGGCCTCATCGAGGCGATTTAAATGAGTACAATCAACATACATTTCATGATAAAACGAGAAGTGTCCTTTAAATGTATCCCTAAATATTTGTTTTCTTGAGATTTCTGAAGAATTTCCTAGGGACTCAAAAACGTGTTCGAATCAGCCACGATAAAAGATCCATCTGTGTTCGAGTCATTGACGGTTTTAGTGTATAGTACTATAGTATGTCGCCTTTCTTACGTATATTCCCAGCTAGCATTCTACGTAAATCTACATCGGGCCGTCACCGGCCCGTCAGCTACCCTGACGGGCCGATGACGGCCCGATATAGATTTACGTAGAATGCTGACTGGGTTTCTAACTGTATACCCTTGATTGCTTAGCAATACATATCTAATATGTAATTACAGTCGACTCTCGTTATCTCGAATTCCAAGGGACCCTCTGAAATACATCGAGATATCCGTACTTCGAGATATCAGATTTGCAGAATTGAGTAAAAACAAATTCGATTAACCACATTTAACAAATATATGTGTATTTGGTCCCTTTAAGTTAGAGATGTATTGAAAATATTGTGGAAGAGAGGAGAAATTGCTCTTTAGGAGCAATTTCTCCTCTTTTCCACAATATTTTTTATATGTTGTTAGATTTTCATGTTTAGGCAGGGAACAGATTTTCACTTCGAGATAAGCGATTATTCGAGATAAGCGAGTTCGAGATAGCGAGAGTCAACTGTATATTTTACGCCAAGTGCACAAGTGTTTTCCAGGTTCTCATCTTGTTAAATGATTGTGCTCCCGACAGAAATCTATGGATTTAACGGAGGACTTGTTAAGGAGGAGTATTTGGTGATAATTATGGGATAATCGTCCCCAGTTCACCATAAAACATGTTGTGTGTACTCATTAGAAGCGCCTTTGCGAGGCGCTTCTAATGAGGACCCACAACATATGTTTTTATGCAGAAGTAAGAACAATTGTCCCAGAATTATCAACAAATGCTCCTCCTTAGCAATTCCTTTGATTTAATCATCTTTATTCATCACTTTTGATACTTGTCATACCACAACAGAGGGGTCAGGATTGGTCCGGGGGCTTAAACTGGTTTTATATGATCGAAATCTCGCCTGTAAGTCTTATGCAGTTCAAAATTACAAATATGTGTTTAGTCCTCGTAGGGTCTCTACGTCATGAAACAGTTAAACACAAATAATCACAAAACTGCAATGAAGAAAAAGTAGAGGGTTCAATGACAATCAAAAATAAGACAAAAACAAGAGGGCTATGATGGCCCTGTAACGCTCACCTGAGTATCATAGCACTTAGAAAACCTGACACATAAATGATCAAGGCAAACATTCTGACCAAGATTCGTGATGATTATATTAACAAATAAGACAATGTAGCAAACCATGAAATATAGATCAAGGTCAAATGTGAATGACTGCACTCAAGAGGCCATATTTAGATGTATGCATGTGCTAAGTATCACTGGCTGTAGGACCAATAATTACTTAGAAACTGACATAAATGCAAAAATATAACAAAGTCAGTGGATCGTGGAATATAGATCAAGGTCAAGTTTACATGACTGCATTCAAGATGCCAAGCTAAGATGTCTACAATTATAGCCTCTAGAGGCAGAACAAGGCTTTAAAGAAATTTGACATAGTGACCAATTTTTTAATTTGATATGATCCATATTCGAACTTGACTAAAGTATCGTCGTCAAACATTCTGATTGAGTTTCATGAAGAAAATTGAAGCAAAAGAGTGACCTGTAGAGGGTGAACGTTTTAAAGAAATTCGACCTGGTGACCTAGTTTTTAATCCAACATGACCCATATTCAAACTTGACCAATATATTATCAAGTCAAACATTCTGGTAGAATGTTACGAAGACTGAAGCAAAACTGTGGCCTCCAGAGTGCACACAAGGTTTTAACGAAATTTGACATAGCGACCTAGTTTTTGACTTGACATGACCCTTATGTCAAAATATTATCGAGTCAAACATTCAAGCAGAGTTTTACGAAGATAGAAGCAAAATTGTGACCTGTGTGAACATAAGGTTTTAACGAAATTTTACCTAGTGACATGGTTTTTGATCCGACATGACCCATGTTCGGATGAGACCAAAGTATTATCAAGTCAAACATTCAGGCAGAGTTTTACGAAGATTGAAGCAAACCTGTGGCCTCCAGGGTGCACACAAGATTTTAACAAAATTTGACCTAGTGACCTAGTTTTTCATCCAAAATGACCCAGTTATTCATCCAACATGACCCACATTCAAACGTGACCGAGACAAATATTCTGGTAAAGTTTCATAAAGACTGGATTAAAACTGTGGCCTCTAGAGATTGCACAGGTTGACGACAGACGACGTACGACGCACGACGGACATACGGCGGATACAGGGCGATCACAATATCTCACCTTGTGATCAGGTGAGCTAAAAACAAAACAAATGAAGAAGAAAAAAAAAGAAAAACGCAAACGCAAAGTGGACGACAATGGGCCTGACTATATACGGCAAGAGTCAGATGCCAACTTTCTGAAACAGACTAAGGAAGGAGCCATCATTCAGTCTGACACTCGACCCACCGTCATGCAATTACAGAGGAAAGCAAAGGTATCAACCAAAGCAGGGTTCAAATTTAACTTTTTGACAGCTTGCTAAAATTAGCAAGTGGCATTATTTTTTACTTGCTAAACCTTTCAGCCAACTTGCTTTTTCACACTTATAAACACTGTCAAATGTGGCTTTAACCGTAGTACTCTGGGTAAAAATTTCAGCATACATTTAAAAATATTTTTCTTATTTTTCCCAGAAAACAGGTTTTGACATTACATGCAAATTGTCTCCTATGGAGACAATATTTGCATGTTATGTCAAAACCTGTTTTCTAGGAAAAATAAGAAAAATATCGTCATTGCTTTTGGAAAAGAAATCGCAAAACTTCAGCAACAATGCCTCAGGTTCTGCCAATTAAAGAGAATCTTTCCAACTTGCTAGAATTAGCAAGTGATGGAAATTGCAGCTTGCTTTTTGATGGAATTAACCAGCATTTAGCAAGTTAGCAAGTGCTAAAATTGATCCCTGCAAAATTCGGGTTACAGTTGGCCGCATATCATTCGTTCAACACTTAAATGGAATACATACATTCAACATATATGGGCACGAAATAAATATCGTAAAACGACCAAACGTGTTACAATTGCCATTTCGTTTCGTTTCAGTACAATCACTTTAATTTATACAAATCAATTATTGTACCCACTTTACGTGTACAAAACAGAACTAAATAAGCTGTTCAAAATTTTCAAATATTTTGTTCTTAATCCTATGCACCTTTCACACCTGGTGAATTTCTTAATTCTGTCCATTCATACCGTGAATGTTACTTTGAACGTTTCAATATATAAAGATACACCTTTCCTTTGATCAACAAGCCGGTATAATTTTCAAATCAATCGGTTGACGTTTTAACCGAATACAAGTCATTGCAACTCATATAAATGACAACTTCTAAGAGACGAGATAGCTAAATTAGAAATGACAGCAGACAGGACTGGTGAAACTGACACCTGCCCCAAGCATTCCTTTTGTCAGTTTGTTTGTAAGATGGTAAAGGCAACAAAAGATCACATACACAGAAAGATGAAACATGCCGAAAAGAAGGCAAACATTACACAACCGACTGGGGATTTATTTCATTCCGATGCATGAATAGAAAATGAACCCACGTAGAGAACGTGTGATCAAATAACCAAATATGCTGCATAAACCAGACTTGAAACTTACCTGGGCCCAGTTGTTCAAAACTAACGATGCCGTTAGTTAACGTATCGTTAAAACTTTGATCATTAAATATAGCATATATGTTAATATTTTTGCTGGAAAAATGTGACTAGCTACTCACATTTTTCAGCAAAAATAACTGTGACTTAGATATTGTATTTACTAGAAAGAACAATTAACATTGTGACCACTAACGAGCTCGTTAAGTTTGAACAACTGGGCCCAGATTGCATTCACGAAGCACAGTCTTCTCGAGGCACCGAAAAAAATTGAAAAAGAAAAAAAAATAACAACAAAAAATAAACAGAACATGTTTCATTCACACGAAGCCGCGACATCCCAGCACACATACAACGTCGTAATAACGTCGTTCTGATGTCATCACGATGCTGCGACAACGTCAAAACGATATGACGACGTTGTGCGTCTACTAAGACGTTGTTTTTAGCTTCTGAAAAACAAAATACAAAAATACTGTGATAACAGATTGGGACAGAAAGTCACTCGACCGGCTATTTTAGACACGTCAACAGGACGTCAAATGTGGTTGTTTAATTTTTATCAGACATATAGTAAGGTGCCAAGGTGTCTTCATTTAGGGTAAATACAATACAAATACATGAAAACACAAACATAATTAAATAAAAAAAAAAGTGGGCATCCATTGGAGAAACACATGACCCATTAAAGTAAAACAGAAAACAAAGTACATACAATGTAGGCAGTTGTATAACGGCTGACCACAATCATCGAGCTGCAGTAAAATGGGTCCGCATTAGGATATTCACTTTCGAACTTCAATGGCTCGAAAAACTTTACATCACGAGAACATGCCTATATGATTTTGACCCCCTTAAACCCCACTTTTTTTATAGTAAAACTGGGGTTTACAAAGGTATACATTATTTTTTCTTATTTCTGCTCAAACATAGATTGTGGGTACTCGTTAGAACCGTCTCGTTGAGGCGGTTCTAACGAGTACCCACAATATATGTTTTGAACAGAAATATGAAATAAATCAGAATTTTTATCTGAAAATTTTCATTTTTTTGGTGGTAAAATTTTCAATATATTTGAATTGGCGTGTTTTCGTAATGAGGGCCATGGAAATTTGTTCTAAACATGGGCAGTTCGAACTACTGAGGGTCAGTCGTAGCGCCAGGTCAGCATATGGGGATAACTTAGGGATACATTTTAGATCTTCTGTAAAACAATTGCATGTTGGGTTTGCTTATTAGAATCGCCTCGATGGATGGGACGGTTCTAATGAGTACACTTAACACACAATTTCATGATAGAAAGTTTCCCTAAAATACCCCTAAGTATTTTTTTTCGAGCTATCGGAAAAAATTAAAAAAACGAGTTTGTATCTGCCACGATAAACGAGCCATCGTTGTTCGATTCATTGAAGGTTTACTATTTTTCTGTAACTATATTCGTATACACAAACTACAGCTGGTTCAGATTCCTTTGGTACTAGTGGTCTTAGCAATCACAAACAAAAAGCAGAATGCAGTGGAATGCGAATGCAATGATACCCTATATCACGTTAACTGACTCATAATTTCTGACCCCATGCTTCCGTTTTCCCATTTACTATAGAAAGGGGTGAGTTAGGGCGCTTGCCGGAATTCAGAATACGTAAAGTGGTATGTGGTATTTCTTTTATAGTTGTTTTTAATACCTCAAGAAATAATTTATGTACCTTTTATAAACCGCCCACTGAAGAGGGACAGAGCCTTACACTGTGCAAACACATTATAATTATTCCGAAGGTGAAAGCTTAAATTTTATCCTGCTGATAGAAATAAAAGTAGATAAAACTTTAAAATATTTTCCGTAATTTGTGAATAAATAAGGCTTGACATTTCAATGGAAACGATTTAACTTCCGCATATGACGTTGAGTGTTCTGTTTTAATGAATAGTCCTGGGCCCAGTTGTTCAAAGCGTCGTTAGCTTAACGAGCTCGTTAAGGGTCATTTCGTTAACTGTTTTAGCGGATTCAATACACAATATTCTGACATTTTTTTGCTGGAAAAAAAATGTGAGTAGCTTTTGCACTGCAAAAGCTACTCACATTTTTTCAGCAAAAAATTTCAGAACGAATCGTTAACTAACGATGTCGTTAGCTTTGAACAACTGGGCCCTGGTGTATATGAGGGCTAAATACGGTGTTTTTAAACATCAGTACAGGACTGCTACCTGTACAGTTTGTTCTGATGCTGGAGTAAGTCTGGACTTAGCTGTTTTAGTTTTGTAAGCATGTTCGTTGCTCTCAAGGCTCATTCTTTCAGAATACGTTGATATATGGAAGTTGAAGTCACTGTGAGTATGTTCATTGCTCGCAAGGGTCATTTGTTTTAGAATTTGTTGGTATATGTAAGCTGACGTCACTGTGAATGTGTTCATTACTGTCAAGGGTCATTCCTTTTAGAACATATTGATATTTGGAAGCTGCAGTCACTGTGAGTGTGTTCGTTGCTTCCAAGTATCATTTCTTTAGAATATAGTTAAGTCACTGTGAGTATGTTCATTACTCTCAAGGGTCATTTTTAGACTCTATCGGTCATTGTAAGTGCATGTATTGTTCTTCGGAATCATAAATTTTAGAATCTGTTGGCATATGGAAGTTGAAGTCTCTGTGAGTTTGTTCGTTGTCCTCAAGGTTTATTCCTTTTAGAATTAATTTATACATGGAAGCTGAAGTCGCTTTGAGTGTGTTCATTGCTCTCAAGTGGCATTCCTTTTATAATCTGCTGGTATATGGAAGCTGAAGTCACTGACGGGCGGTGAATTTAACATTCAGGAAAATACGAATTCTATGCTAAAACAGAAAGATATATCAATCCATTGATGCTTAGCGATCAAAAAAATGGTACAAAGACAATCATTGTAGGACTAAAAGCCATATTTTGTGGTGTCGGATTAAGGCTTACACTGCGTTAAATACAAGAATATCTGTAGTAAAAGTAAATTACGGCTGAAACCCTTTAAACTGAAAATGGACCTGTGAAAAGTGTGAGGTAGAAGAGACCACTGATCATCAATGGGTTAAATAACTTGTATTAAGGGAAATGGATACCATTTCAAAAGAGGTTACTCTTGCAAAATTGTTTTGTCTCCCTTCGGAAAGGAGTCGACTCTAGACCCCTTTTAAAAATGTGTTTGGTGTGCAGAAAACCATACAGCAAAAGACAAAGTTATGTTCATTGTTAAAATTACCGGCAGTCTGCCGTGTGCACCCAGTCCCTTACGTTGCAATATTGTGTGCCAATGGCTGAAAGTTTAAATGGCACTGTATAGAAAGAAAACTCAAAATACGATATGTGTTGAATGTTAGTAAAAAAAATCATTTCCGTTAGATTGCTGCTCTGTGATGAAGTTTCGAGTCATTCTTAACCTTATTCGTAGCCTTGGAAGGGCTGTGTTCCGTGATTCTGAGTATCCCCATATTTCATTACGAAAACACGTCTATTCAAATATATTGTCATGGTTTTGCAACCAAAAAAGGAAAATTTTCAGACAAAAACTTCTGATATTTTTCATATTTCTGCTCAAAACATAGATTGTGGGTACTCGTTAGAACCGGTTCTAACGAGTACCCACAATCTATGTTTTTTTAGGAAAATAGGAAAAATAATGTATACCCCTGTAAACCTCAGTTTTACTATATAAATTGGGGTTTAAGGTGGTCAATATTAAATAGGCGTGTTTTCGTGATGTTAAATTATTTACAAAAATAAGACTTTGAAGTGAAGCTATATACCGTGCAGCAAAGAAAAAACAACCCAGTGTTACCTATTTCGCGCCAAAATAATGACTTCAACATTTTGGATCGCGTGTCTAAAAGCTTTCAATCAAAGCATGCTACTATGACCTATTCATTGTTTACCTATCACATCAGGTACGCTCTTGTACCTTAGTACAATAATGTATTGTGTCAGAATTAGTTCAAGTAGAGCCCACAGATGGCCCGGGCGCCAGAGGATGGTCCCTTTTACTATACATAACAAACCAGGATGCCATCCAGTCAAGGTCTTTTAAATTTACTGTGTATATTCAACCCGATCGAATAGAATTTATTGAAAAACTACCAAGATCGACGGTTGCCCTGTATGATCTGGTTGTTAGCTGTTCAAACATCATCAAGTATTTAACCCATTTATGCCGAGTGGACTCTTCTACCTGAACTCTTTGGACCAGTCCATTTTCAGTTAAAGAAGTCTCTGGTCAGTTTTCATTATTACCATTTATTGAAATGCTTGTAATTAACGCAAACAGAGTAGACCCTGATCAGACGCCGCGTTCTGCGGCGTCTGATCTGGATCTACACTATTTGTCAATGTCCCATTTATGGGACGCTAGGCACAAATGGGTTACCTGGTCTTCGTCTTAGGTAGGTACACTCTCTAGTCGCCCATAGTGTATTATATGATCCGTAACGAGAGAAAACGTACCTTCTGGCATGTGCGCCCAACGAAGAGTCAAATCAGCCTGCGCATCCGCGCAGCCTGATTAAAGTCTTTGTTGTTCGTATGGAGTACGTTTGCATCCTTGGCAATCCGAACTGCGCCCCAAGACGGTTCTGATCCGTTTGCCCGAATGCGAATTTTCATTGAGCGTACATGTTGGAAGGTACGTTTCATGACGTTGCGGCTCATATAGTGTGAATTTTTAAAAAAAAAAAAAAGATAAAACGTCGGATTTATGAAAATCTACTAGGACTGAAGTATACCAGCATCAAAGGTGTATATGTTGTAATATATACTAACCAACATATATTTAGTACGGTGAGGAGTTACACGAACGAGTCTAAGGTCAACATACACAAAGACCAAATTAGGAATGTTAAGACCGACAGACATGGCATGGACCTTTAATAAATGGGGTGTAATCAGAATTATAGGCAGCATAATCGACTGATTGCATAACAATTGTTGAAAAGGTAGGGAGAATATATATACTTTCAAGTGAAGCAATTCTGGAAACATATTTGCGCTTTTCTGAAAAGGGGTCTCGTCTAAAAGGAAGCAAATTGCTCCCGAAGGTAGCAAATTCTTTCCTTTTAGATAAGAGCCCTTTTCAGAAGGAATCTGGTGTGCAGAAAACAAACCAGGAAGTCACAAAATGTGTCCCCTTTGCAAAAAATGGCGGATGATCTACCAAGTGCATCCACCCCCCCCCCCCACCCCCCACCCCCACCTCATCTGGTAACAGTCATTGAAGCGAAATCTTCATCATCTAGGACACAGTTTGCATGAGCGACATTAAAAGATCTGGGCCCATTTTTTCAAAGCATTGTTAGCTTAACGGACTCGTTAGTAGTCAAAATGTTAACTGTTCTAGTAAGTACAATATCTAATTCACAGCTATTTTTGCTGCAAAAATGTGAGTAGCTTTTGCAAAAAGCTACTCACATTTTTTCAGCAAAACTATTAGCGTATATGTCATATTAAATGATCAAACTTTTAACGATACGTATCTTTACCTAACGACATCGTTAGTTTTGAACAACTGGTCCCAGATTGAGAATGCCATTCCCTATTCTGACTTTAAACACAGCAGAATGCAAAGCGCAGATTTTCAGACCGCTCTTTGTCAATGTTGTTTATTGTTGGAATACAAAACTACACATTCTTGCTTCTACTTGTAAGGGCTCATGTAGATATTCAAAAACTATCTTATCACTATCGTCAAGTTTTCACCAGTTTGTCTGCTGTAAGCAACTGTTTTCCATATTTAAAAGTCTGCTACTCAGAAGGCAGGATTATAGGGAATAGATACTTAATATACTGCATTGTTGCATTGTTAGTGAGGGTATCACACTTTAGAGTGGTACGACGAGGTCTAGAAATTTTTTTTTTTTTTTTTTTTTTTTTTTTTTTTTTTTTTACTTTCTATGTATAATTTAAATTATCAGCGCCAAGCAAAGAAAATTGTCTTCGGGGCATGTGAGATCAGAAAAGCTCCAAAGCAGACCGCGAAGTCGCACAAGCTGATAAGACCCTTTATTATATATCTATATATTTTACAGTATCCAATGATTCTGTTAGTCTGATCAGGGCCTTCACCGTCCGTCAACAGAATCATTGGAATGGACAGCAAAGGCCCGGACGATACTTTGCGCATGACAAGGATTATCTGAATGTGCGCATTTTGTTATCTCACGTTAGTATGGGTTGATGAGCTCCTAAAAGGAACATTTTTACTTTCTAGGAATTGTTAAATAATGACTCATTTATGTTTCGAAGCAAAGACTACAAATCACTTTTAAGCATCGGTACTCCATTTTAGGGTATGGAAATAAAATGTCTCACTGATACAGGTTTTTTCATGGGTAATTGCAAAAAAATGAGCGTACTCGTACATGCATCCCTAAATATCCAGTTACATATATATCCTATGACGCAAAAGCACATGCCGCATCACAGTTCCTGAAAAGACGATTTTGTAAATAGAAATATTGATATTTCTCTGTACTCCAGGAGAATTCGTTATAGGTGTTTATTAGCATCGCCTTAGTAAGGCGATTAAAATGAACATCCGAAACTTATCTATTCCTGGAGAAATAATAATAATAATAATAAAGAGATGTTTATCCCAAACCATCGCCTCATCCACAGCAATGCTCGCATATTAAATTTGACACTGTGATATGTTAGACTGAACTCCGACTTCACTGTATACTAAATAGGAAGATCTAATTATCTTCAAGATCTAAAATAACTAGTGTCTTCTGTGTATGTAACATCTGCACAAAGCTCAGTGGCCCTTTAATCTCGGTCATAGAGTCATGACATAACAGCTGTAATATGCAACCAGTATTGCTGGCCAATATCATTGCATACGTACCTTTTTTTTTTTTTTTTTTTGGCCATTAAGTGGGCCGCGTCAAGCGACAAAGTGCCTTCGAAATGCGCAAAATGCTCAGATTTAGCTTCTCTTGCGCATGCGCAACGTATCATCCGGGCCTTTGCTCTCCATTCATACATTCTGTTGTATCGAATGATTCTGTTAGGCGACAGTGAGGCCCTGATCAGACTGCGGGATGTGCAGGCTGATCATGGCCTTCGCTGTCCGCACATGTTCCGAAGACACATTTTCACCTTGCGCGGCTGAAGAATTATAATATGAAATGAAGACACTTAATCTGTTTTGTTTTCGAGTCAACCCAGATGGGGCTATTGTTTTAAGGGCGATATAACTTAAAATGGTTTCAAACTTAGAACATAAAAAGCAGCGAAATGCAGGTGAGCACGTCTAAATGATAATGGTAAACAACAACCTTACTATATGTGCATAACCGCATTTCATCAAGTTCTACAATTATCATACCATGACAGCCACCAGGGTATAGCCTTAACTTAGCGTCAATTTAATAAGGACATTGTTTAATATGAACCTGCATCAGAATAAAGCGCAATAAGAGTAATGAGTCATAAAACTGCTAACGATTCCAAAGCATTTTTCCCTGCTGCTGTAACACTATGTTCCTGTCGACTCAGTGACTATCCAGCCTCTATTTCCTTACGTATCTCACTTTCATTTCTCTAACATTCCGTGTTCTATGAAAGGAAATATGGACCTACCCAGGAAAGACCACAATCAGGGAACACATCCCTCCCAAGGCACCGGATAAGGGTTGAATAACATAAAACGATATCAAAAACAGAATTCTATCGATAACAGAAAGAACAAACGAAGTGAAAAAAGATTACATACATTCTGATTCACCGCCTTGCAATTCAAGACGGAAGTAGTTATCAAACATGCTATGGATGACACCCATTCATGCAGCGTGCCGTATAACATTCATGTTATACTCTATCTTTTTGTAAAGAAAGAAATCTTTATTAATTTCTCCGAGAACCCAGTATCATCAACAATCCTTCTGAATTATAGACCGAATCGGCATAAAATTCGGGTTCCGATACCCTTTTCATCAGAAGTGTTTACAAGCCAACGTTATATTTGGAAACTAATTCAGAATGGCTTAATAAAACATACAAAATGTTTTACGCATTTTATGGTACCAATACCCTCGTTTAAGAAATTTTAAAAGTCATGTACAGGAATCCTCCCGTTTGATAATTCTTCAGTTAGCTTTCTTGTCACTCAACACTGAAGGTTATGCTTTCTGGGTATTTTTACGTTCATTTATATTATATAGTTTAACTTCGCTGTTATATACCAAGGGTATGTAAGGACCGGACATTGTTCAAATAAAATAAACTGCAACACAACAATCGCAACACCTACACTTATTCGATGTCATTACTTTAAATTAACATCTAAATCTGTAAATATTATGAACATAGCTCAAACGAATAACGTTCTAAAATCCCGAGGAACTGGGCCTTGGGTAATATCCCAGAAGATTTGTAACAAAGCATTCAGTCCTCAGTGTTGCATACAAAAAAGTTGTCTTTGAGTTGTGAAGTAGAAACATGTCATCAGAGCCTATGCTGATAGCGAACATCCAATCCAGATCCGCCTGTGCATCTGGGCCCAGCTGTTCAAAGCGTCGTTAGCTTAACGAGCTCGTTAAGGGTCATTTCGTAAACTGTTTTAGCGGATTCAATTCATAATATTCTGATATTTTTTGCTGAAAAATGTGAGTAGTTACTCACATTTTTTCAGCAAAAAATTTCAGCATATCACTCGATGTAAATTTTAACGAATCGTTAACTAATGATGCCGTTAGCTTTGAACAACTGAGCCCGGGATTTTCGCTAACATAATCATTTCATTCTTTAGAACAGCGCTGTGTCCAGTGTGAATGTTCACCCAAATGGCACCATGGGCATGCATGGTAATCATTGGTATATCTGAGAACTTCCCACAAGAGCAAACAGAATCTTTCAGCAGAAGCTCAATCTTATGTTGCAAGCAATATCGCTAGTGTCATTTATGAGTTGTTTAGCACATATTCGGCAGGTAATCGTCTTAATCAATCGGTTTAGAGAGCAGAAGGCATGACATACCAACGACGATTTTCCAGATTAAAAATGTATAAATGAAAGGCATATTGATAATAGGGATGCCTATTGAACCATATAGCGTATTAAAGGCAATAAATCACGTACAGAAGATAACGACTTCCGTTTATTTATTTAAATACGCATGTACGCCACGAGTAAGAAACTTCTTGGTTCTTCTAAGAAAGCATTACCTTATTTTACCTAAGGATTGGGATAAAACGCCTTAGCATACAGCGTAGACTCAGATTGCAGAACGCGGTTTTTGATCCGAGTCTAAACTGTTTGCTACTTATACAGCAATTTTAGACACATCAGCAGGTACCTGTAGTATAATGGCCTTTTGTAGGTTTAAGGATATGCTTTGGTGTCTGAGGTTTTAGGGTTAATACAGTATATCAGCAGGGGCTTCTATGTTTTATCATAGTTGGAAGGACGAAATTTATCAGTCATCAACTGTTTCTGCTTTTTCATTACGAAACACGCCTATTCAAATATATTGAAAATCTCACCTCCAAAAACTGAAAGTTTTCAGATAAAAATTCTGATATTTTTCGTATTTCAGCTCAAAACATAGATTGTGGGTACTTGTAAGAACCGCCTCGCCGAGGCGGTTCTAACGAGTACCAACAACCAATGTTTTGAGCAGAATTAAGAAAATAATGCATACCCCTGTAAACCCCAGTTTTACTATATAAAATTGGGGTTTAAGGGGGTCAAAATTATATAGGTATGTTATTGTGACGATTCATAAAAAGCTGGTTTAAAAACCCTACAAACCCTGTTTTTTACCATATGTTATGGGGGGAACAACAGAGAATACATTACACAGACTATGCATTTTGCCTTTGTTTCATATACTCGTAAATCCACGAATCTTGTTGCTACTTAATACTCAGCTCGTTTCTCTCCAGGGACTTCGAAGTGTCTGACACAAGTCTTAATCAGGCAAACCTCTGTTCTTCGAGTGATTTCAGAATCTCACCATAATCCTTCGTATGCTTAAACGATCTTCGCGGATTCCAGCCTGATGCTCAATTTCTTCGATCAGCGCAATTTGTCAGAAACTGTCTTTATGCGGGTAATCAAAGGCTTTTGTAAATGAGATATTAATTCGGATTTTCTAGTTTCATACCTGAGAAAAGCATGCTTTATCCGCACAAACGATCTCCAGTCTTTAATAATTTATTCTCTTAAGTCTTTCTAGTTAAGTTTACACAGCTTTCAGAGGGGCGTAAATGAGCCATCACACGAGAAAAGCGTACTTTTCACATAGGCGATCAGCCCAGGCTCAAGCTAGCCTGTGCATAAGCACATTCTCGCCAGAGCCTTTGCCGCTCGCAGACATGTATTAGAGACCTTGAGTTAGGTTCAGGCAAACAATGGATGTCTGTAACCTATATAGGGGACTTTGCATGCGCATTTGAAGAACAACAAATTGGAAAACAATAAGGTCCTTTTTTTTTCGTGTGCCGGCTTAAATATTCCTGCTAGATTGTCAGCATTTGAGATCTCTGTGGGACCTTAGTATTATGATCCCAAACACAAACAGTTTAGACTTACACCAGACTGTGGTTTATAAGACTATTTTTTTTTTTTTTTTTTTTTTTTTTTTTTTTTACAAAGCCGCAACATGCAAAACTATATACTTTGGTATATTTTGAACAAGCTGCGCATCACCTCAGTCTGATTTGCCTTCGATGTCAGCCTATAACAGGTTCCCAGCAAACATACAACGTCGTTAGAACGTCGCTGCAACGTCACGACGTTGCAGCGACGTTATAACGACGTTGTTGCTACGTTGTGCGTTTGCTGGGTTTGGATCATTGGTAATCTGAAAGTGCCCTTGTCAGACTGTGCAGGGTAGGCGGAGCGGGAAAAGGAAATGTTGAGAATGGTTAATACATACAGTTGACTCTCGTTATCTCGAAATCGCTTATCTCGAAAAACCGCTTATCTCGAAGTGAAAATCTTGTCCCTGCCTAAACATGAAAATCTAACAACAAGTAAAAATATTGTGGAAAAGAGGAGAAATTGGAGCAATTTCTCTTCTTTTCCACAATAGTTTCGATATATCTCTAACGTCGAAAATGTTACATATAATTTTGTTAAATGTGGTTGTTCGAATTATTTTCTCCTCAATTCTGAAAATCTGATATGGCGAGGTACGGATATCTCGAAGTGTTTCAGAAAGTCTCTTGGAATTCGAGATAACGAGAGTCGACTGTATCTGGGATTGGAAGGAGTAAAGGCAATACAGAGAATGCGATCGTGGCACATTATTATTGGCGGTTATATGGGCTAGCTAGAATGTCTAGAAATGTACAATACTGCCAATTACTTTAGGGCTAGGGACTAAAAGAAGTGATAAAGAAGAAGAAATTTTAACACAGTAACATGATGTCGCAAGTTACTATCTGTGGTTATCTAGCTAGCGAGGTCGAATGGCTAAAAATGTCCTGTTCGGTCTTGTAATACTCGTTATTAATGTAGAGCCTGGTACAAAATAAAGTGATAAAGAATAAGAAGGTTTAACACAGTAACATGATGTGGCATATTTATATTGGTGGTCTTTTCCGGTCTTGTAATACTCATTACGAAAAGACGCGTATTCAACTACATAGAAAATTACACCTCTAAAAACTGAAAATTTTCAGATAAAAAATTGATATTTTTCAGCTCGAAACGTAGATTGTGGGTACTCGTTAGAACCGCTTCGGCGAGGCGGTTCTAACGAGTACCTAGCGGTTCTAACGAGTACCCACAATCTATGTTTTTGAGCAAAAATAAGAAAAATAATGTATACCCTGTAAATCCCAGTTTTACTATATAAAAGTGGCGTTTAAAGGGGTCAAAATTATATAGGCCTGCTTTCGTGATGCGTTATTACTTCAGGGCCTAAGATAAAAAAATGTGATAAAGAGAATACAAATACAATAACAAAATAAAATAAAAAAAACAAATAAAAATAAAACTACAATAGAGAAAAGAAAATAAATCGATAAATAAATAAAATAAACTACACAAGTAAAATCTGCGCCAAGAAGAATGTACAAACCTTAGACATCATCTAAGACAACAGACTCATATAAAAGTATTACTATAATTGTCTACGTCCACTGGAGTCGACAATCTTAATGTTTGTCATTGTTCCGGAAGCCCTCTTGAAATGTCATGGACTTGTCCAATACTATTTTCCATGCATCACGAAAACATGCCTATATAATTTTGACCCCCCTTAAACACCACGTTTATATAGTAAAACTGGGGTTAAACGGGGGTATACATTATTTTTCTTATTTCTGCTCAAAAACATAGATTGTGGGTACTTGTTAGAAGCGCCTCGGCGAGGCGGTTCTAACGAGTACCCACACTCTATGTTTTGAGCAGAAATGTATAAAAAATATCAGAGTTTTTTTATCTGAAAATTTTCAGTTTTTGGAGGTGAAATTTTCTATATATTTGAATAGGCGTGTTTTCGTAATGGCATTAGCTTTTCTAAAAAAAAAAAAAAAAAAAAAAAAAAAAATAGGTCTACGCTTAGCAGGCAGACCAGGCTTTTTTTTTTTCTAAAAGTAAATACTTGTAACATTTATATTATAACAAATAAACTTCCTGAGAATGAATTATAAAACCTTTGTTTTTGTTTTTGCTTTGGCAGCAGATCATAACCGGTTGTATACGTTACTGATATTTGAATGGAACAATTCAACTCATGTGGGTAATCAGTTCAATTAAGCTATACATGTGCAGAAATAGTCTCCTTTATCATTTAGTCAAGTTTTCATTTTGTTTTCTGTTTGTTTTTAAGCATTGTCATAGTCATGAGGGTTTTACAAAGTATCAAACTGATACAAATGCAGTAGTTAACCTCTCTGGCCCAGCTGTTACAATACCTGACCAAATATTGTCGACTTCGAATCTCTGCTTCTTCCAAGAAACGTTCATAAAGTTTGAACACAAAGATCGTATTCCATATGCCCTGGAGTTGCCAACAAAATGAAGAGGAAATTATCGCCGGGCAATAACTCCATATATGCGCATAGAAGGTCCATAAGAGCTAGGTTGTACAAATACTTGCGAAATTACACAACACTTCCTTGAACCCTCAATCACCAGCATCACAAACTGATATAAACCTGGTATAGCATCTTTTACAAAGTTGCATGGGCGCTTAGTGAAGACCCAGACAAGAGTGTTCGCTCTCCGCCTGAAGACGGTTTGAAGCCTTGGTTATCCACAGAGTGCTTTGCAGAGACTGGCCAGCATTTGCGGATGCGCAGGCTGATCTAAGACTTAGTTCGACACCCAGGCTATATTGTAGGAAATGCTGTGCCCCGGCTTATTTTTATTATTTATATCATTACGAAACACGTCTATTCAAATATATTGAAAATTTTACTACCAAAAAATGAAAATTTTCAGATAAAATTTCTGATTTTTTCATATTTCTGCTCAAAACATAGATTGTGGGTACTCGTTAGAACCGCCTCGACGAGGCGGTTCTAACGAGTACCCATAATCTATGTTTTAGCAGAAATAAGAAAAATAGTGTATACCCTGTAAACCCGTTTTACTATATAAAAGTGGGGTTTGAGGGTGTCAAAATTATATAGGCATGTTTTCGTGATGTGAATTTATGATGACACACATACCTACCATAGATAGTTTTGTGCGAAGCAGAACTGAGATGATACAGTTTGATACCCTAGTCATTTGCCTGAATTACCAAGAGGCAAATATTTGTTAAATATCACATTTGTTATCGCATTCTTTATCCGACACTTTTACTAAACCTCAAAAACGTTCGGCACTGAGGTAAACCTATCTTATGCTATATGCAACTAGCAAATGACCGGATTAGTTTGTACAATAGTGTAGTCTATTCAGGATCTTCGCTGCTCGTTTTTTTTTTTTAACTCTGCGATGTTTAAATATTGCATGTACGTACAGTGATGGCATTGATCTAACAATACGAATGGACAGTGAGATGGGCATTCTAACCGGCAGCTTTTTCTTTGATAGGTTTCAGATGAGCAGTGTCTTCAGATAAAAGATCTTTCATGTGATATGCGAGCATTGAAAACTCAGATCAGTCTACGCATCTGCGCACTGATCAGGACCATCTGTACATATGAATATCACTCTCAACTCCTGTAAGCGTATAAGGTTGATTTTCATCAAGCTGCGCGGATACGCAGGCTTTTTTATATCCGCATACTCGATAGGGACCTGTTTCTCATGACTTGACCCAAACATTGATAGCCATCCACCGTTAGAGCCAAAATGTCTTTCCAGTACTACATTACGTGCAGTAATCTGATGCTGCTGTCTGCGAGTTTTACGACATCTTGGCCGATGATAACGCAACACTATATACAGACGAAACCCGTGCACTCGTGAGAGGATTTCTACGCGGGAGATGGTTCAAATACACGATCTTTAGATAAGCAGACTGAATAGATTTTGGATAACTTGATCTTATTACCACGATCAAAACGGATCTTGACTGTATAGAAAACATTTTTCATCGCCTTATCGCAAGACCCATGAGCCGGATTTCTATCAAACTTTGTGCATAATCTGGAGTAATCTTATATGCTGACCACAAATTGCGAAGGAGAATGCTGATGACGGCCAGAGCGATAGGTAGGACAGGTTCTTGTGTGCACGATATTCCTTAATCGGGTTGTCAGATTTCCATCAAACTTGCAGGCATGCATCACTGAAAAATGTTACGAGCTGGTTAGATTTTATGACACTGACCTCATTTATTATGGCCTGCACAAGACAAAAGTGTCAAATTAAGCTTATGCGCATAGTATCTAGAGAACTCCTAGATCGATTTTCTTTCCAAATGTGCGTTGATATACCATTAGTCCTGGTTAAAAGTGTTACGGTGGTGGTGATGGAGTGGATCATTAAGTTTTCTTAAAACCATTTCTAGCAATGTTTTGCAAATGCGAGTCCTGTGCATAGATTCTACCAAGTCTGAATAGGGAACATCTCCTTTGGGGACATAAGGAATGAACATAGTTTTGACTGATACAGGACCACCTTGCGTATGGCGTAAATAATAATTTCTTGCATGGTGCATCACGTGCATTTACATATAATAGCCAATGTACAATAGCCAGAGAGGTCATGTAATGGAACATAAGGCACCAAACAGCATGTCATGACAAAATGTATGAAAACCTTAAAAGCCAAAACTTATCGCCATTTACTTAAACTGTAGTGCTTAGATATTCGCGGAATGTAAAACAGCGAACAGCAAAGGCACAGGCCAGCCTGTGCATTTAAATGCACAGGCTGGCCTGAACATTCGCTGTTCGCATATGAAACATACTGAAGGGTTTTTTCTATCGGCTCTAATGTGCTAT
The DNA here is from genome assembly GCA_964016985.1 of Anodontia alba. Lineage (NCBI taxonomy): Eukaryota > Metazoa > Mollusca > Bivalvia > Lucinida > Lucinidae > Anodontia > Anodontia alba. The sequence goes on from OZ024831.1 coordinate 25,692,088, forward strand.
TGTACAGTAGGTGGTTGTTACAAGCTGTTGCGTCAAGCTCTGATCATCCAGTTAAAGCTCTGTGGGCTGATAAAGTACAATGATTAGATGCATACTAATTACTTCTACATCAGGTGACTGCTGTGGAACGACAGGTTGTTTGCTAGAATTCGAGATAAGGACAATGACACGAAAGAACATGTTACAGAGGACGTGACCTTTAGGACTTGAATAGACTGGCTCCAGTTTCCAGCTACTTTTTTCTTATAATCCCGTTTGATACTCCAGCCTTTATAGGCATGATAATATTTTGGTTTTGTTTTAGTGGATTATCAAACAGGATTATAAGAAAACATATTTAGTCACTGGAGACGGACGCCAGTCTAGGACTTGAACTGTAGTATAGTACTTGCAATTTCTAATATTTTCATCTTTGGAATACAAACACCGATATATCGCTGAGGTAATGCGGAAGGAACCAAACGTAGCACATGTGCAATCTAATAAGAAGCCTGTATCGAAATTTCAAAAACTACGTTTTCGTGGAGATAAATTTAACTTTGGCTCTGAAAATTATTTATCAGGACCCAGTTGTTCAAAGCGTTGTTAACTTAACGAGCTCGTTAGTGGTCAAAATGTTAACTGTTCTAGTAAGTACAATATCAAATTCACAGGTATTTTTGCTGAAAAAAAAAATGTAAAAGCTACTAACATTTTGTAGCAAAACTGTTAGAGTATATGCCATATTTAATTAATAAAGTTTTAACAATACGTTAAATAACGACATCATTAGGTTTGAACAACTGGGTCCTGAATAGTAGTATAGAAGATGTCCAGGGCCCAGTGGTTCAAAGCTAACGACGTCGTTAGTTAACGATTCGTTAAAATTTACATCGAGTGATACGCAAATATGTTGAAATTTTTTGCTGAAAAAATGTGAGTAGCTCTTGCAGTGCAAAAGCTTCTCACATTTTTTCAGCAAAAAATATCAGAATATTGTATATTGAATCCGCTAAAACAGTTAACGAAATGACCCTTAACGAGCTCGTTTAGCTAACGACGCTTTGAACAGCTGGGCCCTGGAACAACCACAATCAAAGATAATAGCCTACAAATGATACCAAGAGGAAACGCAATCAAACTATGAGAGACAGCACACAAGGCACAAACCATGGAACGGCATAGCAACCAGCTCCCTCTTCGCAGAAAAGGTGATCATAATGTTAGACATGAGCCACTAGATACAGCAGATATTACGTTAAGAACGCTGAAGCGGTTACTGAGGGGGTGTTGGGGACGTCCCATTTCATTCTAGAAACCAGATGTTCAATCTTGTAGCATTCGTAGCATGAGTAGAAATCGTTCTCGTGTTTGTTTTTCTCTACTTCGTAATATTAGTTAAAACAATACAACCTGAATTGTTTTAATATCTGACCTACTTTAATTGGCTCTCCCATGAGTAAAGACGTTTTATCAAATCCATTGGCTTAAGGAGAATTAATAAAATTTCAGGAGAGGCCCCTGTTAGAATTGGTTTGCCTCTCTTCTGAAAAGAGGTCTACACTAATAGAAAAAGAATTTGCCCCCAAAAGGGTGGGGTTTGGTATACTGAAAGCAGACAGGACGTCACAATGTTTATTTTCATTGTGATCATGGCAGGAAAACTACCACGTGTATCCAGTTATACGTGAGTCAAAACCTAAGGCAATGTACCTTACGACAATTTACGCTCTGCGAAGACTATGATCAGCCTGAATGTCCGCTCAGATTTACCACAGACTTCTCTATCCGACTGAAGAAGTCAAAAGAACTTCATCTTAACAATGCTAATACCTCTGAAACAGAGGCCCCGTTTCTGGATTCAAAATTTATCAATATCTTATTATACGATCTCTACTAAAATCCATGACAAATGTGAAAATATAAGTGAAGAACCAGGAAATACAACACTGAATCATGAAGCACAGCCGACAGAAGAAGAGATGCGAAACATACAATTATTAAGCGAACGCCATATATGAAAAACAGGTAAGAAAAAAGTACGGGGAGTGCCACAATCACAAACCGCAGCCCATCCCAGACACGAAGAGGAAGAGGAAGCAGACAAAACCGCGCAAGCGCAAATCGAACAAACGCAAGAAAAGCACCAAGATTAGCTCTCTCTTCCCCAAGCGAGGTAAGCGCAATGCTAAAAGGACTGAAAAAATACAAGAAGAAAATAACATAAGGCAAGACTTTAAACAAATCGCCTCGTAGAATAAACCCGAAAGCAACAAAGAGTAAGATTAACACCGGGACCCCCGCCTTAGAACGGTCAGTAGAATAAATCACCGTGGGGTTTAAAGCACTTTTACGGCCAGCCAATTTCACCCTGGGTCCCGATGCTACTCTTAACACAGAAACCGCAGACGTACGAACAAAGAAGAACTGCAACAGAGGAACCGCCTTGGAACAATCAGTAGGAAAACTTATTGGGGGCTTAATCCAGATTTTACTCGTGCGACACCTCGCCTTTCACTCTGGTGCAGTTTCTAATTACAACAATATATTTAGTCCAGATGTAGGTCCTTTTCTTCATCAGTGAAACATCACAGCACAACACACATAATCATAATCACTATGGTGAAACAACGCAAAAGGCCCAATAGCGATTAGAAACCAGAAAACAACCAACCACAAACAGGACCACGATGAGCTCGACCACAGACATTGATAGTCAGGTGCCAACCTTCTGAAACAGAGTTTTGAGGAGGGAGTCGGCATTTTGTCTACGGATCAACTCACGATTGTGCAGCTAAAGAGCGAAGCAAGGTAAAGAGTTAAGCAGTTAAAATTGCGTTACGATTATTAACCCTTGTCCCGGGTATAGACTGCCTTTGCAAACAGTGTAGATCCAGATCAGGTGGCTTCTAAGAGTTAGTCATTGAGTTGACAAGATGCTCTAGCAAAACGTGTCATCTACACCATAGGTTGTTGCACAAGAGACATTGCCATCCAAAACCGGAAAATTTGTAATATCAAAATCGAAGTCGTGAAAACTTTCATTCATTTTTATGTTATTTTTCTGGGCCCAGTTGTTCAAAGCGTCGTTAGCTTAACGAGCTCGTTGAGGGTCATTTCGTTAACTGTTTTAGCAGATTCAATATACAATATTTTGATAGTTTTGCTGAAAAAATGTGAAAAGCTACTCACATTTTTTCAGCAAAAAAAATCAGCATATTTGCATATCACTCTATGTAAATTTTAACGAATCGTTAACTAACGATGTCGTTAGCTTTGAACAACTGGGCCCTGGATTTTGATGGTCCCTCGTGCTACATCCTTTGGTGTATATTTCTCATAAACTTATTCGCTTTTGCTAGAGCATTCCTTTAAGTCTGTGGTTTAACAATAGGAACAAACTTTTAACTGTGAAAAACACCTAAAACAGGGGCGTCGGTATCATGAACGGCGCAAAATATTTTCTAAGCTTTATTACCGTCATTACGAGTCATAATATCCAAATTCAACGTCGGTTTGCAAGATGGAACCCCAGCTTTATGTTGAATAAGTCTATAAATTCAGAAGTAAGTTTGTTACTATAGGCGTGTCGGAAACATCCATCAAGATTGTCCTTCGTTGCAAAAGGATCAGTGATGACATGAATGTTATGCGGCAAACCACATGCATGGTTTTAGCTTAATTATGGTTGATAACTGCTTCCTTCTTTAGCTGTAGTCGGGCCTCAGGTTCAATGACATTTCCTTCCTTGATTTGTTTCAGACGTTTGGCATCTATCTATCTGTCCCGTCCGTTTGTTTCAGAAAGTTGGAATCTAACTATCGCTGTTCTCGGATTACACCCATCGTAGTCCAGCTTGTGGTTTTGGATTACTCTGGCTTTAGATATCCACTGAGCCCTCTACTGTTTCGTCATAGTTTGTTTTTATAATTACTTATTATTTGCTTTACTGTGATGTTTCACTTATAAAGCAGAGGACCCGATACGGACCGAACAAAAACATTGTAATTTGTTTACTTCCAAGGATATTGGTGGCACAAAAATTGCAGCTTCCTTGCGCATCGTTTTGTCTTGAATTCATATCGTGCACACAAGAGCCAACAGAATATCAATGTATGTAAGAAAACTATCTGAGCTGAATGTAGTTCTTCCTTTTAAAATATTAGTCTGTTTGTTCAATTCTATACACGTTTTCCACTAATATAACCCAGTTAGCATTCTTTATAAATCTATAGCGGGCCGTTATCGGCCCGTCAGCTACCCTGACGGGCCAATAACGGCCCGCTATAGATTTATAAAGAATGCTTATTGAGAATGTACGAATATACAAACATACGTTTTTAATGACTTTCGATAAAGATGTTGATATACATTTGAACCGCAACGTCAGAAACCGTACCTTTGGACATGTGGGCCCTGTGATGATTCAGATCAGCCTGCTCATTTGCGTAGTCAGATCAGAATCTTCACATTGCGCATTTTGGAAAGCCAATGATGCAAAAATTCTTCATGCGGACAACGAAAACTCTGATAGGACTGCGCGGACGCGCATGTCCGAAGGTACGTTTTCTGCCGTTGCGGTCGATTTTGAAATACAACATATACGCTAAATTATGAATGAAATTGTTGTAATAAACATTTAGCGGTGCACTCATTCAGCTCACGGTAATAAATAAAAGATTTAGATGCCGTCAGATGATATCTTTAATTGATATCTAATTCTGGAACAATAAAACGCGAATAAACGTCAGAAGTGTGATTTATATAGCTATACTTAGGACCATAAAAATAATTATACACGAGAAGCAGGAATGAGTGAATGAAATGAATCCGTGTCGTGGGCTCTCATAAAACATACTTCTTGTAAATAAAACACCATGACGTTATTTTCAATGCCTAACACGCTTGGTAAGCTATTCAATAGACGATATTTTTAATTCAGTCGACTCCCGTTATCTCGAATTCCAAGGGACTCACTGAAACACTTCGAGATATCCGTACTTCGACATATCAGAGTTGAGAGAGTGAGGAAAACAATAAATTGAACAACCACATTTAACAAATGAATGTGTTATTTGACTCCTGAAGTAAGAAATATATATATAAAATAATGTGGAAAAGAAGAGAAATTAGGAGCAATTTCTCCTCTTTTCCACATTATTTTGTGACCTGATGCCATAGTTTCATGTAAAAACAGGGACCAGATTTTCACTTCAAGATAAGCGGTAATTCGAAATAAGTGGGTTCGAGATAACGAGGTTCGACTGTATTTTCATTTTTTGTCGAAAAAATAGGGTTTGACAGTTGATGCGAATCGTCTCCTCTTGTCAAAATTAGTAAATATCATCAAATTGTCATCTACTGAATTTGCACAGACAATGCTACATGTCATGCATGGTATACAGTGAAATTAAAATTTCTGCCATTTTACATATATACTCACATAGCTCTTGATAAGATGCGATTTTTTTTCATCTTGTACTTTGTATATCATTACGAAAACACGACAATTCAATTTTATTGAAAATTTCACTTCCAAAAACTGAAAATTTTTAGATAGAAAAATCTCTGATATTTTTCATATTTCTGCTCGAAACATAGATTGTTGGTACTCGTTAGAACCGCCTCGGCGAGGCGGTTCTAACGAGTACCAACAATCTATGTTTTCGAGCAGAAATAAGAAAAATAATGTATACCCCTGTAAACCCCAGTTTTACTACATAAAAGCGGGGTTTCAGTAGGTCAAAATTATACCGGTATGTTTTCGTGATGTGCACACAGCCCACATATACTTAAATTCGTTTTGTCGAATAAATGGAATAAGTGTTTATCAAACAAAGCAAACCTCCATTTGGTTTGGTTCCAGCTCATTATCTATAAATGAGTTAAGATATTTGCAAATTGGGATGCAGAATTTTGAAGGTTGTCTTCCTGTTCTATAATCTCGGACCCATCAATACCGTAGTTTAATAATCCACTAAAATAAAACCAAAGTAATATCATGACTATAAAGGCTGGTCAGTAGAGTGTTTTTGTTTTGTTTTATTTTAGTGGATTATCAAACAGGATTATGAGAAAAATATTTAGTCACTGGAGACTGGAGCCAGTCTAACCTTGTATATACTTCACGCTTCAGTTTTTCGTTTCAGTTTTATGTGTTCTTTGGTCTCAAGTGTCATTCTTTTTTAATATCTAGTTTTCTTCTGGCTTCTGTCTGTAAGCTTTTGGTGTAATGTTATATCTACCTAATTTTTTTTTTCGTTTATCGACGTCAGTTATACAAAAAAACAAAAAACAAAAAAAAAAAAAACAAAAAAAAAAAAAACAAAAAAAAAAAAACACAAAAAAAACATATAAATGTACGGTTTATAGGTCAAACATACAACTGTCCAAAAAAGGCATATTTTAGGTCCGTTTTTTAGCTTCTTAACTCTATTGACAGGTTATATGAACAGTAAAGAGCCAGAGCAGCCAGCCAAGCCATACAATCTGATATTTTTTTTTTTTTCAAGTTTTCTCTGCAGTATCCAATTATTCAGTAAGTGGACAGCTTTTGCTATAAAGATCCCCTTTTCACGTGGCGAGTCCCATTTTCTATAAAGGTGACAAATCCCTTAAGTATGGAATCCAAATTAAAGATATTGCTTTGATGACAATAATGTGGAAAACCACAACCACTTCAAAGTGTATTGCTGTTTATAGATATGTGTAAAAGCTTTCCCACATCGCGCTATTCTGTGGTGTATTTGATTCTTATAATTTTTTTCCACTCTCTGGGCTAAATCCGCAGACGACAAGTGTGTTATCTTATTTTTCCTAGAAATTAGGCTTTTGCATTTCGTGCAAACCATTTACATGAAATATAAACGCACATGTTCCAGGAAAATTAAGAAGCAGATTTCAAAATGTCGTCTGCTGGAATTGTACCCAGCATGCAGCGCGTTAAAGGGACAGCAACATTGGCGACGATGAACAGTTTTGACAAACCACACATTTTGCTGCAAAATTTAATCAAATAAAAAAAACAAAAAAAAAAAACACTGTAAAAAAAGTTGATGACGTTTAAATAGTTTATAACAATTTTCAAGGACGTTGTCATTTTGAATATTTTATGAGGTTCCAAGTATTTTAAATTATTAGATAAAACCTTCCTTCTGACAAAAACAAACATTGTTGTTGTCAAGCAGTCAATAAAGGTCTACAGAATATTATTGCAGAAATCATTCTCATAGTTTGTGTATGTGTGTAATTAAGGTTCTGTGACGTCATGAGAGCAATTTTGAATTGTGACGTCATGAGAAGAATTTTGAAATCTTCAAACCTAAATGGTATTCTTATTTGTCGTCTGATTTTAATTAAATATGCATCAAAATTCATGAATTGTCAAGATTTTTCCTCTCAGGTAAATTCTTAGCCAACACTGCTATTCGCTTTAAATTGTATTTAAAACTTAAAACAAATCAGTTTGCATGTTGATTTCAAATTCAGAAAGTTGATTGAATCAGTCAGTGTGCTGTTAGTACTCGCATATTCAGATTTTATATTGACAAACAGTGCAGATCCAGATCAGTTGGCTTCTTAAGAAGCCAACTGATCTGGATCTACACTGTTTGCTAAGACACGGCATCTCGTATTCAGCAAGAGAAGGGTTAAAATATAAAGTAATAGTCCCTTTAGTGGAATAATAAAGCAAATCAGAAAAAAACATACATGAATATTGTAAAAAAAAACCAAACTTTCCGGAAGCTTATTATACAATTATATATAATTAAAATGACTTCAGAAATCAGTTAAAATTAATCTTAAAATTTCATTTAAAATTAGGTTTAAATTTAATATGCATTTATACATTAAAATTAATTGTTAAAACACAATGCCATTACAACCCTGTATGTCACCACGAAGAAACCCTGATAAATATTCACTAGCTATGCTGAAATGTCCAGAAGGAGGATTCACCTGGAATGCATGCATAGCATTTTCGAATAGACAGGGAATGACATCAATCACTGCAACAATATGCCGTCTAATATAATACAACAGGACTCATATTCTGTTTTCCCATCGTCTTTGAAAGGGAAAAGCACGGTTGGTAAAGAATGCATCTTATGTGAACGATTTTGTCAAATCATGCATTTGGAGGTAAATTTGATCAAAATCAGATAAAAGCCAAAGAAATTAAAGACGTTTAAAGATTTCAGAAACCAAGGCTTTATGACATCATAAAACCTCATTAAATATTCAAAATGGCGGCACCAATAAAAACAGTATTGATGTCTTCAAACCTTGATAACGTACCTTTTTGTCATCCGTTTTTGATCAAATATACATCAAAATGCACGTTTTGTCACACTCTTGCATCTAAGATCCATTCCTCGCCAATATTGCTCTTTAAGATAATAAAGAATTTCACTTTCGGCGATGTACTAATCGAAATGGTGTGATCCAATATAATTTTCACAGCCTGATGGAACAATCAGCAAACTATAGTATACACAAATTAAAACCATACCAATGACTGAAGGGCAAACTCAGACAATAAAGGAATTACATTGTCCCACTTTACGGTAAATGTCCTAATACTTCGAACACTTAATTCCATACATTTTTTACTTATATCTGCTTTTTTTGTTATTGTTTCTTAAAATACTTAATGGACAGGCAAACTGTGTAGACCCTGATCAGACTGCTCCTTAAGGGGTGATCTGGGTCTGCACTGTTTGCATATACCATTTTAAAAAATAATTTGGTGTACGCAATTTAAGGCCATTTACCGTACTCTGGAACATGTTACAGCTCCCGTGTTATTACAAGATACCATTAAGATGAAACAACCTCCTTACTCCCAAGACATTTTCTGAGTGTCATTATTTCCTTTAACCATTTACTCCCCTGCATTTGTGATGTAGCCATTTTGAATTTGGACGGATCTACTGTTCTAAATAAGGATTTCGGTAAAAAATATAAAGAAACTAGAGCAATCGACGGCGCGCCATCGCATATCCCCGCGCCAGCACCATCGCATATCTCCATGTACATCAAAATTCCAAATGCATTCCTCCAGTCCTCATTCATAGGGCTATTACCTGTGACAGTGTGAAGGTTCTAGCTAAAAAAACTTAAGAGGAATTGGGTGACAATCAATAAATATGACCCCAAACCCTACGTTTTGACCTCTAGTGACCCCCAGACATGCCTCCGGGGCAAAAGTTTTGCACCACTGTATTCTACTCTTCATAATCTCCGATTTGATATGCAACATGATTATGTTCGAACAAAATTGATTTTGACCCTTCGGGGCAACACCTCCTGGTCCTGGCCCCAGGGGTCACATCAAAATTCCGAATGGGTTCCTCCAGTCCTCATCCATAGAGCTATTACCTGTGACAGTTTCAAGGCTCTAGCTAAAAAAAAAACCTAAGAGGAGTTGGGTGACCATCAAAATAAAAACAAAGAAAAAAAAAAAAAAAAAAAAAAAAAGGACCCAAAATCCTACTTTTTGACCTCTAATGACCCCAAGACATGCCCCAACATTCTGCACAACTGAATTCTACTCTTCATAACCTTCAATTTGATGTGCAATATGAGTATATTTGTGCAAAATGAATTTTGGACCCTTCGGCGCCAGAACCCCTAGCCCTGCCCCCAGAAGTCACATCATCATTCCGAATGTGTTCCTCCAGTCCTCATCCATAGGGCTATCATCTGTGAAAGTTTCGAGAATCTAGATTAAATGGTCTAGTAGCAATAGTGTGACATTACAGACGGACGTACGGACGAACGGACGCCCGGGGTTGGGGGTATAACAATATCCCCGCTTTTTCTTCGAAAAACGCGGGGATAAAAAAGTAAAAAGATTATACCGCGCCATTATCATGTGGTGGGCAGATAATTCTGTCAAAAGTTGTAATTTGCCCATTTGCAATCCCAAACCAGATCTCCGCAATATCAATGCACATTACAAGTTTGGTGAAAATGCATCGATATTTACTCTATTTTTACGTACGGAAATGAAAATACGAACGTGTGGCGGGCAGATAACTCTGGTAAAAACTGACAAAATTCGCCCATATGCAATCCCAAACTAGATGTCTACAATATCAATGCACATACCAAGTTTGCTGAAATGCCATGAATATTTACCCAGTTTATCGACCGGAAATGAAAATATGGTTGTGTGGCGGAGAGACAATTCTCACAAAAATTGACAAAATTTTCCCATTAGCAATCCCAAACCAGTCTCTACAATATCAATTCATATACTAAATTTGATGAAAGTCCGTTTATTATTTACTAAAATTATCGCCCGGAAACGAAAAACACTGACATGTGACGGGCAGATAACTCTGACAAAAATTGACGAAATTTGCTCATTAGCAATCCCAAATCAGACCCCCACAATATCAATGCACATACCAAGTTTAGTCCAAATACATTCCTGTAAAAGTTAACATCCGGAAACGAGATAAGGACTGACTGAAGTAGCACGGACGGATGAACAGACACTGTAGATCCTGATGAGATGGCTCATTATCGGCTGAAAGAATTAAGGTGAATCTATTCACCGCCTAGGGCAATCACTCTGATCTACCAATCTAACATCATTTACATCACCACCCCCCACCTTTCCCCCCCCCCCCCCCTGCCCCATCCCCAACACAAACACACATCACTCCTCCTCTGTGGAGCAAATTATTGCCTTTGAAAGTAGCCCCTTTTGAGAAGATTGAATACAACTACAAGGGATGCATATCCTCTTCAGCTGGAGTGGTCTCCATTTGAAAATGGAAGCAGAAAACTGCCAACTTAAGATTACTCTCCATTTCAGGTTTCAGGTATGTCTATATTGTCTATTCTATTTACCTAGATTAATGTTTTTTTTTTGTTTTTGTTTTTTTCGTGTATCAGAACATGTTGTTTCACGTGTTGACCGGATATATACAATAATGTAGCATTTAATGGCACATGTTAAAGCAAACTTACTACCTAACTAACTAACTAAATAAATAAATAGATAAATAAATAAATAAATAAACAAGTAAATACATAAATAAACAAGTAAATACATAAATAAATAAATTAATAAAATGGCGCGCGCATCAGCGACAGAGAAGAATAAGGATGGTACATGTGAAGGCAAAGTAAATAAACAAGTAAATAAATAAATAAATAAATAAATAAATGGCGTGCGCATCAGCGACAGAGAAGAATAAGGCTGAAACTACATCCATCAATATGATCAGATACAACTTAAGTCAATTTGTTGACTTCTCTTTGCTTTTCTAAACACGAAGCCCCTTCAGAAAATGGCTCTACTCTAAAAGAAACGACTGTGCTCTCCAAGGGAGGTAAAAACAAGTTTACAGACGGTTGCTTCTTCTGAAAGCATCACGAAAACATACCTATATAATTTTGACCCCCTTAAACCCCACTTTTATATAGTAAAACTGGGGTTTACAGGGGTGTACATTATTTTTGTTATTTCTGCTCAAAAACATAGATTGTGGGTACTCACAATCTATGTTTTGAGCAGAAATATGAAAAATAACATAATTTTTTTTTCTGAAAAATTGCCATTTTTTGGTGGTAAAATTTTCAATTGTATTTGAATAGGCGTGTTTTCGTAATGGTATATCCATTCCCTTAAGATGAAGCATCATATAATGAGCCAGCCAAGACAAAATCTACAATTTGATCTGTGTGTCCAGCAAAGACACAGATCAGCCTGTACATCCACCCAGTATGGCAAGGGTTCTTGTTCAGCTATTTCGATAGCCCGGAGGCTGTAAAAGGCACAGGCGATCTGCGTCCCATAACGAAGACACGCTTATTCAAATATATTGAGAATTTTACCACAAATCATGAAAACTTTCAGATGAAAAATGCTGATAGTTTCATATTTCTGCTCAAAACAAAGATTATGATACTTGTTAGAACCGCCTCGGTGAGGCGGTTCTAACGAGTACCAACAATCTATGGTTTTGAGCAAAAATAAGAAATATTAATGTATACCCCTGTAAACGCCAGTTTTACTGTATACAAGTGGGGTTTAAGGGAGTCAAAACTATATAGGCGTATGTTCGTGATGTCTAGGCGCCCATATCATAAGGAATAAGGTCTCGCGCTGAGCCTCAAATAAGAACGACATTAAGTCGATTGTATCTGAAGACCGACCGGCGATCGTATCAAAATGGCAAAGATTGTGTATCCGGAAAATTTCTGCAAACTACATTACTGTCATACGAAGAGACTCAATGAAACCGTAACTCCAATTTTCGGTATTTTATGCGTTCGCTATTTCCAATGGCAACCTGTTAACTCTATAGATTGCATTCGACTTCACTGCAGCTAATGTTACATGCCGTTTGGCGGCAGTAAAAAGACTCCTCGTACTTCGACATAGAGCATTCTTTACTGTTGTTTTCTTTGAGACCATTGAGCTCAGTCTGATCATCACGAAAACATGTCTATATAATTTTGACCCCGTTAAACCCCACTTTTATGTAGTAAAACTGGGATTTACAAACTTTACAGGGGTATACATTATTTTTCTTATTTCTGCTAAAGCGGGCCCCCGTAGCCTAGTGGATAAGATAGTTGACTCTTAATCCATTAGGTTTCTCACCGCTGTAGTTCGAGCCTCGCTCGGGTCATATGTGGGAAAGCCAAGTTCTGCTTACGGATAATCAGGTGGTTTTTCTCCGGGTTCTCCGGTTTTCGCCCACCTTCGATGAACGATCGGCTCGATATAAGTGAAATATTCTTGAAAGAGCCGTAAAACCCAAATCAAAAAAAAAAAAATTTGCTAAAAAGTGTGGATACGTTAGAATCGCCTCGTCGAGGCGGTTCTAACGAGTACCTACAATCTATGTTTTTGAGCAGAAATATAAAAAATATTATTTCTGCTAAAAAAATAGATTGTGGGTTCTAATGAGTACCCACAATCTATGTTTTGAGCAGAAATATGAAAATTATCAGAATTTTATATCTAAAAAATTTCATTTTGTGGTGGTAAAATTTTCAGTATATTTGAATACGCATGTTTTCGTAATGTATCTTGAAAAATTGCGTTCCGCTTATGCGGGTGCATGGGGCGGGAAGCGGTGAGGAGTATACGCAGTCCTTCAAACTTTATTGCTGCCATAAGAGTCTCAGTGAAACCAAGGCGCTTACTTTAGGTTTTTATGCGTCCGTTATTTCCAAGGGCAACATTTATAGACTTTATTTGAAAGGAGAATAGTGAAAGACTAAGTCCCTTTTCTAATAAAACTATCTCACATTATCCCCAGGTATCAAGATTTCAAGTCAAAATATCAAAAAGAACTCGTGTCATCTTCTTTTTGGCAATATAATAAGTGGGTATAAACACGCAGTGACACCGCCTAATGCAGTCTTATACCATATTGTTTCTAGTCACGAAGCAGAAGAGACGTATTGTTTTCAAGGTCAAAGGCCATTTAAGATGATATTGTACACAAAAGGATCTTTTCAACCCTAGTCCCTTGCATGCCCGAAAGTCTGCAAAAACGCCTATTTCTGTACACAGAATTTACATAAACATCGGTCGAGAGGCGCATGTTGTCAAAATACCGGGCTTGCTTATGCAGTAGTTATTTTTATCCCACTTTTCATTTAAATCGAGTTTTCTTTTTTCTTTGCCTGGGGAAGGCTTATATGAATGAATAAATTAAGTGTGGTAAAATTGTCTAAAGTCACTTGAAACGCGTCACCTCGACAGCCGGTCGCAAACTAAAGTATAACGTATTTATCCAAACATTCAGCCAGACAGGTCTTGGCAAACTGTGTAGACCCAGATCAGACGCCGCGGACCGCGGCGTCTGATCAGGGTCTACACAGTTTGCTGCTCATCCAGCGGTGTTTAGACACATCAACGTGTAGCAACATTAAATCTTTCAAATGTTAGTATAAGTATGGTAGGAGTTAAGGTAGGCGAATATCTTGGGGAAATACGGTATTACACCACCCTTAATAAGAAAGAGATCGGATAGGAAAAATATCCTTTTGTAAAAAATATCCATTTATCTGAAGATACATCACCGTGTACCACGCTGTACTAGGGTCGTTGTAAATGTACGCTCCGTTTCAGGGTGTCAGTGTGACAAAAATACTGAATATATTAGACCCAACATAAACTGATGAACGTATACATGTATCAGTATAGCCATGATTCAACTTTCAAAACATAAATAAATAAATAAATAAATAAATAAATAAATAAATAAATAAATAAATAAATTTACACAGTCACGGAGAAGGCGTGTATTCCTTGAGTCCCAAACCGTTAACTTCCCTGCTTTAACAAGTAAGCATGTATGACGCAATTCATTAGTATCGCCTCATTGGGGGCATATGAACGAGACGATTTTATGGGTATCCATAACGTTCATGTGAAGATATGCAGTTTCGGTTTCATCTGAATCCTGCATCGGTTCAAAAGTAAAGGCAACACTATTTAAAACGACTGAATTAAAACAAACCCAACCCAATTAGCTCCATTTTTTTCCCGTCCTAAGCGCAACAATTCTAGCTGAGTGACGCAGGGGCGATGAAAGTACAACTACCGTGTCTCAAAAATGCACTGGCCCAGATCAGCATGCATTAACTTTTCTATGTTGTTCAGTTTGAACATGTCTGAATCTCTATAGAGCGAAAGCCGTTTACCATGATCGGATAGTAAAACTGGGGTTTAGAGGGGTATACATTATTTTTCTTATTTCTGCTCAAAAACATAGATTGAGAATACTCGTTAGAACCGCCTCGCCGAGGCGGTTCTAACGAGTACCCACAATCTATGTTGTGAGCAGAAATATGAAAAATATCAGAATTTTTACCTGAAAACTTTCAGTTTCTTGTGGTGAAATTTTCAATGTATTTGAATAGGCGTGTTTTCGTAATGGATATTTCGTATTTCGCCAGTATATTCTAACATTTTCAGTAAGTGGACAGCGACGGCTGTGGTCATACTGCACGCATGCGTATTCTGATTTGGGTGTTCGCCGTTTGCATGCGCATTTAGCATTCTTGTTGTGTGATACAACTTAAATTTTGCAGTAGCACAATAGAAGCTAGCAAGAGCTCATCGCACGTGCTACTTGCAGCTAGCCACTGCAAATCGATTCTGTCGGAATCGCAATGCATTGAATACAAAAAAAAAAAAAAAAACGTGTTGTGAGGGAAATTGATACACTTTCAAGGGAGACAACTCTGTCAAAATGTGTTTTTTCCATTTGAAAAGAGGTCTGCTCTAAAAAGAAAGAATTGGCTCCACAAGAGGGGAGCAAATTCTTTCCTTTTAGGGTAGATCCCTTTTCAGAAGCGGTTTGATGAACAAGAAAGCAAACAGCAGAAGATCAAAATGGTTGCCTCCCTCACAAAAATAGCAGATAACTACGTCCCAGCAGGCACATAACATCAAAATGACGTTGATTCGACGTCATTTTAACGCTGTGTGCCCACTAGGGTACATCCATTCCCATAAACAACAGTGTATTATGTCCGAAAAACACACTGGAAGGGCAGGTTGGAATGTTCCTTTACAATATGTATATAGATGTATAGCATTTTGTTTTAAAAACTGCTTGTGTTTAGATATGTTAAAACCAGTTGCTAGGTTTTATTAAGCACAATAGGCAGGATTGGGTTGCCCTAAACACACAGAGTTTCTTTTTTGTTTGTTTGTTTGGCCTAAATAACTAAACAATAGTTTGGCTCTTTGTAAACAATGTATATCCGGATGAGAGGGCCGTAACGAACCATAAACATGCATTTTCTTTTACCGTTTTCAAAAAAAAATATAGTTCTTGTTTCTCTTTAAATTCTTGCTCATTTGGATCGCCTCACCGAAGCAACATTACATATGTATTCGTGAAGATATGTCTGTATGATACCATTTTTATTGGTTGCTTTATTGATAGTGACAAAATTATTTAAGAGTAGAAGTTTAGCACACGAAAGGAAAGAAAGAAAAGAAGTAAAAATATGTTTCTATTAATGAAAAGACAACACTGATGACAACTGTACCTAAAATCAAAGAGCTTGATATTCTGGCGTTTTTCATCACGAGAACACGCCTATATAATTTTGACCCTCTTAAACCCCACTTTTATAACGTAAAACTGGGGTTTACAGGGGTATACATTATTTTTCTTAGTTCTGCTCAAAATATAGATTATGGGTACTCGTTAGAACCGCCTCGTCGAGGCGGTTCAAACGAGAACCCACAATCTATATTTTAAGCAGAAGCATGAAAATATCAGAATTTTTTTTGTCTTAAAAAATTCATTTTTGGATGGTAAAATTTTCAATATATTTCAATAGGCATGTTTTCGTAATGATACAAATTCGATCAAAAAGGGATAACAGTAAAAAAGTTGTTACGGTCGATATGTTAAATGTTTAAGGTGTGTGTGTAGTGGTGGTGGTAATGTGGTGGTGCTGGGTGTGGGGAAGGGGGTGGGTGAGGAGGCTTGGTGCATTTGGTACATTTTCCGCCATTTTTGTGCACGAGATACAATTTTTGTTACTTTCCGTTTGCGTTCCTGTACACCAAGTCCCTTCTTAAAAGGGTTTACCTAAAAGGATATACTTTGCTCCCAAGGAGAGCAAATTCTTTCCTTTTAGAGCACAACTGATTCAGAATGGAGCCAAAGACAATTTGACAGAGTTGGCCTCCATTAGAAATGTATCTATTCCTCTAAATGAGCTCATAAAGATTTCAAAATAGAAATTAGTTTGTTTTCGGATAGAAAACAATGCAGTTTTCAGAAATTAGTTTGTTTTCGGATCGAAAACAATGCTGTTTTCGTGCAAAATTAATAAACATATGTATATATATATGAAAAAAAAAATGTTTATATACAGATAGAGAGCTAAAGTACTAATGTAAACATCGTTTCTTTAGGTTTTGCATCTCTTTAGTACTACATAAGACCTATTAAAAGCAGTACTTCATAATATCGTTGGGATAATTTCACATATTTTCTACGTTTCATGGAGAAATAAATTTCAAATTATTATTCATAACAATTTAGTATCGACTATTATAATACTGAAACGTTATGTGGTATTATTAATTTATATAATGTAAACGTGCGTCAGCTGCTGTGTTCTCGATGCTTTATTTACTTAATCAGAAAGCAAACTGTACACTCGTGTCTGATGTCCGTTACATGTGTGTGTATTTATTATAATCAAACTTCTCGTTGTTAACCTCGTAAATAAACAAATCGTATGAAAAATAGTTACCCCCAAGTTTCCCCATAATATATAGTGAAAACGAGGTATGCAGGGCTCTACATCATAAGGTGAATTTTCAGAATTTTGCAGCAATGTGCCAGCGTTTTTAAACTTCTTGCAACCTTTTTACAACATCAGTTCGTCTTAATTCTTTCACTGCAACAGACGATGATTATAGACTTTTGCAAACAGCGTCGATCCAGATGAGACGGCTCATAATGAGCCATCTCATCTGGATCTACGCTGTCTGACATTCAGTCTTTCAACTTTACATAAAAACTTCTCTCCAATCTACAGGTTGTTTAAAACTTATAAGTCAGGCGACAAATATAATCTGAAATTAGGCACGGAACTGGTTAAATTGCTTAATAAAGTCATGCTTTCCAATAATATATAGCGAAAGCGACTTGTCTTACATAGCTCTAGATAAGAGAGACATCAAGTTACAGTCGAACTTCAATGGCTCGAACTCCTTTGGGACCATGGAAATTTGTTCGAGATATAGGTAGTTCGAGCCACTGAGGATTAATCATTACGCCAGGTCAGGAAGCAAATGGCGACAATTTAGTGATTTTTTTTTTCGAGCTTCTGGACAATAATGGTATGTTGTGTGTACTCATTAGAATCGCCTCGACGATGCGATTCTAATGAGTACACACAACACACACTTTCATGATAAAATAAGAAAAAAACATTAAATATTTGTTTTCTTGAGCTATTTGGAAGAATTTTGTACAGACTGAAAAAAGAGTTCGAATCATCCACGGTAAACGAGCCATCCGTGTTCGAGCCATTGAGGTTATACTGTATATGCTTCTTCTGATTTCTACACAACATATGCTCTAGTGGAGAAATCAAAATATCCCTTTGTTATGGTAAGAAGATGGTTTATCTAAATCTGTGGCTCAGAAGAATATAACTAAGAAGTGTACTTTAATTTTCACACAAAAACTAAAAGAAAATAAAAATAAATAAATAAATAAATAAATGATGAAGAAACCAATGATGAAAATAATAATAATGCCGTGTTCCATAGTGTTATGTTTTCTTTATTATTCGCCATGATTTCTTTGTATTAATGTCGATCATTATTATTCACAGTTCTAGATAAGAAGGGTGGATATTAGGTAAATATTTTTTTCTTATTTTTCCATAAAATATAAGCTGTGTGTACTCATTGGAAGCGCCTCAGCGATATATGTTCTTTTTCTGGAGAAATAAGAAAAATACCATTACTTGTTTGTTGGAAAGAAAAAAACGCCTTATCAGGTGCTATGTTATTATTCTTGCTAAGCTGCTAAGTGAAAAAAAAAAAAGAAAAAAAAAGCTGTTGTACATTTTTTTATGTTGTTTCCTTACATGAAGAGGAACTGAAATTTATTACAGCTTTATTAAATAACATTTAAAACATGAATGAATAAAAACAACACCGTCTAAAAATAGTAAATTTACCTTTGTGAGAAAAGATGACTTGCTTCCTTGTATATGTGGCAAAGAACAGGAAGATAAATATTGCTTTACTATAGGTTCATAAAATGTATTTTATTTATTTATTTATTTATTTATTTATTTATTTATTTATTTATTTATTTATTTATTTTGGAAAAAAACAGAATGATCTTTTGGATGCCATCCACTCTGATTTATTTAGAAATAATAATAATAATAATAATAGTAATAATAATAATAAAAAAATAATAATAATAAATAAATAAATGAATAAATAAATAAATAAATAATAATAGCAAACAGTAAATAAGCACGCTACAACATAGATGCTCAGAAAATAGTTGCTTTTGTGGGGAAGTTTGATAAATATGCTGTTGTTCAAAGAAACAATATCACAGTTGCGACTTATTTAGTACTGGCCGACCTGATCATGGTCTACATTCTTCTCTAAACATCTGTAATACTCGTTTATTATACCCGTGAAATGTTCAAATTTCGGGAGGGTATTTGCGCTCGATTAGGTATGTGCATTTTACTCACTGTTTGTGAGTGTCAAAGCTTATTTATGAAATAGGTAAAACTACAATAACATTAATAAATGCGGTTCATAGTTTGAGATTAAAACGATAGGAAGACGTCATAGTAATTCTGTATACATTTTGTTTCCGTCTCGTTGGTTTTTTACCGGTCCATATAATCAGATTTTTGTTGGACTTCATAACTTAGCTGGTCATGCAAAACGGATGTGGTATAATCGAACAACAATGGCCCAGAACAGACTGCAAAGGTCTGATTAGGGTAGCCACTATTCGCCTGGGAAAAGACTGGCACGTTTAGAGTGTAACCACAGAAAACGAAGGCCCAGATTAAATTGCGCTGATGCGCAGGCTGATATGGGCATTTGTTGTTCAGACTACACAAATACCTTTACAAAACGTGTAGATACACACGAGACGGGTACCCTGTTTCCCATTGTATTTTCTAATAGTTGACTGACACCCTATCTGTCAATAAACATGTCCAAAATCAAAACTGGAAGAGTCCGTCATATCTTCAGATAAGAGGGGCTACTATAAAATATTGTTTTCTTATTTGTGCGCGAAAACATAGGTTGTGGGAAGTCGTTAGAAGCGCCTCACCGAGGCGCTTCTAACGACTTCCCACAACCTATGTTTTCGTGCACAAATATTAAAGAAAAGGCAGCGGTGCTTTTCGGTTGAAAAAAAAATGAATATGCCTATTTGGAGTTACGTCCTCGTTTGAGGTGAAAATTTATAAGGTCCCTTTTTTGCGGGACGCGACGGATATTATTTTTGGTGTACCGTATTGCTCGTGATGTATGTCTGAAACGTACTATTCTGTCAAAATAATTGATGGGTCCTGCATATAAATCATGTCTGGGGCAATACATCATTCTAGATCGATGACCTTTTTTTCTCTGCATATCAAGTCATATCTCTCATATAACATTTATTAGAACACAAAACCTGTTTATAAGATGGTTTCGTATATAAGACGGTTTACATGTGGACCCCAAATGTTGTAACTAAACACAAATGTATAAATTATATAAAATGGTTGTTTGTTTCCATATAATCTGTACATATGTGTTTAGATACAACTAGGTTGTTTGGCTAACACGTTTTTGCTTGGGATCCCAGCAAGCGTTATAAAGAGATTGCGCGGTATTTTTACGTTATTACTTTCATTTTTCATATGTATTGTCTAAACAGGTTACTTACCTATGTCCGAGCCCGCCTGGGGTGGCTCACCTTTTCGAACGGGCTTCTTTTCTTTCATCCATGCGAAGTCCGGAAATTTAGAGTTGAGGGTTTGATCCCGTGCCTCGGGAAAGTTCTCCGAGCTGCCGGCCAGGGTAGCGAGCCCCTCTCTGACTGGCGAAGCGCTGTTACGGTTATAATTATGACAATAATTTCCTATGTCAGACTCCGAAGTGATTGATGAGGTCACTAATGCATCATTAATGTGAGGAACGCTTGTCATAAATTCTGCTATACACGGTTCACTGTTGATAAATCCAGACTCACGGTTGTCCCCCATTTTCGTGAATAAAATTTCATCTAATCTTTTTCCTTCAGTAATATTTCACTCCATTTTCCTACATTTGCTATTTCGGTAATATATTCATTTTGTAATCACACAACTTGTTGATAAAAGAGACTTTGCATTAAAAACTAGTCTTACAATTTACGTTTGCTTCGTATTCGTGAATAGCTCAACACTTGACAAGTCACGTGATATAACCGTCCAATCCTGAACAACATATGGTTTCGTTTGACAGCTCGTAGATAAGAGGTCAGGCCTCATATTGTATTCGTGGTAAATATAGATATTCGGAAAATTTATTATGATTTTATTGTACTTTTTACGCTCTTTCACAAATTGTATCATTCGATACCCGGTTTATTACAGTAAATTAGTTTCGATTTTTTTTTTCTCTCGCGATAAAGTCGTCGGCGTTAATCGTCTAATGACCCTATCATCTGTATCACGTTATGGCCCATAATTCACTGATTTTTCACCGCTTGTCAGTTTGGGCTACTGAAAACGCACAAATCATTATTTCCAGCGATCCTTCATTTTTCTGGCATAAATTTGACACTGATCGTCTAGCTACAGTCCTCAAAAGTCTTTTAATAGAAGAGAGGCAATTTTCCATAGCCATTTTATATTCAGTTTCGGAAAGATATAGTCCGTTTATGTTGAAATATACACTACACTTCTTTTATTCAAACTAAATAACGTCATGGTTTCTGGTTTTGAATTAGTAGAGGACAAAAATGCGTAAAATGAATTTTCTTGTAATATGATACCGTCAGTAAATGAACAGTGCGTTGTGGTCAGTTTACATTTAGTGTATAGATGTTATACATGAGGCTAAGTAAACGAAACAGTGCGTGTTGTTGTTGTTTTATTTTGGAATTATGCAAATTTTCTATTGTAATGTTTAACTTAAAGACTGAATTCCGACCTTGGATGTGGAACTTGTATGGGAATGTGCCAGCTTCAGAAACATTGTTTCAAACTAGATTAATATGAAGGACGTATGGTGTGATCAAGCTGGATGGATGCTATTTTTCTATCATTTTACAACAATGAATTAAAATAAATAAATAAATAAATAAATAAATAAATAACATTTTTTCTGTCCTTTAGTTTGAGGATCTGAAAGGATTTATTAGAAGGTGTTGGATTTTAGAAGGATCTCTGTTTATCCTGGCACATCAAGCTCTTTGAGTTTTTTTTTTTTTTTTTTTTTTTTTTTGAATCTACTTATTTATTTAAACATAGTTTGGATTAATTGCTGATCAAAATTGTAGCGGACGACATTCTTTTTTAATAAAACCTTGCATTTATGTGAATTGTCTGCTTGGCAGACGATTCGCATGAAATGTCAAGCCTTGTTTTCTATAAAAATTCAGAATGTTATCTGAAGTAATGATTAGCGCTCTCAAAGCTAAAATAATTTAAGCTATTTTGAAATAAACAGACAAATTATTCTATAAATAAATAAGTAAACAAATAAATTTGAAACAAATGAACACAAACCATAGAGTAAATTTTTGCGGCATCGGAGCCCCTTGAAATAAGACCAGTCTTCCCAAATCCTCTCAGATCCTCAACAAGAATAAACTATTTACAATAAATTGATAGAGGACATCAACAGAAAATTCTCAGTAAATCAGTGGTTATAGAAAGTGAACAAGAACCAGAACTTTAAGCCATTCATGTCTAGCGTCTCTTATAAAAGGGATATTGGCAAACATTGTATACCTATAATGCGGCGTCTGATCAGGGTCTACACTGTTTGCACTATCTACAGGAATTGCTATAAACACCAAAACCTAACCGGACATCTCCTCTGTAAGAAATGGACCTGTCCAAAGAGTTGAGATAGAAAAGTCCACTCGGCATAAATGGGTTAATATAATATATGTAAAAAATCTTATCGCTGTTTTTCGTTATACTTTTTGAAGAGTATCCTGCTGGGTAACAAATCAGCAGGCAACAGTTTGAGTTTTTTTTTTTTGGTCTAGGAAAATTAAAACAAATATTATCAGTCTGTCGTCTGCTGAATTTACCAAGCGAAGAATAAATGTTAAAATATTAAAACATTATAATTTGCTGTTCCATATAGGAAGGAGGGGTGATGTAAAGCAACATCAAAAAAAAAAAAGAAAAATGTATTCCGAGTCATGCTAAAAGGACGAAAGCCACATACAAGCTGATCTAGATCTTCTCTCTTCGCTTGTGTGGTAAGGCTCTTTACATCACGAAAACATGCCTATATAATTTTGACCCCCTTAAACCCCACTTTTATTTTGTAAAACTGGGGTTTACAGGGGTATACATTATTTTTCTTATTTTTGCTCAAAAGATAGATTGTGGGTACTCGTTAGAACCGCCTCGTCGAGGCGGTTCTAACGAGTACCACAATCTATCTTTTGAGCAAAAATAAGAAAAAATATTAGAGTTTTCTTATCTGAAATTTTTCAAGTTTTTGGAGGTGAAATTTTCTATATATTTGAATAGGCGTGTTTTCGTAATGAACGCGATACGGCTATGTATCTGGCATACAGCCACACGTGTAATAATAATAGTAATAATAATAATAATAATAATAATAATAATTTATAATCATAATAATAATAATTTATGAGGATGTCTGTTGTGTATATAAACGAACTATGATCACGGTTTGATGTGAATAAATTGCATTTAACATTATTATTCATTTACTTTTCATCGAACATACGTTATTTTGTTCCATAAATATGTATTTTTGTTCCATAAATATGCAATGTATATCAAAATGAATAAACATATAAAGACAGAAAAAATATCCCCTAAATTATTGATTGCAAATTTACCAATGAAAAGAAATTTGATTTTAGCAAGAAATAATAATATGTTCGTAGAAATATAATGTAGTGTTCAATTTATTATTATTCTCTCTGACTGGTCGTTCCACGGAGTCATTAAAATAAACAAAGAAATAAATCTGATTGAAAAATGAATATATTAGATAAAGTTATGCAAATTCAATAAATGTATGTTTGAAGAGCTAGCTACCTGCATCATTTTTCCAAGTTTTCTTCTATTTAAGATATGTATTAATTTTATTTCATCTGTTTTATTTTTGATAGAGTTGTGAGTTCTTTAAGTATTTATTTTTTCACATTATTTTGATCGCTAAAAGATCCAGCATTGTCCTAAAAGTAGAAAAAGATAAAAAGTACATGCTAAATTAATGTACACATTTCGAATTACTTCAATCCGTATCTCTATTTATTTGTCTTCAGTATTTTTCAGTAAACATTCATATTCATTTATATAATTGAAGATTTAGCGAAATTAAATGAGAACGAATAAAACTGATAAATAAATGGAATCCTTTGAATTATTTTATAGCTGTACTGACATTTTTATGCATCAAAATATTTAGAACCTGGGATAAAATATAAATCCTCATAACACAACAGAAAATAAAATAAATTAATTGGTTTCGTCCATCTTATTGATCCAATTATTTACCGTATTGTCCGTGTCTTACCATTCCCCGTCCATCACAAATATATAAATCCGTTATTTATTAGCACATACTTGTAAAAAATCATTTCAAAGAAGGAGACAATCTTTGAAGGTGTCCAAATAAGAATGGCTACTCAGAAATGAAAATTAGCACTTTATATGTTATATGTTAAACAGTTGGTTATTTGAGTGTTGTGAAAGGCAGGGTTACGGGTAGGGGGCCGAATTCAAAGACGGTAAAGTTGTATCACGCTGATTCTGATGATCACATGAGTAGTGT
This sequence comes from Anodontia alba, assembly GCA_964016985.1. NCBI lineage: Eukaryota > Metazoa > Mollusca > Bivalvia > Lucinida > Lucinidae > Anodontia > Anodontia alba. The sequence goes on from OZ024831.1 coordinate 25,716,605, forward strand.
TAGGAGAAAAGGGAAGTTCATATGCGAAACGCGAAGGCCGAAATCAGCATGCGCATCCGCGCAGGCTGATCCAGACCTTCGCTTTTCACCTGGGGCGTAGACGATATTTGGTGTATTGTAAGAGAATATTGAAAACTTAAACCGGATTACAGGCTGGTCCATGCATTCGCTGTTCGCACATATCTTAAGATGATGATAATAATAATTATAATAATAATAATAATAATTATTATTATAATCCGGGGTTTTTGTTACTACGATTACCATAATTACATCAAATATTCGATATTCGAACACATCACTTATCCTAAAATTTGAATTAGTTTGTTCATCATGAAAACATGCCTATATAATTTTGACCCCATTAAACCCCACTTTTATATAGTAAAACTGGGGTTTACAGGGGTATTTTTTACATTGTTTTTTTTTTTACATTATTTTTCTCATTTCTGCTAAAAAAAACATAGATTGTTGGTACCCGTAAGAACCGCCTCGACGAGGCGGTTCTAAAGAGTACCCACAATCTATGTTTTAAGCAGAAATATTAAAAATATCGGAATTTCTATCTGAAAAAAAAATCAGCTTTTGGTGGTGAAATTTTCAATATATTTGAATAGGCGTGTTTTCGTAATGTTGTGACTGAAAGATAAACTGTACAGATGCTGCCCAAACCTCTTTAGGAGCTGTTTTGTCTAGGTTTACATTGTTTGCTCAGTCATGTCATGACTGAATGAAACAGCAAAAACGCAAATCTTTTTTTATTATTATTATTTATTGTAATTTATTATAATATTTTATTAAATCTTTTTTTTTTTTTTTTTTTTTTTTTTTTTAATTTACCATGCATTACGAAAACACGCCTATTCAAATATACTGAGAATTTTACCACACACACAAAAAAAATGAAAATCTTCAGATAAAACATTCTGATATTTTTCTTAATTCTGCTCAAAAAAATAGATTGTGGATACTCGTTAGAACCGCCTCGACGAGGATCGGTTCTAACGATTACCCACAATCTATGCTTTTGAGCAGAAATAAGAAAAATAATGTATACCCCTGTAAACCCCAGTTTTGTTATATAAATGTGGGGTTTAAGGGGGTCGAAATATTTGGCATGTTTTCGTGATGAAAACGTTTTAGTAAACTTCTTTTCTGCATTTTAGCAAAGCAATATCCCATATCTTCTTTGAAGGGGTAAAGTGTAATATAAAAGCAATCAGTCAAGTTAGTTATTTTCGTCTCTTTAACCGCTTGCTTCTTTTTTCTTTTTTTTCTTTCTTTTCTTTTTCTTTTTTTTTTTTCATTGGATTACAAACAGTTCTGATTAAGATGAGTTGATCGAAACTGCTCAAAACACATAATATATGTTTATGTGATCATATTTTGGGGGAAAATAGACCAATAAATCCTGAACGTATCATGGTGACTTATTATTAGTGATATTATTGTTATTCTCCTATTTAAATAAGTTATTTCATGTATAATATTGTTATTGACTTGATTATTCCATATCGGTTTCTAAATGATCCAATTTATGTTGCAAGCAAAGAGCTCACCGTGATTCTGTTTTTGTTCTGGGCCATGTTTTCTTTATTCGATATCCTGTTCTTAAAGTTTGGAAGAAAAATGTCTGGCCGCAAACAGTCGCAGTAAGAAATAAAAATATAGATCATAAACTTAACGCTTAGCACTCTGGGTAAAATTTTCAGCAGACGACATTTTGAAATATTTTTCTTATTTTTCTCAGAAAACAGGATATGACATTTCATGCAAATTGTCTCCTAAGGAGACAATTTGCATGAAATGTCAAATCCTGTTTTCTGGGAAAAATAAGAAAAATATCATCAATCTGTCATCTGCTGAAAATGCCCAGAGAGTGGTAAAGGTTAATCTTATTGTTTTACAATATTTCTCATATTATACATTTTCTGAATATATTGAAATCCAGTTATCCTATTATAAAGTTTCATGATTAATTTACATATGACCATTCGGAATTCTGCGGTCCGATTATTATCTGAAATGAAGGGAACCTGTTCGATGTATCGAACTTATCAATGCTCTTCAAGGAATATGAAATTTGTTCTCCCACAAATCTGTATTTATTGTGACAAGTACTAAAGAAAAATAAAAAAATATATAAACAAATAAATAAATAAATAAGTAAATAAATAAATAAAAAATCTGTTATAAAGCAGACGTTCAAGGGCAAGAAATCTGTCTTGATACAAAGTTGTTTTTTTGTTGTTTTTTTCACATTATCCGATGAGTTCGTTTTACATTCTTTCAGAAACATTCATAGTCTGCTAAATCCACTTGCATTCAAGATATACAGCTCAGAAAGTACATATACATGCCAGAATAAGCACTCGCGAATGGTTCTGAATAAATAAATATATTTTATTCCATATGACAATATCCATGAAACTACGATTACAAATTCTAGTCATTCACATGTAAATATGTAAATAAATTTTTGATAAGGCTTATTATATAATTTGAAGTAATAAAATTAACAAATAAATACAAGCAAAGCAAAAAAAAAAAAAAAAAAAAAGAAGATAGAAAAAAATCGTTTTGAGTGGAAATGTCGTTATTAGTATCGAAACTACACGATTTAATTTAATCTACACTTTTATTTATACCGAATTTATCCTAAGTTTTCGGAGAGAAAGAGCTAGAGCGAAAAATGTAAACCCAGATCAGACGCCGCGAAATGCGCCGCCTGATGATGACTGGGACATTGGTAAACAGTACAGACCCAGATCAGAATCCACAGAACGCGGCGTCTGATCAGGGTCTGTTCTGTTTACTTAAATTACTGGAAGTTAAGGGTTAAACGAGACAGTCCTACGTCCCCATTTTCCCAGCCTACACTCAGAGACAATCGACCAACTAGTGCTGTTAGTGCTTTGATTACACACATCACCATGTGGTCATCACGAAAACACACCTATATAATTTTGACCCCCTAAAACCCCACTTTTATATAGTAAAACTTGGGTTTACAGTATACATTATTTTTCGTATTTCTGCTCAAAAACATAGATTGTGGGTACTCGTTAGAACCGCCTCAATGAGGCGGTTCTAACGAGTACTCACAATCTATGTTTTGAGCAGAAATAAGAAAAATAATGTAAAAAAATAATGTAAAAAAATACCCCCGTAAACCCCTGAGTTTTTTATCTGATTTTTTTTTTTTAGTTTTTGGAGGTGAAATTTTCTATATATTTGAATAGGCGTGTTTTCGTAATGTAAAATGGACTTGTTTTGGTTTTAGGGCAAGTATAATACGGACTTAGGTGTACGGATACTCAGGATAAATACGGCATTCGGATAGTACAGCGCTTCTTTACTGATATAAACTTACTAGAACAAAACACACACACACACACACACACACACACACACACACACACACACAAAAACAAAAAAAAAAAAAACAAAAAAAAAAAAAAACAAAAAAAAAAAACAAAAAAAAACAGTCAAACATTTGGTTTAAACACTATTTCTTCTAGTGTATGAAAATACAAATATACATTCATCATCGTGCTAGAAAGAGGACATGGACGAAAGCTTTAAAGCTTATAGAGTCCATTTCCTCAAAATTTGAAACCAGTGGTAGTCTAAACTATAAAGAAAGTAACAAGCTGTTTCCCTCATATGATTTACATAAATATCAGTATGAAAATGTAAATGAAATAATATTAAATAATGAAGGCGCGAGACGAGAAAACTCTTATTTCCATGTGTCCTTATATATATAAGCTAAGACCGCAACTGATCGGACTGTATCTTGTAGGCACAGAAACTATGAAAGGAAAAACATTCATCCGAAGTGATCAGATTGCAGACATACGCAAGGTAATCAATATCTGTTGTTTTGCATTATGGTAAGGTAGTTTTTTGTTTTTTTTTTGTTTTTTTTTTCATACATTTGTTCCTAAAATTATTAAGGAAATGAATAAATAAGTGAATAAATAAGGAAAATCTAACAATTACATTTAGGAACAACGAAGGCCTAGGCCAGTCTGCACATGCACAGGTTGGCCAGGGCCTTCGTTGTTCGCCTTCTTGCGCAGGCTGGCCTGGGCCTTCGTTGTTCTCATACTTTATAAAATGACTTCGCAGAATGTTTCAGGCGAACACAAAGAAGATTCAGACTAGGTATTGTATCGGGATACGAAATCGCGACCATATTTGTCTGTGCACATGTGAGGACGTGTCTGTACAGGTACGGGGACCTGTAGACATCTAATAGAAGTCAGCAGAGAGGAACAAATTGAGAATTACTTCCTTCCCAATGCGGTGGAATTACATGTCGTTAGAATAATCTAAGTTATAACTGAAAACAAAATAGTTAAACTTTATTAACATTTAAGACGAATTGTTGCACTCTCAGGGGTGTCAAAATTGTTTTCGTCCCTTACTGAAAAAGGCTCTACACTCTAAGGAAAGAATTTCCTCCACAGTAGATCCCTTTTCAGAAGAGTACAAGAAAGCATCAGGAAGTCACAAATTGTGCCCCACCACCCAGTGTATTCAGTCCCCTAAGTTTCTATAGGACCGCCGGTAGACTGGCTCCAGTCTCCAGTGACTAAATATTTATTCTTATAATCCTGTTTGATAAATCGTTAAAATAAAACCAAACTAATATCATGACTATAAAGGCTAAACTAAAATTGAAGACTCCATGTTAAAGAAAATTCCATGTTTTTTTTTTTTTGTTTGTTTGTTTTTTTTCAAAACTATATATGGTTTGTTTGTGAAACAACATGCTGTTGTCTCCCTCTTAGTTTCTGAACAGTGAATATTATTCCAATAGACACAGTATGTTCATTATTAATTTCATCAGAATCCCTTGATCACTTGAACTTTACAACCAGCTGTTTCCAGGGATCACGTGACCCAGTTTTTACTGAAGTGCCGAAGATGATTTGGAATCAAAATGTCATTAGCACCACGCAGGAGGAGAGGGATGCTGGGGAGTAGATAGGAAAATAATGAGGGTAACATATTTTTGAAAGGCAGGTTGTACACAGTGTCACTATCAATGTGAAAGGTATCGGGTTTAACCCATCATTCTTAATGGGGAAATAAATGCCTGTTATGTAAGCATTGTATTTTGCCCACCTTCATTCTGTCAAGGTGGCATTCGTTGCTGACGACAGAATTAAAAAAGTACAGTAAAATGTATATGACAAATGTTCGGGCACGTTTCCTTACGGTATCTTTGTCCTAGACTGGCTCCGGTCTCCAGTGACTAAATATTTATAGTAATAATTCTGTTTCATATATCCACTAACATTTGAACAGCTCCATATTACCGCGTGTAAATGTATCTAAAATAGTCGAATGAGTGACAGTGTATACCCAGATCAGACGCTGCGTACAGCGGTGTCTGATCTGGGTCTACACTGTTTTGCGCATGCTCGTTTGTGTCTGAATACTTAGAGAATTACGCCTCTGATATTCCATACTGGGCTCACAATATTCTACCAAACAATCATGGAAAAATTCGGAAATGTTTGAGGCAGCTTATCACCAAATTCTAATGGAGTTCTCTCCCTTGTTCACCTGGTATCTCAACACACCACGCAGGAGTAGATTCTTCCACTGTGCCAATAAAATTGACTATTGACGTGTACGACAGAACAGTCAACGCGGCAGGGTACATGAACGCAACAGTGCATGTGGACTTAACTATAGTACGTATAGATATATAAGTAATTTTGAATGATCAAATATCACCATAATGGCGATATTTGATCGTTCAAAATTACTTATATATCTACTCGTGACGGTAACAAAAATACACATAAGTACATACAATGCATATATTTATCCACATATACGTGGAGCAGATAGTTATTTCAGATGTTCAAGAGACGGTTAAAGTAAAATTCATCGCTTGCTTTCAGACTCTGTACCAATTGTCTTTTATTATCTTGTATACCGGTATTGTTATTGACTACTGGATAAATAGTGTACCAGTATACGTAGTTATTCATTGTTATTGACTGTTGCATAAATATCAATATTGACTATTGGGTGAATATTATACTATACCAGTATCGTTATTGACCACTGAATAAATATGCCCCGTATTGTCATTGATTGTTATTGACTGTTGAATAAATATTACTTTGTTTGTGTTGAGGTTTTACGGACTGTTGAATAAATATTACTTTGTTTGTGTTGAGGTTTTACGGCCCAGTCAACCCAATGGGGTCATGTCGAGCGCGATCAGTTTACCTAACCACACGTTTACTGGGCAGGCTTAGTCCTCTAAGCGGTTAACCAGTATTGTGCACATTCTTTCGCCAGAAACTGACAACTGCCCTTCTTGAATCAGCGGAAGGGAGAGAATGACCGTAGAAAATATTTCATGATCAATCTCCACGAAAGAATGTTGCCGACCTCGGCGGGGGTTGAACCCGCGACCTCCTGGTCTCCAGCCGGACGGCGCATCCAACTGAGCCACCGAGGCCGGCAATAAATATTACTATTGACTATGAGTAAATATTATACCACTTTATACCAGTATCGTTATTGACTACTGAATAAATATTCCCCGCATTGCCATTGATTGTTACTGACTGTTGAATTAAAAATAATTTACTTTTGAGTAAATATTATACCGGTTTGTACAAGTATCGCTATTGACTACTAAATAATTACACTCCGTATTGCAATCTATTGTTGTTGACTGTTGGATAAATATTAATATTGACTTTTGAGTAAATATTATACCGGTTTATACCAGTATCGTTATTGACTACTGAATAAATATTCCCCATATTGCCATTGATTGCTATTGACTGTTGAAAAAATATTGATATTGACTTTTGAATGTAAATATTATACCGGCTTATACCAGTATCGTTATTGATTACTGAACAAATATTATACCGGTATTATCCGGTATTGTTATTGACTGCTGAATAAATATTGTTTAAACAAAGTAAGAAGAAATGAAGAAATGGAGTAGCGTCGGCAAAGAGAGAGAGAGAGAGAGAGAGAGAGAGAGAGAGAGAGAGAGAGAGGGGGGGGGACGCGATGTACTTTGTTATTCCCCCAACTTTTAAATTTGCAGTCGACTCTCGGTATCTCGAATTCCAAGGGACTCTCTGAAATACTTCGAGATAGTCGTACTTCGATATATCAGATTTGCAGAATTGAGGAAAAACTAATTCGATTAACCACATTTAACAAATGTATGTGTAATTGGACTCTTGAAGTTAGAGACATATTGAACATATAATGTTGAAAAGTGGAGAAATTGCTCTTCCTTAGGAGCAATTTCTCCTCTTTTCCACAATATTTTTTACATGTTAGATTTTCATGTTTAGGCAGGGACCAGATTTTCACTTCGAGATAAGCGGTTATTCGAAGTAAGCGAGGTCGAGATAGCGAGAGTCAACTGTATATGTATGAGGGGACATATTAGTTTTACTTTTGTTCATCCGATGCCTCGTTTGTCACACTTTAACGGTACCTCGGAAAATATTTGAGCTAGACGGACTTATTGGGGCTGAGGAGTATATATCATAATATTAATATAGTTGGAACATAGTTTTTCACAAACACATACATTTCTAGATTTTAGAGTTTTTGCCGTTTCTGTAGGTTCACATTACAAGCCTAATAGAATTATTGGGTACAACTAAATCCCACCAATCTGCTCGCCACGAAGCATCATAAATAGTGGGCTTTCCACATAACTGCCGCTACGTTTGTTACAGCGAGAGTGGCTATACATGTAACGGCATTTCCAGACTGTATATATAATATTTGTATTTGTTTTCTCCGTAAAACATCAAAAAGATTGTGTGTCCGGAAAAACAATCAGTAGAAACTATATCCGCTGTTATAGTATATGCCGCAACCTGAAAAAGCGAACTTTATAAAATGTATGGGTAACGGAGGCCCAGATGAGACTGTATATTTGCGCAGTCTGATCGGGGTCTTCGCTGCCAGCTTGCAGAATCAAGAGAAACTGCAGAATATTTCGACAATAGACAACGCCCTGATGTACAAGCTGACCTGGGACATTGTGTTTTCTCAAAATAACGTTCAGTCCATTTCCTTACGTTGTGGTTGGTATTGTATGCAGTTAAAGAAGTGAGAAAAATATGATCTACAAGATAATGAAACGGTCTTTGACTCTTACGAAGCCGAGCCAGTTCGTTTACAGCGCACACTGTTCGCCATCTGGGTTATATATAGGGGAGGTAAATCAGTTGGTTACTTTCAGTCGTAATTTCGGGAACTGACCTAAACTTGTTCTAAAATTTGAACAGGTCCATTGCATTACCTGTTGATATGCCAAAACAAAAATGCTGGATAAACAGTAAACAGTGTATACCCTGATAAGACGCCGAGTCTGATCTGGGTCCTCACTGTTTGCTTAGGCCTGTCTGTCTGCCTGTATTTACGGTAAAAAGGAGCTTTTTTTGTGACATCCGGCCTGGCTAAGGGAGATAATTTGTTTAAATCTTCAAACTCCAATCATATTTAGGGACTATAGAATTATATCTAACTAAACCAAGCATATGTACGTGCGTACGCACATATGAATGTAAATAATAGTAATACGGATATATTTCTAAATATTTCGGACCGTTAATTACTTTAAAAAAATGTCCGGTTTATTTGAATCATAAGCATGCGATGCAAACAACTCTCGATAGATACAATCCATTACACATCACCTGATAGAGAGAGAGAGAGAGAGAGAGAGAGAGAGAGAGAGAGAGAGAGAGAGAGAGAGAGAGAGAGAGAGAGAGAGAGAGAGAGAGCTTCTGCTGTCAACATTTATCTTTACAATTTTTTATCTGTAATTGTTTGACTATTTTCTGGAAAAAAAAGACAAGTCTCAGCTGTTCTTGCCGCACCTTGCCAAATTAAAACACCTGGAGTACGGTGACACAGGGAACATGTGGCGGGCTAGTATCCAAATTAAAAATAATGAGTCGCTGGTTTGCCAAAGCTCCATATTACCGCGTAGTATTTACTAACCGGAATCGTGTATCTCCAACAGCTGAAGGTGAGGTTAGATGGCCCCTGAATAACAACTCATTCTGTCTTTCTGATGAGTAACACACTCGTATTCCTAGATTGGCTCCAGTCTCCAGTGACTAAATATTTTTCTCATAATCCTGTTTGATAATCCACTAAGATAAAACCAAAAAATATCATGACTATAAAGGCTGGTCACTAGAGTGAGTGACCAGCCTTTATAGTCTTTTTATTTTAGTGGATTATTAAACAGATTATAAGAAAAAAATATTTTGTCACTAGAGACTGCAGCAAGTCTATCGTATTCCAAGCAGAAAATAGAACTCTGGAAGGAGAAGCTACTTTTTATGTCTAGTGAATTCTGCTCAACTCTTTGGACTGGTGCCTTTCCAATAGAAGGGGTGTTGGTTTTTGTTATTACCATGTTTTATAGAAATTCCTGTATTTAATACAAAATGTGTAGACACTAATCAGAAACCACCTTCTGTGGCGTCTGATCTGGGTCTACACTCTTTGGCAATGTTCCTTTTACGGGACGCTAGGCATAAATGGGTTAATAGCTAGCTGGAGAATTATCGCTGATGAACCTTGTGTCAACAAAGGCCATGTTCAGGATGCGTATTTGACGATAATGATGGGATACTTTTCTCAATTTCTCCGTAAAGACGATTTCTGGGTATTCCTTAGACACACATCGGACAGCGTAGGCTCTGATCAGATAGCGCGATTGCGCAGGCTGAATGAGCCTCCTGTCCCCATATGCTTGAAAGCATATTTTCGCATGACGTGGTCCATTTAAAATGTTGTTTGATATATACGAGTATAAATCAGTAGCTAAAGGTTAAATACATATCATCATGGCAAAGCATGGCCGGAATGGTAACAGTAGCCGGACAGAATATCGGATCAAGTGAGCTAATTACAGTCGACTCCGAAAGGGACTCACTGAAACACTTCGAGATATCCGTACTTCGACATATCAGAGTTGATAGAGTGAGGAAAACAATAAATTGAACAACCACATTTAACAAATGAATATGTAATTTGACTCCTGAAATTAGAAATATATATATAAAATAATGTGGAAAAGAGGAATTTCTGCTCTTTTCCACATTATTTTGTTACCTGTTGTCATAGTTTCGTGTTAAAACAGGGACCAGATTTTCACTTCGAGATAAGCGGTAATTCGAAATAAGCGAATTAGTCTTTCTTCAATTCTGCAAATCTGATATGTCGAAATACGGATCTCGAAGTATTTCAGAGAGTCCCTTGGAATTCGAGATAACGAGAGTCGACTGTATCTATTTTCTTATATTCCCCAGAAAATAGACTTTGACATTTCACGTAAATTGTCTCCAAGCTGTATGAAATGTCCAGGTCTATTTTCTGGGGAAATACGAAAAATACATTTGTAATTTTTTTGTCATCCATAGAGTGTTAAAGGTCAAACAGTCTAGGACGGCCATTACAAACACCAATATTGTCAAAACAGAAATAAGATCGGACAAATTAGGCCACAAAATGGTAGCGACTTTCACAACTTAGCAGCTCTAGGGTCCAAAAATCATTATTATCCGCTGACAGACCGGATAATTCTCTGCAGATCACGCAAGGAAAGAATAAATTTTCGTATCATGTTAAACTTAAGCCGGTTAAATTAAGCTCCGAGGCTGTTATTTAACGCGTCGTTGAGTCAAAGGTGCGAGAAGTCAACTGCCCATTGCCGCGGGTTGAAAGAGAGACTTGTCCCTAAATCATATCCATGCTTAATTATATCTTAAAATAACACATTTGGCTATTGATCACTTTGTAGCGAACAATCCAAGCAAATTGAAGCAAGTGGTTTCCTTTGTTATGTCTGATCTCAGTGCTCTGAACATAGTCACTTCAAAAACCGCGCACCATCATGTGGCAGAGAGGATCAATTCGTTCAATTAAACTCAACAAATTTAAGAATTGCTATCTTATGAGGTGACTATAAGAAGGGGATTTTGTCTCCCTGGGAGATTAGCGGAATTTGATTGACCCTTGACCTACTAAACACTTAATTGAACGTTCCATGGAAAAAGGACTTTACTTGTATACTGAAACTGAGAAAGTCTAGATTAGCTTACGCTTGCATATAGTCTTATCAAAGCCTTCGAAGTTCGTTTGTAAATTCTACTGTAGCCATTGATTCGGTATACGCACAGAGAAGGCCCTGACATGACTGTATGGGTGTGCAGACAGACCGGGATCTTCGCTGCTCGCATATTTATTAAGTCATGCAGAGAACATGTTAAGCAGGAGTATTTAATATCAATTCTGGGATACTTTGCTCAATATCTCGATAAAATATAGGTTGTAGGTACTCATTAGAAGCGCTTTCACAAAGCGCTTCTAATGAGTACCTACAACCTATGTTTTTAAGGGGAAAAACTGAAAATATCCCGGAATTATTCCCAAATACTTCTCCTTAATAAGTCTGATTAAGTTCCTTTTTCCTTTGACATAACACAATCATTGTCAGTTTCAATATTCCCTTTGAAGAAGGTAACATGTTAAGAGGATTACTTCTTTTATCGTAGGTGATGCGTGGTATCTCTTGCAGCTTCTGCGGAGGAATTTATAAGTAATTTGTCCACAGGCGCATTAAGAATAGATATCCATCGCAAAAAAAAAAAAAAAAAAAAAAAAAAAAAAAATGATAATAATAAGAAGAACATGATGAGGCTTATCCTGAAGTTGAGAATTTATTTCAGAAGCGCTTATGAATAAATAAATAAATCAATGAATAAATAAATAAATAAAAAATAATAAAGAACACACACAAAAAAGCAAAACAAAAAAAAAAAAAAAAAAAAAAAAAAAAAAAAAACCAAAAAAACACACAAACGTATAACTCGCATATACAAGTATGCGTGGAAAAATTAAAGAAGATGGTAATGAGGAGTTTAAGAGTCCGAATAATTAGGTAAAATATGGCAATAAGGAGATAAGGGGAATCCATATACTTTGAAGGGAGACTACTCTTTAAAAACTGATTTTATTTCTCCCTTCTGAAAAGGGGTTTATCCCTTAAGGAAAGGATTTGCTCCTCTAGGGAGCAAATTCTTTCCTTATAAAATAGACGCATTTTAAGAAGGGCTTTGGCGTGCAGAAATGCAAATTGTAAGTACCCTACCTTGTAAACAAACGCCTATTCAAATATATTGAAAATTTTGCAGCCACAAAAGGAAACTTATCAGATAAAAAGAATCTGATATTTTCATATTTCTGCTCAAAACAAAGATTGTGGGTACTCGTTAGAACCGCCTCGGCGAGGCGGTCCTAACGAATATCCACAGTCTATGTTTTAGCAAAATAAGAAAAATAACGAATACCCTGTAAATCCCAGTTTTACTATATAAAAGTGGGGTTTAAGGGGGTCAAAACTATATAGGCGTGTTTACGTGTTGGACGGAAAATCTACCGATTCTATAAAGTCCTCTTATGATGTTGGAATAGGATGATGTTTGTTTGATGTTTTTAGTGTTTTACGTCCCTTCCAACATACATTAAGTTATATCGGCACGATGTGTGATAACCAAAGATTCTGTGCTATGAAGCACCGTACAGTCATGAGCAGAATTCCGCCTTTAGCGGAATTCGAACCCGAGACCTTCAGTCAGAAGTCGGGGCGCTAAGATGTTCGAAAACATTGTGTAAATATGGCTATAAGGAATTCAGATTTCCGAATGGTTAAAGTAAATACAGTAATCCTTTACTGCACGCGTACATTAAGCGAGTCCCCAGTAAGCATTCTTTATAAATCTACAGCGGGCCGTTATCGGCCCGTCAGGGTAGCTGACGGGCCGATAACGGCCCGCTGTAGATTTATAAAGAATGCTTGGTGGGTCTGTACACAGAAAAAAAAAGTTGACAAAATGTTGAATAGATAAAACGACCGTAGAAATTATTTCATGATCAATCTCCACTGACCGTATTTAGCCGAACTAGGATTCGAACTTGCAATGCCTGAATCAACGGAATTGGGAGGATGACCGTAAAACTTATTTCATGATCAAACCCAACGAACGTTATGTGGCCGAGCTGGGGTTCGAAAAGCCGACTTTAGATCTTCAAACAGCCGTGCTGTCGAATGCGCCTAGGAGCCGGCTTGCGGCTAGTGCTAATCTGTGAATCTATGTCCAATGCTAACAACATGTTACCAAAACTATCAATATGTTACCAATATTTACTCTAAAGTATAGCTAGATTACTGTTATTACACAGCCGGTATGCATCATTATTTAGCCTAAATATTCGGACAGACAGGCCTAAGCAAACAGTATAGGCCCAGATCGGACACCGCAGAAGGCGGCGTCTGATCAGGGCCTACACTGTTTGCCAACAAATTTAGGTCGGGAATGTTTCGACACATCAACATTTAGTAAAATGGACGCGTTCAGATTTCATGACAAGTATGGTATGGAATTATGCTGTCCGAATACGTAGAGCAAATACGGTAATTACTGTTAGGAAAGTATGTTTGACGGTTTAATATGCTTGCTTTTCTGTCACAAAAAGGTCCTTATGCAATTTGCGGACGACGCAGGCCCTAGTCAGCCTGCTCGAAGGCGCAGGCTGATCTTGGCCTTCGTTGTCCGCTTACAGAATCAATGGACACTGTAGTACATGTCGACGAACAGAAATGCTCGGATCAGACTGCACGGCGCAACTGTAAAAACAACTGAAAAAACTGTGACAGGATGAAAAGTACATATATTCTGTTTGTAATAATGTCCCGTGTTATCCGAAATAATCAGTCGCCTTGCGTACGTTGTAATTATGTCGTAGGCGCATTGTATATGTAGAATGGGACCTGCTTCCCAAGGTGTATAAACATGTTTTCGAAAGCTTCAGATGATCCTGGCATTAAACTGTCATATGGTCGTGCTAAATGTCCACTTAATCTGACGAAAAAGGTAACTGTCGTACGTATATTGCAGATATCTGCGTCGAAAGACAATTGCATAATACACGCTGTATAACCTGACACGCAAACATATGACTTCGCATATACAGGAGCAAATTATGTGACGTAGTTTGCTCAGGGAATTTTAAATATTCATAACTTCTGCAAGACCATTCATCTCTGCTTCGGCGTATTCGGGGACTACATGTTTGATCAATTTTTGAAATCAGATAACAACGAATCGATTTACTTCGGAACTTTTCAACTGACAAGGGTTTTGCCGTTATCGCGTGACTGCACGAGATTTGAATTACCACGTGACCTGAGGCGTCTGATTTGAATGTTTCACAATCGACCAATATGGTGCGAGTAAGGTGTCTGTTTTGATACGAGCTGATTGTTCTAAGATGATTCTTAATTTTAACCTGAAGGCAAACTTCACACCAGGTGAAATCTGTACTATCAAAGTCGATATCATCTTGAAAACTGTCAATACTGATTCGCCGTGTAAAGTACATCGTGATACGACCTGTATTGACACCTGAGATGCTTTATCTTTCCATCTTCTAATTTTGGATTGCCTTTTGACTAAAGCTGCCAGGTTAAGTTTTTGTTAATCGCTGACGAGAAATCGCCTTCAGATTTCACACTAGCTTTGAATATTAATATTGCACAATCGAAATGTCCAAACGTATAATCTCCATGTCGACGGGAAAACAATTCGAGCGTACATGATTGAAACAGCTTGACTGGGAGTAGAATTCAAGCTGCACAATTTTGACAGATTTCCCTCCCCTATAAGTGTATTCAATACGCAAACATGCCTATTCAAATATATAGAAAATTTCACTTCCAAAAACTGATAATTTTCAGACAAAATATTCTGATATTTTTTCATATTTCTGCTCAAACCATAGATGGTGGATACTCATTAGAACCGCCTCGGTGAGGCGGTTCTAACGAGTACCGAATACCCACAATCTGTGTTTTTGAGCAGAAATAAGAAACATAATGTATACCTCTGTAAACCACAGTTTTACTACAATATAAAACTGGGGTTTAAGAGGGTCAGTATTATATAGGTATGTTTTCGTGATGGGTTTCCAATTAACTGCTCAGGTGCTGCCATGATGTAGCAAGCCATCAGCTAAACGCTGCTCTATTTAAATAAGCATAATAATTGCCAGTGGGTTTTGTTATAGTGGCTCAGTTGCTTTTGAACTTGTAATAGCTGTTCATACCTGCGATTCCGAAGCAACAGCTCTGCTACCACTGGCTTTGTTAAAGTCATCTCCTGGCGAGTCTAAACCAAATTCCTTGAATTTGCTGCCTGGCTCTCGGTTTTGGCGTATCAGCGCATTTGCCGACTTCCTTGGCGTGGTCGCCGACTTTGCTGTAACAGCTAAGTTTCCAGCAGGTATTGGAGAGACATATGTTTGTTATGTTACAGCGGCTCAGATGTCAGTGTTGTTTGTTGTGTCAGTTTCAGTTCATCTGGAGTAAGTATTTGCTATACCGTTTGGTGTTAGTACTCGCTATACCATCTGGCGTTAGTATTTGCTATATTATCTGACGTTAGTATTTGCAATGCCATTTGGCATTAGTATTTGCTATATCATCTGGCGTTAGTATTTGCCTTATCATCTGGGGTTAGTATTTGCATTATCATTTGGCGTTAGTATTTGCTATATCATATGGCGTTAGTGTTTGTTATATCATCTGGCGTTAGTATTTGCTATTTCATCTGGAATTAGGTATTTGCAAACTTATCTTGCGTTAATATTTGCTATACCATCTTGCTTTAGAACTTGATATATTACCTGGCGTAAGTGTAGCTATAGCTATATCATCTGGCGTTAGTATTTGAAATATCGCATGACATAAGTATTTAATATATGAACTGGCATTATTAGACGCTCACTAAAAATGCTAAGTTACGCGGTCTGATTTTGCTCGTGACTCTCCGTTGATAGCAGACTGCACGTGCATCAATAGGAGGGCAAATCATTCATTTGACTTCAAGCAGGAATGGCGAAAACCCGTCGGTCAAACATACGAAAACAAAGACAGCTGCATCAGTGTCGGATTTTTTAAAACCACTTTCATTCATCACTCCAAATTTATCTGCTCCCGGCTTTACTTTGAAAAGTGAAATCATTAAATTAACGTCATCATTTTAGGTACTGAATCCCGGTATAATGAAGGTAAACCACATCGCATCTGTACGAAGAGACACACAAAGGAGCCAAATAGTATTCGAGTGTTTTAATAAAGATATATTTACACATTTAAATGTAACAAAAAAAAGTAATAAAATGGTTACGACATATCAAATGTCGCGGTGCCAGGCATATCGGCCCGGTAGTCCAAACTGGCCCTCGAGCCTAAAGGCCCTAGGGCCAATATGGAGCTATTATACCGATATATCTGGAAACGTGTCAGTGGCCATGTAATTACCTCTAATTAGAGTTTCTATATAATATGGCGTTTGTATTTGAAATATCGTCGCATGTAAGTATTTGGTTTATCAGCTAGCGTTAGTATTTGCAATATCGGCTGACTTAAATATTTGCTATATCATCTTGCGTTAGTATTTGCAATATCGTCTGACATAAGTATTTGCTATATCAACTTGCGTTATTATTTGCAATATCGCCTGACGTTAGTATTTGCAATATCATCTGGCATTAGTGTTTATTAAATTAACTGGCGTAACTGTTTGCGAAATAATCTGGCGTTAATATTTACTATATCATCTGGCGTTAGTTTTTGCCATAATATATGGCACTAGTATTTACTATATCATCTGGCGTTAGTATTTGCTATTTTATCTAGAGTTAGTATTTGTTATATCATCTGGCGTTATTATTTGCTATGTCATCAAGCGTTAGTATTTGCCTCAACAGCTGGCGTTATTATTTGATGTTTAATCTGCCGTTAGTATTTGCTACATCATCTGACGTAAGCGTATGCTATTTCATTTGATGTTAGTAATTGCTATAGCATCTGGCGTTTGTATTTGCTACAGCATATGAAGTAAGTATTTGCTATCTCATCTGGCATTTGTATTTGCTCTATTATCTGGCGTTTGTATTTGCTATGCCATCTGGTTAGTATTTGTTATATCATCTGGTGTTAGTATTTGCTACAACATTTGGCGTTAGCGTTTGCTATATGATCTGGCGTAGTATTTGCTATATCATTTGGCGTTAGTATTCGCTGAATCATCCGGCGTTTGTGTTAGCTACAACATCTGGCGTTAGTATTTGGTATATCATTTGCGTTAGTATTTGCTATGTCATCTTGCGTTAGTACTTGCTAAATCATCTGGTGTTTATGTTTGCTAGAACACCTGGCGTTAGTATTTGCTATATCATCTGGCGTTTATGTTAGCTACAACATCTGGCGTTAGTATTTGGTATATCATCTTGCGTTAGTATTTGCTATGTCATATGGCGTTAGTACTTTCTAAAGCATCTGGCGTTTTTGTTTGCTAGAACATGTGGCGTTAGTATTTGCTATATCAACAGCGTTAGT
The DNA here is from genome assembly GCA_964016985.1 of Anodontia alba. Lineage (NCBI taxonomy): Eukaryota > Metazoa > Mollusca > Bivalvia > Lucinida > Lucinidae > Anodontia > Anodontia alba. Next base: position 25,734,102 of record OZ024831.1, read on the forward strand.
ATTTGCTATGTCACCTGACATTAGTATTTGCTATATCATCTGGCGTAAGTGTTTATTAAATTAACTGGCGTAACTGTTTGCAAAATAATCTGGCGTTAATATTTGCTTTATCATCTGGCGTTAGTTTTTGCCATAACATCTGGCACTAGTATTTACTATATCATCTGGCGTTAGTGTTTGCTATTTTATCTGGAGTTAGTATTTGTTATATCATCTGGCGTTATTATTTGCTATATCATCGAGCGTTAGTATTTGCCTCAACATCTGGCATTATTATTTTACTGGAATTTCTGGCGTTAGTATTGCTACATCACCTGACGTAAGCATTTGCATTTTCAACTGATGTTATTATTTGCTATATTATCTAGCGTTTGTATTTGCTACAGCATATGAAGTAAGTATTTGCCATCTCATCTGGCGTGTATGTTTGCTCTATTATCTGGCGTTAGTATTTGCTATATCATCTGGCGTAGTATTTGCTATATCATTTGCCGTTAGTATTTGCTGAATCATCCGGCGTTTGTGTTAGCTACAACATCTGGCATTAGTATTTGGTATATCATTTGCGTTAGTATTTGCTATGTCATCTGGCGTTATTACTTGCTAAATCGTCTGGCGTTTGTGTTTGCTAGAACACCTAGTGTTAATATTTGCTATATCATCTGGCGTTAGTATTTGCTATGTCATCTGGCGTTAGTATATGCTATGTCATCTGGCGTTTGTATTTGCTATATCATCTGGCGTTAGTATTTGCTATGTCATCTGGCGTTAGTATTTGCTATATCATCTGGCGTTAGTATTTTCTATATCAGCTGGCGTTAGTAATTGCTATTCATCTGGCGTTAGTATTTTCTATATCAGCTGGCGTTAGTAATTGCTATTCACTCTATTGCTGGCGGTGAAATCAGTGTATATCTGATATAAATAAACGTATATCAATCACTAGTGAAATTGTGTCGTATCATTTCACTAGTGACTGATACGATTTATATTTTCAATCCTCGTTTTGGAAGAATTAGGTTTCCTTCATTGTTTCAAAAGCGGATGTTACCTCCACTTCCGATTTATGAACAGTTCTAACTTCATTGTGTCTGAACTAAACTTTCAACTGTTGGTGTGCATTTTCTTAATCAAAATATAAGGAACATTTTGGTAATATGATTATTTTGATTTGCCAAAACTTTTGGTTTTTGTCTCTCCAGCGCTTCACATGTTAAGCACTGAACGTCGACGCCATGCGTTCAAGGTTTGTTTGGTGAGGCTAGTTATGACTTTAGAAGCGCGCATTATCATATAAACAATAAAATAAAAAGAATATTTGAATATTATGAAAAAATCCATCTCGTGTAATGAAAACATTCAAAGATTCACTCGTGCTTCGCGCTCGTGAAAATACTGATGTTTTCATCTCACTCGATGAAAATATGGCATTCACAGCAAAAAGAGTAAATATTCTTTATATTATTTGGCATTAGCATTTGCTTTATCATCTGGCGTTAGTGTTTGCTATATCACCTTGCGTTAGTACTGTTTGGAATATTCATATAAGGCTCACTGATGAAGCCCGGTTGGCCGAAACTGCTAGCCCAGAAAACATCGCCATTTCAGGTGTTTGTTATTCTGTGTGTGTGTCATTTCTTTTAGAATCTATGTGCTACTATGGATCTAGGCTAACTGAGCTGCATCTAATTACAGTCGACTCTCGTTATCTCGAATTCCAAGGGACTCACTGAAACACTTCGGGATATCCGTACTTCGACATATCAGAGTTGAGAGAGTGAGGAAAACAATAAATTTAACAACCACATTTAACAAATGAATATGTAATTTTACTCCTGAAGTTAGAAATATATATATAAAATAATGTGGGAAAGAGGAGAAATTACTCCTTAGGAGCAATTTCTCCTCTTTTCCACATTATTTTGTTACCTATTATCATACTTTCATGTTAAAACAGGGACCAGATTTTCACTTTGAGATAAGCGGTAATTCGAAATAAGCGAGTTCGAGATAACGAGGTTAGACTGTATATAGTCGACCACATGCAGATATTAGCTTTTCAAGTTCGAAAACTATACTACTCTTCTTAATCTACATTTGTTTCATTGATGATTAAATTTGTTTCTTTTACTTGCACGAAAACTATATAAAAAAGACATTTTAAAATTAGATGGTACCCATTTATAATTCAAATACAAGTCATATCACAGTAATATATGCTGTAAATAGAACATTTATTTGAGCACGCAAGAAATGTCAAGAACATAATCCTAGCTTTTGTATCTTCTCCATATAAATAAACAATTAGGTAGCGAAGTCAATCATATTTAATACGCTGTATCTTTTAATCTTTAACTTTGCTGAAAAATAAATTGATTTTTTAATTTGTTGTTGAGTAATTTATCAAATTGAGCAGAATAATATTACATTCTCTATTTAATGGACGCTTATCGCACGAAAAGGGCATTTATGGCTTGTACGATCAGCAAAGACCCAGAACATCCTGCGCATCCGTACAGTCCGATCTCCATTTGCAGATACTCTTATAGCCCACTATTTATTGATTCTGAAGCGGGCAACAAAGGCCCTGATCAGCTAGCGCATATGCGCAGGCTGATCTGGGCCTTAGTTGCCCGTACTTGACATAGAGTCCATTAACTCGCGTTGCAGATCAATTACCGTGTTTATTAAAGGCGATTTTTTTTAAATGGGTCTGAATAAGCCTGCACATCTGCGCTATCAGATTAGAAATATCTTATAGCTGACATATACCGTGTTTAACTTAAGTATCGGACAGACAGGCCTAAGTAAACAGTGTAGACGTAGATCAGATGCAACAGACCACGGAGTCTGATCTAGGTTGTCATTCTTATAGCACTCTATAGGCACATGAAAAACTAGTAAATGGATTCGCTAAAATTTTAGGATAAGTAAGGTAAGGGGTGAATGTTTTTGAATATTTAGGGTATATAAGTGTCGTATCGCTGTTTTATATTGCATTGTGTATAGACTGCATTAAGTGTGTTATGATGTATAAATTGGCTGAAATCACATGGTAGATTTTCTGCCAGTTATTACAATAACATTTTTCGACCCCTGTTTTTATTCCTGCACTTCACTACCCTTCTAAAAGGAATCTCCCCTAAACAGAGAGAATTGGGAGCAAATTCTTTCATTTTAGAGTGGACCCATTTTCAGAAGGGAAATATTATAACGTTGATATAGTTGTCTCACTTGAAAATGCATCCAATCCTCCTAAGCCAGTAGACTGGCTCTAGTCTCCAGTGACTAAATATCTATTCTTTTAACCCTTTTTGATAATCCATTTAGATAAAACAAAAATAATATCATGACTATAAAGACTGGCCACCAGTGGCCAGTCTTTATAGTCATGGTATTATTTTTGTTTTATTTTGGTGGATTATCAAAATGATTTTACGAATAATAAAAAATTAGTCACTGGAGACTGGAGCCAGTCTAGCATGCCAGTAGTCGTATATGCCATGAGTGGTATTTGCTCATGGTGCGACACACACTCTATGGTTTGAAAGGTAAAATTTATCGGATAGTCAGACTGAAAGCATGCTCAGTAGAAGTCACAAAGGAAATACGATTAATCTCCCTTCCCTTGGGAAGCGCGAGAAATTTATGATGGAGAAAAAAAAAGCTATCTCTTTGGTTCGTTTACTAGACTCTCAGGTATGATTTCGGAACTACTCGATACAGAGTGGTTTTAGATAACAAAATGTATTTGTACTGTCCGTCTGTTTATGTTTCTGATAGACAGACATACAGACAGGCAGGCAGTCAGGCAGAGAGAGAGAGAGAGAGAGAGAGAGAGAGAGAGAGAGAGAGAGAGAGAGATTATTTATGATATATTCAAAACGCATATACGTTAAAGATGTACTCAGTGTATTTCGAAAAAAAGGCGTTTTTGTTTTCCAAAAGTCAATGTTAACAAAGTATGTTCACAAAGGCAAAACACAGTGCATTTCGAAAGAAGAATTTTTGTTTTCCAAAAGTCAATGTTTACAATGTATGTTTACCGGCAAAGGCAAAAGCGAATAACGAAGGCACCGGACAGCCTGGATATCCCAACAATCTGATCAGGGTACAGTGGTTCAAAGCTAACGATGTCATTAGTTAACGTATTGTTCAAAATTTGATCATTATTTATTGTACTTACGCTAATATTTTTGCCGAAAAATGTGAAATGCAAAGCTACTCCCATTTTTAGCAAAAATATCTGTGAATTAGATATTTTACTTACTAGAACAGTTAACATTTTGACCACTAACGAACACGTTAAGTTAATGATGTTTTGAACATCTGGACCCTGGGCTTTTGCTGTCCGATTACAGGAATGAATGGATGAAAGCATACCAAACTACTGACGCACAAAATTGTATGAATCTGCACAATTTGAACACTATGTTTATCGTAAATTTAGGACACCTTAACTCCTTCCCATGTTCGTGGCACAGTCGGATGCGCGTACTACTGGTGATTAGGAGGTCGTGGGTTCGATCCCCTCCGGCAACATTCATTCGTGGAGATTGATCGTAAAATATTTTCAACGGTCATTCTCTCCCTTCCGCAGAATCAAGAAGACAGTTGTCAGTTTCTGGCGAAAGAATGTGTACAAGTACATGTACTAGTTAACCGCTTAGAGGACTGCCTGCCCAGGAAAGGTGTGGTTATGTAAATTGACCGGCTCGACATGGGTTGTCTGGGCCATGAAACTTCAGCTCAAAATATTTGTCCTATACTTTGATTTTACTGCCTGTTCATGAATTTGAAATGGTGCTGGATGAGTAAACAGTGCAGACCCTCATCAGATGCAGCATTCTACGGCGTCTGGTCTGGGTATACACCATTTGCACAGGCATGACCTGTCCTTTCCTAATATATGCTTGATTATGTCCATCTATAAATGAAACTTCGTATTTACCCTAAGTATGCGGACACCTTAACTTACCTTACTTCTCCAAAAATTAAATGAAAACGTGAAACGATAATACCTCGCCACTATATAAAAAGGAAACAAATCGACTTTACTCACTATCTGAGTATAAAATGCTGGGTGGGCGGCAAACAGTGAAGACCCAGATCAGACGCCGCATCCTGCGGCGTCTGATCTGGATCTACACTGTTTGCTCCTGCGCATCAGTCAGACTACTTAGGCTATATATGGCAATGTCTGCATACATGTACTTAATTTCACATTGTGCACGTGCATGTGAGTGGTTTGGTTATTGATAATGTTTTTAGCGAAGCTGTCATACATAAATCAGAATTTATTGGACATAAAATGGTTTTCCAATCGAGTAAATTCCCCTTAAACGGATACACAGGAACCAAAGTTATGTTATTCGATTGAAGTTCTGCAAAAAATGACAAGAGAATTCAAACATTACAATAAAGTGTCTATTTTACGACATCCCATGCAGGAAATTAAAGACAGTTAGGAACTGTAGCTAAATCATAGCCCGGTGGAATAAATAACATAGGGAAGAGAAAAAGTGAAAACAAACCACGATTCTATTCGTTGACAATACGCCGGACGTTTCCGGCTCAGTGGAGAAAGTTGTAAAATTTTCTGTACGAATGGGTTTTACTGATTTTATGAAAGCGAATTTAGCTAACCGTGATCATATATTTAGCCATAAAATGTTTCATTTACATCTATTGATTTGTTTCTTTTCATCACGAAAACATGCCTATATAATTTTGACCCCCACCCCCTAAACCCCACTTTTATATAGTAAAACTGGAGTTTACAGGGTTATTCATTATTTTTTCTTATTTCTGCTCAAAATATAGATTGTGGGTACTCGCTAGAACCGCCTCGCTGTGGCGGTTATAACGAGTACCCACAATCTGTGTTTTGAGCAGAAATATGAAAAATATATATCAGATATTTTTTATCAGAAATTTTCATTTTTTGGAGGTAAAATTTTCGGTATATTTTAGTAGGCATGTTTTCGTAATGCGATGGTGTAAATGGATCAGATAAAGAAGATCCGATGTTATCAAAAAAGACACAAAGAAGAAGTAAAAATGGCAAAAAAAAAAAAAAAAAAAAAAAAAAATGCAATTAGTCTGAAGTCTTAAGCAATTTGTCTTAAATATTAACTCGTATATAAATCCTTTAGTTCGCTACGTATTTCTTGTCTGCTTTCACTTTCAAAAACATGTATAATGCGATTACTTATCCTGACATTTACGTCACACTGCCCAAGCAACGTCTTAGTGAGTAAACACGCATCGTTTTTTTTTTTATAACGAATTCCAGTTAGTCGAAAAGAAGCTTTTGTATCACTGGTCATATTTAGCCATGATTCAATATCGTACCAAGTGTATAAAGCGACACCGATATACAGTCGACTCTCGTTATCTTGAATTCCAAGGGACTATCTGAAATACTTCGAGCTATCCGTACCTCGACATATCAGATTTGCAGAATTTAGGAAAAAATAAATCGAACAACCACATTTAACAAATGTGTATGTTATTTGATTCCTGAAGTTAGAGATATATTGAAAATAATGTGGAAAAGAATACACAATATTTTGTTACCTGTTGTTAGATTTTCATGTTTAAGCAGGGACCAGATTTTCGCTTCGAGATAAGCGGTTATTCGAGATAAGCGAGGTCGAGAACGAGAGTCAACTGTAGTTTTACACATGCATGTGTTACAATAACACCGTGCATATCGTCGCCTTGTCGATCAATTAAAATTCATTAGGCTGGTTTCTTATTGACTAACCCTCACAGGGATTCATAGTCTGGAATATACCCACCTAGCATTTTGTCGGGCCGATAACGGTCCCATATAGATTTGAGCAGAATGCTTATTGGGTCATGTATGTTTTACTTATATTCTGCATTGATTTTACTGTTGAATCTTAAATTGTTTTTCTAATCTTACTGTTTTATGGAATAATGGTAATACGGATTGCTTTTAAACCATTAGACCAGGGTCTTTGATGGAGGATCGTAGTCCTTCCTTTAAGAAACCCTTATCTTGTAGTAGTTCAGCTGCTTTTAAAAAAAATGTTCTGCAAGAGGTGCTGGTCCCGCAACGTTTATGTTCGATTCTTAAATCCCTTGTTATCACTTAAATATAGCCCACTTAACAATAAGTTACTAAACATCATATATAGTACCATACATCTATACCAGGTAAGATAGATTTAGTTCTAAATCATGGGCAATAACTTACGTCTTCAATATGATGATATGCACATAAATGCGACTGTATCATTTGTTCGGATTAATGCAAAAATCATGAAGAGTGCATAATGCTGTGAAATATCACCATGTCCATTCTGGTACTGTTTTTCACCAGAAAAAAAAAAATAATGTAAACTCCATACACATTCTAATTATCGTAGATACATGACCAGTTACGCGTAAATGACTAGCATTATTAAATATTAACAAAGATAGCCAAAGAGTTTTAATATCCGTTACGTTTCAGAAGCCCGATTTTTCAATAGACAGACAGTCCGCATATCAATGAATATTGTGCACTAAGTTAATATTCTGAATTTCTGAAAAGCCTAGTTAAGGTCAGCATTATTCCGAAAAAAATATCATGTTACTGAGGACAATACGTGTCTTTATCATCATTATGATGCAGGTTGTAGGGGGTAAAAACTATAATTATTATGCCACAAGTATTAGCTTTGTCAAAAAGCTACTGGGTCATTTAGCTTCAGCAGTTGTATGTACGCTTATGCCGCACATGATGGCATATGTATCAAGATTCATTGAGCTAACCTGAATGACTCCAGTTATTTTCCAAGTTTTTGGTTCACTCCACACTGTCAAATTTACCTCTGACCTGTACACAAATAATAGATGCCACGGGCTTTATTTCTTGACAGTTACTAGTATCCTGTGAGGACTATAGCAGATCACCAGATAGGGGAGAGTTGAGCTGGTATAAGCTATTTAATGGAATGCTTTCATTTTAATGCCAGTAAAGATACAAAATATGTTAAAATATCAATAACTAGATGCCTACTGGCTACAACAGCCCACCTGAGAAAACGACTGAAGAACTATACAAGCTCAATTCAGCATTTTAGACATTCATTTGCCTTGGCAAAATATCATTCATGATTGATTACTATTGAACAAACATTTCAGAAACCTTTCTGTCAAAGTACCTGCAATGATTTTTGTTTTGTTTGCATTGGAGGTATTCGGCCCATCGACACATTTTAGGTCGGTTCGAGCACAGTCAATTAAACATTTAATGGTATTAGATAATGCACCAGTAGTCCATGACTATCTTGCATAATAACAAGGTATGGTGTGCTTCTGGAGAATTGAACATTCTGCCAAATAAATGTTTAAGTGCGTCAAAACCTATGACTTTCGAGTACGTTATTTAGTAAGCTGGACCGAACGTGAAAGACGAGGAGTCGCGGACGCTGATACTACATTTATGTAGATTCATCTGCGGTTTGTGTACACAAAGAGACCAGTGATGATATATGGTCTGTCTGTACCTATTCACTCACACGTGGTTTATGTTATGCCATGCATGTGTGGAGATATATCTTGCTAGCTAATATTTACAATGAATATGCACGTCAAAGTCTCCAGTACATTTGAAGTATGACCTTTTACTGAATATTCTAGCTGTCTTGTATCAGCGAATATAGTGAATTCACCAACAAGTTTTTTCTACCGTTTAGTCAGACCGAATTATGTGCAAAATAATTAGAACCGGTGTAAATGTCTCATTAAAGTGATATTTCTTTTTAGGTATAAATCGCCTTTCTGACTGAGTCGTTATCATTTTCTCAAATCTTTCAATAAAGAGATTTTATGAATTTTAGTACTTGCGCAAGCATAATTTCATTTGAGGGCGAAATAAGCCGATTCTTTAACAATAGGGACACAGCCGGCACTGTTTTCCCTTCACGGAAGTACTCTCCTTGGTTTTCATCGTTGTAGATTAATCATTTATCAATTGACAAAACTTGAAAAAAAAAAAGTCAAGATATTTAAAAAGCAATTTCCTTTGGTAAGAAGGAATAAGCCATGCTTATGCTCAATAATAGGATTTAATGAATCTATTCATATTCTTTTTAATATTCCAGCTAAGGGATTCTGCTGTAGGCGAAGAGAACCTAAGTATATCTCCACAGATGAGACAAAATGTCGGATTTCATAACTTTTTTAGGGTTTCTTTTGCTGAAGTGTTAAATGCCTTTATAAGCTGCCCCTTTAATGTCTTGATGAATTTTCGTTCTTGCTGAAGAATAATTTCATTTGGGGCGTAATCGTTATGGTAGCGAACGATCTCCTTAATTGCATACACAAATATAGCCATAACTGGATAATAAAACATTATATTCAATTCTGTTCGTTATCAGATGCACGACTACTATGTCAACAGTCTTGGTAGTTACTTCCGCCTAAGCTGTGTTCGGTATAGTTCCCGTATTTAATGTGTGATAAGCCTAGCTCCTTAATATGCGGCTCGCAAGGGCGACCCCCAATAACTTAGCAATATTAATCTTGTTTCCTAGTTTCAATCTTAGGTTTTAAGAAGATCATGACGTAACACACGTTTGCTGAATACTTGCTGTGCTACCAGTATTGTTTCAGTGGTGCCAAAAGCAGAAAACAAGACAAAAAGTATATCCATTGAAAGATACTTCATTTTAACAGATAAAGTTATTTATAATAGGACTATGCTATATACTGCCCAATACAGGCTACCGTGTTTGTTCATGTAATAGAAAGCAATAGTCAATGATCTCCCCGGAGTATTCTCCGTGATCATCTAGGTCCAATTACCTAGTTTTCCTTAGTTTTACCATTAACAACTCCATTAGGTATAGTTTCTTTTCCTAGATAAATCTAATTTATTCATGGTCACCTGCCAATAAAGCTTCCAAAGTATTAAGAAGAAACGTGATGTGCAATAAAATATATAATGCGAATACATCTTTCAGTGGATGTGTCCCTTTCATCCCGGGAGACCAATACAGTTACCTTTGCAGACAGTGCAGATCCAGATGAGACGGATTATAATGAGCTGTCATATCAGGATCTACACTGCCATGCAGTCATCACGAAAACATGCCTTTATAATTCTGAACCCCTTAAACCCCACTTTTATATACTAAAACTGGGGTTTACAGGGGTATACAGTATTTTTCTTATTTCTGCTCAAAATCATAGATTGTGGATACTCGTTGGTTTATAACGAGTACCCACAATCTATGTTTTGAGCAGAAATATGAAAAATATCACAGCTTTTATATGAAAAAAAAAAAAATCAGTTTTTGGAGGTGAAATTTTCTATATATTTGAATAGGCTTGATTTCGTTATATACTGGTTTATTACTAAAATGTTTATTTCCAACAATGGCTGTGTCAAAATTCAGCAATGGGAGAGTCCTTTTCAAAGACTCAGGGATGAAAGGGTCAAATTCAATTGATGCCTATGATACAAACAGGGAATACAATTAAAAGGAACTAGTCAGTATTTCGTTTACCTTGTTCTTTATGTCAAGTGAGAATAGACCAATAAATGTTATGTATCATTTTTATTATTGAAGTAAAACTCTATAAGACAACAAACACGTGTAAGATGTTATCAATCTTCACACTAAATTCTGCTTTGAATGCGGTATGACATTCCTTTCGATTGAACGAAAAAGCTGTTTATAAACAAACAACTGTCAAACGCTCTCTGTTGATGCCGAGAGAAATGTTTATTTCAGCTGAGCGTAATATACAGCAAAAGATGTAATATACGTCACGAAAGATAAGGCAGCTGACAAAAGTACAAATCTTATGTTACTAGGTTTGAATTGTAACATATATTAATTTTCGTCATATAATGATGGCCATATTATGACAAAATGTCAGTTCCAATATATGACAATTTGATATAAAAGTCTAAAAGGCTGCCTTTGAAAACAGAACAAGGCTGTATACCCCAACCTAGTACCAGCTTAAGCGATATTCGATTTTCCAAATAACCAAGATGGGATCAATCCCAAAATTTAAGAGGAAACATTAGTAGGCAGTACATAATTGGACATAATCAACGAAATTGCACGACTAAGAAGCCAACAAGGTATTCATGGACTTTCAAAATATTATTCCGTACAACCTCACATCCCATCCCGCTGTGTGCTGGCTCCACCATATTCAGCATGAAGGTTTCTGCTATGTCTACGTATGCTTTTCAGTGATGATGACAAGCAGGACAACCTAAGAAGTTTATATGCCAAAGCCAAGGTGCAACTAGAAATACTGGATGCGCTTCACAAAACTGATAGCATGGTAAAAATGCGTCAATAGAGACAAAAATGCTAGAAGGCATGGATCGGATTTCTCAGGCTTATAGCAACTACTATCTCACAATTCGAACCAAGACGACTAGGGTTGTACAGCAACCTGCACCGGGAAAAGCTGTAGAATGAGACCTTCATTACTGTGAAAGGACAAAACACTGCAAGCTATTTATAAATGTACATATTTTGGAAGCATTCTATCAACAGCTATACACATTGATGCTGCTCAAATACATAAGGATTGCTAAAGTCAAAGCAGCATTTTGGCAGGCTACATGGCAATGTTTGGGATCGGAGTGAATTCAGGCTGGATAGAAAGCTAAAAGTACTGTCAGCACATTGTCAACACAATGCATTCGAGACCTGGACAGTTCAACAGCGTCATGCTTTAAATTTCAACCACTTCAGCAGAAACAGTTTGAGAAAACTCCTAAATATCATGCAGAAGGCAAGGTCCCTGATACCAAAGTCTTACAGAGGGCAGGGATACACAGCATGCATATTCTGAAGCTGCACAGCTGAGATAGGCTAGCCATGTCACCAGAACGCTTACCAGCAAAACCCTTACTTGGAGTAATTGAGGTGGGAAACTGCTCCCAGGATGGCCAGGAGAAACGCTGTGAGTTTATCCTCAAAAACCTTTCTCTCCAAACCAAACATCAACATACCGTTTGAGTCCTAGGAAGAGACCGCCCATGACCGAGCAACGTAGCGGTACCTCATCAGGTGAGGAACATGATGATTACTAGGCAAAGAGAATCTGCGACGCTGAGAGAAAGCACCAACAGCGGATCGCCAGAGGCAGTCCATCAGAAGAATGTTCATCGAACATTTCTTGCTATTTTTGTACATCTGAATATTTTTCTTGTTTTGTCTATGTAAAACTGGTTGCAAATTATGCAAAAATGACAGGGTAGCTGGATTGTTCCACACTTACGAATGTTCTCAGATTTTCAAAATATTGATGGGAAACATCAATGATTGAAATCAGTGAGGAAGGTAAAACTTGTTTCTCAGATAAAAGAGAATATATACAAATCACTTTGCTATAGAAATTGCATAGGTCAGACCAACTTCTGGCCGTGAACTTTATTTTATGGTAAATATTTGAGAACATGGCACCTAAACAGAAAAGAAAAATGTTTGCTGATAAGATACGATCAATTGCAAGAAAAAAGTGTTCATTTAGATTAAAACGCTCACGTCTTTTCAAAGAATGTCGGAAGCACGGGTAGGAGTTAAATCGATTTTTCTGGTATCAAAATCTTCACCAAAGGTTCCAGTATTTGCAAATTCAAAAATGTTGTTCAGTGGACACAGAAGCTCTCTAACACATTCAGTGAAAAGTCACAGAAATCTTGCGAATCAAATAAATGACTGTCAGTCGTAAAACGAGGATGAGGGCTCGTAGCAACACCATAGACACTGAAGGTCAGTGTTAACGAAAACAAGTAGTAGAACCAAGGAGATCCAGATCAAACACATAATATCAAGCATTAACATTTAATACAAAGTTAAAGTAGGCATCGTCATAAAGTCTGAGACCCGATCTATCGCGTGCTTTCAAAGTGAAAAGCATACCTATCAACCGTAATGGGGTTAAGAACTAACCATGCAGTCTGTCGCAAAACATCAATGGTATATCATACCCGTTTACAACCGGTATTTGTTTTGTTATTGTTGTAACAATAAGTGTTTTAACCATTTAACAAACCATGGCACCATAAATCTGTGGTTCCGCTATTTCTTGCTGTAGATCCAACTCCCCATCCTTGGTAGGTTTTACGTCTGTCCATTCTAAGGTAGTGTTGTTTGTTCTCTGTATGGCATTGTGGCTGCTCGCTGATTCTTTTTTTTCCATTGTTTTAGTTTTGTCCTGTTCTTTGACTTATTGCTGTGTTTAGTAGATCATGTCTAGCATTGTGCTCATCTTGTTGGGGAAGGTGGAGCTGGTTGATTTTTTTTTTGTTTGTGGCTAGCAACTGTATGTTTTTGTTTGTTGCTCATCCTGCTGATGTCATTGGCAGGCTATGTTCTGTGACTGTGGCTCTTTCTGGACAACTACTATACTGTTTCAGGCTAACTGTATATTTAATAATTATGAAAAACTGTGAATAGAGTGCAGAGTTAACTGCTAGTTTGGTGTAAGGAGCTTTGCAGTCAAGACTTTACTTCGACTGTTAAAATAATTTTAACAGGATTTTCGTGCAAAGTAAATAAGCTTAGATATGTACGAGTATACTGTATACGACATATTTATTCCAAAACTAAATGTCGCTTAATCATGAGCTAGGAGACGTGACCAGTGTTGCGCATTAGATTATTGTTCATGAATAGGCGCAATAGATAGGTTGTGCTCGGTGAATGTTACTGTTCTGGAACTTCTATTATATTTTGCAATAAAACCTAGACTGCTATTTTCGATTATTTGATGTAATTGCAGCTACCAAAGTTTCCCTCTTTTCCGACCATATTTCAGTATTAATCCATTTATGCCCAGTGGACTCTGCTACCTCAACTCTTTTGACAGGTCCGTTTCTAGTAGAAGGGGCGTCTGGTTGTTTTTTTTTATTACTATCTTTTATAGAAATTCCTGCATCTAATGCAAACAGTGCAGACCCCGTGGCGTCTGATCTTGGTCTACATTGTTTGCTAAGGTACCGTTTATGGGACGCTAGGCTTAAATGGGTTAACTGGTATCGGTTGTGGAAAGCTCTGCACGATGAAAAAAGGTGAAAGGGTTTACTGTCTAGAGGAAGCTCCTAGCTATGTTAACACGAACCGTTCTAAGATATGAATTTAAATATTTTCAATACCATTTGCTGTTTTAACCAAAGGAATTTGATTACAATTCTAAAGCTGTGTCGCGCGGAGGTTTATCACAGCTTTAGCAATGCCACCGAACTTCGTATGATGGTTTTGTATTATTGTATTGTTGCACTATGAGGTAGAGGACCTCGAGCGGACAAGAAGCATAATTGTAAGTTTAGGCTGAATCAGACTTAACCCATTTAAGCCTAACGTCCCTTAAAAGGGACATTGGCAAACAGTGTAGACCCAGATCAGACGCCGTCGAATGCGGCGTCTGATCAGGCTCTTCACTGTTTGCATTAAATTCAGGAATTTCTATGAAACATATAATAATAATAATAATAATAATAAAAACTATCCAAACACTCCTTATATTTGAAATGGACCAATCCGAAGAGTGAAGGTCGAAGAGTCCATTCGGCGTAAATTGGTTAAGGAAGATCATGTACAACTAGTTTAAGCATCCCAGAATTGTTTTTGCTGACCGTTCCGGAACAACAGTAGAATATCTGAAATTTCAACCGCGGCACAGTATTTCCAACCAGACTGCATGTATGCTGAGTGAAGCATCTGCATACACACATTCTAAGCAGAACCTCTGTCGTTCGTCCAATGAAAGCGTGGATGTTTGGCTAATCAGTGCAAAGCAATGACTGATCAGCTTGCGCATTTGCACAGGCTGATCTGAATCATTGCTCAGCGGAAAGGTCGTCTTGTAGGAAATGTGTACCCCGGCCCATTTAATGTCATCTGAGCAAATTATATGTGAAAATAAGGTTAAATTGCCAAGTTTATGTTGAAGCCTGGCCTTCATAGCTTCCGCCTGGCTACGCGCCTGGTTTATGTACAGGATGCCTGCCTATAGTCAGGAGTAGTATCGGGCTCAATACATTCTACTCTTAGTCTTACAATTAAATAAAAGTACACTGACGTAGGAAGTAGTATACTGTGCTTCCTCACCTGCGGTCGAGCGCACCGTTGTCTTACTAGTGGTTATTGGTTGCTTTGGCTTTCAGGTTATAATCGATGTGCCATCTTTGTTTCATCATTATGTTGTGAAGTTAAGTTATGTGTAAATTCATTTCTGCGATGATCCAAGAATGAGGTAGTATCATCCTACGCAGTCCAAACGAATATTTTGAAGTCGAGACTTGAGTACTTTTAAAAGCAGGTTAAAGGAATAGTGTTGCAGTTGCCTGTTCAAAGGCTGACAACTCATGTCATATTATTGAACTCTTATCCGATGTCTTGAGAGGGTTGTGATCCGTGCTTATTGCCTTTCATGGGCAACCCAATATTTGCTTTTTGTAATTACAACAGAAAAACAAGAAAAAGATGTGACAGAAAAGCTCCATATTTATAGAGGTGACGCAACAACGAAACGTATATATTAATCATAGTTTGTTTCCTCATTAGCTAGGCTGTATTGGTAAAACTGTAAGCATATTCAAATTATTTCAATATGCCATCGATTAACTCTTTCGCTGCCAAATTTCAGACGACAATTTTTTTTAATCTATTGTTTGAAAGAAGTTTATATGTTAAGTTGAAAGACTGAACGTCAAACAGCGTAGATCCAGATGAGACGGCTCATTATGAGCCGTCTCATCTGGATCTATGCTGTTTGCAAAAGCCTATTATTAAGTTTAATGAAATTACCTTGAAAGTTGAGAAAACGAATGATAACGACTGAAACATTCCTCGCCAGTTGATTCTCGAAATAAATAAATATATACGTAAATGATAAATAAAACAAATATATGACTCATATATCAGTCAATGTAACGGAGCAGTCATATACAGGTATATTTTATATGAGCGTACATATAATGGACAGACTGTATTTATTTACAGTTATAGCAGAATTCGCTTTATTTTCTTTCATTTTTATCATCTACTACTATTTTATTCGATTTAACAATTTAAAAACACACACACACACACACACACACACACACACACACACACACACACACACCGTAAAGATCTACTAAAACGACTCGCAGTCAGAATATTTGCAACATTTCATTCACGAGTTTTGCAACCAGTTAGAAAATCTTTAGAAAAGTTAACATGTTAATTGTATTTATTGTGTTAAACTGTGTTAAACTGATGTCAATAAGACCTACTGTTTTCACTTAAGAGGAAGTAAAGTTACAAACTGTGTCTTTGTTCACACCCTTCATGTTTCATCCCTATGGTTCCCTTTAGCTCTGGCTGTCTCAGGTGTTTGCCACGAGCCTCATCCTTGTTTCATCTCAGTGATTTAATTTGATTTCACGTTTTAGCTCACTTGAGCCGAAGGCTCAGGATGAGCTATTGTGATCACTCTTTGTCCGTCGTCCGTCCGTCCACACTTTTGAACAATTTCTACTCTGAAACCCCTGGCCCAATTTTCTTCAAATTTCTTCTGGAGCCTTCTGTTTATGGGGAATTGATTTTGTTTTCAAATGGTGTCGGTCCGTTAATCAAAATGGCCGCTATGCCCATATATGGTAAAAACATTTAAAATCATCTTCTCCAGAACCAAGAAAGCTACAAGGCTGAATATTGTATCAGGGGATCAAGATCTAACAAGTCTGTTCAAATGATGACCCTAGGATGACATTTGATCTTTTTACGGTCAAATTTGCGTCCCTATGTATGGGGAAAATATTGCAAATTCTGTTTCTCAAAATGTATTAAAGACCAACGGTTGAAACTTACAATGTATGATCAAAGTTGCAACCCTTTCAGTTACAAACAAACTCTTGTCCCCCAGGGTTATCTGACCTTGCCCCTGGCCTATATACATGTATAAAATTTCGTAAGCTTTGGACGTCTTCTCTGAAACTGCTTGACCAATTTTCACCAGATTTAATATTTGGCCTTCTGTTGTAGGCGTATTATCAATTTGTGCAAAAGGTTCTACATTATTAAACAAGATGGTCGTCATGCCCATATATAGTGAAAAACGCATCTTCTTCTCCAGAACCAAGAAAACTTCAAGGCTGAATCTTGTTACAGAGCATTGGGGATTCCAAGTCTTACAAGTTTGTTCAAGTGATGACCCTAGCTTGGCACTTTTAGCTACAATCAAAATTTTGTCCCCCATGGTTATCTGCCCTTGCCCTTGGACTATATATATGTATCTAATATCGTAATCTTTAATTGTCTTCTTCTCTGAGACAGCTCGACCAATTTTCACCAGATTTCACATTGGTCATTTGGCATTTGCATTGAATACTAAAGTTTAACAAGCGGGATACTTTAAAACCCGGTATTAAAGTTCGGGAGTCGGGGTCAAATGTCGGGACTAAATTTGGACAATCGAATAATGGCACTAAACATGCACCTGTCGGGATAAAGTTCGGAGCATATGTAGACTATAGCCTCTTCTTTACATGCGTATAAAATTTAGTCTTACTATTAAATACTTTTCCCGTTCTGAACCAAAATATATACGACCATGCCACACGATTCGGTGTCGGAACCAAATTTTGCGGTATTGACGATGTCAAGAAATAAGCGAATCCTAGTCATTTTGGGATGTCCACGAGATTTATTTTATACGTTATTATTTAAAAAACAAAAAAAAAACAAACTCAGAACTTAAATAATTTACCAGATCTTATCTAGAAGCTTATTTTAGCATGCGTCAGATATGAATATGTTTGAACTTTTTATGAATGTGTCCTTTTGTTCAAAGTCCAAGTATATGAATGGAGTGGGTTTCCAGACAAATCTATATCAAAATCACCAATAGATACTCCCCTACCACCCGAGGCGTGAGTCTTAAACACGAATTTTGTTTAACATTTGTGTATGCTTATTCTTTAGACTCTTAACATTGAAATGCATACCACGGTTTTATTTTATTTCTGCCATAGTTTTCCGATATAGGAGCATTTAGTTAGACCCAAGCCTGCTGCAGCACAACCGGAAAATGAAATAAATCACCAACAACATAAACACAGAACAGTAATAAACCACAGCGAAAGAACCGACTTGGAACGGTCAGTTATAATCCTCGCCCTCAACTTTCACTGTGGTGCCAAACATTTATTTGTGCGGCACGTTGAACGATCTTCTAACTCATTGCGCTATTGAACATTCTCGCCAGAACCGTAGCTAGTTGCTCATTTGAGCATTCTCAGCCAAACAACCAGGTCCTAGCCCCTCTGAGTGTCTCAACATACGCATTCAAAGTTAGATATCACCGAAATCAACAAATTAATAGCTTGGGTGAAAAGACATTTCCCAACAGATACAAACACGTAAATGCGTGGGTGAAACGTCACACACCGACAATCCCGGCAAAAAAAAAAAAAAAAAAAAAAAAAAAAACACCTTTGGCAGCTAATCGAATACTCTACCATATATAAAACTCCAAAGCTATTTTAAGAGACCGGCGAGATTCCAGCGCCGGTCAGTCACTATTTTTGCAAATATGCAAAAGACAATTGAATATTGATTGAACTCCAGTTTGTGATTTTTCGAAAGCTATATTATTATTATTTTTTTGTACCACCCTTATTGTCATCAGTAATCACTGTTTGTGTTTCTAGCTGTTATGTAACTCGGTTCAGATGTAGACCATTATATTTTTTCAAGGCGGCGGCTTGGTGAATAAAAGTAGGAATCTGAGCTCGCATCTATAAACATATGAAAGCTGTTATATTCTAATTGCCCGCTACATTTTATGATTGTCTGAAAAAATACTATTCTTTAACCTTGACAAAAATGTTAAACATGTGATTCAATAAATTGAGCTACCAGAATATCTTACCAACCGTATCTGCAATCACAATATCAGTGAATATATTTTGGTAAATAATTTCCTGAATTACATAAAATTTAAAATATAGGACAAGATTGACATAAATAGACATATCTTTGGAGAAAAGGCCTATTGGGTGCTTTTTCTTATTTCTCCACGAAAACATATGTTGTGGGTACTCATTAGAAGCGCCTCGGCGAGGCGCTTCTTACGGGTACACACAGCATATGTTTTTGTGTCGAAGAAACATTTCCTATTGATAAACACGCATTTTCTGAAGCTATGAATGAAACTACGCATATACAATTTTCACATGGCAATCAGACATACATTGCTGCTTCTGATAATATCGCGCTTATTTCCATATTATATCAAATTATTCACTGGTGTCATGTTTCATAATTGACATATGGCAGGCAACCTTTCAACTTTGATTGTATTTCAAATCGATAAAAAACTTCAACACAATTTTGATACAGAAGTTTATGTATATTTCATTTACTTTGTCAGATCAAAGAGCCGCTTCCATAATCATTTTTTAAATTCACGCGAGCTCATTGCTGTGTATTTATGTTATCGTGTATCCTTTTACTGACTGGAATATATTGGCGTCTGTGAACGATTAAGCTGCAAAAAGAACTAAATAAATACTATTAGGAATAATCTGGAGGGAAACAATCCGATCCGTTTGTTGACAGAGCAACGGTGCTTAGTCGAAGAATTTGACATGTCGCAGCTTTTGTGGTAGATTATTGCAGTCATACAAATTGGTTTCTTAAATAAGTATGTAGTGTCATTGAATCAAAATGAAGTCTAATGAGGTGTATTTTGTATGAGCATTTTGATACACGTCTATTCAGAAAACCAAAGCACCATCATGCCAAGACAAAGAAATATTCATTGCAAACACAGACGTTCGTCTTTTCAGGTATTGCTTGTTAACACAGAATGAAGTACATTCAAATTGTCCTGATTTTCTAGCACAGAAATACTTCGATTTAGGCAAGAATGTTATCTTCATTAATCTTAACAATTTCGGAATACCTATGAAACTCACCGATTTAAACCCCATGCTATGCGTGGTTGAAATGAGCTTCTGTAAACTTCCAGAGTTTAAGGTGCACAGTAGAAATTGCACTGACCATTCCAAGGTATCTTTTTTTTCATCACGAAAACATACCTATATAATTTTGACCCCCCTAAACCCCACTTTTATATAGTGGGTTCACAGAGGTATACATTAGTGTCTTATTTCTGCTCAAAAACATAGCTTGTGGTACTCGTTAGAACCGCATCGGCGAGGCGGTTCTAACGAGTACCCACAATCTATGTTTTGAGCAGAAATATGAAAAATATCAGATTTTTTTTATCTGAATTTTTTCAGTTTTTTGAGGTGAAATTTTGTATATATTTGAATAGGCGTGTTTTCGTATTGTGCGTTTTATTTGCCTGTGGCGTAGCAGTATTTTAAATTGCATTGTTTCTACATTACTCGTCATGTTCAGACTCAATAAAACCGAGTCTCCTTTGTTTTCGTTTTGATTTTGTTTGCGTGATTCCTTTGTTTCAGCACATATTTATCAGCACTATAGCTGTAGTTAAGTGCTGTATGGCGGCAGTTAAATGTCTCTCTCTACTTCACTTTTGTGCTGATTATATTTTCTGGTCCCTTTGGGTCTATGAGTTTATTTGGCTTCATGAGCAAGGAGGCACTATTGATCATGAGGAGACACGGTAAAACCGAGTCGGGTACCATTTTATTTGACGTGCACTTACAAAATACCAGGGCCCAGTTGTTCAAAGCTAACGATGTCGTTAATTAACGATTCGTTAAAATTTACATCGGTAAATGTGCTGAATTGTTTTGCTGAAAAATGTGAGTAGCTTTTGCAGTGCAAAAGCTACTCACATTTGTTTAACAAAACATATCAGAATATTGTGTATTGAATCCGCTAAAACAGTTAACAAAATGACCCTTAACGAGCTTGTTAAGCTAACGACGTTTTGAACAACCCGGCCCAGCTGTTCAGAACTTATTTTAAGAAAACATCTAGTTGTCCTGGTAAAGCGTGTTAGGGTATGTAAGATGTCGTCTGTGTTACATGAGTTCAAGTCTTTACTTCATCTTTTTGTGGCTCGTGATAGATGTTCTCGTAGCTTCAAAGTATGACTGTTGTCCTGGGCAACTTGTAATCCACGTTTTGTTTTTCAAAATAGTACGTAGATACCTTGCTGTAAAAATCTTCACATTAAGGTTTCAAGAGATCCAACTCAAAATGATATTTGCTACCTTCTGAAAAGAAGTCTACTCTAAAAGGAAATAATCCGCTCCCCTGTACCTAGTAATATCTAGCTCAACAGCAGAAATTCCTATTTGTAAAAACTCAGCTTAGTATTTTCTTCATTAGTTCTTTACTTAGCGCCCTTGTCACCAGAGACTCAGGGTAATTGAAAACTTCAACGAACGTGAAGAAAAGATGGAAAATGTGTGCTGACCTGAGCCGTCGAGACGAGTTTTAAAGCCACAGCACAATTAGCAATTCGTGTGAACGCTTTCAGCCCTGCAGACTAAACCAGATACCTGTGCAAACAGTGTAGATCCTGATGAGACGGCTCATAATGAGCCTCTAATCAGAATCTACGCTGTTTGCCATTTAGTTTTTATTTTTGAACCACATCCTTATTTACATCATTGGACGGGTCCAAATTCAGCGATAGAAGAGCCCATGTCATAAACTTAGGGTGGAAAGGATTAATTACAAATGTCACAATTTCGGATAAAATCATCACGAAACCATACCGATATAATTCTGACCCCTTAAACCCCACTTTATTTTATAATAAAAAGGGGGTTTACAGGGGTATACATTATTTTCCTTATTCCTGCTCAAAACCATAGATTGTGGGTACTCGTTAGAACCGCCTCGGCGAGGCGGTTCTTACGAGTACCCATAATCTATGTTTTGGGCAGAAATGTGAAAAAAATATCATTTTTTTTATCTGAAAACTTTCAGTTTTTGGTGGCGAAATTTTCAATTTATTTGAATAGGCATGTTTTTGTAATGATAAATTGAGCCATTAGGCCGCAGTCATAAAGCATAACCTACCTGAGACACCGAAAGAGAAAGAGCTGAGGAATACATAATGGCAAGACACTACGGCACAGTTGCAATAACCGACATACCAGAAACGAAAAACTGCTACAGAGGAAACGCCTTGTAACGGTAATTAGAAACAAGTACCACTAAAATATAAATAGAACAATTAAATCAATATTAATGATAAATACAATAATCATGATAAGTTGTAGCAGGGATATTTTCAATCTATTAAAATAGAATAATAGTCAATTCTACAAGGGTCATTAAGTATAAAATACACTGTAATGCCGATGTAAGGGAAGGTGTCTATAGGCCTTCACATTGTACTTATAGGTAAATTTTTGCGATTATTTGAATTACGAAGAGACGCCTATTCAAATATATAGAAAATTTCACCTCCAAAACTGAAAATGTTCAGATAAAAAACAATGATCTTTTTTCATATTTCTGCTCAAAACATAAATTGTGGGTACTCGTTAGAACATAATTTATACCCCTGTAAACCCCAGTTTTACTATATAAAAGTGGGGTTTAAGGAGGGGTCAAAATTATATAGGCATGTTTTGCTATGATGTTTCACCAATAAGGTAGAGGACCCTGCAAGGATTGTACACATATTTGTAATTTGCAGCTGATTCAGAAGTAATTGTAATTTTTGAATAAAACTTGCTTAAACCCCCGGCATGTTTTCGTGTTGCTGACAACTACAAGACGATTTCTCTGTTGCAAATCGTCTTTGTTTGTTTTTATTTTTTGTTTTGTTTTGTTTTGTTTGTTTTTGTTTTATTATTATTATTATTATTTATATTAATAATAACAATAATAATATTAAAATGTTATTATTATTATTATTATTATTATTATTATTATTATTATTATTGCAATGAGTCTGAAGTCAACATACCAAAATCGTATTTTGGAAAATCATAGTTCACAAAGGCAAAATCATGAATGTATGCATCCAAAATAAATGGGGTGTAATCGGTGTGCATGGAAAGTAAGCATTACTTGGTAAGCATGCTTCGGTTGCCATGCCTGTCAGCCTGAACGGAGATTGAGGAAATACGAGAATTAATGTCCTGTATTTAGAAGAAAGTCGGTTTATGGCTATCCTATGGCATAAACATCTGACATAAGTCTGGAAACAGCCAAGTTTTAGAGAATGGTAAGGTCACGATGCCTCCCACTTGTTAAGTATTGGCACCAGTTTAGTTCAATCGTATCCCTGATTCAACAGTCTCGTAATGAGCCGTTTTCCCTTTTCTCTAGCATAACGGATTAACTGTGAAACGTACACACCGTATGCTGTTGCAGAAGGAATATTGCTGCTCAGAAATGGAACGATAGAGAGACATTCTCTCAACAAGATTCCAGCGTTGGACAGTGGATATTCATCTAACATTTCAACACACAGTTGCACTTGTTACGCCAACACCTGTAAGTCCATCAAGCGGCAATCCGTAGCACCCTCTTTCTATTTAAATGATGATGCAAAACATATGCTACATACTTGTACTGGTGATGCAACAATGGTTTGTCTGCCGAAAACGTGGTTTCTTCAGGTATCCTACATGCTGACTAAGATATCCAAGAGGTTTTTGTTGCCGACATAATTCTGTGATATATGTTGACCCCAGCTTCTGTGATTCCGAGGTATTGGGCGAACTGAGCTTGCTCCAAACTTCTATTATGTAGAGAATAATTAAAATATGTGTGTGGAAGATGCTCTATCACTTCACCTAGAATGATATTTGGTGACATTGAATATTATCTATCGATAGCTTGCTATACTGTTAAGTCTTCTTGTAATTTGTGGCAATACTGTATTGAGAGAATGTTCCCCTAAAACATGCAGTCCTCTGCGAACAGTCGAACCCAAGGCCTGATATTATCCGGAAGATCTTTAACAGACGTTAGAATCTTGGGCAGTCCCAGGACTGAGCACCCTAGGACTCCGGGTACAACGGGACAGAACTCTGCGGCTTGATTATTTCACCCATTTATCCCTAACTTATGTAATGATGCCTTCCGTCTTTGATTTTGGACACGTCCGTTGTTGCAAATATGCTTGACTCAACAATCCAGAACCAACTAGCAAACCAGATAAATCCAGATGAACCGGCTCATTTTGAGCCGTCATATTTATATCTAGACTGCTTACATAAATAGTTGTTTTGGTTTACTGGGCTGAAAGGGTTAAGAGCCATGAAATATCAAATTATCCGTGGTTCCCCTAATTCAAAATAACACTTGAAATTAAAGAATCTGGGCACAGTTGTTCAAAGTTAACTATGTCGTTAATTAAAGTATCGTTAAAACTTTGATCATTAAATATGGCATATAAGCTAATATTTTTTCTGACAAAATGTGAGTAAGTAGCATTTTTTCAGCAAAAATACTTGTGAATTAGATATTGTACTTACTAGAAGAGGTGACATTTTGACCACTAACGAGCTCGTTAAGCTAACGATGCTTTGAACAACTAGGCCCAGGTTGCTATCTGTTTTATTTTCCTGAGGCATGTTTCCTCGTTCTGATGCTACCATTGTTGTCTGCATTGTGATCATCTCGCTGGTCAAGAAGTAGATGGTTTTTTGGCTTTTCTTTGGTTTGTTAAGTGTGTGCTGTCCATCGTAGTTGGTTTGTTACTTCTGTTGGTATAATTCATAGGCTATGTTCTATAATTGTGGCTCTTCTCCGTCATCGTCTGAACTATTGTACTCGCGTTAGAAGTTACAGAATTTTAACCCTTGTCATGCTGAATAGATTAAGATGCCACGCCCATTTCTAATTTTCATCCAATCAGATTACTTGATCCAGATGTTTATATAAATTCACATACTTAATGACAAACAGTGCAGATCCAGATCAGTTAGCTTCTTCAGAAGCCAGCTGATCTGGATCTACACTGTTTTGCTTAGACAGGGTATGTCGTGTTCAGCAAGAGAAGGGTTAATCACATCGATTTGCCCATTAACATGAACGCGACTGAAACTGGCATGCACAATTATCAATATCTGGAAAGAGAGCTGTATCACTGATTTGAGTTTTAAACATCAGTTGCTTCCTTGACAGCTATATCAGCCAGTCAATCTACGTTTTGGTCTGAAATCACATATGACAGTTTTTGAAACATGAAACTACTGACTTCATTCATATAACATTTAAATGATTAAGATGATAGGTGAGATATGAAGTAGGCTTCTGCTTGCACGATGACTCTTTTGTACATAAAATTCGTTTCATGTCAACAATCTTTTGATGATCATGCGCGATGTGTCCGTCTAATTTTCCAGTGAAATAACGTGCAAAAAAGAAGCCTCATTGCTAACATGATGCGCGAAGTCACAGACCAGCATTCGCATACGCTCAGTAGTCTCTCCTGGGATTTTGCTTCTAATATACTCATTCTTTATCCTGGAGGGCGGTGGATGGATTTATTTATTTGCGTACGTTTTAAGGGTCTTTTATGCATGAAAAGGCTCATTCGTTTTTCTTTTTAAAGATTTTTGTGTCATTTCGAAAACACGCACAATTATTCAGATATGCTGAAAAATTTGCCACCAAACAAAATGAAAATTTTCAGATAAACAATTCTGATATTTTTCATATTTATGCTCATATAAACATAGATTGTGGGTACTCGTTAGGACCGCCTCGTTAGGACCCACAATATATATTTTGGAGCAGAAATAAAAAAAAAAAAAAAAAAAAAAAATAATGTTATCCCTGTAAGCCCAAGTTTACTATATAAAAGTGGGGTTAGGGGTCAGAATTATATAGGCATGTTTTCGTGATGACTTTGGAAATATATGCATGTTTTGTAAAGATGAATTCAGGGCTTCTTGAAAAGAGTATTTTCCGTGACAGTAAGCTAACCCTGATGGTTATTAGAGTACAGAATACTCAGTATACAGTACTATATTAACCAATATACGGGCTTTGGGAAAAGATGTCACCAAAGGCACATTTGCCTACTTAACTGTAAAACAAAAGACAAAATGGACTGAGACTCATCAGTAATTGCAGTGTTGATACCGTTATAGAAATATCAGAGCTGTGAGAAACGGATGTTGTGTGATATGTGAACAGTTAAGGCCTAGATCAGCCTCAGTAGTCTGAATAAGACCTTCTAGGTTTCATTATTATATTCTACAACATCAAATGATTCTGTAGTCCGACAACGAAGTCCTGATCAAACAGTATATATGCGCTGGCTGATCTGGGCCAACATATTTAATATGGGCCATTTTCTGCTTGCACAACTTAAAAAACGCTAAGCATGATGGGTAAAATTATTAGAATTGTTTATTTTATCAAAAAAAAAAAAAAAAAAACGGTTTTGACATTTCATGCAAATTGTCTCCTTGCATGAAATTTCGAAACCTGTTTCAAGAAAATAAAAACATATTTCAAAACAGCGTCTGCTGATTTTTTTTTTACCCAGCCTGCTAAGCTTTAACAAAGAATATTACAATATAAATGAACCTTTTATGGCATCATCCTATAATTTTCACAAGCTGCCGTTGAACAAGGGCACATTGT
The DNA here is from genome assembly GCA_964016985.1 of Anodontia alba. Classification (NCBI taxonomy): domain Eukaryota; kingdom Metazoa; phylum Mollusca; class Bivalvia; order Lucinida; family Lucinidae; genus Anodontia; species Anodontia alba. The sequence continues at coordinate 25,760,651 of OZ024831.1, forward strand.
AAATCCTGAAATTCCTTAGTCTGCCTATAAGATATGGCTTTCTATGCGATCACAGTACACACAGATACCATTGAAAATGTAACATGTTTGAAATATTTTTCTTTTCTTCCTATACATAGAACTTTTTTGTCATTTTTATTGATTCGTAATGTCAAAATAAGGAAACACGCTTCACAATTTGATTAAATCACCAGCAGATTTTTTTTTAAAATATTAACACAACACTATCAACTGTGAAAGTGTCAGGTAATTGTATTGACTCCTGATCATTGCCTTCCTTTCTAATTTATAACACACCCAATTTGACCAAATTACGGTTGACCGACCAGTTTGATTACCTCTTTAATTGCACGCCGGTGGGTCGGGGTTCAGACTCTGTGATGGCCCCGACTTAAAAAAAAAGAAATATTCATGTGATGGTCTGGGCCAGAATTTTTCATGTCTGTTTCTCGGTTCACCGGGGTTCAACTGGTTTTCTTTTGCTCCAATACTCCAGTGTTATTGTTTGACACTCCAGGGATATCCAAGTATCTCAACACGTTGTATTCTGTTGAGTCGTCATCATTGCTTCATTAAAGGCTTATCTGTGATTTATATATTTGTTGCCCGTAATGATTCATGGATTAGAAAGTTGACCTCACACGGACCGAACAATGTGTTTTTCAGCTAGAGAAGCTGAATGCGAGGGTAAGGATCCCGTAAAGCTAGCTGAAGCGCCCCCGCCCCGCCCCCCTCCCCGCACCCCCACCCCCAGCGTCCCACACCCCAACAGTAATTAATTACTGACGTTTCAAAGACGGTAATTTCATATTAGTACTTTTTGTTAAATGTTCTTTAGTGTTTCACTTACAAATGTTTCTCTTTAAACAATTATGTAAAATGATATATTCAGCTAAGTCCTGGTAATAGTTGCCACATTTTGGGGAAAACGTTGCCAGCGCTGTTTTTGTGGCTGTTCTGGCTTTCCTTTTATGTTGAGAACTTGATGTTAATCTGATTGTACCAGTTCCTGAGTTTACTTATTTACTTTACAATTTCGCCAGTCCTTTCATAATATACACCTTTGCCTGTTCCCTGTTTTCCTCCAAGCAGAAAACAAAACAAAATGAAGGAAAAATTATCCTTCAATCTGATTGATATTTAATGAATGGACTTCATGGGTTCGATCTTGCAAATTGAAACTACATCATAATTAAAGGTTAAGTTGTATTTAAGGGGCTGGACATACTTTGTAGATTTCATACCCTTTAGTACACAAAAGACAACTTTTGTGACATCTCTTTTGCTTTCCTGTAACCCAGGACCCTTCTAAAAAGGATCCTACTCTGAAAAAAATATTTGCTCTCAAGGGTGGCAACTGCTTGCCTTTTAGAATGGATCCCTTTTCAGAAGGGATGCAAAAACAATTTTGACAGAGTTGTATCCCCTTTAATTGTATCAATTCTCCTTAATCCCACCTTACTCCGGCAGACAATTCCAGGGTGTGCCTCATTTGCACTTCTTGATGTTTGTTTTATTGGTAATATACAATTCGAGGTTTGCTCATGAAGTACTGTATAAAAGCATAGCGATGGGCAAGGTCTGGAGGGTAAATGAACTTGGTTAGATAACAGATCAAGCTTAAATATTTTTGTTCTTAATAGTGTATCCAAATGTACTGAAAGAGGATGTAACTATTATGAATTTCTGTCTAATTCTTTCAAATTTTCAATCTCGCCCGTATAAATGTCAAGAAAAAGCATAACCCTATGAGTAAGCTTAAGATTTATTTAGGAATTAACATGTACGTAACATAAAATGAGATAAAAATAATTAAAATGTTCAATTACAATGAGTATACTTGAATGATAAATAACTATAATTAAATTAGTTGTTAAAAGTAGTTTATCACATCAAAAGTTGGACTAGAATGATAAATTTAGAAACTTGGGCTCATGGGCTAGGTGCCCATACCCACACCAAAATATCACATCCTAAGCATTTTATGATCTTAAAACCTATAGGTAGCCCATAAAGCCATATGGCTTATTTCCAATGGGGTCCATGTTATTAAATCAAGACTTTGGCATGAGACAAGCAGAATTGTAACGCACAAAAGTATTCAAAATGACCATCACGAAAGAGGGCTATATATCAACACATAACCAGATAATGTAAGCTTTTATAGCAATGTCCATTACACAAACCAGTGGACCAAGGGTGACAACCAGGCCGTCACATTTTGCTTCCACATTAACCACCACCATATCTCGAGGAAGAATCTGACCCGAGTATACAACTGCCCGGTAGTGTGTGTTGCAGACATAATAGTACTGTCTGACAGCCTAGACTACTGACATAGCCATCACAGACATAGAAAACAAAAAAGATGAAACAAGGCACCGTGGAATCAATAACAGAATAATTTGTCAAAGTCATTTTCAATGTAATGCGCAGTTAAATGCTTTCTGAGAGCTGCTTTGAATCTATGATGTAGAGAATTCAAATCTTTAATACTTGTATAATGGAAGGTAGACATCTTTAATACTTGTATAATGTCAACATCGTGGCAATGATGGACTAAGAACTTATATAGACTGGACCTAGTATTATATTGATACACATCTGTCAAAGGAACAAAATTCTCCTTTAAGTATGAGGGACACAAGTTGTGGAAGATTTTATGCACATGGCTTCGCCTCAGTTACTTTACCCGAATAAAACAGAATACCATACATTGTAATGTTGCCTTAATCTTTTGTTTACTTTGATCTCTGCGATATATGAATGAAGTGTGACGTGACGTGCTTGCCAACATATGCACTTCATTCAACAAGTTACTGTGTCGAATTTCTTTCCTCATAGAGTTGTCCCTTTTTCAGAAGGTGATTAGATATATATAACCACTAAAATTATATGTGCTTTCGTATTTCGCTTTTGTATATATGTCTCTGTGTTTTGTCGTCAACAGCCCTGTTTAAAAGCAAGGGGAGTTCGAAAGATCTCGAATAATGATTTATCCACACATTACGAAAACACGCCTATTCAAATACATAGAAAATTTTACCACCAAAAAATGAAAATTTTCAGATAAAATATTCTGATATTTTTCATAAATCCGCTCAAAACATAGATTGTAGGTACTCGTTAGAACCGCCTCGTCGAGGCGGTTCTAACGAGTACCCACAATCTATGTTTTTTTTAGCAGAATTAAGAAAAAATAATGTATACCCCTGTAAACCCCAGTTTTACTATATAAAAATGGGATTTAAGGGGGTCAAAATTATACAGGCATGTTTTCGTGATGGAAAAAAAAAACACCCCAAAAAAACCTTTTCAAATAAATACCGGATCGCGGTGCATTCAGAACCAAGAAAAAAGATAGATAGTTTGGAGAAGTACAGGTATATTGGTGAAACTATGCTTGTGGATACATTTCTATTGTCTATTATTTATTTGACAAGAAAGGTAATTGTTTGCTTCTGTATCAGAATTTAATATTATAACCTTCGAATGTCTTAAAACATACATATATATATATTGAGAGAACAGTTACTTGGTGTGCCCTTTTTAACCCAATTAGTAAATATTTCTCAAGTAAAATTAGTACATTTTCTATTGCAAAGTATAAACATAATAAAGCAAGAACGAAAATGAAAATAAAATATAATAAACTATACCAGAAGTCTAAAGTATTATATAAAGCACGAATATAAGGCTCGGGATCAGTTTGTTGTTGTCGTCTTTTGAAGATAATAGTACAACAAAAAAGCAGAAAGCAGCTTATGTATGCAAACCTTTGAATCTGCCAAACAATCCATCAAGAAAATTTACAAACGAAATTATGGTGAGACCAAAATATCAACTAATTCAAAAACACAAGATAAAAATGTCTTTGAGCATATGCGAATGGTGAGTACTTAGACCAGTCTGTGCTTCGGTGTAGAATGATCAAGACCAGTCTGTGCTTCGGTGTAGAATGATCAAGGCCTTCTTTGTTTGTCGATGTATTCAACACTATGTTTTTAGCTCTATACGCAGGCAAGGAACGTCCTAATCAGACATCGCGGAACACAGGCGGATCTATTCCTCCGTTCCCGGACCATTTTCTTGTGCTCCGTATCAAAGGCGTACTGTGAAGATCCAGAAATAGTATCGGTCCCTTTCCGTTGAGGTATTTGCTGTTTTAGGACAAAAATGCTCATCTAATTGGTGTCCGGTCAAAGCCCTCAGCAGACCGCTGGGATTAGCATATGACAATTTCATTAGGCTTAACTTGGTCCTAACTGAAATAACAAACTGTTCTGGCAAGTAAAAGGCACATACGTATCACATTTAAGAGGACTGGATATACCTTGTAGATTGTCTGCCATTTTGTACAAGGGAGACTAGGTTTGTGACTTCCTGTTTGCTTTACTGAACACCAACCCCCTTTGGAAATGGGTCTACACTGAAAGGAAAGAATTTGCTCCCAAAGGGAGCAAATTCTTTCCTTTTAGAGTAGACCCCTTTTCTGAATGGGCGAACTTCTAATGTTGACACAGTTGCCTTCCTTGAAAGAGTATGGTTCCCCTTAACACTTTAAGTAGTTGTTCCTTATTTTAAGTGGATAAGTATTACCAACTTTAAAGCATTCCTGACCCAGACTATTCCTGTCTGTTTCTTGATCCCTCTGACAGATTCCTGCTATGATGATCCATCATGCTTGCTGTTCTAGTAATTTGTATATCTTTAGAGATTTGCGTTTTTATTCCTCAAGACTGTCAGAAATATGATAAAAATCGCTCTGGTAATTCAATAAAGCCTTCTTGTAAAAATTCACATAGCTCGTCTGTATTATTATGAAGTGTTTTGCCAGAATCGTGTTGAGATGTAAGTTTATCTCATAGATGTATCCAAATACTGGTATTCGTATCGCACTGAGAACAGATTAGAGTAAAGATTGGGTTGGGAAAATACAAACAGACGTTTTACAAAGGTATTCCAGTGTCTCTTATCCATGACGCAAACACACTGGCTGAGTTGCATGGTTTCCATTTGAATATTCGGCTTATGGTGTCAAAGAAGCAAACATTAATGTGTTCAGTAAATTTCTGGCATACGCTAGAATAAATGGGCGGAGCTTACTGGGGAAGAATAACCTATGCATACGTCAAATTGCCCGTAATTTCTAAGACCCTATACCCGATTCCCCCTTTTTAAAAAATTGCATTGGACGTGGGGTGGGATGGGGGTTGAAAGTCGGGGAGGAGGTACCTGAATTATCATTGAATCATGTTTATGTTTGTGTTTAAAACCTCAGAATTAATTTATGAAACCTTTCATTTATTGACGGACATTAGAGCGGTTCCTAATATGAGTGTTAAACCTCTAAACTCATTGATTATAAAAACAATCAGACAGCATTTATAGAATGTTTGTTCTTATTTGTCACAAAAAAATAAAACCTGTCATTTTATTCAAATGTAAATAAAAATCTGAAAGGTTGACTTTGGAAACAAAGAACACACGAAAGAACGGCGCAGCTCCTATGTGACTGTTGCCTGGCTACGATAAAAATCTGATTTATTGATTAATTGACGTAAACGAACGAAAATCGGTGAATCGGTTGTATTAAGTTGAAGAAACTTGCGAATGCTGCATACGCGCCCATAGTGCCAGCTGAAGCGGCATCACGAAAACATACCTATATAATTTTGACCCCCTTAAACCCCACTTTTATATAGTAAAACTGGGGTTTACAGGGGTATACATTATTTTTCTTATTTCTGCTCAAAACATAGATTGTGGGTACTCGTTAGAACCGCCTCGACGAGGCGGTTCTAACGAGTACCCACAATCTATGTTTTGAGCAGAAATATGAAACATTTCAGAATTTTTAATCTGAAAATTTTCATTTTTTGGTGGTAAATTTTTCAGTATATTTGAATAGGCGTGTTTTCGTAATGGACTAGAACTGGCCGATGATCAAAAAGGAAATAAACATATAATCTGCACTATGGTGAAGTTCGGGGACTTTTTCTGTGCTAATTGAGAAATATATCCCTAATCTGAACTTTCGCTGCCCCAGGTACGTTTTCGGACACTGCGGCTCATAATTAGTTCAGAATGCATTACGAAACCACGCCTATTCAAATACACTGAAAATTTTACCACCACAAATGAAAATTTTCAGATAAAAAAATTTGATATTTTTCATATTTCTGCTCAAAGCATAGTTTTTGGATACTCGTTAGAACCGCCTCGCCGAGGCGGTTCTAACGTGTACCCACAACCTTTTTGAGCAGAAATTAGAAATAAAATTGGGTTTAAGAGGGGGGGGGGGGGGGGGGGGCGTGTTTTCGTGATGTGTATTTTACCCTTGGAAGATAATCAAGACACAACAGGATGCTACCATGATCTGCTTTCGAACAAAAAAGACTTGTTAAAAAATTGAGAGTTTCACAACTCATTCATTCAGAATCTTATCACGTCTACTGGGCACGTCTACTGAGCAGTCTGGGTATATCACTGTAATGCACCGGCTCGAACCTGGATCTCTCTCAAAAACGACATTCTCTGTCTGTCTATCTCTACATCTTGAACCACCTCCTCTTGATATGCAGCTCTGCTACACCGCTAATGTAACCTGAAAACCAGATGGAGACGGCGATCGTGCCTACATACATGAAACTCAACTAAAGTCAATGTGATACTACACAGCGGGCACACAACGTTGAAACAACCTACGTCGATTCAACGTAGTGTGCGCGCTGGGTAGGTCCTACGATCCAATAACATAGATGTTGCCTATATCATATGTGCCGGGACACAGCATTTCCTGCAAGATTTCATGTGCACCCAGCGAAGACTCAGATCAGCCTGTCCATCCGCGCATTCTGATCAAAGTCTTCAGTGGGAACTGTTTCTCTTCATGCGGACACTGAAGACTGAGATCAGACTACGCAGATGAGCAGGCCCATCTAAAGTAAATATAAGATCTCAGGAACTGATACATTCAGATCCACATCAAACTCCCAACACCGAAGGGAAAGGCAGACAAATACAATAAAGCAGACACATAATAAGTAGACGGCAAGCAGAATTGGCAACTCTTTCCCAAAAGGTGGCAACCCTGTTACCCAAACTTAACTAAACAGATAATCAACTTACATAATTACATCACGAAAAAATGGCTATATAATTTTGACCCCCTTAAACCCCACTTTTATATAGTAAAACTGGGGTTTACAGGGGTATACATTATTTTTCTTATTTCTGCCCAAAACATAGATTGTGGGTACTCGTTAGAACCGCCTCATCGAGGCGGTTCTAACGAGTACCCACAATCTATGTTTTTGATCAGAAATATGTAAAATATAGGATTTTTTTATCTAAAAATTTTCATTTTTTGGTGGTAAAATTTTCAATATATTGGAATAGGCATGTTTTTGTAATGATTTAAAACAAAAACATTTGAAAGTGAAACACTACATAACAATTAACAAAAAGTACCAAAATGAAAGTACCGCATTGAAACGGTCAGTAAAGAATATCTGTGGGACTTAAGCTAGCTTTACGAAATCCCAACCCTCGCAGTCAGCTTCCATAGTAGTTTAAACATGTATTTGTTTGGTCCGCGTCTTCGCTATGCTCACATGCAGTTGTGTCGGAAATCCTGTGCCCCGGCTCATACGAGTGATATCAACACGCACATTTTATTTTTGGCTGACGCTGAATTTTAAAGATAGCTGAGGAAAAAAAGGTTCAGATAAGTTGAATATTCAGATTATGGCAATTTGTTTTATGACTTTAGCAAGGCATACCTTGTAGTTATTCATTAGAATCGTCCCATGAAGCGATACTAATGAGTACCCGCAATCTATGTTTCGGTGCAATATAACAAACACATTTTTGAATACCATAACAGTCCTAAGTACTGGGAAAGATAGACTTGACAAACAGTATAGACCACAGAGTGCGGCATCTGATCAGTCTGCACTCAGGAAAATTGTTAATAACTCAACTTATAGTAAAATGAACTTATTACAATTTAGGGCAAACAAAGTGAGGAGTTATGGTGTCCCAAGTTTTAATGTAAACACGGTGCCTGTTATAACTCGTTTTGTAATAAAGCTGCAAATTGTAATAACTATTACAATGCGCTTTGTATTGATTATATCACTCTGCAACTTTATTATAAAACTGGTTGCAATGTCAATTTCACATTGTTATAAGGAACTCAACCAAATTTAAAAAAAAAAAAAAAAAAAAAAAAATACTTTGCACCTCTATTACAAAACGGGTTGGTATGTCCATTTTGCATTGTAAAAAGGCACTAAATCCGTTTTGTTATAATTATTACAAACTTATTACAAAACGAGTTGTAACCGTGCACTCCAAATTGTGATGCTGTAAAGAAAACACTTTCCACTTTCTAGCACAATTATAGTGTTAATACAATTGTGACTTCACAATGGCGCTTTGATGTTCAGCCATTGTAAGTGAGGATTCAAAGAAAAACAAATGTTACAAATTATATATCAAAATGTATTTCTTCTATAGATTACTACTGTACACCCATTACCGTGTTGTCAACTGAACCTGTTCAAATTGTATAATAGGTACATGATGTATGAGTAGAGTTATGCTTTCCAAACGTTGAGATGAGCTAGGTAAAAATGAATTTATGAAATATTCAAAATTCTGCAAAAGCAGTGCTGTTGATATTATGTGGACAAAACCAAACTAAATGAACTACTGACGTTAATGGAATTTGCTTTAGCAGGAACTAATTTCGTGTGCATTTTATACTTTAATGAAAGCTCAACGCTTCTGAAATAGATTTTTAGAGTCAGTAAATATAAGCTGGAATAAGTTAGTGTCTTGGCAAATTTTTTATTATACTCAGAGAAGACTTACGTCTTTAAAATGCACAAGTGTTTGAAATGTTCGAATGTCAGTTAGTGTCCGATATTCTTGCATTTTATACTTCATTGAAAACATAGATATTTTTGAATGAGTTATTTTAGAGACAGTAATTATTAACTGGAATATAATAGTGTCATGACAATTGGTTTACATTCAGCGAAGGCTTACATCTTTTAAAAATAACAATTACTTGTCAGTTAGTGTCGGGTATTCGTGCAAATTGCATTAGTGTATATGCTTAAAATGGCAGCATTTGATCCCTTGGAGGATGACCCTTATGACACATGCAGACAGCGAGGAACAGGACAGACTGCGCATCCGAATGATGTGGTCAGGTAATTTTCGTATCGTCTGTATTACTGCAATCACTTATTCTCTTTGCGAGCAACGAATGCGCTGATCAGACTGCGTTTATGCACACGTTCTTTGCTCGCATTTGACAAAAGAACTTTTTTCACACGTTACTTCTTACTGGTAATTTCGACAGCGGAAACGTCAGTCACAATAATAACTTCTAAAACCATAGACTCACTCTTGTTTAAAACAAGATATTCCCTAAAACATAGTATCATAGAGATTACTTTTGTTCCAGTGTTTACAGTGATTGCTTAAGAATATAAACATTCCTAAGACGATATTCGAACTGCCACATCATAAAAAGGTACTTGGGACATGTGCGACCAACGAAGACTCAAATCAGCCCGCCCCTCTGCACAGTCTGACCAGAGTCTTCGTTGTCCGCGTGAAGAACCTTTGCATCCTTGGCTATCTAAACTGTGCCCAGCGAAGATTTTGATCAGCCTGCGCGAATGCGCAGGCTGATCTAAATCTTCGCTGTGCGCACATATCCGAAGTTATGTTTTCGTACATAGCGGCTAATATATACTGACAGCTTATTTATGTTTTACTTAGCACATATCAAAAATATAAGCTAACTTGCAACAAGATAAACGATTACATAAAACAAAATAATCCGACCAATTTCTCTGTAACTTTTAGTGTTATTAAATTACTTACAACAAAGTACCTGACAAGCTCTCTGTTGATATATTGCCGCTGAATACATAGTTAATCCAAACTCTGCATGTAGAAAATATCAATGCTAGCTAGATCTAAGAGATAACCTTTCATCTCAACACGATTCTGGCATTAAAGAGTTTTCAACTTAACATTTAAACCCTATGATTGTTACAAGAGAGATTTTGCCAAATTATAAGTTTCGTATTCGGTGAATTGCTGTGCCGTCTGGATGAAGAAACCTTAATCCTTTTCGTTAACAACGTACCAAAACCGGAAATTCCAATCGCAGATGCAAACAAACTCTGTAAAAGGAAAGCATGTAAAGCGGACAAGGTTCGATTGGTGTAAGAACATGTCCTCTGTTGATTTTTTCTTTGACAGTGCACATTGTAAACATTTATTGAAGTACTGCAGAGGTGAAAGCTATTATCATTCCAGTTTCTCTAAGAGAACTAGATTGTTTTCCTGATAAACGCTCAATCAGCAGCCAATCAGATGGAAGGAACCCGCACACTACATGTTGTGCACCTAGAGTTGGGAGCCTATGGCCCCGTTAGGAGAATTATAAGCCTCTGGTACTGTAAGAAGGGGGAGAACCGTATCTAGGTGAACATACAGTAAACTTTCAATGACTCGAACATCGATGGCTGATTCGAACTCGTTCTTTTTATTTTTTTTTTTTTATTTTTTATTTTTTTTTTTTTTTAGTCTCTTTGGAAATCTTCCATTTCCTATAGTTCAAGATATCAAATATTTACGGATATCTTATAGACGTTTTCTTATTTCATCATGAACATGTTTGTTGTGCATACGCATTAAAATAGCCTCATCGATGCGACATACCGTTATTTATAGAGGATCGATAAAAGATCTCTAAATTATCTCTATTGCCTCCTGCTTCCAATCCTGACCCGAACTTCCAATGCCTAGAACAAACTGCCATGGTCCCTAAAATGTTCCCACCATTCAAGACAGACTGTATATGGCCGGGACAGTGGCTGAGTTGGTAGAGCGCCCGCTTTGTGACCGGGAGGTTGTGGATTCGATTCCCGGCAGAGTCATACCAAAGACTTTAAGACTTTAAATATGGAAGTAGCTGATCTTCCGCTTAGCGCTCAGCAATTAAGAAAGTAGAGCTAGGAGTCAGAACTGGTCATCTCGGTGTCAGTATAATGTGGGTGGAATATCATGTCAAGTGTCTGGGGCGTGATATGTCAGTGAGGCAGCACTCTAAAAGTGAGCATTGAGCTCCCTGTCACATCCAGACACCGTCGCGATATAACTGAAAGATTGTTGAAAGCGACGTAAAAAGGGGTCTGAAGCAGATTGAAATCTGAGTTAGAGGGTTTTACCTGAAAACTAACTCATTTACAATGAATGAAACTATGAGTGAAGATACCCAGAAAATGCTACAATTAAAAAGTACAGCCTTACCGAGGCACATAAAATGGAGAGGCGAGGACAAATAATGACAAACATCGCGAAAACTGCCTTAGTAATTTTGACCCCATTAAACCCCACATTTATATAGTAAAACCGGGGTTTATTGGGGTATAAATTATTTTTCTTATTTTGCTAAAAAGCATAGATTGTGGGTACTCGTTAGAACCCTGACAATCTATGTTTTGGGTAGGAATATGGAACTATCAGATTTATTTTATCTGAAAATTTGCCTTCTTTGGTTGTAAAATTTTCAATATATTTGAATAGGCATGTTTTCGTAATGAACAAACGCCACTTATGAATTGTAACAAAGGAACCGTCTTGGAATGATCAGTAGAAAAACTACTGAGGGGGGGGGGGGGGGGGGGAGGGGAGGGAGGGGGGATTTAAACCAGTTTTACTCGCGTGAAACCTCACTATTAATTCTGATGCAGCTCCAAATTACAAATATATGTTCTGTCCACACAGGCGTCCTCTACTTCAAAGTGAAACACATATAATAAAAAACGCTGTGACGAAACAAAGCAAATGGATCAATGGCGAGCTGAAGGCAGAACACAAGAAAATCACAAACAGGACCAGGAATGGCCCGACCACAGAGACATTGGTAGTCAGGCGCCAACTGTCTGAAACAGATTCATCACGAAAATATACCTATATTATTTTGACCCCCTTAAACCCCACTTTTATATAGTAAAACTGGGGTTTACAGGGGTATATATTATTTTTCTTATTTCTGCTCAAACATAGATTGTGGTACTCATTAGAACCGCCTCGTCGAGGCGGTTCTAACGAGTACCCACAATCTATGTTTTGAGCAGAAATATGAAAAAATGTCAGCATTTTTCTCTGATTTTTTTTTTATTTTGTGGTGGTAAAATTTTCAGTATATTTGAATAGGCGTGTTTTCCTAATGTTGAAGAGAGAGTCGATTATGAAAGTCACTGACTTGACTAGATGCTCTAGTACACCGAATTAAACGTGATTTTAGGAACAATACTGCATTACCACTGATGCCTTCCTCGGTTCATGCTTTGTATAATGTTTCACTAATTCAAAAGTACTTCACAGATATGCCGTTGCGTTCTGTTACACTTTATGATCAGATCATATTAATTTATCAAGAAAGATTTTCTTGGAATATTTCGCGCATCTCGAGTATACTTTGGTTAAGCGTTTTGTTGGAATCCTGGTGAGATGAAAGCTTACATCCTGGATCTAGATGCTCATTACATACAGAGTGCAGATTAAACAATAGATTCCGCAGTATAATATCGTCAAAGGACTTGTCAGGTATTCGGTGAATGTAATTTAATGCTTCTGATCGTAATAAAACACATACAAGGTAGATGATTGTAACTTTGGTATTTTATGTCGTGTACAGAATCTCTCCGACTGAAGCATATTTTTGAATCGACCAGAACTGTACACGACATAAAATACCAAAGTATTTCGGAAAAATTCTCAATGGTCAAGTGCTTCATAGAAATGCAAATGATTGTCTTGCTTTTATTGAAGTATTTATCAAGGAGTTGTATAAAATGACCCTTGAGAGCAGTGAACACACACACACACACACACACACACACACACACACACACACCAGAGAGAGAGAGAGAGAGAGAGAGAGAGAGAGAGCTTTTTCTCATCACGAAAACATACCTATATAATTTTGACTCCTTTCAACCCCACTTTTATATTGCAAAACTGGGGTTTACAGGGGTATAAATAGCCTGGCACCACGCTATGAGTTTAACATTTCTAGATTAACAAAGGTAAAATACTCCTCTTAGACAATTTTTCTACACATATCATCTCCCTTACCAGTCAGAAACTCATAGCCTAACTGATCAGCCAAATCAGAGAGGAGGACATTCCAAAAGATTGGATTTTTTTTACATATAAATAGTTTTCATGTTGATTTATGTATCAGTTAGACGGGAGCCAGTCTAGGATATACACTATTTTTCGTATTTCTGCTCAAAAACATAGATTGTGGGTACTCGTTAGAACCACCTCGTTTGAACCATCTTTTCTGTTTTGAGCAGAAATATGAAAAATATCAGATTTTCTATCCGAAACCTTTCAGTTTTTGGTGATGAAATTTTCTATATATTTAAATAAGCGTGTTTTCTTAATGTGTACCTCAGATACATTTTAGGTATTGAAGTTCACTCATGCCTCTCTATTACAGATGTACACGTTTTTCATTACGAAAACATGCCTATTCAAATATACTGAAAATTTTACCACCACAAAATGAAAATTTTCAGATAAAAAATTCAGATATTTTTCATATATCTGCTCAAAACATAGATTTTGGGTACTCGTTAGAACCGCCTCGATGAGGTGGTCCTAACGAGTACCCACAATCTATGTTTTTGAGCAGAAATGAGAAAAATAATGTACACTCCTGTAAACCCCAGTTTTACTTACAAAACGTAAGTTTTAAGGGGGTCAAATTTATATAGGTATGTTTGCGTGATGTTACATTCTAATCACATCTGACAGAAGACATCAGAATGAAATCACTTCTTTGGAAACTATGTTTGTATCCAAACAGGCCGGTTCATGTTTGTTTCCTCTTTCTCCGGGGCTGCGTTCAGTTAATCAATGTGAACGCGAACGTTTTACCCTGGACCCTGGTACATAATGACGAGCGCCAACAGGAGCAGGGATCCAAAGCAAAACACTCGCGAGTAACTTGCACTTCTCAACGCAGTCCTGGTATCATTGGTAATTATGATCTGTGACTGTGGCTATTCCTAGATATCTTCTATACTTCTTTTCCTAGATATCTTATATATATCATGACATATATGGTCATGTTTGGCGTTGGCTGTAATTTTTTTTATCGTGAACCGAGAGTGTATTTAGTTCAGTCCTTGCAAAGTTTTGTTCAAGGCAGACAAATGACTATGATGTGTTTCAACCTGCATAGCTCATTACGAAAACACGCCTATTCAAATAAATTGAAAATTTCACCACCGAGAACTGAAATTTTTCAGATACAAAATCTGATATCTTTCATATTTCTGCTCAAAACATAGATAGGCCGCCTAACAAGTATCCGAATTAATGTTTTTGGGCAAAAATAAGAAAAATAATGTATACCCCTGTAAACCCCAGTTTTATTATACGAAAGTGGGATTTAAATGGGCCAAAATTACATAGGTATGTTTTCGTGATGTTTAAAATTCCTCCAGTGTTTTGAGAATCGGGTTGATTGATTGATCGATTGTGTTGTGGTTTAACAACACGTCAACCCTTGTGGGTCATTTTGTGTCGTCTCCCAGAGAAAGGGAGAAAAGAGATAGAAGAGATAGTAGAAGATATAGTAGGAGAGATGAAAGAGAGGAACGGGGAAGAAAGAGCAACAGGAATGAAAGTGAAGAAACAGAAGAATTAAAAACATTCCCCCTCTACCCTTACCTGCTACAAGGATAGCAGGCCTTGTAAGTCAATATCGTTTGGACGCCCCGTTGACATAAGATACACCACACCTTTGCACCATCCGACCACCCCCAAGAGAACCGGGTTGACCAGGGTCTCTACTCTTGCTCAATACCTACATTTCCCTTATTCCAGTGTTCTATAACTTGCAGTTCCGTGCCGTTCAGTAAGCAAATCTCTTTTGAAATAATATGATAATGATACTACGAAGGAGAGACCGCTTTCTCGAAATTAAGCCTTCCCAAGGTACTGCATCAGGTAAAATGACACGAAACATCAAATAACAACAAACCAACGAAAACCGAGCCAACAAAACGAAGAGGAACTACAACAGATATACCGCCCTAGAACTAACAGATTTTACGGGCATTCAACTCTTCCCGTAGGGTTTCCCTAACTCATCTGCGCTGACAGTGGTTCAACAGAAAAGCAATATGAATTAACATCTCAATACCACGTTAAGTTTAGGGATGACAGGCTCGGAAATGATAAATGTTGTGTTACCATTTTTCGATGGTCGCTCTGCTCTGACATCAAGATATATTTCTAATATCAAGATGTATGGTACAATGACTTTGTGACTTCGTAAGGACATATACGAACGGCAAAGTTCCAGGCACCCCGCCTATCCCTTGAATATTCCTAGAATTTGCAGTCAATTCAAGGCATAAGCTGTCAACTTAGGGAACCATTTGATCCCTATGATGTATGAACAGTGGACAAAATCCCTGATAGGAATTTGCTGATGCACAGAAGGATTTCAATTTGCACATTAACCCATTGTAGTCAGAAGACCCATAAAAGGGTTATTGGCAAACAGTGCAGACCCAGATCAGACGCCGCAGAACGCGGCGTCTGATCAGGGTCTCCACTGTTTGCAAATAGTTTAGCCATTTTTCTCTATGAATACGTAACTCATAGCCGGACATACCTAAAATTGAAATTTGACTCTTTCAATATATAGTGTGGGAGAGTCTATTCAGTATACAATGAGTTAATCATAAGCCCGAAGTCAAACTTTCGCTTGGAATGGTCCAAATAGTGCATGCGTGCATTGCAAAAGCGCCGCCCAGCCATGTGCGTAAGCACAGAATAAAATCTTGGGCCTTTGCCGTCCACAGTTAATTCCAGGTGTCTTTTCTTGCGGTTCAGTCCATACCTGTTTTTCCAACTAACGCCGACTGCTTACAAAACAAACAAATGAAAGTGTATTTTGGCAATGATATGACATTCTGTTTATATTTTCTTATCACTAACAAAATATATTAGCATGTCTGCAAAACATTAAACAGCCACAACGAAATAATCTGGCCAATTTGCTCATTATGATCAGAAGCATTAAATTACTTAAACACAATTTCTTACAAACTGAGTGTTGATAGGATGCCACTGGATACATTCCTTTATCTTTTCTGTACAGTCAGAAAATATCTACAACTTCGAGTTTCGGCAAGCAATCTTATGATGTATCACTTCTGAAACATACGAAGCCGCAGCCTGTGGCTGTGTATGTTTCAGAAGTGATACAGAATGATCTGTACAAGTTATGTACGTCAAGCATACATTATCTTTAATCATATTTAAGGTGCAAAACATTGATCAGACCGGACCGGACTGCATGTATTCCCCAGTTCATATACTAAGGCATTTAGGTATTAGACTTAGGTACCATTTTACATGACCTAACTCATTTGCAGCTCAAGAAGATTCTGAAGAAATATTTCAGATTGCCTTATATACCTTACATATTAGGACAACATGTTGGAGCGAGCAGTAGAGACCCAGTTCAGACTTCGTACGCAGAATCTTTTACATTAAGATTCAGGAAAACACCTTTCAGACAGATTACTAAATGAACAAACCTGACTTATTTTAGGACAACTACGGCATGGAGGTTCGGCGTCCGACTATTTAGAGTAAATATGGTCTATTCGATCTCGCGCAGTACTTAATAAAACTATATTCGAGCTATGTGAATTTTTACAAGAAAATATTATCAAATTACTAGCGAGATATTGAGCTAGGCTTCAAACAGCAAATTGTAAATCTTTTGTGATAAACAATTACCAACACCGTGAGCTTGATGTATAAACGCAACGTGAAACTGTCACTGGGAACTGAAGAAATTATAGAAGTTTTTGGCTTAAAAGCCCCGACGAGTTTCAAGTGTTTATCCACTTATGTTCGAAACGAGTCATGAGAAAACGCGCTGCTTATATCCAGGATAACCACAGGCAGGCCTTTTCCATTATATGTGCAATTCTCCTACGGTACCAGCTCCCATATGAGGGTCCTACAAAAAGTTTTGTAACTGGGTTCGGATTACTTCAGTGCTACGTTTTATCAAACATATTTGTATTACAAACCTTCAAAGTATTCCCCCTTTACTGAAACACATTTTTGTAACCTTTCTACCCAGTCGCGAAAAGCAGATAAATAGTCTTCTTTTGGTATCTATTGGAGACACTGAGAAATAGCGCTGCCAAGAGAACTTCTAGACGTATACTTATTTCCAGAAAGCATTTTCTTAAGCCTTGGAAATAAAAAAGAAGTCACAGGGACGCAGGTCAGGTGAATAAGATGGATGTTTAAAACTTTCACCTTTTCAGAAGCCAAAAAAGACTTAACAACCTCACACTTATGAGAGGAGGCGTTGTCATGTAAAAGGTGGACTCCTGACCATCCTTTGCTTGGTCGTTCCTTATTGTAAAACTCTTTCACTTTCTTCAGTACAGAATTCTTGTAGAATCGGCCAATGACTGTATGACCAGATGGACAAGTCACTTGAACGACTTGCCCACTTGAATTAAAGAAAATTGCGTACATCTTTTTCAAACTTATGGTTCTCTTAGCAATACATGGGCGTTTTTGATCTTTTCGCTTCCATTGCTTATTATCAGCTCTTCTGTGTGGCTTAAACATGTGCACCCAGGTTTCATCACCTGTAAGCTAGCTAGAAATAACCCGACTATTACAGCCTTTGTATGTTTTCAAAAGTTCCCGGGCACATTTAAGGTGTTGTGCCTTTTGCTCCTCAGTGAGCAAATGAGGTACCCACCTAGCGCAAACCTTTCTCAGGTCCAAACGCTTTTTCAGAATTGTTTGCACACTGCCTTCTGATATGCCAGTACAACTAACTATATCTTTGACAGACAATCGCGCATCCTGTTCGACCACAATCTTTACAGCAGCGATGTTAGCCTTGGTACCAGAGGTTTTAGGCCTTCCAGGACGGGTATCATCTTCAACAGAAAATTTCCCAGCCTCAAAAGCTTTAACCCACCTAAAACCTGTGCGCATTGAAATGGTCTGAGATCCATATATACCACACAATTCATTAAATATCTGCTTTGAATCTATATTAAGCCTAATGCGGCATTTAATATAGCTACGAATTTCAGTCTTCTGGTCCATGTTCCAATGTAACAAGTAAATTGGTCAGTGTATATGACTGCATCTATTTCAATTCGAAATAACTCGGTCAGTTGGAAAGCAATTTGCACGAAATGAACGGGTATCGTTAGCTATTCAACACACCATTCAAGTGCAGTGAAGCATTTTAAAATATACCTATGATAAAACTAAGGAAGCCTATTAGTGACAGAACTTTTTGCACGACCCTCGTATGTATGCTCTTGTTATACCCTGGCACAGTGGCGATGGGTATATAGGCTTTGTCCCGTACGTACGTATGTGTGTTCACCGTTTGCCAGAACTCTAGCGCCTAATATATCAGTGGTTTTTAATATAACTTCACACAAATGTTGGGTATGATGATACCTCGAGCAGGTTCGATCTTCAGGGTCCTGGGCTCAAGGTCAAAGTCACTGTGGCTAATTTTAGAAAAAAAAAATCATCGCTATAGCGCCTACATTTATTGATAGATTTTGAAATAACTTCAAACAAATGTTGGGTATGAAAATATCTCAAGCAAGTTTGACTTTCAAGATCCCGGGAACAAGGTCAAGGTCACTGTGGTTATTTTTAGGAAAACTTTGTCATCGCTCTAGCGCCTACATTAATTGATTGATGGATTTTGCTGTGACGTCACACAATTGTTGGGTATTATAATATCTCGAGCAAGACTGACTTTCAGGTCAAGGTCAATGTGACTATTTGAAAAAACAAAAAACAAAAAAAAAACTTTGTTATGGCTCTAGTGCCTACATTTATCAATGGGTTTTTTTATATGACCACACAAATGTTGGGTATGACAATATCTAGAGCAAGATCGACTTTGAGGCTGCTGGGCTCAAGTTCAAGGTCACTGTGGCTAATTTTAGAAGAACTTTGTTATGGCTCTAGTCTAATCAATGAGTTGTAATATACACAAATGTTGGGTAGGATAATATCTCGAGCTAGTTCAACTTTCAGGGTCCTGGGCTCAAGTTCTAAGCCACTGTGGCTATTTTTAGAAAAATAGAAACATTGTCATTGCTATAGCCCCTATATTTAGGGGATTTTAACATAACTTTAGACAACTGTTGGGTATTGTTATATCTCGAGCAAGGTTGACCTTTTAGGTGCTGGGCTTAAGGTCAGGGTCACTGTTGCTACTTTTAGAAAAACTTTGTTATGGCTCTAGTACCTACATTGTATTGATGTATTTTAATATAATTTCACACAAATGTTTGGTATGATAATATCTCAAGCAAGTTCGACTTTCAAGGTGCTGGGATGAAGGTCAAGGTCGTTGTGGCTATTTTTAGTAAAACATTGTCATCGCTCTAGTGCCTACATTTATCAATGAATTTTAATATAATTCCATATAAATTTTGTGTATGATAATATCTCGAGCAAGTTTAACTTTCAGATTGCTGGGCTTAAGATCAAGTTAAGTGTGGCTATTTTTAGTAAAACATTGTCATCGCTCTAGTGTCTAAATGTTTTAATAGATCATAATAATTCGTAACACAATTATTGTGTATTATAATATCTCAAGCAAGTTCAGCTTTCAGGTTGCTGGGATCAAGGTCAAGGTTTCTGTGGCTATTTTTTAGAAAACAAACTTTGACATCGCTTCAGCCCCTGCATTTATCAATTAATTTTAATATATCTTCACACTTTTGTAAGTATGATAATATCTCGAGCAAGTTAGACTTTCAGGGTCATGGGCTCAAGGTCAAGGTTGACATGACTGAAATATTTTCTATCATGTGAGATCTAATCCCTCCCAACCTGAAAATCTGAATGTTTACGATACTGTACCTTAATGTCAAGGTAATACATGTCCTTTACATTAAGGTCACAGGCTTTTTGTTTCTTCATTCACATTACTATTATATGTCATGAAATTCACCAGTTCAGTGTTTGCCCACACCAAGTAGTTTTGTGCGAGGGAATATGTATCGCCTTCGATGCCTTGTTAAACGTTTAAAGTTAGTGTTTTCTACTGACCGTTCCAAGGCGGTTCTTTTGTTGGAGTTTTTCTTTGTTCGTGCGTCGATGTTTTCATATGTGATGTTAGTTTCTTCATCGTATGTTCCTCATCGGTCCTTCTTTGGTGCCTTGGGAAGAATCTGCTTCGTGACTGTGGTATTTTCTGGATATCTTAACTTATATTTGCGCCTGGATCGAATAAATAAATAAATAAATAAATAACTTGCTACAACAAGTAGCTTTTTTCTTGGTGATTCAACATTTCAAGGACTAAGACCTTATCTGCGGCGTGTTCGGAACAATATCATATATTTTGTAATTCACTGAATAGCTTCGTCAAGATAGAATATCACATTATTCCACAAGGTGATGGTTTTCGATGAGAACCGAAACGGTCACAGCAAGTGAATATATCTTGTTAGGTAAGACGACAAGATGTTTGTGGAATAATTATATATTTTAGTTCATTTTCGTTGTCAAAGCAGGAGATAATCTTTCAAAATGCACATATTCTGAACGGTTGATTCTATTGGCCACCAAGTTAAGGCGCTTTTGTTCAGAATAATACTTGAGCATATGTCTATCTTGCAAATAAGCAATTATAGAGATTATAACCATTGTTGACAATCATACCGTCTTAATCCACATAAAACTACATTCGATATTACTAAATATGAAGTAATTTAATCAGATAACATACGAAACGTTCTTTATAGCTGACTATTTGTCCTCATCTATAGATATTTATGTATTTTTCACGAGTGTGTAGTGCTGGTTCTGCGTCAGTCATTTGTCGAAAAAATCCACAGAGTTTACTTATGTAATCGCTAATAAGCCAGCCGCCGTAAGCGCGCACATTTAGATTGACAATACAAATGTAAAGGTGTCCAAACTAATGCTAAATTGACCAAAATTAAAGAAACTACTAAAACATAAAAGTAATCATAACCATACTAAAATTAGTGGCCTTGACACACGTGCGTATCCTTTTTACCGTCATCGTCACCACTGAATCTAAACTTGCTCCACGAAAAACTGTTGAATAAAAATCTGAAATGTTGAAGACTAAAACAGACTAAACGAGGAGAAGTTGAAACGTGATAGTAATAACTTCTGAGTATAGCACAGAATCAATAAAGTAAAGATACCCAGGAAATGCCATAATCACAAAGCACAGCCTTCGCGAGGCACCAAAAGAAGAAGAGATAAAAACAAAAAACAAAAACAAACATACAAAAAAAAAAAAAAAAAAGCTCCACATATGAAACCATCGACATACACAAGAAGAAGGACAGCAACAGAGATACCGTTTTGGAACAGTCAGTAGCAAAACTAATTGGACGTGGGATGGGGATGCTTAAACCAGTTTTCCCTTGCGCGAGACCTCGCCCTCATTTCGTGTGCAGCTCCAGACTAAAAACATGTGATTGATCGGTCCGTATAGGCGTCCTCTACCTCATCAGTGAAACATCATAACGAAAAAGCACAATCACACGCACTATAATGAAACAAAGCAAATGGTTCAATGGCGATCTCTCTGAAGTCCCGACATACGAACTCATAAGGTTGATAAATAAAAGCATGCTTGTTTTGTTTGGTCGGGCCTATCATGTCCTGTTTGTGGGTTTCTGCTGTTAAGGTTTCAAATCACCACTGAGCCCTTATCCCTTGGCAGGTTTGTGTTTCGTGTATGTCTTGAATATTAGAGAAACCTCAATGCAATAATTACAACTTAAATCCATTTAAGCCTAGCGTCCCATAAAAGAGACATTGGCAAACACCACTGACCCAGATTAGATACCGCAGACCGCGGTATCTGATCATCAGGGTCTACACTGTTGGCATTAAGTTCAGGGTGTTCTACAAAACATGATCATAATAAAACCTTATTAAACACCCCATATATAAGAAATGAACCTGTCCAAAGATGTAAGGTAGAAGAGTCCACTCGGCATAAATGGCTTAATATATCTAAGTCGATTTATAATCAGATTCTTAGTCCAACTTCACATACCATTCCTTGGGTAAGATGCACCGAATAAAAATAAAGATATGGAAATCTTTAGTTAAAAATTAGGACGGAGATGTCCAGGAAAAGCCACAATCATGGAATACGGCCTTCCATGCCTTTCTTTGTATTCCGAGGGCATGAGTTTCATCAATGACTTTAAGTTCTTTACGCCATTGATCACTTTGTATTGTTTCATCACAGTTTGTGTGCGGTTATATATGTTTCATTGTGATGTTTCATTGACGAGTTATAGGACCTCTATGCGGACAGAACGTATGTTTTATAATTTGGAGCTGCATAGGATTTAAGGGTGAGGTTTCGCGCGAGTAAAGGTTTAAGTCTCACAGTTCGTGCGTCAGTGGCTTCACACGCAACGTATATTTGGGGTTGTTTGTTCCCGATCTCCTTCTTTGATTCCCCAGGAAGACTGTGCGTCCTGATTGTGGCATATCTTGGGTATCTTCACTTATATTTTGACATTCGTGAGAATTTAAAAGTTGATCTAACACGGATATCATTCATAAACTTCGCAAAGCAATTTCTAAGGTTTGTCGCGACATTCCACATTATTGTTTTAATAAGTATGGCGTCGGCTTGAAAGCAACGGGTCTATCGGAATTGAACTTTACGTTGACTTATATTAGCAATTCAAAAGGAAAGTAGGTACAACTGATATCTCTGTACAGTGTAAAACAATTATATCTAAATACACAAGCGTAGGGAGTTGTCAAGTTCTTGTCTAACGACACGTCAACCTTGTGGGTCTTTTTTTTTCCATCTCCGACAAAACGGAACGGAAGGATTAGATAGAAAAAAAAGAGAAATAAAAGGAGGAAAAAGGAAAATGCGAATGACAGTGCAGAAGCAGATCCGAAGAAATTCTAACATGTCTCCTTTCTCAATCTGCTGCAAGCCGAACGGTCCCTACCACTACTCTACAACAAGGTACGAAGTAAATGTATAGCGGTCAATCCATTCAATACTGACGACTTTGCTTCAGTTGCGCGAAGGTGGTACGGGCCTACGACTGAATGACGGTACCAACTTAAATAGGAGGTTTTGCGCGAGTAAAACTTGTTAAGCCCCACAGTATTATTCTACTGACCGTTCCTGAGGCAGTTCCTCTGTGGCAGTTTTTCTTTGTTTATGCGACGGTGGTTTCATATGTGGCGTTTGTTTTGTCATTTTTTGTTCCTCATCTCTTGTTCTTTTGGTGCTTTTGGAAGGCTGTGCTTCATGATTGTGGCATTTCCCATGACGAAAACATGCCTATTCAAATATATAGTAAATTACACCTCCTAAAAATGAAAAAAATCAGATAAAAAATTCTGATATTTTTCACATTTCCGCTCAAAGCATAGATTGTGGGTACTCCTTAGAACCGCCTCGGCGAGGCGGTTCTAACGAGTACCCACAATCTATGTTTTTGAGTAAAAATAAGAAAACATATATACCCTGCAAACCCCAGTTTTACTATATAAAAGTGGGGTTTAAGGGGGTCAAAATTATATAGGCATGTTTTCGTGAAGAGTGGAATTTTCACTTACATTTTGTACAGGTGACAGATTCTTGACATAAACGGCTTTGGTCGGATCCAACGGGATCCTAAATGTACTAGTAATTGGCATTTACTCTGATTTCAGACTTTCAGTGGGCCCTGGATTCTGCTTTATAATAGTTGTTTGATAATTGTACGTAATGTGTATCTGTGATTTTACTGAATACTTTATATTTCCTAAGCGTATCGCGCACTTATAATAATTTTGGATAGCATCAGAACCAAGAATGAGGTTAGGGTCATGTAAAACTCATTTAAGTTTCCATGTATAGTCATTATACTGGCTATACGTAGATAGTTCTTTTGCAGTTCGCCTTCGTTCATTTCGTCAGTGATGTTTGAGTTTGGCGCTTCCAACGTCTTATGTCCCTTACTTCTTCTACGATTCCTTCGGAAAGCAATGATTTGTAATTGCGGCTAGCATTTTGTTTTGCTAGGGACGTTTCATAATGTTGAGATCGATTTTGATTACGTTTAAATTTATATAGAATTACTGCAGCAGTTTATCAGTATGTAATTAAACACTGCATTGCATAGTAATATAAGAAGTTTACAATTTTAACCTTGACCCGTGATACTACACGTATAGACATCAAATTATCGTTTTTTAGCTGACTTTTGAGCCGACATGATCTCTGCTTCTAAGTATTTTTATCATTTTTTGATTCATCCATATTTAATACTGATATTTTATAGGCAATGAAAATGTTCAAGAATAGTGTATGGTCGTTTTAGGTGATGGCCAGGGCCCAGTTGTTCAAAGCATCGTTAGCTTAACGAGCTCGTTAAGGGTCATTTCGTTAACTGTTTTTAGCGGATTCAATATACAATTTTCTGATATTTTTTGCTGAAAAAATGTGAGTAGCTTTTGCACAGCAAAAAAATTCAGCATGTTTGCGTATCACTCGATGTAAATTTTAACAAATCGTTAACTAATGATATCGTTAGCTTTGAACAACTGGGCCCAGAATGTTATTAAAATGATAATCTTGTGAAGTTGTAGTTAAACGTTGAGTGTTTTTAAACTGGTTTTAAGATTCGCACAACCGCAGTCTTGTTGTCCGTTCTAATATGGAGCTTTTGATGCTGTCCCTCTTCCTTTGTTTGTTCTGTTACCTGAGAGCATTTGCTTTTTATTGTATTATTGCTTTATGTTTAACCCTTGGGTCCTGTGATAATGGCATTTTCTTGGTATCTATACAGTCGAACCTCAGTGGCTCGAACACCGATGGCTCGTTTACCATGGCTAATTCGAACTCATTTTTGAGTCCCTACGAAATTCTTCCGCTAGCTCAAGAAAACAAACATTTAGGGAATTTTTCTTATTTTTATCATGAAATTATATGTTGTGTGTACTCATTAGAATCGCCTCGATTTGTATGTTGTGTGTAATTAGAATCACCTCATCGAGGCGATGCTAATGAGTACACTCAACATACAATTATGTGAAGGAAAAAAAATCCCTAAATTATCGCTATTTGCTTCCTGACCTGGCACCATGATTAACCCTCAGTGGCTCGAACTACCCATGTCTCGAACAATTTTCTATGGTCCCAAAGACGTTCGAGCCATTGAAGTTCGACTGTATTTCTATTATACAATGACGGTACACGACAATGTGGAAAGTACACTTCTTAGTCATAACTCTTAATAAGCCAGTTTTTAAAATAAAAATATTGATATCTGCCCTTATTTTGCAACAAAATACCGTTTATTGTGAGTACTCATTAGAAGCGCCTCTACGCTTCAAATAAGTTCCCACAGCATGTTTTGTAGAGAAATATAAAAATACAGTAAAAATCCGCTATTACGACCACTGGAAGTTACGACCACTCCACTATAAAGACAAGCTTTTGTCAATCCCATACGTTTTCCAAGGTTTCTGACAAATTGCTATATGCAAACAGTGTACACCAAGCTCAAACTGGTCAGACTGATCAGAGTCTACACTCTTTGCCGTTCTATTAATTATTTTAAGATACTACTGCATAAATGCAATAATTTGGCTAAACATGAATGAAATAAAGTGTTCGAAATTTTCATATCAATTTAGGACCACCCCACTAATAACACCATTTTTAGATTGTCCAAAAGTGGTGTTAATAGCGGACATTTACTGTATCGTGATACCTCTTGTCTACATCTATTTACGCTATGTCCTTTACACTGTATATAGGAAATAAGGACGACATTAAAAAAAAAGCCTATTTAAATATACTGAAAATTTTACCACCAAAAATGAAAATTTTCAGATAAAAATTCGGATATTTTTCACATTTCTGCTCAAATGCTTAGATTGTGGTACTCGTTAGAACTGCCTCGGCGAGGCCGTTCTAACGAGTACCCACAATCTGTTTTTGAGCAAAAATAAGAGCAATAATGTATACCCCTGTAACCCCCTGCCCCTCCCCCGCCCCCCCCCTCCCCCCACCCCCGAGTTTTACTAAATAAAAGTGGGGTTAAGGGGTCAACATTATATAGGCATGTTTTCGTGATGGATGCCGGTTATGGCATTATAATTCCATGCCAGTTATAACATTAGATTCAATACAAAATGTAGCAAGAAGCAATAAACAAATTAAAAAGCTGATTGAAAAAATTTGTTAAAATCCGCCTTACAATATTCCCCTGCATACCCCTGGCTTCACTATATATCAATGTGGAACATGGGGTATCCGATACATGAACATGTTACCGTAAATCATATATCATTCTGCCTGAAGTAATTCTTTATTAAATCATATAATGTTACATTCGTGCATATGTAGAAGTTAAACACCGAACAAACATTCTTATTAAATTTCCCAAACAAACATTAGTTTTAAGCGAATTCAGGCTTGTCGTAATTGATAGCTTTGTGACAGGAGCATTAAATCCAATTAAACAAACAGAACAGACTGTTAATTGGGTGTAATAATCACATTGACATTGATTTGAACTGCTTATATTTTCCACAAAGTGTAAGATTCGTGTCTGGTTAAACCAATACTAATATATATTCAGTTAGTTAAACGAAGCAAAAGGGGTTGAAATAATTTAGATTATACACTACGTGATAATGGGGTGTAATTTTTGTAACCTCGTTTTCGGTTCGCCGTATTGTAACACGACTAATATGCCCTCTCGCGATTTAAACACTATTTTGAATACGTTTTACTATGCTTAGAGTGCGGAAAAAGTTAAGACGGAATGTTTTGACTCAAGATAATATTTAAGCTTAAGTGAACAAATACTATAAAGAATGTCTGGGCTGTATATATCAGATTACACGACTAGGACTCGTACTCGTATATTTCTATAGTTTGATTGACAGTCGCGTAACCCAGGGCGTCTAAATGTTGTGATTAAGTGTTAGTAAAATCAGTTTGAAGTAGTTTTGCCTCAAAATGTAGAGGCACAGATAATATCTCTAGTCTGATTCATTGAAACTTGGTAAAACTCTTATTAATGATACTAAACAGAAGGTTATGCTACGCACTGTGCAGATGAATAGTTGCATGGGCTACATATACTTGTGTATCATTCACAGTTTTGTTTGTATATTTTATTTGCACCTGGATATTGTCACGCAATGTCCTTTTAAGGGGGGTCGACATTGCATATATTTGACACGCATATGATGTTACTATGCGACCTTGTGTTGTATGTGAGAAACAGAGCAAGTGTGCCAATACTTATGGTAAATACGATAACAGGAGAATTGTGTAAACACAGCCCTCCCGAGGCCCCGGATATGGGTTAAATGATATGAAATGGCATCATAAAATGACGCTTCAACGAAAACAGATCGAGAAAACGACAAAAAATTGCAACAGAAACATCGCCTTCGAATGGTCAACAGCAGAACTGTAGTGGCCTGGTTTTACGAGCGCTCAATCCTCACTGTTAATCCTCTCCACTGATACATTCTATAGCACCCAATGATTCGGGCAGCGGACAGCGAAGGTCCTACTCAGACTGCGCATCCTGATCGGACCTTCGCTGTCCGTGCATGCCCGAAGGCGGCCTAAATATAATTACTGCATTATGGTTGCACATGAGCTGTTTACTTTGTGAGTGTACCACCACCTCTTTTGACTTAACATCACGAAAACAGCCTATATAGTTTTGACCCCTTTAAACCCCACTTTTATACTGTAAAACTGGAGTTTACAGGGGTGTACATTAATTTTCTTATTTCTGCTCAAAAACATAGATTGTGGGTACTCGTTAGAACGGCCTCGCTGAGACAGTTCTAATGAGTATCCACAACCGATGTTTTGGGCAGAAATATGACAACTACCAGAATTTTCCATCTGAAAGTTTTCATTTATTGGTGGTAAAATTCTCAATATATTTGAAGGCTCGGTTCGATATGTGTACAGATGGCACAGTAGAGTTCAAACTGGTGTGTAAATATGTCCGATGTCATTTTACACAGTGGATGATGCTTATCCGATAAAATTAATAAAAACAGAAAAAAAGCAAACAAACAAACAATCAAAAAAAAAAAAATAAAAAAAAAATAAAAAAAAACACACCAAGAACTGCAGATACCAACCTGTGTAACTAAAAAAAAAATGGAATAGCTCTGCCGTGACCAGGATTCGAACCTGGGTTGTCGCGGCCACAACGCGAAGTACTAACCACTATACGATCACGGCTGTCGCTGAACTGTCTCTGAACTGTCGCTAATCGGCTTAAATTGTCAATGCACCACCCATAGAAATACTTATTGTCCAAAGTCCCTTGCAATCAGTGTAGACACAGATATGTCGAAGATTGGCTCCAGACTCCAGTGACTAAATATTTTTCTCATAATCCGGTTAGATAATCCACTAAAACAAAACAAAAAAAAATATCATGACTATAAAGGCTGGTCACTATAGTGACCAGCCTTTATAGTCATGATTTACTTTGGTTTTATTTTAGTGGAATAATAAAAAGGGTTATAAGAAAACAATATTTAGTCACTGGAGACTTGAGCCAGTCTTAGATATGTCGCAGTAGCTGCAGTGACTGATTAGAGTTTGCCCTGTTTACCATTGTTTCAGCAATTTGCAAAACAAACACGTAAACACACAAACACACACACACACAAGAAACATTTACTGTGCATGCAGTTTCTATGTAATATTTCTCTATGGGCCGTTTTCTGGCTATATTTGTATATAAACGTGTTTAACGCATTTATGCCAAGTGGACTCTTCTATCTTAACTCTTGGACCGGCCAATTTCCAACAGAAGAGTGTAAAGTCAGTTTTATTACTGCCATATTTTATAGAACTTCCTTTTTGTAATGAAAACAGTGTAGACCCTGATCAGACACCGCGTTTTGTGGCGTCTGTTCTGAGTCTACACTGTTTTGACTGTCACCCAGAAAGGTATAATATAAAGATTATTATATGGTAATTTTCATATCATACCCCATATCAACCCGAGACACCCATATCAGCCCGAGGGCTGATATGGGTGTCTCGGGTTGATATGGGGTATAATATGAAGATTGTCATATCATAATCTATTTATCATACATTTTCTTTCTGACAAGTTTGCCTATTTGATATCGTATGCAGAGCCAAAGGCAAGACCGCCGAGTGCTCCGAATGTGGTGATATGGTTTTTTTGCCCGGGTAAAAAAAGTCGTATCACCCACGTGACCTGCAAGGTGATATGCGGTTTTTGCCCGGGCAAAAAAGCCGTATCACCCACGTGTCCCATTAACACACCTTTTGCGCTCCACATGAGTGATGTGTGCTTGAAAGCCATGTTAGTATCACAAATACAAAATTAACATATTTTCTAGTAAGTGTATGATAAAGATGTTTTATTACCCTACTCATGTTTTAAAGGAAATGTTTTCTTTTGATCGCTATGATCATTAGATACTGGTAAATATTTGATCACGTGAGCGGGAGATAGACCAAAATATGAGTCTGGGTGATAATCAGGCTGGCTTTTGTCACCGGTGAAAATGTGTTAGAAAATAAAAAAGGCTTTATAACTTCTCATATAGTAGGTTGCTAATAAAATTGTATATGTGCATAAGGGTTGAAGTTAATATTTACTTGATTGCATGACTGCATCTTTTCTTGCAACTGCATACAGGTAACTGTACTTAATTACCACAAAAGATAATTGTTCCATTGGTTGATGTTAATAACGGTAAGCATGACATCTGACTGTTACGGACAATAATTCTTTCATCCCTGCAGACCAAAACACCATTTGTTTGCAGACAGCGCGGATCCTGATAAGACTGCTGATAATCATCAGAATCTACACTGTTTTCCATTTTGTGTCGATTTTTGACGAAGCACCTATTTGGAACAATGGTTCTGGCCAGATTCAAAGATGGAAGAGTCCACTTCAGAAACTCAGGAATGAAAATGCTAAATTGTAAATGCTTCACAGTTTATGCCCTGATTTTTTTTTTTTTTTTTTTTTTTTTTTTTTTTGGAGGGGGGGGGGGGGGAAGGTGGAGTTTAACGACACGTCAACCCTTGTGGGTCAGTTTTGTGTCGTCTCCCAGAGAAAGGTAGAAAAGAGATAGAAGAGATAGTAGAAGAGATGAAAGGGACAGCAGTGGGGGGGGGGGGGGAGGGGGGAGGGGGCAGTGAAGAAAGAGAGGAACAGGAGGGAAATTGAAGAAACAGAAGAAATAAAAAGCATTCCCTCTCTGCCTTTACCTGCAAGAAAGATACATGTAGCAGACCTTGCCCAACTGTGAGCCAATATCAGTTGGACGCCCAGGTGACGCGAGATACACAACACCTTCGCACCATCTGACCCCAACCCCCCCCCCCCGCCCCCCCGAATTATTTCTAGGTAGTTTAGTAAACAAAGGCATGATTACAAGAAAAGAAACGAAAACTCTGGATTGTGTTATTTAAAAAAACATAAAAGGTAAAATTTGGATATTCATTTCCAGTGATCCAGCAAATATTGCTGATATGCCACTGATTTCCTGTCTATATTTTATACAAATTTGCAAACATTAAGCTCCTCGCTTTTTTAAGTCTACTTAAACAGCTATCCTTATAAAGAATGTCCAAAACAAGAAACGGAATATGACGTGTAGTTACCCCCCGCTTATTTAAAGTGACTGACACAGATCTTGGAAGAGGTGACCTCTGCCAGGCTCTGACAGGTGTAAGGGTAACTTGTACTCCCGATGTTTTTCTACTTTCATATTTAAAGTGCCATACAGAATGTGCAATTCTGCTAATATATAATACAGAATTGTCTGAATTATACATTTTGACAAATTCTGACATCAAAGCAGGCAATAAATGCATAAATGAATAAATAAATAAAACAAATAAATAAAAGAAAGAAAATCAGAAACAGGCAAAATTTTTGGATATATTTATTATGGAACAATAGTCATTTGGAACTACACAGTGTTCTGTCAATTTTTAGTAGTCCGTGTCCTGAACGGTATTGCGTCCATCAGGTAGCTTCTATAAAACATCCCTTCATTGTTTGCGATATGCACAATGAAACTGCCTGTTGAAGATATCCGAGCATTAACCAATTTATGCCTGGCTTCCCATAAAAGGCATATAGGCTAACCGTGTACAGCAAATCAGACGCCGCAGAACGCGGCCTCTGATCAGGGTCTACACTGTTTGCATCAGAAACATAGGAATTTCTATATAACATGATAATAATAAAAATAACCAAACATCCCTTTTATTAGAAATGGGCCGGTCCAAAGAGTTGAGGTAGAAGACTGCACTCGACATGAAGGGATTAGTAATACACAATAAACACCGCATTTACCATAAATATCGAGACACCTTAACTCGATATCATACTTGCTCTTAAATTCAACATGTCCATTTAGTATATGTTGATATGTCTAAACTGATGCAGTCAGGCAGATTCTGGTGAGACGATGATTGCAAAGACCCATCTGCCTCGATTTATATATTTATTTTTTTTTAACAAAAAAAAAAAAAAAAAAAAAGAAAAAAAAGCAAAAAAGAATATATATATATAAGACGACCAATGTTGTCTACATGTTCCAAGTGTGGAAAACAATATGTTGGTGAAACCGGTGATCATGTGAACCAACGGATGAACGGCCACCGAGATGACTAGAAACAAAAGCGGTTCGAGAGGTCTCCTGTTGCAGAACACTTCTGTTCACCAGAACATGATTTCCTCAACCACGCCACGCTTTGTTGCTTAGACAATAACCCGGAGTGGACAGATCGAACCAGGAAAGCAAGAGAGAGCTATTGGATCCGACGTCTGAACACTCTACGGCCATATGGGATCAACAAGGGCGACCAGAGTCAGGGCATGCGACAGCTTATGTGGAGCGTTTCGTTTGTGTGATTTTGAGTAGGTTGGGCCCATTTGCCTTACGTACTGGTAAAAAAACACTCAGGTTGGTGTATATCCTTTTCTGTGTAAGGTTTATGTGCATTGTATTCATTGCGTATATGGCCACAGTAGTGTTGATAGTAAAGATAAGCTTTATACGCTTTGCACATTGTGTTGATAGTGAAAATAAGCTTTATACTTTTTGTATGTTGTGTTTACGCGTATTGTTTACATTTCACATATATCTAAACACGATCAGTTATCAAGTCGCATTGAACCAGATAACATGGGCCCGAAAAGGGCATAATCTTTTATTCGTAATTTTTACATTTTTATGTTATTTTTTAAAAGAGAAAACCTCTTAAGAAGGCGAAAGCCGAAAGGCCTCAGGTAAACAAATCATTGCACTATTAATGATAAATGATTAACTCTCAACACACACACACACACACACACACACACACACACACACACACACACACACACACACACATATATATATATATATATATATATATATATATATATATATATATATATATACGAGGGATGTTCGAAATGAATTGCTTATTTCTGTCTGGAGACTTCAAATTTCAAGTTAGCCCAAAAGTACTCATTTCATGCCCTCGAAGTACTCCCCGTGGCTAGAAATGCAAAGTTTCAGCCGATGTATCCACTTCTTGAAGGCGTCACGGTACGCTGATTTGGGCACAGTAATAAGGTACTGATGAATGGCAGATCTAAGTGCCTGTCGGGACTGGTATTTCCGCCCAGCAAGGAATGCTTTCAATTTCGGAAACAAAAAGAAATCACATGGGGCAAGGCCTGGAGAATACGGGGGGTGAGGCAAAACAGTTACTTTTTCTTTCTTCAAAAACGCCGTAACTATTGCGAAAGTATGAGCTGGGGCATTGTCATGTAGAAGACGGACATGTTTAAAACCAGTGGCAGGGCGTCGTTTCTGATAATACTTTTTCAGTTTCTTCAGTACTACGTCTTTGTAGTACTTTCCGGTGATGCTTTTGCCCTTTTTCACTGGCACTTTTATTGCGACTCCTTCACCAGAGAAGAAGATTGCATACAAAATCTTCTTTGTACTCAAAGAACGTTTGGCAATTATTGGGCGTTTGCTGTGTTTAGTGGCCCAGATCTTATTGCTAACCTTTCTGACGGGCTCAAAATAATGGACCCAGGTTTCATCACCTGTGACGACATTGGCAAACTGCTTTTTGTCATATTTTGGAAACATTTGAAGCAGCTTTTTGGCCACTTTAACCCGTTGCCTTTTTCGCTTGTCAGTCAACAGATGTGGCACCCATCTAGCAGAAATCTTTCTGACTTTCAAATGCTTCTTCAAAATAAGGTGAACCGTTGATAGTGATATGCCTACCTTTCTTGCAATATCACGAACTGTAAATCTGGCATCTCCTTCAATGATTTCCTTTATTTTGGAAACGATTTCTTTACGAGATGCAGATTTTGGCCTACCTGATTTCGGTGCATTTTTGATGAACTCTACACCAGACTCAAATTTCTTTTTCCACCGCCGAACTGTGTCATAAGACACACAAGAAGGTCCTAAAGCAGTAGAAATTTCAGTCATCAGCTTTTTCAAAGAACAACCAAGTTTTGAGCGAGCTTTGATGTAAGCCCGTATTTCATCTTTTTTGTCGACGCTTCTACCAACAATTTTTACTGCAGTGGTCAATGACTGCGTGTATTCAAATGGCACATTTTATGTCTTACACTTAGTCTAACATGTATATTTATACACCATTGTGTAGATATTGAATAACCCTATACAGGTATGTATTGGTTTTTATCGTGCCCCACGTGGATATCGAGCTAGAGGACAATAAGCAATTCATTTCGAACATCCCTCGTATATATATATATATATATATATATATATATATATATATATATATATATATATATATATATATATATATATATATATATATGTAGATGCTAGGAATACTCTTTACTAGATCAATTAAGGTGTGGAATTCTTCCACTGAGAGTTAAACTAGGGTGCTTTAGCTGACCAGAAGACAGAATAGTGGAGCTATCGAAGATAAAAAGCCGTTTATTTTAATCTGCTGAAATATAGAGCTGAAAGACATATAGAGGTGAAATATAGAGGTGAAAGTTACACCGTATAGCGTGCAGGAAAATTAATTATCAGGAATTTGAACTGAAAAGTTAAAATATTTTTTAACTATTGAAGACATACATTTCACAAACTTCATTAAGACATATATCAGTTTATAGTTAGGCGCAGTTCATTACATAATAAGGTATACCAGGCATTTCGTAAATCAGTATTTTTATTTTCATTTGGTGTTTTATAATCGCATATGCATCTCATATAGGTAATTCTTATAGATAGTCAAAGACAACAACATATTTGGCTCATACACTGCACTGACCGACCAAATGGACCTTGTGATTTGCCGTTTGTTTATACGAGTATGTGTCAGGACATCTCTATTGCATGGGACAGATCCTGATAGATACCAAGAGACAGCCCAGCATGCATGCTACACAAATCTATAGCGGGCCGTTATCGGCCCGTCAGGGTAACTGACGGGCCGATAACGGCCCACTGTAGATTTATAACGAATGCTAGCTGGGAGAAGGTGGACCGATGGGTAATAGTTAATGTCTTTTTATTAGACAGACTGAACTATTACTAATTCTCTGTGCTTATACTTAAACAATTTCTTATATATGTATGCTTGCAATGACTCACGGGCCTTCATAACAGGGTGAGTTTCGAGTAATTATACATATCACATTTATATGTTTGACGTACACTCACTAGTCATCTATCTATCTATCTATCTATCTATCTATCTATAAGGTCAAATATTTGTTGGAGTCATAAATTGAAGGTACTTATCAGATGTCTATCTCTATTTATCAAATATTCTACTTACCATAAATGCGCCAACAGTTTGCCTTTACATACATGTATTATTGTCTTCAAGAGAAAAAAAAAAAATAAATAAATAAAAGAGAGTAAAGACGAAGAAATAATCTGCGAGTGAAAGTAATCTGTAAATGATAGCACAACAAACCAGTTAGGTTGTCAGAATACATATTCTTAAAACAAGACATTAATGCGGCAATAGATTATTTTATTAATAAACATTTATACTCAAATAATCCTGCGCAGTGATCAATTGGTTTCTAATCCTTATAATGCTTAGCGTCTGATCAGAGTCTACACTGTTACCATATACAACATGGTAATAATAGAAATTAACCACACACACCTGCTATTGGAAGGGGGCCGTTCCAAAGAGAAGCTAGAAGAGTACTCCGCATAAATTGGTTGGTAAAATCCCCAAGTATTGTCTAAACTCTGTTTTGCTCAAACATTGATGAAATCGGAGACCTAGTATCTATCATGTCCTAACAGTTTAAGAAATATTATAGAAATAGTTTAGAACTTGTCATTGATCTAAGTACACTGAATGTGTTTATGAGTTAAGACGACTGACTTTTCATGCACCAAGTCACCGCCGCTCAATTAATTGTGATTTATTGCCAAAGGGAAACAACTCAACTAAGACTGTTGACTTTTAGGCCTGGTCTGTGATCTGTTGCTTTCTTGTAAATGTATAGATGTTTCACATTGTATTGCCACATATAATGTATGTTTACATGTATGCCGCAGTTTAACCCATTTCTGTCCAAAGGACAATTCTACCTCTCTGTTTGGACAGGTTCATTTCCAATTTAAGGGGTATCTGGTCTGTTTTTCTAAGAAATTAACGTTCTTAAAGCAAACAGTTCTGCGGCGTCTGATCTGGGTCTACAGTGTTTGCCAGTGTCCTTTCCATGGGACACCAGGCATAAATGGGTAAAAATAAAATAGAATGGTCCGTACCTTCATGAATGCGAAGAAAAATATTACGAAAACAAGTCTAAACAAATATACTGAACATTTTACCACCAAAAAATGCAAATTTTCAGATAAAAATTCTGATAGTTTTCTTATTTCTGCTCAAAATTTAGATTTTGGGTACTCGTTCGAGGCGGTTCTCACGAGTATCCACAATCTATGATTTTTAGCAGAAGTAAGAAAACTAATGTATACCCATGTAAACCCCAGTTTTACTATATAAAAATGGGGTTTAAGGGGGTCAAAATTATGTAGGTATATGTTTTCGTGATGAAGACTCAGGCTGGCTGGATATCCGCCCAGGGTGACCAAATTCTCTCTATATATATCCTCTGTGTGCGTGTGTGTGCGCGCTTGTGTTCTCTTAGTATAAATAAATAACAAAAAAAAAAAACAAAAAAAAAAACAAAAAAACAAAAAAACAAAACGCCATGCAAACAGGTGCTGAAAATATCACTGATAGAGAGTGGCACTGAATGGGCTTCCATGAGCTACAAGGCTATAAAAATGCACCCACAAACCGTCATGGTATGTTCGACATAACTGCCCTTCTGTTGAAAGGGGGTGAAACAGAAGACAACTAGACTACGACCATCTCCCTAATCTGACATTTGAATCCCAGTGTGGGAAAATATACACTACGACATATGTGTCAAGCGAAGATTCTGACCTGGGCAGTCTGATCAGTCTTTCCTGTCTGTCTGAAGAATCCTTGGATTCTTGGTTATCCAAAAAGCACATAACGAAAACTGAGCAGACTGCGAGATTGGACATGCTGATTTGTGTCTTCCCGGTGGCGTGTCAGAAGGTACGTTTCCCCACATTGCGGCTTATTTCGTAGTCCATCGTGTTAGCGCTTACCATTGATTACCTTTGACACGACGTAGGTAATGGACGTTTTAGATGGAGAAATGAGTGATTTATGAATTTACGTCTCATTGACAGCTTGTTTATCATTCAAGTCATTGGTAGGACTATGGAGATACGAGTAGTGGAACGTATGGTTAAAACGGACTTTACCACATAACCGAAGTACTGCCTTGTATGATGCTACTATTCATCTTTACCAAACACGTTAAAGCTGTCCTTTAGCCCATTTACGCTGAATGGACTCTTCTACCTAAACTATTTGAACAGAACCATTTCTAATAGAAGGGATGTCTATTTAGTTTTACTTATTACCATACTTTATTTTTATTTATTTATTTATTTTTTTTTTTTTTTTTGTTTTTATTCTTTTAAGAAATTCCTGTATTTAATGCAAACAGTGTAGACCCTGATCAGATGCCGCGTTCTGTGATCTGGGTCTACACTGATTGCCAATGTGCCTTTTATGGAATGCTAGGCAAACGTGGATTTTTTCGTACTTAACATGAAACTATTATTTTTATTGTCGTTGATACATTTATGTGCAAATATAAGATAGTGACGAAATTTTAGTGTTAAATTGTTTAGTCAGTTCTAAACTAGGTAATAGACAGATATCAACATTATTTTCAGCAATGAAATATGATTATTTATTTACTTTATTAATTAAAGGCTATCTGTTGCCTACTGCTTACCTCAATTCTTTGAAAGCAGCAACTCATCTTGGAGATATCTTTGATATCAGAGACCAAGTAACAAAGATTGGCTATACAAGGTATCATACAAAAATTTTAATCAGCTTATAGTAAGGAGTGATAAAACATGACATCAAGGAGCTAGTCTAAGTCAATTCTTAATGTGACTTTGTTTACTCTTATAATTATTTCGTTTACATTAACATACCGCTCTTGTCTAGAACACATCTGTACATCTGCCTTGTTCGTCTATTACTGACAATGACCAATCCTAATCAACTGTGTGATGTGTTATTATTCGTGTGTTCTAAGATGGCTGATGAGACCAATCTTAGCTCTAAACTGCCTGTTGCAGATAGGACAAGAGAGGTCTGAGGAAGAAAGCTCTGTTGGTGATGCCTTAGCTCTGGCTTTCCGCTGTGCACGTTTCTGCTCGGCTTCGCTGATTCTGTTTGCTTCGTATTCACCAGCTCCCCTTTTTATGAGGCCTCGCCACTTTGTACGATCTTGTGCAATCTGTTCCCATGACTCTTTTGGTATGTTGAAGTCTTTAAGGGAGGCTTTGAGGGTGTCCTTGTATCGCTTCTTCTGACCACTATGGGAGCGTTTTCCTACTTGAAGTTCTCTATAGAGGATTTTCTTTGGCAAAAGTTCATCAGGCATTCTGGTAACATGGCCTGTCCATCTTAACTGTGCCAATTTCAGAAAAGTATGTATGCTCTGCATCCCTGCCCTTTTCAGGACTTCTGTGTCTGGAATCCTGTCTTGTCACTTGATCTTTAGAAGTTTTCTAAGACAGCTTGTATGGAAGTGGTTCAGTCTTTTGGCATGCCGTTGGTAAACTGTCCAAGTTTCGCATGCGTATAATAGTGTTGGCAGCACTACCGATCTATATACTTTCAGCTTTGTGTCAAGGCTGATTCCACTTCGGTCCCAAATACTTCCATGTAGCCGGCCAAATGCTGCACCAGCTTTGGCAATTCTAGCATTGACTTTATCATCAATGTGCACAACTCTAGACAATGTGCTTCCAAGGTAGGTGAACTTGTCTACCACTTGCAGTCGTTGACCTTTCACTGTGATTGTAGGCTCCTTGTAAGGCTTTCCAGGTGCTGGCTGATATACTACCTCAGTCTTTTTGATGCTGATTGTAAGATCATAGCTGTCACATGAATCAGATACTTGATCCACACCTTTTTGCATTTTCTCTTCTTTTGTAGCTCCCTTTATCATGTCATCAGCAAAGAGGAACTTGTCTAGCACCTCTGTCTGCACCTTAGATTTAGCTTGCAACCTTCTTAGGTTGACATCTTAGGGGACATCTAATAGGTATACCATTGTCACCATCCTGGAAAGTATCTGTAAGCATGGCAGAAAACATCATGCTAAACAGTGTTGAAGCTAGTACAGAGCCTTGCTTAACTCCATTTGTCGCAGGAAATGGATCAGAAAACTCGCCATCATTTTGTACCCTTGCAAGCATACCATCATGGAACTGCCGCACAACTGCTATGAATTTGGTAGGACAACCAAACTTTGCCATAATTTTCCAAAGTCCCTAACGACTGACTGTGTCAAATGCTTTGGTAAGGTCGACAAAGGTCATGTAGAGGTCCACATTCTGTTCCTGGCGTTTTTCTTGAAGCTGTCGTGCTGTGAAGATCATGTCTATTGTTCCTCTGTTTTTCTTGCATCCACATTGGCTTTCTGGTAGAAGTCCTGACTGTTCCAGGTGTTCATTCAATCGGTTCAGTAGGACCCTAGCAAGAATCTTCCCAGCAATTGACAATAAAGAGATGCCTCGATGATTGTCACAAGAGGATTCCCTTTCCTTTTGAAAAGGTGGATAATTGTTGCATCCTTGAATTCTTGAGGGATAGCTTCTTTTCTCCACATAATGTGAAATAACACTGTCAGTTTCTCTGCAACTGGAGGACCTCCTGCTTTGTAGATCTCTGCAGGTATTGCATCTGATCCTGGAGCCTTGCTAGATGATAGGAGTTTTATTGCTTTCACTGTTTCAGAGACGGTTGGGAGCTCATGAAGCAGCGGATTACATTCCACCTGTGGTAGTCTGTTGATAGCTTCATCATTGATAGATGATGGCCGATTAAGGACACCATTAAAGTGTTTAGTCCATCTTTTCAAGATAGCTTCTTTATCAGTCAGAAGACTAGTTCCATCTGCACTAAGGAGCGGGGTGGTTCCTGAGCTCTGGGGATCATATACTGTCTTGAGTGCATCAAAGAACTTTTTCATGTCCTTTCTGTCTGCAAAGGACTGGATTTCATCAGCCTTTTTTCTCAGCCAGGAGTCT
This sequence comes from Anodontia alba, assembly GCA_964016985.1. Taxonomy (NCBI): domain Eukaryota; kingdom Metazoa; phylum Mollusca; class Bivalvia; order Lucinida; family Lucinidae; genus Anodontia; species Anodontia alba. The sequence continues at coordinate 25,800,509 of OZ024831.1, forward strand.
TGCATGTCTCTGAGCCTCGTCTGAACTGTCTTGCATATGTTTGAATAGGCAGTCTTGCTAGATACTGAGCTGGTATTTCTGAGGTAAGCCTTGTGTTTTTGTTGTTTCTCTTCAAGGAGTCCCTGAATTTCTTTGTCATTCTCATCAAACCAATCTTGGTGTTTGCGAGATACTGGTCCTAGGGAATCCATTGCTGAAGAGTGAACGGTGTCTCTGAAGACTGTCCAGCTCTCATCTACATCTTCTGGACTGTGTTCCAGTGCATCTAAACGGCTGCAGAGATCGTTAACAAATGCTTGCCTCTTGCTGTCTTCTTTCAGCTTGGAGACATCTAATTTCTTTGGCACCTTCTTGCCTTGTGGTCGTCGTACAGGCTGAATGCGCAGGTTGAGTTTGCTGACAACGAGCCTGTGATCTGTCCAACAGTTTGCACCACACATATTTTTAGTCACTCTGACATCCTGTCTGTCTTCCTTCGCACCATGACATAGTCAATGAGATGCCAGTGTTTGGAGCGAGGGTGCATCCATGTTGTCTTTCTGCGAGTTGGTAGACGGAAGACTGTGTTGGTGATCAGTAATTCATGCTCTGCACACTTCCTTAAAAGGAGGAGTCCATTGCTGTTGCACTTCCCTACACCTTCAGATCCAATCACTCCTTCCCAGGTCTGGTGGTCTGTGCCCACTCTGGCATTGAAGTCCCCGAGGAGGATGGGTTTGTCTGTCCGGGCTGCTGCAGAAATCACATAATCCAAATCATCATAGAACTTGTCTTTAACCTCATCTGGGTTGGTCATTGTGGGTGCATAGGCACTTACAATTGTTGCATGCCTCTTGCCAGATAAAGGAAGTCTCAGCGTCATCAGGCGGTCATTTATGCCTTTGGGAAGTCCTGAAAGCTTGCTGACGAGGTGTGACTTGATGGCGAATCCTACTCCTGCTTCACGCCGCTCTTCTTTCTTGCGTCCACTCCAGAAGAAAGTGTAGCCAGCACCAACTTCTTTTAAAAGCCCTTCTTCTGCAAGGCGAGTCTCACTCAGAGCTGCAATCTCAACTTTGTATCAGTCAAGTTCTTTACCAACTAGAGTTGTTCTTCGCTCAGGTCTGTCAGAACTAGAATTGTCCATTAGGGTGCGCACATTCCAAGCGCCGATGGTTAGAGGCATCACCTTCATCTTCTTTTTTCTTGTTTGACCGCTAAGTGGGATTCCCGCTGATCGCGATTAACCAGCCAGGAGTTTTGAAGCAGGCAATTGTTTAGGGCACCTTTTCTAGCCCCTTCCCCACGCTACGGGGGTGAGCAGTCCGATCCTAAAAAGGTCTTCTCAGTCGCTCAGTTCGGCTGCCGAATTCCCCATACTGCTTCGCTCTTAAGGAAAGTGACCATATAGAACCAAGCCGCCTGTGTGCAGGTCCGCAACTACAGCTTCCAGTGTTTCCTCACCTGCTGCTTCGCCGCTCGCCCATCGCCACAGGGCTTTTGTATGATTGCATATATGTGCTTGCTGTGAATGTGTGTTGCTGATTAAGATGACATGCGCTGTGAATTGGATTATAGTGAGGGAGAGGCGCGCAGAGTCAACCTCACTCTCTCATCCTGACCTAGCTGGATCCAGAGGCAAGACAGTGTCAGGACATCTGGAGCTAAACCCGGATGCAGTGGATGACCATAACTTCTTTTGTGCCTTGTCATGCTCTCCATGCTCCACAACATGCTGCTGCATCGCCATTTGGGCCGTTGAATGCCACACATCTAACAAGTGCGCCCAGCGATGACTCTGATCAGTCTGTGCATCTAGCATGACCAGACTTCAATGTCCACTCAAAAATTGACTTTGTATCTTCAATAAATGGGAAATGTCTATTGTAGCACTGCTGGATGTGTGGCAAACAGTGGAGATTCTGATCGGAAACATCATTTTGTAGCGTTTGATCTAGGTCTACACACTTTAATCGGGCCTGTCAGTCCGAGTACTCAAGGTGAATATGGTACGTATGTTTAAACTATACGAGAAATATGGGATGGTGGCGTTACTAAATGTGAAAAAACGCTCGATATTCAAAGAATGGATGGTGGCGTTACTAAATGTGAAAAAACGCTCGATATTCAATGAATGGACATTTTCATGAAATATACATTGACAAAACTGTACCCTGGCTCAAATGTGTTGTTTTAATCCATGGAAATGGACAAAGAAAAGAATACAGTAAAACCTGTGTAAGAAAGCCATCTTTGAGATTGACTTTAGCAGTTCATGTGGAACGGTGGCTGTCTTATAAAGGTACATGTCATGTAATTTTGCTAGCAAAATTAAATGACATGTACCTTAAAAAAACAGACACTTTTCCACATCAACCACTATTTAAAGTCAGTCTCAAAGGTGGCTCTCTTACACAGGTTTCACTGTATGTGGTAATTTATAAAACAAAATAGATTCGAGCCGCAACGTCAGAAAACATACTGTCTGACGTGTGCGCCCAACGAAGACTCAAATTGTCCTGCGCATACGCGCGGGTTGACCAGTCTTTTCACTGTCTGCAGAAAGGAACTTTTCATTCTTTGCTATCCAAAATGCACCCAGGAAGATTCTGATCAGACTGCACGAATGCGCAGTTTGATCTGAATCTTCGCCAGGCGCACATATCCTACGGTACGTCATCTGATGTTACGTCGCGTTTATATAATGCACAACGCTGATCGAAAGCACCAAACTGAAATTATATACGAAAACGTCCAAAACGCGAAACATGTCTAATACACTCCGCTTACCCCAGTTTTCACTATATAATATACGGGAACACGGCGCATTCATCAAAAAGTCTTTCTAACGTAATGCATTTGAAATAACTAATCTATTGATCTGATAACTCAAGTTCAATGAAAACCAAAGTAAAGCAATGGTCTCTAAAATCTGTTTGAAAATGCGTATATTGTGAATTTCGCTTATATTATATGTAGGCATTCATTTATCAGTTTCACCAGTCCCCCAGTTGCTTTGTAATAACTTGCAAGCGACAATGTAAGTTTATCGTTACATCTTCCTCGTCGCCTCCCTGACTTCTTGGACAAAACAACTACAATCTGTCAGGTCACATTATCAAGAAAAATAAATTTATTACGCGCGATAAGCATCGTTTGAGCAGTTTTGTGTGTAAATACAAAACAGGTAAAATTCCACTTCGAATAACAGAGGTTATAGCATCTGACATCACGGCATTGTGCTATTGAATAGACTATCATATCCGATATACTTAATTGTGTTATGGCGAGATGTCATTTAACACCGCATTAATTACAAGAAAGTCAATTTAAGGGAGAATATTTTTTTGGTGTAAAGTTTCAAGAGAGGAAATTATATCTTCGCACAAAATCCTGCAGAGCTTTCTTAAAAGGCGTGTTGACACTGTGTCTGCATGTAGGTTTGACCACAAAGTTAGCATAGCATTTACTAATTAATTGAATCTCAACGTGAGAAAACGTACCTTCTGACATGTGCATCCATCCAACAAAGAGAGAGCCGGCCTCGGTGGCTCAGTCGGATGCGCGTCCGACTGATGATCAGGAAGTCGCGGGTTCGGTCCCTACCGGGTATGACAACATTCTTTTATGGAGATTGATCATGAAATGTTTTCTACGGTCATTCTCTTCTTTCCGCTGTTTTCAAGGGCCGTTGTCAGTTTCTGAAAGACTGTGCACAAGTACTGGTCAACCGCTTGGAGCACTAAGCCTGCCCAGGAAAAGGTGTGGTTAGGTAAACTGACCGCGCTAGACATGATCCTAATGGGTTGAATTAGCCGTAAAAACTCAGCTCAATCAATCAAATCCAACGAAGACTCAAACCAGCATGCGAGTCCGCGCAGTCTGATCAGAGTATTCATTGTCCGCATGGAGAAACATTACATCCTTGGTTATGCACCCAATTAAGATTCTGATCTGAATCTTTGCTGGGCGAACATGTCCCGAAGGTACGTTGTTTGATGTTCCGGCTTAATTTTGCCACAACATGAGAAAAGTGCCATTTGAACCAATCGACGACTCAGATCAGACTGTGCGGCCAGCTTTAGCCGTCATCAGTGTCCGCCCAAAACACACTTGGATCATTGGCTTCCTCAGAACACCCATAGAAGACACTGATCAGGTTGTGTATATACACAGACTTATCTGTGTTTTTACCGGACATCTACAGGCAGGCTGATCTGCGTCTTCACTGATCGCACTTGCCATAACATACATGTGTTTTTCAAACTGAAGCTCAGTTGAATCCTTTCACTTAGAAAAAGTGTATACGTTCATTATCACAGGCAAACATCCTGATCAACGAGTGCATCTACTCAATGTGATTAAAGATTGTTATCTATCCCGTCTGTTCCTGCGTATGTGCGTGTGTACATACATACATACATGCATACACGCACGCACGCTCGCTCGCTCGCATGCCACAAAACCTCCTCGGTAGCTCAGTTGGATGCGCGTCCGACTGGAGACCAGGAGGTCGCGGGTTCGACCCCCGCCGAAGTCGGCAACATTCTTTCGTAGAGGTTGATCATGAAATATTTTCTACGGTCATTCTCTCCCTTCCGCTGATTCAAGAAAGGCAGTTGTCTGTTTCTGGCCAAAGAATGTGCACAGTACTGGTTAACTGCTTAGAGGACTAAGCCTGCCCAGTACACGTGTGTTAAGGTAAACTGACCGCGCTCGACATGACCCCATTGGGTTGACTGGGCCGTAAAACCTCAACACACACACACACACACACGCACACACACACACACATACATACATACATACATACATACACACACGCGCACATACACACACACATACATACATACATACACACATACACACACATACATACATACATACATACACACTCACACACACACACACACACACCTACACATACATACAAACATACATACATACTGTTATTGCTGTCCACATTAAATTGCCTCGGATCCTTTGTTTTATACGGCAGGTGTAGCTCATTCTCTGACAATTCTGCGCGTTGGCGCATTTTGATGGAAGTCTTTGTTAAGAACCTGTGCCATGAGATACATCTTCTCACATTTCTATGATAAGCTGGACACTTTCATGAAAACAAGGGCAAATACAAATATATGATTAGGAAATTTACTTTCTTGATGTTCCACGCTGGTAGTGAAGCATGCGGGGACATAGGATTCTCTGTCCTTGGTCAACATTAGTGTGTGAGCCATAATCTACCGTAATGCTTCATTTGCGACTACGTATACCATGTACATGTCAAAGATATTAGTTTTATTTAACTGTAGTTCGTTTGGATAAATTGTATAAACCCTTTGTTCAAAATATTCATTGTAAATATTAAGTGTGTCATCCAAATATCGAGACATTAAATTGAATGCTTTAGTAATATTGGCTTGATTTTCGTGAGAAAGTGACAGCATAAAGTCTTTTTCGTAACAAAACAGAAACAGATTAGCAGTAAAAGGGTGTGGGGTGGGGGTGGGGTGGGAGTGGGGGCATAGCTTTTATCCACAGGTATACCAAGAGTTTGTTGGTATAATTTAGTACCAAACCGAATAAGATGTTATCTAAAAGAAACGAAAGTGCCTCACAACCGTTCCGACAAGACCAAAACGTTTTTTTATGATCCTCAGAAATGAAAAAAAAATATATTATATTCTCATACAAGCAAAGTATAGAGACTAATAATCCAAAGGACTTTTTTTTTTGCTTAATATCTTGCTTGGAAACCTAGCTTCACTACTATAATTCAGAAAGGCATCGCGAAACACGCCTGTATAATTCCAACCCCACTTTTATATAGTAAAATTGGGGGTTTAAAGGGGTATATATTATTTTTCATATTTTGCTAAATTATAGATTGTAGGTACGCGTTAGAACCGCCTCGCAGCTAACGTGTACCCCACCCCCCACTCCCACCCCATCAGTGTTTTGAGCAGATATATATATATATATATATATATATATATATATATATATATATATATATATATATATATATATATATATATATATATCAGATTTTTTTTTTTATCTGAAAGTTTTCAGTTTTTGGAGGTGAAATTTTCATATATTTGAATACGCATGTTTCGTAATACATTAAACAATGTATAAATAAATTAATAAATTAATTAATATTTTGTTTGGAAACTTGGCTTCACTACTATGATTGAGAAGTCAGAAACCAGGGTCAGCATATAAGGTCACCATAAACATAAATGTCAAAAGTGTCTTGAGCTTGCATTTGCGTTTTAAAATAGCCGATGTATAATCCATAAAGATTATTCACCACATGACACAACAATAAATGATAAACACTATGCCAGATTATTTAAAAAGGTGCGCCGTTCAATCAAAGCATCACGAAAACATTCCTATATAATTTTGACCCCTTAAACCCCATTTTTATATAGCAAGACTAGGGCTTACAGGGGTATACATTATTTTTCTTACTTCTGCTGAAAACATAGATTGTGGATACCCGTTAGAACCGCCTTGCCGAGGCGGTTCTAACGAGTACCCGCTATCCATGTTTTGAGCAGAAATATGAAAAATATCAGTGTTTTCTTATCTGAAAATTTTCAGTTTTTGGAGGTGAAATTTTCTATATATTTGAATAATGATTAACGCTGTGACAAACTAAGATGTGGTGTTCTGCTGCAACAGCCATTGATCCAGTTCACACCAATACCAGAACAACAATAAATGGTAAATATTATGCCAGGGTAGGTCGACCTTCAAAGAAAAACGCTGTGGCAGACTGAGGTGGTGGTGATCTTGTGCACACACACATCCTGTTCACAGCAGCAGAATCGCTACCGGTGGTGTAAAGGAATGTGGGTTCATAAGTTTGCTACACTAATCTTATTCAACCGACCTTGCCACTAATGAATATCAGTTGTTCCGAAAACTTAAAAAAAAAAAAAGAAAAAAAAAAAAAAAAAAGAGCGTCTGCCTTGTCCTGTGGAGTCAGGGCCAAAATTCAGATCTCTGTAGAAGTGGTATTAGTGAATTAGTGGAGCCGTAAACAAAATGTATATTGACTTACAAGGGGACTGTGCAGAAAAATGCTTAACTCTTTCGGTGCCAAATTTCAGATGACATTTGTCGTCTGCTTTTCTTTTTTAACAAACTATCGCTTGAAAAGAAGTTTATACGTAAAGGTGAAAGACTGAATGTCAAACAGCGTAGATCCAGATGAGACGGCTCATATGAGCTGTCTCATCTGGATCTATGCTGTTTGCAAAAGCCTATTATTATTACCTGTGGCAGTGAAAGAGTTAATAAAACCCTTGTGCCATTGTTAGACTCAAAACTCTTTCATATAACCCCTCGTGCAAATTAGCTAAATGTATCAGCCAAAGTAAAACTAGCATATTTGTTTAGATTTATGTACATCGGTTTTTAATATGTTAATCAGATGATGTTATGTCTAATAAGATTCAATATTTTGTAAACTTTTTGGAGCAATTGCATTAACTCGTTTCTTTAGTTAGCATGACTATCTACTGTTGGTGGAACACACTCAATCCTAAGCCAAAAAGGTAGTTGTGACAGTTTCCAATACCATACCAGGGAAGGTAACCAGTCTGTACAAGAAACAGTCTGTTTTAATATGTTGGCTAGCATTACTTGGTAGATGTGCTGCCATGGTGTTTCAAGGGAGACAACTATTGTGATTTCTTGAATGCTCTCCTGCATACTAGCCCATTTGAAGAGGTGTCTGCTCTAAAAGAAGTTTCCAGAAGGGAAGCAAGAGCATTGTTTTCATAGTCGCTAGCCTGAAAATATGTCAACGTTCGTCAAACATTTGCTGCATGCGCAGTGCACAGTTATACAATCAGTGGGCATAAATGATTCCCAAAATATTTCCCCTTTGATCTGCATGTTTGCATGTCTTCCTGTGTTTGCAAGATCATTATTTATATAAAAACGATCTGCCAGCCGACGCGCACTGAATTTACATAATTAGAACGCTAAATATTTGGCGCATTATAGAATACTCATCACGAAAACATATCTATATAATTTTGAACCCCTTAAATCCTACTTTTACAATGTATATAGTAGAACGGGTTTACAGGGGTATACATTATTTTTCTTATTTCTGCTCAAAAACATAGATTGTGGGTACCCACAATCTATGTTTCAAAAACATAGATTGTGGGTACCCGTTAGAACCGCCTCGGCAGATTGTGTACTCGTTAGAACCGCCTCGCACAATCTATGTTTTTATGCAGAAATACGAAAAGTATCAGAATTTTTGTCTGAAAAATTTCAGTTTGTGGTATTGAAATTTTCTATATATTTGAATAGGCGTGTTTATGTAACGTGTATCTTTGTTTGAGTAAATTAGAAATGGCAATAATTGAAATGTTACTAATTTTTGCGACATCACAACTGACGACATCGACGTTTCTTACGGCAATAGAAAACATGAGTGAATGAAATGTTCTTTATTTAAAATGTTTTATCCTTATATTTGATTTATGCAATTAAATAGATATTTCATTTATGTTTATTTGCCTGTTCATATAGCTTTCGGTAAACAAGCTCTGTTTATTTATGTGTGATTTAGCTTTCTAATAATAGTTTATCATAGTATGATATAATGTGTAAAAGTGCTACAATCACAATGAGTTTTCTTGTAAACATTACCAGATATCATCCTCTTTTTTCTTGTTCGACAGCTAAGTGGGATTCCCGCTGATCGCGGTTAAACAGCCAGGAGTTTTGAAGCAGGCACTTGTTTAGGGCACCTTTTCTAGCCCCTTCCTCATGCTACGGGGGTGAGCAGTGCGATCCTAAAAAGGTCTGCTCAGTCGCTCAGTTCGGCTGCCGAATTCCCCATACTGCTTCGCTCTTAAGGAAAGCGACCATATAGAACCAAGCCGCCTGTGTGCAGGTCCGCAACTACAGCTTCCAGTATTTCCTCACCTGCTGCTTCGCCGCTCGCCCATCGCCACAGGGCTTTTGTATGATTTGCATATATGTGCTTGCTGTGAATGTGTGTTGCTGATTAAGATGACATGCACTGTGAATTGGATTATAGTGAGGGAGAGGCAACCTCACTCTCTCATCCTGACCTAGCTGGATCCAGAGGCAAGACAGTGTCAGGACATCTGGAGCTAAGCCCGGATGCAGTGGATGACCATGACTTCTTTTGTGCCTTGTCATGCTCTCCATGCTCCACAACATGTTGCTGCATCGCCATTTGGGCCGTTGAATCATAGTAATGATTTCTTCCGCCCCAGCTGCCGAAGCAGACTTTACATAACTGGAACAGGCAAATCCAGGTATGCAGGTTTTTTTTTGGAGTTGCCAACTCCTAGATGGATTGCCAACCAGGGCGTCAGAGCTCCATCTACCCTAGATATTGCTACATACTGTTAACAGCTATATAGAAGCAGTAACTTAAATGTCTTATGCAGCTAGATGGTAAGAGGTGATACCTCTTACCAACGGCGCTTGGAGCGTGCGCACCCTAATGGACAGTTCTAGTTCTGACAGACCTGAGCGAAGAACAGCTCTAGTTGGTAGAGAACTTGACCGGTTCAAAGGCGAGATTGCGGCTCTGAGTGAGACTCGCCTTGCAGAGGAGGAGCTTTTAAAAGAAGTTGGTGCTGGCTACACTTTCTTCTGGAGTGGACGCATGAAGGAAGAGCGGCGTGAAGCAGGAGTAGGATTCGCCATCAAGTCACACCTCGTCAGCAAGCTTTCATGACTTCCTAAAGGCATAAATGACCGCCTGATGACGCTGAGACTTCCCTTATCTGGCAAGAGGCATGCAACAATTATAAGTGCCTATGCACCCACAGTGACCAACCCAGATGAGGTTAAAGACAAGTTCTATGATGATTTGGATTCTGCGATTTCTGCAGCACCCCGGACAGACAAACTCATCCTCCTCGGGGACTTCAATGCCAGAGTGGGCACAGACTGTGATTGGATCTGAAGGTGTAGGGAAGTGCAACAGCAATGGACTCCTCCTTTTAAGGAAGGGTGCAGAGCATGGATTACTGATCACCAACACAGTCTTCCGTCTACCAACTTGCAGAAAGACAACATGGATGCACCCTCGCTCCAAACACTGGCATCTCATTGACTATGTCATAGTGCGAAGGAAGGACAGACAGGATGTCAGAGTGACTGCAACTATGTGTGGTGCAGTCTGTTGGACAGATCACAGGCTTGTTGTCAGCAAACTTAACCTGCTCATTCAGCCTGTACGACGACCACAAGGCAAGAAGGTGCCAAAGAAATTAGATGTCTCCAAGCTGAAACAAGACAGCAAGAGGCAAGCATTCGTCAACGATTTCTGCAGCCGTTTAGATGCACTGGAACACAGTTCAGAAGATGTAGATGAGAGCTGGACAGTCTTCAGAGACACCATTCACTCTTCAGCAATGGATTCCCTAGGACCAGTATCTCGCAAACACCAAGATTGGTTTGATGAGAATGACAAAGAAATTCAGGGACTCCGTGAAGAGAAACACCAAAAATACAAGGCTTACCTCAGAGATACCAGCTCAGTATCTAGCAAGACTGCCTATTCAAACTTATGCAAGACAGTTCAGACGAGGCTCAGAGACATGCAAGACTCCTGGTTGAGAAACAAAGTTGATAAAATCCAGTCCTTTGCGGACAGAAAGGACATGAAAAAGTTCTTTGATGCACTCAAGACAGTATATGGTCCCCAGAGCTCAGGAACCACCCCACTCCTTAGTGCAGATGGAACTAGTCTTCCGACTGATAAAGAAGCTATCTTGAAAAGATGGGCTGAACACTTTGATGGTGTCCTTAATCGGCCATCATCTATCAATGATGAAGCTATCAACAGACTACCACAGGTGGAATGTAATCCGTTGCTTGATGAGCTCCCAACCATCTGTGAAACAGTGAAAGCAATAAACCTCCTGTCATCTGGCAAGGCTCCAGGATCAGATGCAATACGAGCAGAGATCTACAAAGCAGGAGGTCCTCCAGTTGCAGAGAAACTGACAGAGTTATTTCACATTATGTGGAGAAAAGAAGCCATCCCTCAAGAATTCAAGGATGCAAAAATTATCCACCTATTCAAAAGGAAAGGGAATCCTCAAGTCTGTGACAATCATCGAGGCATCTCTTTATTGTCAATTGCTGGGAAGATTCTTGCTAGGGTCCTACTGAACCGATTGAATGAACACCTGGAACGGTCAGGGCTTCTACCAGAAAGCCAGTGTGGATTTAGGAAAAACAGAGGAACAATAGACATGATCTTCACAGCACGACAGCTTCAAGAAAAATGCCAGGAACAGAATGTGGACCTCTACATGACCTTTGTCGGCCTTACCAAAGCATTTGACACAGTCAGTCGTAAGGGACTTTGGAAAATTATGACAAAGTTTGGTTGTCCTGCCAAATTCATAGCAGTGGTGCAGCAGTTCCATGATGGTATGCTTGCAAGGGTCCAAAATGATGGCGAGGTTTCTGATCTATTTCCTGTGACAAATGGAGTTAAGCAAGGCTGTGTACTAGCTTCAACACTGTTCAGCATGATGTTTTCTGCCATGCTTACAGATGCTTTCCAGGATGGTGACAATGGTATACCTATTAGGTATCACTTTGATGGAAACTTTTCAACCTAAGAAGGTTTCAAGCTAAATCTAAGGTGCAGACAGAGGTGCTTGACGAGTTCCTCTTTGCTGATGACATGGCAAAGGGTGCTCCAACAGAAGAGAAAATGCAAAAAGGTGTGGATCAAGTATCTGATTCATGTGATAGCTATGATCTCACAATAAGCATCAAAAAGACTGAGGTAGTATATCAGCCGGCACCTGGAAAGCCTTACAAGGAGCCTACCATCACAGTGAAAGGTCAACGACTGCAACTGATAGACAAGTTCACCTACCTTGGAAGCACATGTCTAGAGTTGTGCACATTGATGATGAAGTCAATGCTAGAATTGCCAAAGCTAGTGCAGCATTTGGCCGGCTACGTGAAAGTATTTGGGACCGGTGGAATCAGACTTGACACAAAGCTGAAAGTATATAGATCGGTAGTGCTACCAATACTATTATACGCATGCGAAACTTGGACAGTTTACCAACGGCATGCCAAAAGACTGAACCACTTCCATACAAGCTGTCTCAGAAAACTTCTAAGATCAAGTGGCAAGACAGGATCCCAGACACAGAAGTCCTGAAAAGGGCAGGGATGTAGAGTGTACATACTCTTCTGAAATTGGCACAGTTAAGATGGACAGGCCATGTTACCAGAATGCCTGATGACCGTTTGCTAAAGAAAATCCTCTATGGAGAACTTCAAGTAGGAAAACGCTCCCTTGGTGGTCAGAAGAAGCGATACAAGGACACCCTCAAAGCCTCCCTTAAAGACTTCAACATACCAACAGAGTCATAAGAACAGATGGCACAAGATTGTACAAAGTGGCGAGGCCTCATAAAAAGGGGAGCTGGTGAATACGAAGCAAAAAGAATCAGCGAAGCCGAGCAGAAACGTGCACAGCGGAGCTAAGGCATCACCAATAGAGCTTTCTTCCTCAGACCTCTCTTGTTCTATCTGCAACAGGCAGTTTAAAGCTAAGATTGGTCTCATCAGCCATCTTAGAACACACAAATAATAACACATAACACAGTTGATTAGGATTGGTCATTGTCAGTAATGACAGACGAACAAGACCAGATACATTGGAAGTTTCTACTTTTTTTTATTGAGGCTGTATAATTCTCATATCTATCTATGGCAGAAGTGGGACCTGATACACTTAGTAGATTTTCGACCATTTATAAAAAGGGAGATAACTTCCTATTTGCGCTCCTCCATATCAAGTCCCTCTTGAAAATGGGTCTGCTCTAAATGATAGGAATGCTTCCAATGGGAGCACATTCTTTCCCTTAAAAGAAGACCCTTTTCGGAATGGAGTAAAATTTTACAAAGTTTTATAAACTTGAATTGATTCCCTTAAATGCAACTTGCTAGGATTTCAGTTTAGTGTTTGTTTATATTTTCAAGTCCTCTACATTCGGGGATTTTTGAAAATTTATATGAAAGTCACTGGTGATGCCTATTTGGTGGGAACTGGCTAGTTCCGTGCAGAAAACCCCTTACATTTCGGTTCTTTGCAAATTTGTTAGAGTGCGGTCATTGCTCCTAATGTTTACTCCTTTCAGAATGTATCTATCTCCTCCACAGCTGGTGTTAGTGTCGTGTAGCAGCCATAAAACGCCTCCCTGTACTTCACTATAGTATAGTTTATATTTCTAGTCCTTCGTGATCATGGAGCCAATTCTGGGAACTTTGAAAATTTATTGAAGGGTACTGATGAGGCCTAGTTGGCCGAAACTAGCTGGCCTGGTCCAGAAATCCTGACACATCAGCTGTTTTCAGTTTGTAGAATATTTTCATTTCTCTCAAGGGCAATTTCTTTAAGAATCTATTATTATGAGCGTGTACGGAACCCGACCTATGATTAGTGGGACTGCTGCCTGACTTATTACCGCCATAAATCATTCAGTGTCCAAAAATTGATTTCTCGTGTTTATAACAATATTATGAGACTCCGATGCCTTTCAAAAGGCAGAATTGAGTTATCTTGTTGTTAACCCTCAGACGACGTCTTCTGGCTCTTCCTAAAGACTTTAGATGGTTTGGTCATCTGAGACATTTTATCGTTTGAACATGTCCAGAGAAAATGTACCGTATAAACCTTACGTATTTGGACGGACAGGCCTGGACAAACCGTGTAGACCCAGATAAGACGCCGCGTACGCGGCGTCTGATCTGGCTCTACACTGTTTGCTGCTTATCAAGTCGTTTTAGACCTATCAACAAGTAATAGTAATCAAATGATTTTGTTCAGGACGAGTATTGTAAGAAATCTGTTAGCATTCTCAACGTTAAGGACAATAGTGACAAGGAATTTAGATGTCCCAGAGTTTAGTACAGGAACGGTAACTAAGGAATTTAGGTGTCCCAACATTTAGGACAAGCATGGTAAGGAATTTAGGTCTCCAGTGTTTAAGACACGTATGGTAAGGAATTTTGGTTTTCTAACGGTAGGACAGGATAGTCAGGTGTTTAGGAGTTCCAACGTTTAGGACAAGGATGGTAAGGTAGTATTCGAACGTTTAGGACAAGTATGGTCAGAAATTTAGGTGTCCCAACGTTTAGAAGTATGGTAAGGAATTTAAGTCTCCCAGTGGTAAGGAAGTTAGGAATTTAAGTGTTCCAACGTTAAGGACAAATACTCGTATGTTAAGGTATTTAGGTGTTCCAACATTTAGTACAAGTATGGTAAGGTATTTAGGTGTTCCAACATTTAGAACAAGTATGATAAGGAATTAAGATGTTTCAACGTTTAAGACAAGTATGGTAAGAAATTTAGGTGTTCCAATGTTTAGGACAAGTGTGGTAAAGAATGATGGTGTTCCAACGTTAAGGACAAGTGTGGTAAGGACTTTAGGCATTCCAATGTTAAGGACAAGTATGACAAGGGGTTTAGGTGTTCCAATGTTAAGGACAAGTTTGGTAAGAATTTAAGGTGTCCCAAGGTTTAGGACCAGCATGGTAAGGTATTTAGGTGTTCCGACGTTAAGGGTAAGTAATGTAAGGAATTTAGGTGTTTCAATGTTAAGGGCAAATATGGCAAGGAACTTAAGTGTTCCAACGTTAAGGACACATATGGTAAGGAATTAAGGTGTTCCAACGTTTAGGACTAGCATGGTAAGGTATTTAGGTGTTCCAGCGTTAAGGACAAGTATGGTAAGGAATTTAGGTGTTCCAATATTAAGGACAAGTATGGTAAGGAATTTAGGAGATCCAACATTAAGGACAAGTATGGTGAGGAATTTAGGTGTTTCAACGTTTAAGTATGGTAATTAAGGTGATGCAGCATTTGGGGTATATACTTACCTTCTAACCTATAGGACAATTAGTATACCATATACATACATCTGCAGACTAAACTTTATTCCTGATACAACGCTTTCATCCTCGTCCCCAACTTTTGTATTTCATTTAGAGGGTCTCTTTCATGTGGAAGAGTTGAGCGCTAAGCATCTATTGTTGTTGTTGTGCGGATTTTAACGCTACCAGGCACCCGTAGCACGTAGAGGCAGCGGCGATTGTTATGTACATGTATTTGTACAGCCCACCCATGCACACTTGGTGCCGCTGTCTGTCATCAAGCGCCGCCCTGTCCACTTTATACACAAACCAGGGCACGTTGAGTGTGAGCTAGGCGTACTAATGGTCCAAAAATTGTCTCGATCCGTGGAGGATTCGATCTAGCTCAGACTGCTCCTTTTTAACATCAACATTTTAACACTTACAGAACATTCCATTTTTAAAACTTAAATATGTGCAAATATCAATTATATATTCCATATCGTTTGCAAATGACTGAGCGCGCCTAAATGGCAAACAGTGTTCATTTTACTGATTTTTTTCTTATTTTCTCAGCAAACAGGATTTGACATTTCATGCAAATTGTCTCCAATTTGCATGAAATTTTGAAACCCGTTTTTTTTTTTTTTTTTTTTTTTTTTTTTTTTTAAATAATAATAATAATAATAATAAACATATTTATGTTGTCGGTTGAAACTTTTACCCAGAGTGTTAAGCGTTAAAGGCGTCAATCGAACATTGTGGGTCATTTTGTGTCGTCTCCCAGAGAAAATAAGAAAATTGGAGCTTAATTGTTAGGATAAGTATTGTAAAGCGTTTCAGTGTACAGCGTTCGGTACACTTTCTGTCTTCCTGGAATAGAGTACGTGTATATGTAGGTACTCTTAAGTTATGGCCGCGTCCAGTACTTTTTTTTTCAGTATTTTGATCGCAAGGTTTGCACGTTATAAGTTTGCATGCAATACATTTTGACTGCAAGGATTGCATATAATGAATTTTGACTGCAAGGTTTGCATATAATATACAAAGTTTTTGTTAAAACCCTGTATGCACGGCAAAACAGAGAGCCCGTGAGAAAACATTTAAAGTCATAGAGAGACTGACAGACAGAGAGAGTGAGAAAGATAGAAAAAAGAGAAAGCAAATTCCAGGAGATTGACGATCCTTACCTAACTGCACAATTTTAATATCATCTTGTGCCTATCACATATATTCGGTCAACTTCTCCTAACCATAGTTCTCCTAAATTTTGAACAAGGTCATCTGGCGACTATTTATGTATCTGATTTGAGTCGACATCGCTTGCTCAGCCATCGGTCCGATCACTCAGGGTAAATACGGTGCTTGGTCAGTCTTTTGGATAAAAATATCAAATAACAAACAAGTGACAATGTATGTTTTATTCTCAAGATCATTTTCAACATGACACACCGATCTTTAGTATACAATAACTTTGAGCATAATATAAATACACGAGAACCACGCCCAGTTCAAAAGGCATTCAGACTGTGCTTCAAAAACAAAATACCGCATTTACTCTAAATATTTGGACATCTAAACCACGTACCATACCTGTTCCAAAATTTGAACAAGACAATTAAACTACCCGTTGATATGTCTAAATAATGCTGACTGATTGGAAAACAGTGTAGATCCCAGTCAGACGTTGCAATTTACTGCTTGCTAAGGCCTGTCTGTCCGAATACTTAGAGTAAAATATGGAAATATGACCGACAATAAGACAGATCATTTCACATATTCCAAACTGCGCATGCTCAGAAAAGAGTACTGGGCAAGCGCAATTTATAAATCAAAAGTGCAATGCGAAATCGTGTCTTCAGGCCTATGCGGACAGCGAAGGCCAAGATCAGACTGCGCATCCGCGCAGTCTGATCAAGGTCTTCACTGTCCGCTCATAGGATCATTGGATATATACTGTAGAACATAACGAAGTATATCAAAGTTTCTGATCAGACTATATATCTCAGTTGTCTGATCTGGATCTTTACAGTTTGCGGTTACCTAGAAGACACCTTTTATCATATCGAGGCTCATATGATCCATTGAATCTTTAAGCGGACAGCAATGACTCTGATTTATCAGACTGCGTTCACGCGCTGCCTGATATTGGCCTTCACTGTCCGTATTTGTCCCGAAGGCATACTTTCACATGACGGCTCAAGTAACGTATTTATCTCAAGTATTCAGACAAAATAAGGTCTGAGTAAACAGAGTAGACCCAGATCAGACGCCCAGAGCTGCGCAGGCAGATCTTGCCTTTCCTGTCCACTCACAGAATCGATGAATAGTGTCATTACGAAAATACGCCTATTCAAGTATATTGAAAATTTCACCAACAAAAACTGAAAGTTTTCAGATAAAAAATTCTGACATTTTCCACATTTCTGCTCAAAACATAGATTGTTGGTACTCGTTAGAACCGCCTTGCCAAGGCGGTTCTAACGAGTACCCACAATCTATGTTTTTTAGCAGAAATATGAAAAATAAAATGTATACCCCTGTAAACCCCATTTTTACTATATAAAAGTGGGGTTTAAGGGGGTCAAAATAATATAGGCATGTTTTCGTGATGTGAATTTATCATCTAACAGCAACGTACTGATGATATAGCGTGTATGCGCAGGCTCATATGAATATGAACATTTCGCACTTTTCACCTGACACGGCTCATATGAGAATACTTTAAGGAAATCTGAAGCCAAGTTGCTGAAGAGCGTACTGTGATTGGGTCTGTCTCAGTTTCCACATATCAGACAATGCCTGTAGTCGCCGAGCGCATCCCCAACCTTTATTCACACATATACAATTACTTCTCGTTTCGGGTATAAAGTGACATAAAAGTCACACTCAAAAGCAATAAAAATGCAAATGAGTAAACATACAACAAAGTTTTTATTAATAATATTTAAAATTTCTATAAATCAATATTTCTTTCATACGAGGGCATTTCAATAAACAAACACTCATGGCTAACGTATATACTGTTGGACTGCGGTATATAATTTGGCATAATGCAAGAAAAACAATAATTTAACAAGGAGGGATAATTTATCCGCACTCATTGAAAAACTGGTCAGATCCATAACCTCCATGATTACCCGTTAATGTCATTCATTTCTTGTTTATAAGTATAAACCCTGCTCAGAGGAGACATAAAAATAAAGTTTAGAACAAATTCTGCATTTTTTTTCTCAAAATATGAATGCTATCTAAACCTTTCCTGTTACAATGCTTGTGGTTTTAAAAGCTGTTCTGAATTTTCAGATTCCTCAGTGTGAAAGCTGTTTATACTGAACTGTTCTGAAAAGAAAAAAAAAAAAAAAAAAAAAAAAAAAAAAAAAAAGATCAACATTTTATACGTTTGCTATAATTGCTGTCATTACTATTACTATAAGAGCGTTGATACAGATTACAAATTATATGCAAACAGCTTATGCTTATCAGATGCTTATCAGAAATACTGGATATGGGAACTGGATGCACCTTGTGCATTTCTACCATTTTGTACAAGCGACAGCGTGACTTCCTGTTTGCCCTCTTGCACAGAAATCTCCTTGTGAAATGGGGTCTACTCTAAAAGGAAAGAATTTGCTCCCCGAGGGAGCAAATTCTTTCCTTTTAGAGTAGACCCATTTCAAAGAGGGGATAAAAACAATTTTGACAAATGTGCCTCCCCTGAAAGTGTAATTATTGATTTGCCCTCGCATCATTAAGGCATATGCAAGCTGTATGTGTAAACATTGTACATGCCATATCCAATCTGCAGACATGCGCAGTCTAGTTAGAGCATGTTTATTTTGCTTTTCGAAAGCTACAAATTCAACACATTAAAGGCTCCATATTCCTCCAAAATAGACAAATAATTATCCAGAAAAGTTTAATGAATTAATATATGGTATCAATACAATCATAAAATGTGGCATCTAACAGTCTGTAAAATTTCAGTTAGTCTCTCGTTCTTGATTTTGATAAAAAAAAAATGAAATGATCTTTTTTATTGTATCTCTGAATTAATGTTGCCAACATTAATTCAGAAATAAGATAAAAAAAAATCATTTCTTTTTTTTATCCAGCTGACTAACTGAAATTTTACAGGCTGACAGATGTCACATTTTATGATCGTATTAATACCATATATCAATTTGTTTATCCTTTCTTGGATAATAAAATGTCTATGTTTGATGAATATGGAGCCTTAAATAAAGCAAATGCGCATGTCAATACATGACTGTGATGAGGACAGTCTTATTACGTTAACATATCTATGTAATATTTGTCCCATGCCCCACCCCCCCCCACCCCACCCCCACCCCCCATGATATATAGTGAATACTGGCGTATGGAGGAATCTACATTATTAGGGTGATTTTCAGAATATTGCAGTTTTTGAACTTTTTTTTTTTTTTTTTTTTTTTCAATCTGTTTATTTATTCTAGCATCGTTTTCTTACTAGATGATTCGGTCTGAATTAGATTAATAACAAAAATAGTCCTCAAATTCCATAAAGGCCATGGCTTACATATCCCTAGATAAGAAAGGTATCCTTAAAATAGTTTTCTCATATCTCCAAAAATATTTATGTTGTGGGTATCAATTGCTGAGTACCCACAATGTATAGAGTGAGCCTTCGTTACAACGATATCATTTGTTCCCATAGAAGATGCCATTAAACTGAATTCGCTCTTGTAAAGAATTTTAATGAGAAGAATGATATGTAAGACAGACATTGTTTTATTCTTGTTATAAAACATATATTTTAGATATTTGTCAGAATCGCCTGAGGCGATTCGAACAAATATTCAACATGTATGCTTCTTAAATTAGGTATAAAATGTAATTTTCTTGCATCATTTCTGATTAAATGTCACCTTTTTAGCAAAAGTTTTGTGACAGTCAAATTGCTATTACAACGAATTATGTCGTTGTATCGAGTGTCGGTATAAAGAGGGTTGACTGTATTTTCGAGGAGAAATAAAATTACCATTCTTTGTTTACAAAATCTAGCTCATCTAAAACTGTGCCTAAAATATATACATTTTACATAGGTATGTTGACATAATGACTTGGGCATGAGCATTCCCTCATACATTACCTATTTATGCCGAGTGGACTCTTCTACCTCAATACTTTGGACAGGTACTTTTCCAACAGAAGGGGTGTGGGTTTTGTTATTGCCATTGTTTACAGAAATTCCTGTATCTAATGCAAACAGTGTAGACCCTGATCAGACGCCGCGTTCTGCGGCGTCTGATCTGGGTCTACACTGTTTGCCACTGCCCCTTGTATGGGACGCTAGGCATAAATGGGTTAAAATAGCTATTGTGTCCTAATTTACCCCTTCTAGGCTCCAACCATTCTCATATTTAGAGACTGGATTTCTAGACTACTGTATTTACCCTTTTACCGAGGAAGTGCTGTCTTTACAGACACGTGACCACAAATGATGATTATGGTGATGATTTTGTTCTCGTTTTGTTGTTGATTCTGTTATTGATGATGTTTATGGTGATGGTGATGATGATTTATATGCTGATGAAATAGGATTCCATTTTAAATAAACTCGTGTAGCAGTTATACGCGTATTTTTTTTAGTAAACGTTATTATTCTAAAACTTTGATAAACAGGTCGGACCAAACAGTGTACACCTAGATCAAACTGACCCTTAAGGGGCAGTTTGATCTTGGTCTACGCCGCTTGCCATTCTATCACAATTTTAAACACATAATCAGGTAGCAAATTGACTTTTTCAAATTTTAGGATAAATATGATAAAACGGTAAAGTGTAATGTTATTTAGGTCAGTTACGGTGGACATTGTACCTATCACGATTGGAATAACTTCTAAGACAGCATTACCAAAGTTTCCGATATGCAGAAAACTCCTAGTGCAGCCGAGCAGAAATATTGTTTATACAATATCACAAATAAAATAATTGTCGATACCATAGCCTTAAAATTATGAGCCCTTAGATTAACTCTTTCAAAAACATTCGAACACACCAAAGTAATACACGCTCTACAAAGAAAACAATGCAGGTGTGTACATTACTTTCGCGCGCACCTGCGCGCGCGGCTGTGTGTGTGTGTGTGTGTGTGTGTGTGTGTGTGTGTGTGTGTGTGTGTGTGTGTATGTGTGTGTGTGTGTTTCTACGTTCGGAGATTAACTCGTTCGGAGATTAACTAGGCATAGGTCATAACCTAATAAAATCCTCATATGCCTGGCATATCAGCCTGATATTAGAAACAAAAACGGAACAAGAAACTAGGAACTATATTGAAAGGATAAAACCCAAATTTGATTTGTTGTCAGATAGACTGCTTGTAATCCAAGATACAAACATAAATCCTCGAGATAATTTATCAAATATGACAGAGCGAAGTTAAGGGATCAAATTTCATGAAGAATCTTTAAACAAAAGCAGATTATTCCACGACAAGAGAAGATTTCTTGACAATAACCTTACGTAATTAAAAGAGCCGGGCACAACATTTCCTACACAATCACATTTGCTCACAGCTAAGTCTTCGCAGAGCACCCTGTGAGTAGCCAAGTTCCAATGCGTCTTTCGGCGGACAGCGAAGACTCTGATCACTGCGCGGACGCGCAGGCTGATCAGAGTTTTCGCTGAGTGCAAATGCAATCTTGTAAAATATATGCTGTGTCCCGGCTCATATGATAATGAACCGTTAATTATGATTGATGACCTGCTCTGACTGATCTATTTATACCTGGACGTATGTGTTACACGAACTCGGGTTCTTTATCCAAAGGTTTCTGTTGACCTTAGTACAATGATTAATTATTTACAGCAATTCCCTTCATTTACATATATTGATAGATAAGATAAAGGGTTCAAATCAAACGTTGCGGATTCACTGGGTCGATTCGGTTAGGATAATTTGACATCATGCCAGGTGTGGCAAGTTCCCCATGGCAGTTTTATTTTCGATGCTCTATCCTGTATTGCTAATTTTACACATATGTTGCCGTCTACGCTTCTCCAGAAACATTGAAATATTTTTGTTTCGCAGACCTTTTTTTACGCAGTTCCAAAATTTGTTTGATATGATGCTGGGAGTGGTAATGACAGGAATGAAATTAATATGAAAGTTTTAACAAATAATATTGATAGAAAGAACAGGGCCGATAGTGATGATTGTTAGCATAGATTCAGACAAAATGAACAAAATTCAGATAAAATGAGCCGCAACGTCAGAAAATGAACCGTCGGACATATACGCCCAGCAAAGATTCAGATCAGCCTGCACATTCGCGCAGTCTGATCAGAATCTTCACTGGGCACACTTTCGATAGCCAAGGATGCAGTTTGTTCATGTAGACAATGACGGTTCTGGTCAGACTGCGCGCATGCGTCGATCGATTTGTTTCCGCTTTTTAGTGCATATGTAAAAAGGTACGTTTTCTCACCATTACGAAAACACGCCTATTCAGATATACTGAAATTTTTACAACCAAAAATAGAGAAAATTTTCAGATAAAACAAATCTGATATTTTTCATATATCTGCTCAAAATATAGATTGTGGGTACTCGTTAGAACTGTGAGGCGGTTCTAATGAATACCACAATCTATGTTATTTTAGCACAATCAGAAAAAATAATGTATACCCATGTAAACCCCAGTTTTACTATATAAAAGAAGGGTTTAAGGGGGTCAAAATTATAGAGGCATGTTTTCGTGATGCGTCGCGGCTCAAATACATAATTGGAAGATAAAAGTATGTTATTTTTGTACCAAAACGTATCTTTTGAGTGCTCGTTGGCAAGCCGAAGTAAAGGATGTGACAGAGTTTATCCACAAGAAATGATTTCGTACAAAAATAACAAACACCATCCTTAATGAAATTGTAGTACATCAGTTTTGCCTTATCTAGCAATAGGATCTACTAAAAATGAAAAAATGCTGTCATATTTACCTTAGATATTCGGACAGACATTGCTTATACCCAGATAAGACGCCACAGAACAGTGCCAAACAGTGAAGACACTGAACGCCACGCGTCCAAACGGTGTCTTCACAGTGTTGCACCAATCAAAAAAGTTATTTTTTAAATCACTAACAGGCAGGAAAATAGACGTCAAATTTTAGCATAAGTATGGTAATATTTTACAACGTCCGAATATTTAGGATAAATACACTAATGATAATTTTCAAAGCCTCTTGCAAAACGTCATGATAAAACCTATTTTCGGGTATACGAGAAATGCGCATATTTGATCCATGCCGTGCATGCGTACTGTTGATGAACTCAAGCGTAGTTTGCTTTTGATGCAGTTTCTTCTGAGCATGCGCAGTTCGCATATGTCCAAAAATGATTTACTCATGACGCAGCTTGAATGATTATCTCTAGCCAAAGACAGCTTCAGACCATACAAGAGTCGAGTCCATTGAGCGAAAAGGAATCCTTAGACGTGACATGCTCAGATTCAGATCAAACTGCGCTTCGGCACAGTTTCACCAGAACCATGACTCTATACTGTCATTTTCTAAACACATGCTTGTTAGGGGACAGCATAGGCCCTGATCAGCCTGTGCATTAGCGCAGGCTGGTCTGGGTCTTTGCCGTCCGCACTATGATTCAAAGAAACTTTTTTGCTCGGCAAAACCTATTTAAATTAGAATTCATACATAGATTATAATTATAATAAAATAATCATGACAACTGAAAATCAGCCTGGGAAAACTAGCATATTTATAAACAGGAACAGCAAAGTCCCGCAGAGTCTTAGTTTATCAATTAAATAGCTCTTGCAATTATTTACTGAATGCGCGCAGGAGCGGAAGTGCAGCTGGACTCGATGCAGAATCCTGCTGGTACCATCTCACTGTATAGCAACTGACACGACAGCGCGGCAAATATATAATATGATGAAACTGTGATGGCCCCAACAAAATTCCGTTGTTTTCCGCATATAAGAATATGCCGGTTTTCTCACAACATGCACTAACCCTTTCGACCACACGCTTCTGAGGTGGCCCCTCGCTTCTGCATCGAATTTGGATGAGCCCATTATTGCAACGATGGGTGACAATCTAAAATTACGAATCCAAACATTGTAAGTCCTGATGAGACGGCTCATTACGAGCCGTCTCATCAGGATCTACACTGTTCGCAAAGGTATCTGTAATGGTCTGCAAGGACCAAAGGATGAGTATTTATCTGCATTTACGGTGGGAAACGATAAAAAAAAAAAAAAAAAAGGCATATGAACTAACATAAAAATAAAATCTGGCATGAAAATAAATTGGATTAGAATAGTCACTAATTATCAATCCTGAAATCTAAAAAATCAGTCCTAAAACTTAAATACTTTCCCAGAGCAGGACTGCGAGGACTATAATAAAACAACTAATAATTAGTTTGAAAAGTTATTTTAGGTAGATGTTAACCAAAATAACTATTTTTGACACTAAAGGATGGTTCTGTGAACAAGTTTAAAGTGAAATTTTATGCTTAAAATGAGAGTTTTCAATCCTGAAATCGGTATTAATCCTGTAATATACTACCCTGATGCTGTTTTGTCGATGCTGGGTGCTGAGCTCCATCTGCTACAGGGAACCAGCAAGCAAATATTTCAAGCACAAAGAAAGAAAATGTTTCTCATGTCATGAGCGCCTAGCGAAGACTCAGATCAGCATGTGCATTCCAGCAGTTCGATACGAACCTCCTCCGATGGTCGGTTTAGTCTTCATTATTCACCGATTCTATAAGCGGGCAACGAAGGCTTGATCAGGCTACACATTACGAAAACACGTTCATTCAAGTATGTTGAAATTTTCACCATCAAAAACTGAAAATTTTCAGATACAAATTCTGATATTTTTCATATTTTTGCTCTCAAAACATAGATTGTAGGTACTCGTTAGAACCGCCTCGGCGATCTGTTTTTGAGCAGAAATAAGAAAAAAAAATAATGTATACCCTGTAAAGCCCAGTTTTACTGTATAAAAGTGGGGTTTAAGGAGGTTGAAATTATATAGTTACATCACGAAAACATGCCTATATAATTTTGACCCCCTTAAACCCCACTTTTATATAGTAAAACTGGGGTTTACAGGGGTATATATATTATTTTTCTTATTTCTGCTCAAAGCATAGATTGTGGGTACTCGTTAGAACAGCCCCGGCGAGGCGGTTCTAACGAGTATCCACAATCTATGTTTTGAGCAGAAATATGAAAAATATTAGAATTTTTTATCTGAAAATTCGCCAGTTTTTGGTTGTAAAATTTTCAATATATTTGAATAGGCGTGTTTTCGTTATGTATGTTTTCGTGATGACGAATGCACAGGATGATTTGGCAAGTGACATTTTGAGATAGTTTTCATATATTTGTTTTTTCAGAAAACAGACTTAGGCATTTCGTGCAAATTGTCTCTTAACTTAGGAGACATTTTACATGAAATGTCAAAGTCTATTTTCTGGGAAAATGAGAAGAATATCAGTTTATCGTCGCCAGAATTAGCCAAGAGAATGTTAAAGGTTAATAACATTTGAAAGTTATTATAGCTAACAAAAGTGAGAGCTTGAAAGTAATTTTACCTCAAATATTCGAATACTTAACCTTTAGCAATGTCTAAATTAGCATATTGCAAGTCAAGTGATTTTGTTTGTCTTATTCGTTTTTTTGTTCCTCTTGGAAGTTGGCCAATACATTTACATTTTGATGTTTTACTGCTGTTGTAGACTGGCTCCAGTCTCCAGTGACTTAATATATTTATTTTTATAATCATGTTTGATACATCCACGAAAATAGAACCAACATAATGTAATGTTAACAAAGTCTGGACACTACTGAGAGACATTAGAAGAGAAATAATTAGTTTTTTTTATTCTGTAGGTATAATTAAAGGGGAACGCAATATAAGTTGTAAGTATATCTTGGAGTAAAGTGCTTAACAAGCCATTTATTTTGATGCAAGAGTTTTCAAAATCGGCCTAAAATTAAGGAGGTTATGGTGGTTTGAAATATTTAAAACGGCTGTCATGGATGCCGCCATATTGTAGGTTTTGTGACGTCACACAGTCCAAATCAAATATGCTAAACCAAATTATAAAGGGGTTTTAAGAATAATTTTGCTACATATTTTTTATAATATTTTAATTCTAGTGACAAGCAATCATTTTCCCCAAAATAAACCAACCTTATGAGAATAACTACCTATATGAAACGAGTTTTAATTTTTATGAAACCTCAGTAAATATTCAAAATGGTGGCGCCCTTTCCACCAATGTTAAAATATTCAATTGTCTACAAATTACTTAAATGTCCACCGATTTTAATCAAACTTTTCAAAATTCGTTGTAAAGTTCTTTACTTTAAAGTACAATACCTTTTAAGGTTGCGTTCCCCTTTAACCCTTAAAGCGCCAAGCAAAATTTGTAGCAGACGAAATTCATTTTTTTTTTCAGAGAAAACAAGCCTTGACATTTCATGTGAATCGTCTGCCAAAGCAGACAATTCACATGAAATGTCAATACTTTTTTCTCGGAAAAATAAGAAAAATTGTCGTCTGCTGCAGTTGTGATTGGCGCTTTAACGGTTAATGCATTTTTATGCAGTCATTGTTTAATTCAATAGACTAAAATGCCAGTCTGCTTCTGTTGTAGCCAACAGTACAAGTACAGATCAGACACAGTTCTACAGTCTAATCGATGCCTGCACTGTTTGCAAATTTCGCTCTATGGATAGTAGCACAAATCATAACGCAAGGAAGTCAATTCGACCGGGCCATGCGAAAACTTGTCTTCGGGCATATGCAGTCAGAGAAGGCCCAGATCAGACTGCGCATCTGCGCAGACTGATCCGGGCCTTCGCTGTCCACTAACATAAACTCTGGATACTGCAGAATGTAAAAATGGAGAGGAATTGTCCGAATGAAAGTTTGCGAATGATGTAAATCCGCACATTTTGCACATTTTTCGCTTGACGCGGCCAGTTAACAAACTGTTACAGCAAAGGCCCAGGGCAACCGCTACACTTCGGTAGATAACCTCATTATTGTTCGCTACATGTGCACAGGATCTTCAAAACTACAATTTTGTGAACATATGTAATAAGATTAAAGGAAAAAAATGTGCAAGCTCAGACCAGAATAAAAGAGTGACAGACTCGGGTATTGGTTCGGTCGAAACATCCGTTTAGACAAAAATATATATTTGCGTACAGAATATGAGAAAAACTGTAAATCACAGTTTGAGTGAGGATTTTCCTTTGCTGTTGTTTTTGTTTTGTTAATATCGTTTTTCGACCCCCACTCTTTAACCATTTTTAGCATAAAGTTTCTTCTTGCTAATAACCTGACACTGCTCCTACAACTGGTATTTGCATATGCTTCCCATGATAGACTAGCTCCAATCTCCAGTGACTAAATATTGTTTTCTTATAATCCTGTTTCCTTGTCCACTAAAATAAAACCAAAATAATATCATGGCTAAAAAGGTTGGTCTAGTGACCAGCCTTTATTGTCATGATATTATTTTGGTTTTATTTCAGTGTATTATCAAACAGGATAATATAGCCACTGGAGACTTGAGCCAGTCTACTCCCAAGATTGGCTAGGGCACCACATTTTTAGGGCACAACACATTTTTGTCATGTGTATACCACATTTATCCTATGTACATACCTCCTTACCATTACTTTCCTAAATCTAACAAATCGATCTATCTACCTTGATGGTGTGTCTAAGAACTAACAGATCATTGACAATTAATGTGGACCAAAATCAGTGGTCGCTGTTCAGGCAGGTCTAGCCAAATGCATGCACGTGCTTAAGTACAACAGTACTTTAAACCAAATATAGCGATTCCTCATTCGGGCATCAAAATTTCTAGTCCTATAAGACACTAATTTCACTTTAAAGAATGATGTAAAATTTGAATTCGAAAACATTCGTTAAAGCTGCATCACTCTACAGGCACTATGATATATTTATATATATGCTTACATTTGTTATTCCTACCAGTTAAGAGTTTTGACAATAAATAGCCTGGTTTCCTTCCTGCGATCCTACTTTCTGAAACTGCGGACCAATCCCAGAACCATTCAGTAAAATAGTTGCACTCATGTGATAGAATCTCAGTAATACATGAATAATGTAGAATTGAGATACAAAAAATTATTCCAGGCGTTTCTAAATATATTGAAAAAAAAAAAAAGAAATATTTGAGTTATTAAGAAGACTTGAAACAACTGGTAGAATTTCTACGGTTTTGATAAGGGGAGATAACATTTGTGGCTTCCTTTGCTTTCGAGCACACCAAAGCTTTTTTTGAAAAGGGGTCTACTGTAGAATGATACGAATTTGCTCTCCCTGTGCGCAAATTATTTTCTTTTAGAATAGACCCCTTTAGAAAAGAAGGCACAGAGTTGACTCCCTGAAAGGGTATACATTTCCCTTACATTAACTGGACGCGTAACGTGGAGGAAATGACTTTTTTTCTCACGTGGCATATATAATGTAACCGAGAGCATCAAATTTCAAATTGAAACGCCGGTTCAAAATAAGTCAGAAATAATAAAAGCTATGCATTGACATTTTTGAAGCTCTACTATCCTTCACTATGATTCGCCTATGTATCTGAGTTCTTTATATCTGCTTTCTTGAGTGCTGCCATCTTGAAATGGTTACGTATTTGTCCTAGTTTCGATAAGTATCGTAAGTCGGAAAGCAAACCAACAATAAATAGGCTAAGAGTTTACAAGAAGTTCTATAAATGTGTTAATTTTGGTATATATTCATATGAGCCCTGAGGGTAACAGTTCATCCCTCCCATCCCACAAGGCATAGAAGGTGATGGCAACATTTGACCTTGTGTCATCTGACCTACATCCGGGTCTTCATGTGGTGACGTCATTTCCTGGTACATCTGGTAGGACGCCATATAATGTGGGTTGTGTTGATTATTATTATATCCTCCGTGTGAATTATTGTTCATATGTAGATAATGGTTTTGAACTGAATTATGCATGTTCATATTCATATTGTTTCCCATGTGGTTTATTCCATTTAGGTTGCCATGGGGAGTCGGTAACGGGGAACCAGACTGTTTGAGACACTGTGGACTACTCTGAGGTGGATGATAAATATTATTGTCATGTGACGAATAAGGTCCAGACATATGGGGAATATTTTGCTGTGGCTGCTGAGATCGCTGAACGGGGCTTGGTGTTTGAGTCTGTGGCGTGGACATCATACCACCAGGTGGCATCGGATGCATACCCGAGGGATCCGGACTTCCCGTTCCGGGCAGCGATTTACAGTCACTCATTGAATCCTGTCCCCCGGGATAAGAACCTTCACTATCACTTTCACTCCCGGAGAGATTGCCGTCTAATTTCCCCAACCCCTTTTCGGAGCTGTGTTTTTGTCTCTGTTCTTTCTTGTATTTCATTCTCCTATTTTGGAACCATATTTTAATTTGTCTTTCAGTAAGGTTTAGTAATGCGGCCATTTCGATTCTTCTCGGCCTACACAGATAACGATTGAAATGAAACTCTTTCTCCAACTCAACCAGTTGTGCACTAGTGTATGCTGTCCGAGCCCTTTTGGTAGGTTCTGAAAATAAAGATAAATGAGAATTATAACATAAGTCACAGGAATTGTCCACATCACGAAAACATGCCTATATAATTTTGACCCCCTTAAACCCCACTTTTATATAGTAAAACTGGGGTTTACAGGGGTATACATTATTTTTCTTATTTCTGCTCAAAACATAGATTGTGGGTACTCGTTAGAACCGCCTCGCCGAGGCGGTTCTAACGAGTACCCACAATTTATGTTTTGAGCAGAAATATGAAAAATATCAGAGTTTTTTTTATCTGAAAATTTTCAGGTTTTGATTTTTTCTATATATTTGAATAGGCGTGTTTTTCGTAATGATTAGTGAGAATAGATACACTTCCAAGGGAGGTAACTTTGTCAAACGTTTTGTGTCCTCTTCTGGAAAGGGGTCTACTCTATAAGGAAAGAATTTGCTCCCAGAGGGAGCAAATTCTTTCCTTAGAAAGTAGACCCATTCCAGAAGGAAATTGGTGTGCAGGAGAGGAAACAGGAACTAATAAAAGTTGTCTCCCTTGTCAAAACATGGCTGACAGATCTCTAGGTGTAGCCTAGACTGACATTAGTCTATCTAATCAAACAATGACTGCATACAAATGTATTATCTGTAACCTATAGAATCAAATGAACCTTAACTCTTTTTTTCTCTCTCTCTCTGATGCTGAAGTCTAGTGACCAGCCTCTATAATCATAAAATTATATTGGTTTTATTGTATTAACCTTTGTCCTCCTGAGCCCGGATATGCCCTGCTTTTGCAAACAGTGTAGATCCAGATCAGCTGGCTTCTGAAGAAGCCAGCTGGTCTGGACCTGGACTGTTTGCCATTAAGTATGTGAATTTTATCAACAACCTGGATCGAGTAATATGTTAGGCTGCAATTTAGAAGTAGGCGTGGCACCTCATTTTATTCAGCATAACAAGGGTTAATGAGGATTATAAAAAAAAACAAAAAAAAAAAAAAAAAAAAAAAACTTTTAGTCACTGGAGACTGGAGCCAGTCTAGGTGTATCTATTCACCTTAAGTTAACACAGTTACGTAAAAATGAACATATTTTAGCCGTAGCTCTAGCTATGTCTACTTTATAACAAAACATCACGAAAACATGCCTATATAATTTTGACCCCCATAAACCCCACTTTTATATAGAAAAATTGGGGTTTACAGGGGTATACTTATTTTTCTTACTTCTGCTCAAAAACACAGATTGTGGATACTCGCCGAGGCGGTTCTAACGAGTATCCACAATCTATGTTTTTGAGCAGAAATATGAAAAAAAATATCAGATTTTTTGTCTAAACATTTTCTGTTTTTGAAGGTGAAAATTTCAATATATTTGAATAGGCGTGTTTTCGTAATGATATATCTTCATAACGATCTTGTCAACGAGTTTTGTAAGGCATGACAATTTCAATATATAATATGGGAAATGAGGACAATTTAGGTATCTAAGCCCATTAATACAGATTTGTGCAGTAAGAAGGTTGCTAAAAATAAATAAAACAACGAAAAAAGTCAGTTTAAAAATGAAAAATATATCTGCGAATTCTCCCTTATAATGAAAACTCCCTGCGTTTACCTCGATATTAAAAGGGCAGATGACAGTTCACATTACATTTGCTAGTTATGGAAGTGGTAAATATTCAGATAAATGGGCCTATGCAAACAGTGTAGAAACGTGATAAAACTGCTTCTTTGGTGAGTCTGATCAGGATCTACATTGATTTCCATCTTGTCAGTACCTTTTAGATCGATTATCAATTACTCTAAAGCACTTGTTCTAATTTTAGGACAAGTATCCGGATAAGACCTGTAAATGATATTTTTTTTCTCACAGAAAAGAAGACTTTATATTTCATTCAAGTTGTCTCCGAACACTGCATCACGAAAACATGCCTATATAATTCTGACCCCCTTAAACCCCACTTTTATATAGTAAAACTGGGGTTTACAGGGGTATACATTATTTTCTTATTTTCTCTCGGAAACATAGATTGTGGGTACTCGTTAGAACCGCCTCGCCGAGGCTGTTCTAACGAGTACCCACAACCTATGTTTTTAGCAGAAGTACGAAAAATATAAGCGTTTTTTTATCTGAAAATTTTCAGTTTTTGGAGGTGAAAAAAAATCAATATATTTGAATAGGCGTGTTTTCGTAATGGAAAATAATAAGGCTTTGTATTTCATTCCATTGGTGTATTTCGGAGATAAATTGAATGAAATGAAAATCTTATTTTGAGTGAAAAATAAGAGAAACATTTTAAATGTTGTCGCTACTTAATAATCCGTTAGTTAAAATTTGAAATTTCAACATCGGGACTTCTTAAATGTATTTGCATGTAGTTAGCTTCCGCTTCCTTTGAGTGAGCAGTTTGATAATACCAAAATGTGTCATAAAACATTCAATGATTACTGCGGTCTTACATACAGCCATAAAAAGATATGCTTCATTCATTCAATTTCAGGTAACCCTTCCCACCCATTCCACCAATCATGGTTTCAGGTTTACAGCCATTCCTTAGAGTAATGGTCTACCTTAAGGTCCGAAATTTTAAGATTTGAAAGACCGTATTACCCTATGTATTAAGACACTTTATCTACTTACCATACTTGTCCTAAAATTTAAAATAATCAATTCTACCACCTGTTGATGTGTCTGAAATATTGCTGTATGTATGGCAAACAGTTTTGCGGCGTCCGATCTGGGTCTACACTGTTTGCAAATGTCTATCTGTCCCAATACTTAAGGTTATTATGGCAGATATTTAATGTCAATTAAAATGAAGAATTTTTGTTTGATTAGTAGACGATATTGAATCGTTTCTATTGATTACATTTTTTATTTCATTCTTTCGTGTGAAAGCGCAAAATATGCTTTGCAAATCTTAACCCTTGTCCTGCTGAATAAATTAAGATGCCACACCCACTTCTAATTGTTAGCCAATGAGATAACTTGATCCAAATTTTTGCTATAGATTCACATACTTAATGGCAAACAGTGCAGATCCAGATCAATTGGCTTCTTGGGAAGCCAATTGATCTGGATCTACACTGTTTGCAAAGGCAGGGTATATCCGGGTTCATCAGGACATGGCTTAATTCTCTAATTCAAGATCAACTTTAACTTGAGGAACTGTTGTTAGCTTGGGCCTTTATGTTCAATGGGCAGCACAACCGTAGCCCAGAATTGTGTTTTCGTACGATCTTTTCATTCTCATTGGTACACAACCTGTGTACCACGATACAAAAACCTTTTAAAACTGACTGGCTGCACAAGCTCAGACTTCCCATGCGCGCAGTCTGTTCAGGTGTATGCATGTCTGACCGAACTTACAGGGAAAATACGATGCAACAGGCAAATGTTTTACAGTTACATGTTAATACAGGTTTCAACAGCCTGGAAATTAATGACCTGTTATTGCCAGGCAGACAAAATTATGCCAATAGAAGAATGATGTCTCTCTAGGAAATATAAGAAATGCACACCAATATAAATTGACACGCAGAGCGGAAAATGGGCCTTTGGGTCATATGCAGGCAACGCAAAGTCTGACCAGGGCCTCCAATGCCCGATTAAGGAATCAATAGATATTATATACTATACTGAAGCAGGCTGGACGGTAGCTGTTGCTATTAGTATACTGCAGAAAGACTCATTTCTTGCATCGACCACGTGATCATGGTATAACAGGAATTTATTACCATCTTCTCACAGACACGATTCGAATAAAATTTCAGGGCCCATTTGTTCAAAGCGTCATTAGTTTAACGAGCTCGTTTGTGGTCAAAATGTTAACTGTTCTAGTAGTAAGTACAATATCTAATTCATAGGTATTTTTGCTGAAAAAATGGGAGTAGCTTTTACAAATGCAAAAGCTACTCCCATTTTTTCAGCAAAAATATTAGCATAGATGCCATATTTAACGATCAAAGTTTTAACGATCCGTAAACTAACGATATCGTCAGTTTTTAACAACTTGGCCCAGAATATTCAATGATCTAATTAGTCCTAAATATTCAAACTGGGAGACAATAAACCATTACAATACTTGCCCTAAACTTTGAACAAGTCATTTTGCTATTTGCTGATGTGTCAAAAGACTGCTGCATTACGAAAACACGCCTATTCAAATATATAGAAAATTTCACCTCCAAAAAAAATAAAAAATTCAGATAAAAAACTGTGATATTTTTCATATTTCTGCTCAAAACATAGATTGTGGGTACTCGTTAGAACCGCCTCGACGAGGCGGTTCTAACGAGTACCCACAATCTATGTTTTTGAGCAGAAATAAGAAAAATAATGTATACCCCTGTAAACCCCAGTTTTACTATATAAAAGTGGGGTTTAAGGTGGTCAAAATTATATAGGTATGTTTTCGTGATGGCACGAGTGGCTATTAATATAGATTCTGATCAGACGCCATGTTCTGCAGCATCTGATCTCGATGTACACTGTTCGCTTAGGCCTCTCTGTCCGTATTGTTTGGGTAAATAAGAGTATGTTTATGCGTAGTTTGTGTTGAGGAAATATCTTCAAACCATCACCGGTCCAATTTATGTCCGAAACACTGTTGAAAGGGCCGCAAAGCCGCATCACCACCAGCAAAATAACAATCAGTATGTCTAAAATACTGAGTGAATTGCTATCATAACTAAATATTCTGACAGACTTGTGTGACTACACAGTCTTGATCCTGCTCAAACTGATGAGGGTGTACAATGCTTTTCAGTCAGCGGGTTTTAACCCTTGTCATGCTGATTAAATTAAGATGTCATGCCCACTTCCAGTTTTCAGCCAGTCAGATTTCTTGATCCAGGTTGTTGATCATGTACTGAATGACAAACTGTTTGACTTGTTTGACTACACAGTCTTGATCCTGCTCAAACTGATGAGGGTGTACAATGCTTTTCAGTCAGCGGGTTTTAACCCTTGTCATGCTGATTAAATTAAGATGTCATGCCTACTTCCAGTTTTCAGCCAGTTAGATTTCTTGATCCAGGTTGTTGATATAAATTCATGTCTGAATGACAAACTGTGCAGATCCAGATCAGGTGGCTTCTTCAGAAACCTACTGATCTGGATCTACACTGTTTGCTAAGGCAAGGTATATCCAGGTTCAGCAGGACAAAGATTAAATTGGAATTAGTCGTTCGAATTTCAGCCCCAACGTCCGATTATTAACCACATGGCACATGTACCCAGCGCAGACTAGATCAGATTGCGCTATGATCAAGGTTCAATGTTTATTCAGCTCAAGACTCTGATCAGGATACGCAATGTGATCCGAGTCTTCGCTCAGCGCACCCGTCGTAAGGTATATTTTGTACGTTTCGGTTCATTTTAGGATAGGTACGGTAAGTAGTAAGAATGTCCAAATATTTAGGTAATTGCGGTAAATTAAATTCCCTGGAATGCTGTACTTTATGCTATGATATAAGTACCATTTACGTAACGCAATTAACGCTTAGCATGCTGGGTAAAATAGTAATTGAGATTTATTTGAAATAGTTTTCTTATTTTCCCAGAAAACAAGATTCGACATTCCATGCCGATTGTCTCCAGTGGGGACAATTCGCACGAAATGTCAATACCTGTTAAAAAACAAATATAGAAAAAAATATTTCAATATGTCGTCTGCTGAAAATTTTACCCAGAGTGTTAAGAGTTAAGCTACAGAAGAAATTGTTTCCACATTCAGTTTTGACACACATCTCTTATCAAAACAGGAGTACTCAGCTTGCGAAGAAAAAAAAAAAAAAAAAAAAAAAAAATAGAAGTAGAATTCTATAGACACATCTGGTTTTCAATTTTATGCGGAACAGTTTTCATTTATATTACATGAGCAGAAAAACAGACTTCGAAAAACACAGCCTTCTTTTAAGTGTAAGGAAGCGTTGAAATGGTCGATCAACGTTAGAACTTTATACCTTTGAATGTTTACTGAGAGACAAAGTGTGTAAGATTGCTTGCGATATATTTTTCTGATATGCGGTAATTACCCTAAATATTAGAAAGATTCGTGTAAATGGATACGAATTCAGGGGAAGCAACCCTGTTTGTGGCCCCTTCTGAAAAGGGGTCTGCTCTAAAAGAAAAGAATTTTCTCCCTTAAGGAGCAAATTCTTTCCTTTTAGAGTAGATCCCTTTTCAGAAGGGTACTGGTTTGCAGGGACGCAAACTGGAAGTCACAAAAAATGTATTGAGTCCGCTTAGCAACTTACCATACTTGACCTAAACTTTGAACAAGTCCATGTTACTGCCAGCTGATGTTTCCAAAACTGCTGGGTCAGTGACAAACAGAGAAGACCCTAATCAGACGCCGCAGAACGCGGCGTCTGATCTGGGTCTACACTGTTTGCTCAGGTCTATCTGTCAGAATACTTAGGGGAAATACGGTGCAAATACTTGGAGTAATTGCTTACGCTGATGTGCGTAAGACATGTGAATGTATACAAGCCGACAAAGTCGTGCAACAAAGTACCTCAAATTGCATGTAAAACAAGTATTATGTGATCAGACTGCACGCTGTACAGTCTTGGGTGATTCTTCGCATTTCTTTCCATCAAACTTTGAATTATATGGAATAAAAGTACGAAAAATGAAAAGCTACTTGGGGAAATGGATTCTCGCTCAGGGGAGGCAAACCCTCTCAAAACTATTCTGACTGCCCTTCTAAAAAGTGTGTGTATTGATGTTTTGTCATATGTATTGATGTTTTGTCATGTCTCGTTGTAAACGGTAATGTTATATGTATACAAATAAAATAAAAGTTTAAACTAAAAAGTGTGTGTGTATGTGTGTGTGGTGGTGGTGGTGGTGGTGGTGGGGGGGGGGGGGGGAGGGGGGGGGATAAAAAGTAGACCCGTTCCCAGAAGGGGATCGATTAGTTGGAAAGCTGAGATCAGAAATTTATCTCCCTTCGTAAATAATGGCGGAAGCCTCTAGTCCACCTAAATTTGTCCATACTAACTGTGTGGACATCACGAAAACATAGCTATATAATTTTGACCCCCTTAAACCCCACTTTTCTATAGTAAAACTGGGGTTTACAGGGGTATACATTATTGTTCTTATTTCTGTTCAAAAACAATAGATTGTGGGTACTTGTTAGAACCGCCTCGGCGAGGCGGTTCTAACGTGTACCCACAATCTATGTTTTGAACAGAAATATGAAAAAAACAAACAGAATTTTAATCTGAAACTTTCAGTTTTTGGTGGTGAAATTTTCAATATATTTGAATAGGCGTGTTTTCATAATGGATGCTTATGCTAATCGCATAGGCCTATGCCATCTTGTGATTTGCACGGGCTTTAAAGTTAATCAACAGAATCTCGTCATAGGTGAAAGAAGTATTATTTGTAAAATGGCCAACATTTAGCATACTGCATGCAAATGATACGAGGGTCCTGCAAAATGTTTTGTCACTAACACATTTTTGTAACTTTTTTACCCAGTCGCGAAAAGCAGATAAATAGTCTTCTTTCGGTATCTGTTGGAGACACTGATAAATAGCGTTGCCAATAGAACTTCTAGACGTATACTTATTTCAGAAAGCATTTTCTTAAGCCTTTGGAAATGAAAAAGAAGTCACAGGGACTCAGGTCAGGTGAATAAGGTGGATGGTTTAACACTTTCACATTTGCAGAAGCCAAAAACGACTTAACAACCTCACACTTATGCGAGGAGGCGTTGTCATGTAAAAGGTGGAATCCTGACCATCCTTTGCTTGGTCCCTGTTCCAATGTAACAAGCAAATTGGTCAATGTATATTTTGAATTTGAAATAACTCGGTCAGTTGGAAAGCAATTTGCACGAAATAAACGGGTATCGTTAGCTATTCATCACACCATTCAAGTGCAGTGAAGCATTTTAAAATATACCTAGGATAAGACTTAGGAAGCCTATTAGTGACAGAACGTTTTGCATAACCCTCGTATTTAACTTCAAGAACTCTCCGGGCAAATTCAAGAGTTGACAAACTGGCAATATATTTTTCATAATTTCCCAGAAAATAGGACTTGACTTTTCATGCACATTATATGAAATGACATTTTCTGATCAAAAAGAAACATGTTTTAAAATACCATCTCACCTAAGTATATCCAGCAGGTAAAAGGTTAACAAACAACATCTTAACCCTTGTCATGCTGAAGCCAACTGATCTGGATCTAAACTGTTTGCTAAGAAAGGGCATGACGTGTTCAGCAAGAGAAGGGTTAAAATGTTTCTTTCTAATGTTTTCCTGACAATAAACGGTCGAAATGCTTTCGTACTGAAGCGCAATGCCCTGATTTTATGCAAAACAAGAAAAGCAGCCATGTCTACAGCTTAAGTTCAAACTCAGTGCCGAAGACGGAGAGTCGTTGGAGGGGTTAGTGTCACAAAGCTTAAAACTCAAAGGACCGTAATCATAAAATAATTTTATCCATTGAACGTAAACATGATCTTAGTGTTTAACTTCTCACTGCAAAGGCGATAATAATAGGCTTTTGCAAACAGCGTAGATCCAGATAAGACGGCCCACAATGAGCTGTCTCATCAGGAACTACGCTGTTCGACATCCAGTCTTTCCGCTTTACATATAAACTTCTTTCCAATCGATAGTTTGTTAACCAAACAAAGCAGACGACACACGTTGTCTGAAAAGTAAAAAACTAGATTGTCAATATTGATGTATGTATCAAATCCCAACATTTTACTATGCACTGAATTAACGAATGTTTTCAAATCAAAATATATAAACATTTAAACAATGAGAGATAGCAGCAATATTTCTATTATCTCCCTTGACAGGTTAAATCCAAGGTAGATCAAATACTAACTAAGTTCTTCTAATTGGAATCCTCTGCTTTTATCATAGGCCACCAGTGGAATTTAACAAATTCTTAACTTTAAATTTCTCCATATCCACATGGAAGATTAATTAATATTATATACTTCATTGCACAGAAAATAATTCTTTTAAATATTTTGGAAGCTGTTTTGGCATATGACCTTGTTAAAATTAGATTTATTAAGGAAAAGGAAGCGATACTTAATGGAAACACTAATGATAAAAGCAGAGGAATCCAATTAATTGGACCTGGTTATTTACAGAAAGTAATCAAGGGAGTTAACTGACTACTTTCTCCTAATACATGTATTCATAAGAACCAATGATGTCTTGTACGATACAAAATGGCTGTGTTATTAAAACAAGTGATAAAAACAAAACAGTCACAGAGTAAAACCGGAAAGCAAACAGAAAGTCACAAAAGTTGCCTCCCTTGTAGAAAAAGTACCAAGTGCATCTAAGGTAACACCTCGATAACTCGAACACCTATGGCTCGTTTACATCACGAAAACATGCCTATATAATTTTGACCCCCTTAAACTCCACTTTTATATAGTGAAACTGGGGTTTACAGGGGTATACATTATTTTTCTTATTTCTGCTCAAAACATAGATTGTAGGTACTCGTTAGAACCGCCTCGATGAGGCGGTTCTAACGAGTACCCACAATCTATGTTTTAAGCAGAAATAAGAAAAATATCGGAGTTTTTTATCTGAAAATTTTCAGTTTTTGGAGATGAAATGTTCTATATATTTGAATAGACGTGTTTTCGTAATGCCTTGGATGATTCGCACTCGTTTTTGAGTCCACAAGAAATTCTTCCGACAGCTCAAGAAAACAAATATTTAGGGAAAACTTTCTTATTTTATCATGAAATTGTATGTCGTGTGTACTCATTAGAATCGTATCACCGAGGCGATTCTAATGAGTACATTCAGCATACCATTATTGTATAGAAGACCGAAAAGACTTCTCTAAATAATAACCATTTGCTCCCTGACCTTGCGCCATGATTAACCCTCAGTGGCTCGAACTACCCATGTCTCCAATGAATTTCCATGGTCCAAAAGATGTTCGAGCCATCGAGGTTTTACTGTAATTCTCTTATTGGAATTTAAATAGAAGTCTTCGGTCTGTGTAGAATTGCATTAACCCGTTTATGCCGTATAGACTCTTCTTCTACCTCAACTCTTTGGACGGGTCCATTTCCAATATAAGGGATGGCTGGTGTTATTATTAGAACCATGTTTAACAGAAATTCATGTATTTAATGCAAACAATGTAGATCCTGCGGAATGCGGCTCTGGTCTGGATCTACACTGTTTGCTAATGTCTCTTTCATGGGATGCTAGGTATTAATGGGTGCTTTTTACATGTTACATGTACATAAAATATTGTTTAAAGCAAGACTGATAATATTATTTTCAGTGCAGAAAAATCTGACCAGGATCTACACAGTTTGCTCAGGCCTGTCTTTCCAAATACGTATGGTAAGTACAGTAAGTTGAAGATACGTAAAAGTCGAAAAAAAAAAGTGGACGGGAAACACATCAACTAATAAATAAATTATAAGATAAAGATCCTGCTAAGCTGAATATTTTGATGAAGCTTTTATAAAAATCGGTTAAAAATAAGAAAGTTACTGAGTTTTGAAGATCTAACGATTAGTGTCATGGAAGCCATTTTGGTGTGTAAGTGACGTCATAAACACTAAATTAAATATGCAAAAGATATATAATTCACACCTGAAACAATAAAACAATATTTCATTGCTATACACATGTATCTGTAAATTTGTTCATTTGCACATTTTCTATCAATTCACTCTCAAAACAAGCATACATGTATTCCTGTCAACAGGCAGCTTTTATCTGAGTCTTACAAAAAGAGAAAATCTAATTAAATAGTCAAAATGGCTGATTGTTCATTACGAAAACATGCCTATTCAAATATGCTGAAAATTTTACCACCAAAAAGTGAAAATTTTCGGATAAAAAAAACTCTGATATGTTTCCTATTTCTGCTCAAAACATAGATTGTGGGTACTCGTTAGAACCGCCTCGACAAGGCGCTTCAAACTTATGGGCATGTTTTCGTGATGTTTTACTATCAATGAAGCTGTCTGACCGGTGTAAAATAATCAGCGTGGCTGAGATCCATCCAAGGATCAATACTACCAAGTCTGCTTCAGATTTTTAGCATGTCAGACCAATAAGGTCATTACGGTACTTTTTTTGTCTCAGGGCGCTGTTTATATGATAAGATTTGTCTCTAAGTCTTTTCTGGTCATCAAATTGTACGTTTTTGAAATTGTCTGGCTGGTGTAACAAAAAAAAATAAAATAAAAAAATAGATAAATAAATTAAAAAAAAATAAATAAAAATAAAAAATAAAACATAAACGCGATTGAGATCCACCCAAGGATCAATACGAAATCATTTAAAATACGAACGGAAACGGACGGTTGGACGTGACACGGAAAGGATGACAACAGCTCATCCTGGACCTTCGGCTGTGGTGAGCTAAAACGATATTTTGCTCTTTATTAAACATAAAAATTGTGTTCACACCTGCCTGCTGGGCGTGAGGGTAGATTTTGCAATATGTTTATTGGTGGAAAGCAAAGGTCCTGATGCAAGGCGGACTCGCTGGCGCAGTGATTTAGGACATCTCTAATTTAAACAAATATATGTACGCAAAGCCTGTAGTTATTTGCTTCAAGGCATTGAAATTATTGACGACAGACAAAGAACAATGAAAAGATCTGCTCATTGAAAGAAGCGCTATAAAAATGTCTAATGAACAAATATGTGGGTTACGTCAGATAAAAACGGAGGTTCTACTCATATGCGAACAGCAAACCCTACGATCAGCCTGGGCATCGATGAAAATTATCAGAATGTTAACGTTTTCTCCATCGGATAAGAGCAATATCCAGATAATAGATTTTCTTATTTGTCCATGAAATCGCATTGTGTGGGTAATCATTAGAAGAACTAAATATTACCAGAAAAAATGTTTTCCAGGAGAGAAAAAAAGCAACAAAAAAAAAACAAAAAAAAAAAAAACAAAAAAAAAAAAAAAACAAAAAAAAAACAAAAAAAAACACAAAAACAAACTGTCAATATCTTTTGATTGAAAAAAATTGCGACATTACGCTAACAAGTGTATGCAAGGTGTACCACCATATTCCCGCATAACATACAGTGAAAACAATTCCAGAATGTTGTGTATTAAAACCGACTTTTCAAATCGCTTATTATTTTACCAACATTTTTACTTCATAAATTTGTCATAATTTCTTAATAACAAAAATATTCCACATTTCCCATGGTATATGGTGAAAATGCCATGGGTAACACAGCTTTAGATAAAGCTGGTATCAATAATGACTTTTTTTCCTGATTTCTCAACAAAAAAAAAAAAGAAATGAATACTAACGTGAAACGATAATACCCCGCCATTATTGTACGGTGGGCAGACAACTCTATCAAAACTTGACGTAATTTGTCCATTTGCAATTCCAAACCAGATCTCCAGAATATCAATGCACATATCAAGTTTGGTGAAAATGTATTGATATTCACTCGAGTTATCGTCCAGAAATGAAAATACAGACGTGTGGCGGGCAGATAACTCTGTCAAAAATTGACAAAATTTGCCCATTAAAAATCCCGAATAAGATATCTACAATATCAATACACATACCAACTTTGGTGAAAATCCATTGATATTTGCTCAAGTAATCATCGGGTAACGAAATACGGACGGACGTACCACGGACGGACGGACACCTGGACATCCAACGTGATACCATAATATCCCACCACTATCGTGGGGCGGGGTAAAAAAAAAGGCGTTTCCAAGGAATACCAAGAACATCTAATTTTTTTTTATTTTTTTTTTATTTTTTTTTTTTTTTTTTAATAGTAAAAAAAATATCAGTAACTTTGGTAAAACAAACGGCTTATCTAGAGCTCTGATATTCGCTATATGTCTTATATATCACAGACGTAGAGCTCATTACGCATATAACGCATATGCATGACATGCGTAGGTAAAAAAAAATATAATAAAGTAGCATTAACATACAATGGTTTGCTTCTTTAGCATAGGGGCTGCTCTTAAAGGAAAGAATTTGCTCCCTTTGGGAGCAAATTCTTTCCTTTAAGAGTAGCCTCTATTTTGGATGCATTCTAGACATAGTTTTCAAGATTTTTCCTGGGTGTGCGTAAAAATAATTCCGTTCTGGCTACGCCAGTGCACAATACAAGTAAGTGCTTTCTTTTCTGGAAGCGGCTTAGTAAATGTAACACTACATTTGAAATGAAATGAAATCCAAACAAAGTAATTCTAATTTGTTATCATGCATTTGTATCATTAATTTTCTTGTGAGAAACAGCTCTTCATCGTGATTTATTGCACAGCCTTGACAAATTACTCAATGCGATCAGTCGTAAATATTTGCCATACTTTTGTAGTTTTAAGTGGAATGGATACATTTTCAGGGGAGGCAACTTAAGGTCAGCGATTGTTAAAGTTTAACAGCACCGGGTGAATTACATACGACTATAGTTTCATATAAAACAGTTCTAAATCTTTCTAAAGTGTGGCTCATTGACAGCAGTCCCTTTAACTTTTTCGAAAAAAAAAAAAAAAAAAAAGAAAGAACGGAAAGTCATGTGTCATGTAATCAGCTTCCTCCTCCTCGGATCTTGTCAGAGGTCATGGACGGTGTAAGGGTAATTTGTACCCCTGATGATTTTTCTACCTCCTCCTCGGATCTTGTAAGACGTCATGGAGGGTGTAAGGGTAATTTGTACCCCAATGATTTTCTACTTTCATATTCAAAGCAACCACTTTGGCTAATGTCCACTGAAGAATTGTCTGAAATATATCTCTTGGCCAATTATGGCATCAAATCGGGCATAAACCGTTTTAGAAACTGACAAAACAATTGGAATTGTTTACGTCATTTAAGCCTAGCGTCCCAAAAAAGGGGACATTGGAAAACAGTGTAGACCAAACCAGACGCCGCAATTAGAGTCTACACTGTTTGCATTAAATTCAGGAATTTGTATAAAACGTGATATTAATAAAGACCAAGCAGACACCGCTCCTACTTTACATGGACCTGTCCAAAAAGTTGTGGTTGAAGAGTCCACTCGGCATAAATGGGTTAAAATGGAACTATATTCGAATGGAACCAACTTGGTGTTCTGTTTAGCAGTCCATGACCTTTACAGTAGACTGCTTTTTATAAGGGAGGCAAAACAATATTGATAGAGTTGCTTCATCCTTTCCCTTTGGAAGCAAATTTTCTTCTTTTTAGAGTAGACCCCTTATCAGAAGGGACTTGGCGTGCAGGGAAGCAAACAGAAAGTCAAACAATGACGGAAAATCTACCAAGCATATAAGTCCCCATAAAGCTCGGGAAACTCTCTCAAACAATACATCTTCATTGTATTGTAGACATTCAAAGTATCTTTAACCCTTGTCATGCTGAATAAATTAAGATGTCATGCCCTCTTCTAATTTTCAGCCAATCAGATTGCTTGATCTGTATTGTTGCTATAAATTCACATACTTAATGGCAAACAGTGCAGATCCAGATCAGTTGGCTTCTCAAGAAGCCAACTGATCTGAATCTACACTGTTTGCAAAGGTAGGGTATATCCGGGTTCAGCAGGACAACAGTTAATAGCAGTTTAGTAATAAAACTCTTTTACAATACAACACGAACAATCACAGAAACAGGTATCCGTAGGGAATCTCACCACAAAATACGTGTTTTTGTAAAATCTATCAATAATCGTCCTTTTTTTTCTACAGAATATCTGTTTCTTTGTTTTTCTTTGTTTACTATCAGTTAGAAACCACAGACTTGTTACCCTGAAGATATCGCGGCAAATACTTTTAACTCTTAAAGCTCCAAACAGAATTTGTGCGAGACGATTTTATTTTATTATTATTATTTTTTATAAAAAAAAAAAAAAAAAAAAAAAAAAAAAAAAAACAGTTTTGCACTTCATGTCTATCAGATTCACATGCATTGTCAAGAGTTATTTTCTACGAAAATAATAATAATACTACAACAAAATGTCGTCTCCTGCAGTTGTGATTAGCGCTTTAAGGGTTATTAACCCTTGTCCTGCTGAATAAATTAAAATGCCTCTCCCACTTCTGATTTTCAGCCAATCAGA
Source organism: Anodontia alba (assembly GCA_964016985.1). Lineage (NCBI taxonomy): Eukaryota > Metazoa > Mollusca > Bivalvia > Lucinida > Lucinidae > Anodontia > Anodontia alba. The sequence goes on from OZ024831.1 coordinate 25,845,074, forward strand.
TCACTTGATCCAGATTGTAGCTATAAATTCACATACTTAATGGCAAACAGTGCAGATCCAGATCAGTTGGCTTCCAACTGATCTGGATCTATACTGTTTGCAAAGGCAGGATATATCCGGATTCAGCAGGACAAGGGTTAAGACGTACGAAATTATTGTGATGCATCACCCTGAAAAATGTGTCATCGCGAAAACACGCCTATATAATTTTGACCGCCTTAAACCCCATTTTTATATAGTAAAACCGAGATTTACAGTGGTATACATTATTTTTCTTATTTTGCTTAAAAACATAGATGTGGTACTCGTTAGAAACGCTTCACCGAAACGGTTCTAACGAGTACATGCAATCTATATTTTGAGCAGTTATATGAAAAATATCAAATTTTTTAATCTGAAAATTTTACTTTTTTGGTTGTAAAATTTTCAATATATTTGGATAGGCGTGTTTTCGTAATGTGGAAGACATTTGAAGATGAATGGACACACCTGGTATATTTTCCGCCAATTTGTACATGGGAGACGACTTTTTGACCTCCTGTTTGATTTTCCTACACACGAGGCCCCTTTTGAAAAGTGGCCTCCACTAAAAGGAGAGGATTTGCTCTTAAGGACATTTTACAGAATGGAGGCAATCCAATGCTATACAGAGTTTCCTCCTCTTAACCCTTTTATGCCTGGGTATTTTCAGTGAACTCTCCGCTCATGAACTTTGGATGGGTCCATTATATAGTCAAAGGGGTGTTATGTACAAATAGTCATAGTAACTTTTATCATTGAAACTTTCCAATGTAACTGCAAACAGTGTAGAACCTGATCAGACGCCGCGTTTTGCGGCGTCTGATCTGGGTCTACACTGTTTGCAAATGCCCCTTTTATAGGACGCTAGGCATACATGGGTTTAACTGTACCCAATCCCGTTCAGTTTGGTTTGTGAACAGCTAAACCTCAAAGGGACAACATTCTAAGGTGACACTTTCAAGCGGAGATAACTCCAACAGAAAATAATTTGTTTGCTAGTATATGAATCCCTACTCAAATGGCATTTTTAGTATAGCTCCTTTCAGAGGAGGGGCAATACTTTCTTATTAGAGTTATCGTCCTTGGGGTGTATCCATTCACCTTAAAGATTATTTCATTTGTATAAACAGAAAAAAAGAACATATGAAAATCTCAATACATACAAACGAAAAAAATAAGCCAGCGCATGAAAAAAAAAAAAAAAAAAAAAAAAAAAAAACAAAAAAAAAAAAAAAAAAAAAAAATAATGGTATGTACGCCAAGCGAAGACTCAGATCAACCTGGGAATCCGCCCAGTCTGACCAGAGTCTTCGCTATGCGCTCAATGGGAATTAAGAACCCAAGCTTTCTTCATGCTGACAGCGAAGATTCTGATCAGACTGAGCGGACGCCCAGGCTGATCTAAGTTTCGCTAGGCACACATGCCATTTTGTTTGTTTTGTCATGCGCTTGCTCAAATGAAATACAGTTGACTCTCGCTATCTCGAACTCGCTTATCTCGAATAACCGCTTATCTCGAAGTGAAAATCTTATCCCTGCTTAAACATGAAAATCTCAGTAACAACAGGTGAAAAAATATTGTGTAAGGGAGCAATTTCTCCTCTTTTCCACAATATTTTCAATATATCTAACTTCAAGAGTCCAATTACACATATATTTGTTAAATGTGGTTAATCGAATTAGTTTTTCCCCAATTCTGCAAGTCTGATATGTCGAAGTACGGATATCTCGAAGTATTTCAGAGAGTCCCTTGGAATTCGAGATAACGAGAGTCGACTGTATAAACAAAAATAGTGTTAACTCATCTCGCATACAATTTATATATAAAGAGAATTGACACACTTTCAGGGGAGGCAACTCTATCAAAGTAGCTGTGCCTCTCTTCCGAAAAGTGGTTTACTCCAAAGGGAAATAATATGCTCGCCTTGGGAGTAAATCCTTTACTTTAAGAGCAGATCCTTTTTCAAAAGGGGATTGGCCTACGACTGATCGATCAATAATACTTGGTGTATATTGACGTTGCTACAATTAACGTGTTTTTTAGAATTCTAGACCATGGGCCGGCCATTCCCTCTTCTCCACGTCCAGTGACAATTTTATGGATTATGACGTTCTAAAACTAGATTTTCAGAGCTACAAAGAGGCATAATTTAGCTCTCTAGAAGTGTAATATCGTTGTCAATTATTCCAACCTACATGTAATAAGCACATGTCGATTATAACACACACACACACACACACACACACACACACACACACACACACACACACACACACACACACACACACCAGCGACGTGTATATAATAGACGTAAATATTGTTGCATTTACTGTATTACCACATAAATCTCTGGGATGATACATTTGGCGTTGCAAAAAAGTTCGTACCTGAGGAGTCTGGCAATTTCATACCATCTAATCTAAACTTTAATTTACTAATTTTTTTTTTTTTTTTTTTTTTTTTTTTTGCTTTTTTTTTTTTTTTTTTTTTTTTTTTTTTGCTTTTTCCTAAATCTGGAATATTGATCCATGTTATAGAGTTTAGTAAACAAAGTTTAGAACAAATTGTATAGTTTTCATTATGCTTTTATATAGAAAATAAGTATACATTCCTTTAAGTGTCGCTGCAAGTGTGCTGAAAGTATTGTGAAAGATAATATATAGCAATCCGTTGAAATGTGAGATAATACATATAGCAGTAACGTAAAAAACATTATTATAAACAGTGAACAATGACAGCGTCAAATATCGACATTATTAGAAAATGAAATATATCCGGTGCAAAGCAGGACGTCTGTCCGTACAAATCTTTCGATGCTTTTAGCCCCATGCTTATAATAAATGTAATGTTACATTGCCAACTAAATATAAAATAGAGTTATTTTTTTCTTCAAAATTCCTGAGCACTTAGATGTAGCAGTTGGTTTATTTTAGTAATTATTACAAATAAGAAATCAAATAATTTCTTTATGTACCACTTCCGAATAGGCCTGCCATGCAATGTTTATGTATGTGATTTAGTTGAGTTACACAATTAATTCCTTAATACGTAGCATCTTGATAAAGATAAACAAAACGACGAAATAAATAATGATTTTTCAAGTAATGAAAAATCAAAAATAAAGTAGATTTGTTAAGAAATCTTAAGTTCTGAGACTGTAACCTAAATGTAAAACTTGAAAAAAAAATTTATAAACATGGAGTTAAACTGCCTACATCATTTAGTCTTAAATGCCAAAAAATAGGCTCAATTCAATGTTAATTTAAATAGCACACAGCAATATGTCTGTATTGTCTGATTCCTGTAAGTTCAATATCAGTCTGATTTGATTTTCAGGAAATTTCCTCTTCGCGTTAATGTAAATATTCTGTACAAATAAAGTTTAATAGGCGTCACCATGTTTAAAGCAGGAATTTCTAGTGAACTATTCAAGACAGAAAATTAATGCTTATACATTCACCTAAAACTAGCATTTAAATAGCTTAAGATAAATTGAAACTGAAGCTAAAATATGGCAAAAAGTATATATGAGATCGAACTAAAAGTCATCGATTATGTATTTTAGATGTGGTACCCTAGATAATGCAATGTGGATGCAGGTTTGAAGTATACTCGTAGATCTTGCAGAAAATATAAGTGGTGAGGAAGTGAAAAAATCTTAATATTGCTTTTGTAATGTCACACTGATTCTTAAATTGTAGAATAACATATTTAATAGGCTCCAACAGGTCAAAGCAAACAATGCCAGTTGGCTAACCTATTTCAAAATGCTTACCCGATAATAGACTTTCAGCAGATTTAGATCTAGAAACTTTCTCCTGGAGGGTTGGGGAAGAAAATCTGAACTGGCCTATGTCCAAAATAATTATAATCGGGTGAAGCATGGTAAACTAAATGCCATATGTTTCATTACGAAAACACGTCTATTCAATATATTGAAAATTTTACCACCAAAATCTGAGTTTTCAGATAAAAATTCTGATATATTTCATATTTCTGCTCAAAACATTGATTGTGGATACATGTTAGAACCGCCTCGCTGGTGGAGTTCTAACGAGTACCCACAATCTATGTTCTTGAGCAGAAATAAGAAAAATAATGTTTACCCTGTAAATCCCAGTTTTACTGTATAAAAACATACCTATATAATTTTGACCCCCATAAACCCAACTTTTATACAGTAAAACTGGGATTTACAGGGTATACATTATTTTTCTTATTTCTGCTTAAAAACATAGATTGTGGGTACTCGTTAGAACCGCCTCGGCGAGGCGGTTCTAACGAGTACCCACAATCTATGTTTTGAGCAGAAATATGAAAAATGCTGGAATTTTTTACCCGAAAATTTTCATTTTTTGTTGGTAAAATTTTCAGTATGTTTGAATAGGCGTGTTTTCGTATTGGTTGTTCCTGTCGTTGTTTTGTAAGTGCAGGGATACACAGGACAGTTTTCCCATCATACAAGGGAAACAGCTTTTATGACTTCATGTTCCCTTGTTTGCACACCAAATCCTTTCTGAAAAGGGTTCTATACTCTGACAGGAAAGAATTTTCTCCAAGGGGAGCAAATCCTTTCCTTTTAAAGTTGATCCTTCTTCAGAAGAGCTACCTCCCCTCAGATCGCCTTAAATTCTACATAACAACTGCTACAAAATGTTTGATAACAGTGTACATGTGACTATTTTTTGAATAATTGCTGGTACAGTACTAAACCTCAAGGGCTCGAACATCTTTGGGACCATGGAAATGTATTCGAGACATGGGTAGTTCGAGCAAATGTGAGTTAATCATGGCACCAGGTTAGGAAACAAATGATGATAATGTAGGAAAGTCTTTTTAATCTTCTAGGTAAGAATAGTATGCTGGGTGGACTCATTAGAATTGCCTCAATGAGGCGATTTTAATGAATACACACGACATAACAGTTCATGATGAAATAAGAAAATATCCCTAAATAATTTCCATAACATCACGAAAACATACCTATATAATTTTTACCCCCTTAAACCCCACTTTTATATAGTAAAACTGGGGTTTACAGGGGTATTCATTATTTTTCTTATTTCTGCTCAAAACATAGATTGTGGGTAATCGTTAGAACCGCCTAGGCGAGACGGTTCTGAGTACCCACAATCTATGTTTTGAGCAGAAATATGAAAAATATCCGAATTTTTATCTGAAAACTTTCATTTTTTGGTGGTAAAGTTTTCAGTATATTTGAATAGGCATGTTTTCGTAATGATATTTGTTATACGTAGGGACTAAAGACTTCGAATTAGCCATGGTAAACGAGCCATCGGTATTTGAGCTGTTGAGGTTCGACTGTATATGTAACTGTTGTTCTTCAGAAAATAAGATTTGACGTTTCATGCAAATTTTGTCCATAGAAGAAAATTTGCAGGAAATGGCAACCTAGTTTTGATAGAAGCATTAATTTGTTGGCTTGATGGTTAACCAAAAGAGTGCTAAGGTTAAAGAAATCTAAAAAGTCTTTGGGTATGTAGATTTGTCATGTTTCACTATTTCCCTTTTCGGAAGTTTTGATTTCTATACAAAAAAAAAAAAAAAAAAAAAAAAAAAAACCGACATGTTCCTCGATTTCCCGATTTTTATAGTTTTGAAAGATTGTAAATTGGAATGGCATTTTTCACATAGGTGTGTTAACGGAACATCACGAAAACATGCCTACATAATTTCGATCCCCTTAAAGCCCACTTTTATATAGTAAAACTGGGATTTACAGGGTATACATTATTTTCCTTATTTCTGCTAAAAACATAGAGTGTAGGTACTCATTAGAACCGGCTCGGCGAGGCGGTTTTACCGAGCACTACAATCTATATTTTGAGCAGAAATATTAAAAATAGATTTTTTATCTGAAAATTTTCAGGATTTTTTTTTTTTTTGTGCCGAAATTTTCAATATATTTGAAAAGGCGCGTTTTTGTAATGATGAGTATTCGTTTTGACCATGACAGAATACAGTCGAACTTCAATGGCTTGAACACTTTGTGACCATGGAAATTTCTGTGTGCTAGATATGAGTAATTCGAGACACTGAGGGATAATCATAGCGCCACCCAGTCAGCATTCTACGTAAATCTATATCGGGCCGTCATCGGCCCGTCAGGGTAGCTGACGGGCCGATGACTGCCCGATGTAGATTTACGTAGAATGCTAGCTGGGCAGGTATGGATAGACAAATGGGGATTATTTATGGGTGTCTTTTCGATCTTCTACAAAATAATGTTATGCTGAGCGCATCCATTCCTCGATGAGGCAATTCTAATCAGTACACACTACATACATGTTCATGACAGAATAAGAAACTTTCACTAAATTACATGTATCCCTAAATGATTGTTTTCGTGACTTCCAAGGGACTCAAAAACGAGTTCGAATCACATCACAAAAACATACCAATATAATTTTATCCCCTTAAACCCCACTTTTATATAGTAATACTGGGACTTACAGGGGTATACATTATTTTTCTTATTTCTGCTCAAAAACACAGATTGTGGGTACTCGTTAGAACCGCCACATAGATTGTGGGTACTCGTTAGAACCTATATTTTGAGCAGGAATATGAAAAATGTCAGAGTTTTTTTTGTTGTTTTTTTTTTTATCTGAGAACTAAAGTTCAATATTTGAATAGGCCTGTTTTCGTAATGGTCCCGGTAAACGAGCCATCGGTGTTCGGATCATTTTAGTTTTAATGTCCAAAGATATTATTAAGTCTGTCAGTACATTAACCAGGCGAAGACAGGGAAGATTTTCTTAGTTTCATCTCACATTTGGGTAAATGCGTCAGAATATAATGGAGAAATTAGCGCGAAATCTTGAAGTTTACAACAAATCTTGATTAATGACAGCCACTCTTAATAGGATGTGACGTTAAGCAATTGTAGCACACGCTTGTCCAATCAGAATCCGATTAATTCGTATTCGAATGTAAAGCCGATACAAATCAGACCAAGCAAATAGAGTATTGTGTTTAGATCTGCCGTATTTACCCTCAATATTCGAGTGGACTCTTCTACCTCAACTCTTCGGACAGATCCTTTTCCAATAGAAGGGGTGTCTGGTCGAGTTTTATCATTACCATGTAAAAAATAACTGTGTTTAATGCAAACAGTGTAGACCCAGATCAGACGCCGCATTCTGCGGCGTCTGATCTGGGTCTACACTCTTTGCTACTGTCCCTTTTATGGAACGCTAGGCATAAATGGGTTACGCAAACAGTGTAGACTCTGATCAGACGCAACATAACGTGGCGTTTAATAAGGATTTTCATTTTTTTGTAACTCACCCAGCATTTGTTCGACGAATCAAAAGACGGTAATATGGACGTTCAACTTTTTGGACCAGTATGGTAAGGATTGAAAGTGTCCGGATAGTTAGGCTAATTAGTATGTAAATGTTAAAATGATGCAAATGCCTTTACTTATATGTAACTGAAAATGTTGATAATAAAATTGTAGATCCACCTACAATTTCATAATCAAAAAGTTTAATTTCATATAGCATTTGATTGCAATTCATGAAAGAAAGAATTAAAAAAAAAGAAAAACGAACAAGGAAAGATATTAAGAAAGAAACAGAAATAAATAAATAAATAAATAAAGAATGGGTGTTTTCATCTGGTGCAAGACCCCTTTTCGTACGCAGAAAGAAAGAAAAAAAGAAAGAATGAAAGAAAGAAAGAAAGAAAGGAAGAAAGAAAGAAAAAGAAAATGTATAAAGAAAGAACGAATGGTTGTTTTCATATGGTGTAAGACCCCTTTTCGTATGCAGTAACATTTTTCCCTGTCGCCGAATATACACACCTCAGACAGTGACCGGCTCCACAGTGAAACCACAACAAAACAATGTCTACCTTTTCACATGAATCATTTACTGTAACGGACAGGCAGGAAAGATGTATATATGGGCCGAGCCATGCGAAAACGTGTATCGGGCAAAAACGGACAGCCAAGGCCCAGATCAGCCTGCCATCCCCGGTCTGATCAGTGCCTTCTCTGTCCTCAAACAAAATCATTGGATGCTATAGAATGTTTCAGTTGAGAGCAAATGCCCGGATGAGACTTTGCGTTTGTGTAGGAAGATGCGAATTCGCACAGTTTGCGCATGCTTGAAGGCGTTTTTTCTCTTGACGCGATCCATATTACAATATGTCACCCCCTCCGATCGCAATCGATTCTACAGTGAAATTGATGTGAAAATTATTCAGAAATATGTGTGTGATGTCTCCCTGAACGTTGCTGTGTAGAGCAAAATCAGCGTTTTGTTAAATATGAGTAACTGTTGTTATTTAGGTTAAATTCACCATTTTTTTTTTCGTTTCTTTCATTTTCTGTAAATTTCACAATTACTACTATTGAATAAAAATAACGTTGCATATTTGTGGTGAATTATTTCTTTAATATCAAAACAGAATCATTTCCACAAAAAAAAAAAAAAAAAAAAAAAAAAAAAAAAAAATGGGTTTAATCAACGCCTTTATTGTGTCCGAAACGGCATAGAACATTTTAAGCTTCGCATATTACCCTATTCGGCCAGACAGGCCTGAGCAAACTAGGCACACTCGGATTAAACGATGTCTGATTCTGATCAGGGGTGACAGTTTGCCACTCCTCCAGCAGTTTTAGACACACTAAAAGTGGTAGACTTATTCATTTTTATAACAAGTACGGTAAGGAGTTAAGATATCCGAATATTTCAGACAAATATGGTACCTTCGCGATACACATACATCTGCTGCTTCTCCCGATTCGGGACCAGTTTGGTGAAACAACAGTTGTTCCCCTTGGCATGATAAATTCATGCGAGGCCTGATTGAACGAAAATTGATGTCGGGGAAACATTACAACGTTCACCACTGTGACTCTATGGACTAATTCAGCAGACGATAATTTGTTGATATTTTTTTATTTTTCCCAGAAAACAGGATTAGATATTTTATGTAAATTGTCTCTATCGGAGACAGTTTACATGAAATGTCAAATCATGTTTTCTGGAATGGAAACAGTTTGCATGAAATGTCTGATCCAGTTTTCTGGCAAAAGTAAGAAAATATTCCAACATGTCTACGGAAAATTTTACCCTGAGTGCTAGGCGATTTCCAGATTCTGGACCAATTTGACAAAACAATCGTCGTTTGCCTTAGCATTACAATTTCTTAACCACTGATGGCGAAGATTAATACATGTATGTGCTTTCATATACAATTCTAACTCCGTACTTGTCTGGATACAATTGGTAGAGTTTCGCCCTTTTTGGATCGATTGTCCACAATCGACTCAATCGACTCACAGTGTACAAACGCCAGAATTTACTTAAGATTGTAGTCCATGTGATTATCATTGACCAATGTAATTAAACCCTCGTTAGACGAAATCAAGTTATCAGTTATTTATAGCCGCTTGTGACGTCTGAGTGCTGTTGATAGAGGGTTGCCTGTAAAACCTGGACTTGGACTTTTGGGACACTAGCAAACAATGCAGACCCAGAAAAGACACCAGTGAACGCGGTGTCTGAACAGGGTCTCCACTGTTTGCTTAAAATAACAGGAAGTTAAGGGTAAAATGAATCCCAGTTCAGGACCATTTTCCCAGCCTATACATGCAGATACAATCGACCCATCGGTGCTGTTAGTGCTTTGATTTATAAGGTAGACAATTTTTGCCCTCTTGCACTTCGAGCCCTTCTGAAAAGGGATATGCTCTAAAAGGAAATTTAAATGCTTCCCTGTTGGAAGGGAGGTTAAAATTTTACTGAGTTGCCTGAACGTGTATCAGTAACTGTGTTAGACTATTTTCATATAAAACAGTTAACGCTGTATGTTAAGCATGCGAACCTAATCGCTAAAACGGTATTTATCTGAACAGTTCAGGGCCCAGCTGTTCAAAATTAACGATGTCGTTAGTTAACGTATCGTTAAAACTTTTATCATTAAATATGGCATATATGCTACTATTTTTCTTTTTTTTAGCTGAAAAATGTGAGTAGCTTTTGCATTTGCAAAGCTACTCACAGTTTTTCAGCAAAAATACCTGATATTGTACTTACTAGAACAGATATCATTTTTCACCACTAACGAGCTTGTTAAGCGAACAACGCTTTGAACAACTGGGTACAGAACTATACACACACACACACACACACACACACACACACACACACACACACACACACACACACACACACACACAAACATTTTCACTAGGGGAGACAACTTTTGTGACTTCATGATTTTGCTTTTCTGCAGCCCAATCCCCTTCTGAAAAAAAGGACTATTACTCTCAAAGGAAAGACTTAGCTCCCAAGTGAAGCAAAGTCTTACCTTTTATATTGGACCCCTTTTCAGAAGGTAGGCAAATCTATTTTCTGCGAGTTGCCTCCCTAGAAATTGTAATCATTCCTCTAAAATTGCCATTTTGCAACATATAATGTGTCATAAAATTGTTGCCTTTCTTTTCAACTTTCGGTCAAAAAATGATGATAATGAGTCATAAATATATATGTAGGTTGAAAAACTAATTGGAAATAGGAACTATATCAGCTTGCAATTTAGTCCAGTTTTCGAAAGATGCAAGATACATGTAACAGATTTATTATATATGCGACAGTTCGTTCATTCAGCGAATAGTGATCTGAAAGGGGCATTGTAAATAATTCATATATTCGAACACGCATAAGGACATATCAGACCGCAGAGGGAATTATCATGGATGATCAATGCAGCTGCATTTTCGACATAAATAGCCTTTGGGTTCAAATATTAAACGTTAAAAAAAGTGACAGAACGCTTGAGTGTACAAACAATTTCTTAGATTTCAAACCCATAAATATGGGTCGCAACAACAGAAAACGTACCTTAGCACATGAGCTCCGAGCGAACATTTAGATCAGCTTGCGCATGCGTACAATTTGACCAGAATTTTTTTCTGTGCGCATTTTGGGTAGCCAAGAATGCAAATTTTCTTCACGCGAACAACGAAGACTCTGATCAGCCTGCGCGAATGTGCAGGCTGATCAGAGTCTTCGTTGGGAGCACTTATCGGAAGATACGTTTTTACGTAGTGGCTCATTTCTAAAGATGATGGACAAGGAGCTTTAAAACATTTATAGATATATATTCACATAAAATTATCATACAATCTGTTTTTGATTTATAGTCTAACTGACAGCCCGTCAGATCTGTCTTGTGTGCGCCAAGTAAGCTTTTTTGTGTGTAGATGATAAGTTAGTAATTTTTTTCATAATTTTTGAAGATATTTTATCAGGACTGTTCATTTCCCTTCTACCCTGCCAAAAGTGGCGACTGAAAATGACTGGCGACTCGTGTTAATATGGTATGGTTTCAAGTCACACATTCAAATGAAATGAGAGACTTGACAAACTTGTCATCCGGGATACGCTAACTGCGCATGCCCCTACCAGATTGTGCACATATATTCGGATATATGTTTTTTCATTATGTTAAAACATCTATGTAAAATGTACTTTAAAAAGCAGAGCTATAGATAATTCAATTTCTTATCATTTGTTGATGATGTATACATTTTTTTCCGATTTCTGGGCAAAACATAAATTGTGGATACTCATCAGAAGCGCCTCACCGAGGCGCTTCTAATGAGTACCAACAATTTATATTGTTTTGTTTCGGAGAAATAATAAGAAATACATTTATCGATACCATTCATATCTGGAATTTTGAAAGCCATGTCATTTTCATAATATATGGGAAGTGAGGAAGAGTTTGGTAATTTAGCGCATTAAGATAAATTTATGATGCAAGTAAAGTTACTAGAAGTAAAGACAACAATTAAAAGGTTGGTTTAAAAATTGCAAAAAGTCTCAAGTGTCTTTCTAATAATGTAGAATCGTACATAGTTCTGTTTCAACCATATATTGTGGGGAAACCTGTTTTGGCAATGTGTCGCCCGGATAAACAATTTACAATTCAAAACATATATAAATTGCAAAATGCTCTGAACAGCGTTGCACACCTGCACAGCCAGTATATACGCAGTTGATGCGTCGTAATGTCGTGGCTCAAAAACTCTAGAACAACATGGAAACTGACTCCCACCCCTCACTCACCACGACTTCCCCTATTTTCCTATTTCAACGCGGTGAATTGGGGATTTGCCTGATTTTTTTTTATAAAAGAAGCATCTCTTTTTATGGCTATTTTTAAAACCTCAGAAACACCTTTGGAAAACTGTTTTGTTTATCAGTCCGCCAACTGACGGGGGCGGAGCTTCAACTTGCGCGAGAGGTTCAGAAGTTGAAATGTTGTACATTTAACTGCTGGTCAACTATAAATAAAAGCAGATACTATTTAGATAGTTACTTTGTTTTATTTATCGCAGCAAATAAGACTTGATATTGTCGAAAGGAGACAATTTGAATGAAATTTCAAGTCCATTCGCACAGAATAATCAGAAATTATCACTAATTTTCTCTGATGACTTTGCCTACAGAGTAATAATGCTTGAAATATATATGAGATGAAACACTTAATGCCAAATTGTGACTCATAAAACTGTAGAATAAATGTTCCAATAATTAAAGAATACCGTTTAGAATAAACAGGCCTATGTAAACAGTGTTGACCCAGATCAGACGCCGCAGAATGCGGCGTCTGATCAGGGTCAACACTGTTTACCACACATCCCAAGTTTAATACACCGCTATAGGTACTCAGTGGAGTCCTTAAAAATTTTAGGGCAAGTATAGAAAGGGTTAGTGGCCTTATATTTAGGGTTAATATATACAGTAACCATATACAAAATGCATTATCGTTACATGTACACATAAAACAATACTAATAAAAACAGCATTAGAGCCCTAACATAAGAAAAGGTCCCTCAATAAATATCCTGGAAGCCAAGGCCCAGAACAACCAGCGAAAAAAAAAAAACTCAGTTGATTTGCGAAAAAAAAAACTCAGTTGACTTTGGAGCGAAAGAAAGAAAGAAAGAAAGAAAGAAAGAAAGAAAGAAAGTGAAATAAAAAGCACAAAATCATTGAATAAAATGTTACATGAGACAAAAAAAAAAAAAAAAACACAAAAAAACAAAACAAAACAACAACATACTTTTCCATTTTTACTGAATAAAGATTAATTAGCAAACCTGCAAATAATAATAATAATAATAAAAATAATAATAATAATGATAATAATAATAATAATATCAATATTATTTTTATTATCATTATTATTATTTAGTTTGTAAAGTCAATAAAAATAATATAAATAAAATAAACTGTCATATTTTGTTCCTGTGTTTTCACTAAATCCGATTATGCTAGTTAATCCTGAAAGAGGTTTCCATAAAATAGTGTGTATCAACATAATATTTTTATTTTTTTTTATCTATTCCAAATCTATATGTCTGTTTGATGATTTTGTACAAGGGAGACAACTTTTGGTACTTCCTGTTTGTTTTCCTGCACAATGTTTCTCAATATTGGACCTACTCTAAAAGGAAATAATGTGCTCCCAGGGGTGAAATGCTTTTTCTTTTAGATGCATACTGAGAAGAGAGGCAACCACAACCTGACAGTTTCCTCCCATGAGAGGGCATCCATTCCACCATAAACGGTGTACCGTATTTACCCTAAGTATTCGGACACCTCAACTCCTTACCATATATGTTCTAAAATTTGAACCAGTACAATTCACTACCAGATGTTGTGTCTAAAAATTGCTGGAGGAGTGGCAAACAGTGTAGACCCAGATGAGACGCCGCGTTCTGCGGCGTCTCATCTGGGTCTATACCGTTTGCTCAGGCCTGTCTGTGTGAATACAAATGGTAAATACGGTATTCTGAATATTTTGAAATGGTGCTGTTAGGAGTGTTGGGCCATTTATTCATTTTGCATTCAATTCCGGTTAATATTATTGTTACATAAATTGAATATGCAGGGTAAAATAACTAGAAGTTAATTATAAATCGTAATAAAATTAATTAATAAATATTACTGTTATTAAATATTAATTGTAAAACAATCTATAGCTGTCCCTAATACTTAGAGCAGTTTACTCCTTGCATTTTTATGGAATATTAAATGACAATTATATTTCGTATGTCAAAGCAGAACGAAGCAAATTTTCAACATTTTTCCTGTCGTACTGAAAAACAAAGAGGTTTGTTTTTCATTCTTTTCTTTTTTTTCATCAGCGTTTCAAAAGAGAAAATAAATAAATACATAGATAAATAAATATATGATACATTTGTTTATTGGACTTTACGTAAAAACACTTATGTAAAATTTATAGTTTTAAGCCTTATTTCTAGATAAACTAGTGTTGTTTAGTTTTCTAACCTCATCATCCCACTCCTAACTTCCATCCCCACCCCCAGCCGCCCCCACCTCCAGTCTTCACAAAAAATATATATTTTAATATTTTTCTCATTTCTTCTTAAAACTTATATTGTTGGCACTCATTAAACGCGACTCTGCGATGAGCTTCTAAAATGTACCCACAACATATGTTTTTTTTTTGCGAAAACACAAGAAAATTAAATATCATTTAATGCAAAATAAACTGACCTTAACGTCGAAAAACAGTAAAAATATCTATAATATTTTCCAAGAAGAACCGACTTAACATTTTTATAGATTATATGCAGTTCTTCATTGTAGTCTACTGCTGAAGAAAGGAATGTTTTATAATGTACTTTTTCGGAATATTCTTAAATATGGTAAAAAGGTTTTTTGTAAATCCAAAATAAATAAATAAATAAATAAATAAATAAATAAATAAATAAATAAACGATTTATCGCCAAAACTACTAGAAAGTAAGATTGTGTGTTAATAACCAAATTAGCCCTTTTGTGCTCCACTGATTGTTTTTATTCTTTGCCCTATGAATAGTATATTACCAAAACATACAATTACACATTATGTAGTTCTATTTAGAATCGCCACAACGCAACGCTTCTAATGTGTGTTACAAAATGTGTAACGTAGGAAAATAAGAAGATACTGTCTCGACCTCATCACGAAAACATGTCTGTATAATTTTGATCCCCTTAAACCCCACTTTAATATAGTAAAACTGGGGTTTACGGGGGTATACATTATTTTTCTTATTTCTGCTCAAAACATAGATTGTGGGTTCTCGTTAGAACTGCCTCGTGGGGCGGTTCTAATGAGTACATACAATCTATATTTTTTTTTTCTGAAAATTTTCAATTTTTGATTGTAGAATTTTCAGTATATTTGAATAGGCATGTTTTCGTAACGTTATATCCCTCTTACAGTGGAGGACCCAGGATTTTTTAATCGATTTGGTCAAACTGCCGTCCTTAACCTAAATGTTTGGATTGGACAGACAGGTCTCTTATATATGAAATTGTGTTAATTACACGATGTCAAAAACAAAATGTGTCTCAACGTTATGAAATCTATTTTTGGATACATTTCCCCCAACGAAAAATCAGACTAACTTTCACATCCTAGAAGTCTGATCTGTGTCCGCTGGACAGCCTAGGAACCCACCCAGCGTACACATGAAGTTTATACAACATCACATCAACGTGACGTTGCATCGACGTCGATTCGACGTTGTATAAACGTCATGTGCTGGCTTGGAACGAAGCAAACACACAACGTCGCAGGAACGTCGTTACAACGTCGCTGCAATGTCACGTTGTATCGACGTTATTCGGACGTTGTGTGTTTGCTGGGTGAAGGCTTCTTCAGATGAACAGAGAAGACTTGTCAAACTGCGCATCGCACAGTGTGGTAAGAGTCTTCGCTGGACGTACATCTTTATGGGTACATTTTCTAACGATGAGGTGAAATAATGATACCAATAAACTTTACATTATGTAAATGCCCCTCTGCCTATACTTAAGAAATATTTTGAAAATTTTGTCCGATATCTAGAGCAAACGATAGTTTAAAATATTCCTAATTTATTTTGTTGTTCACTGAAACCGAAAAAAAAAAAAAAACAACAAAAAAAAAAAAAAAAAAAACAACAACAAAAAAACAAACAAACAAAAAAAACATACTTTGCAAACTTATTTAAAAACAATCGCTAATAAATAGCTGTAAACGTCTACATTGGTGACATTTTTATATGTTTGTTTCTTTCTTTGTAGAAACAAGTTCAGTAACAGTAAAAAACAAGTAAAATTAAAAGAATATAAAATCAGATACACGTATAATATTGTTTAAATGTTATCACAAACTGAAAAATAATGACTTTCAGGCTTTGCGAAAACAAAAGATCAATAATTAGTTAAAAGAAAACAAAATGTAACTCTAAAAATTGTTATTAATGCATTGAAGACGCAGATCAGTCTTTATATGCCATAGTTCCAGACGAGACACTTGTTTTCAATCAAGAAGTATCTATATATTTTTCTTATTCCTCCATGAAAACGTTTGTTGTGGGTACTCATTAAAAGCGCCTCGTTGAGGAACTTGTAATGAGATATATTGTTCGGACTTTTCTGTCTATCACCCAATGTAATCGTAAAGACATGCCTGAGGAAACAGTATAGACTCAGATTAGACGCCACAGAATGCAGCCTCAAATGAAGGTCTCCACGTTTTGATACTCACTTAGCATTTTAAGACATAGGTTTAATGAAAAGGATTGGTTCATGCTGTAAGGTGCTAAGAAGCTATTGTGTCTGCAATTTCGGGTAAAGACTTTATTTCGATCCGAGATATTACTTTCACCTTTTTCTTAATAGTGCCCAGAGTGCCACCCTACACTACTACTCTTGTACCTTAATTCTTTGGACCGGCCCAATTTCAACAGAAGGGGTGTCTGGTTAGTTTTTTTATTATTACAACGTTTTCTAAAGAAATTCATGTATTTAATGCAAAAAAAGTGTAGACCCTGATCAGACGCCGCGTTCTGTGGCGTCTGATCTGGGTCTACGCTGTTTGCCAGTGTCCCTTTCATAAACAGGTTAAACCATTTTTATGTTTAATCATGATTTGTTGGTGTCACGAAACTTCTTTGCTAAATTTTTTTCACTTGACTGGATAAATAAATAAATAAATAAACATAATCTAGGTAGTAAAACATAGGATCTAAATGATTTATCAGCGATGGAATTCGATGTGACGAATAAAGCATTGTTGTCAAACATGTTGAGGTTCAAGTTATGTGCCAGAAGATAAATGTGGTGGGGAGAGGGTAACTTATGGCGTCGATATAGTAGTATGCAATGTTCTTAAGAAAATATTGCGCAATTATAACAATTATAATCACTTTTTTTATTACTTTGAAACATGCAAATTAATTATGTTAATAGCAGTTTTGCCGTTTACTGCCGTTTATATACATAACTACAAGATACAGAACAATTAGAATTATCGCAAGAATTACAGATGAGAAGAATCGTTGGTCTTGCTGTGTATACTTGGAATAACAATAAAAAGGGAAAAAAGTAAGAAATTAAAAACAGAGGCAACTGTTTTCTCACACGCCAGCGCTGTTTAATTAACCGTCACTCAACATGAAGAGATAAAATTACATCAACTTGCGTGAAACTATGTCGATTCCACATTCTCAATGTCAAAAACGAGAATAT
Organism: Anodontia alba; assembly: GCA_964016985.1. Lineage (NCBI taxonomy): Eukaryota > Metazoa > Mollusca > Bivalvia > Lucinida > Lucinidae > Anodontia > Anodontia alba. The sequence continues at coordinate 25,862,672 of OZ024831.1, forward strand.
ACTTTGTACTTTGTAAACTATGGCATATTTCTAGCAACAACAACTACTACTAACAACAACAACAACAAGAACAAGTGTATGACAAAAATGAGTACTTTGTCGCGGTAAGAGAAAATGGAAAACTTTCTTTTCAAATTTATAAATTTACAGTTCAAATTGTTATTGTTCTTCTTTTCTTTTTTTTTCTTTTTTTTTTTAATATAATGGATCTAACACGTGTTGAATGTCAGACGTTTCTTTTCCGGAATTCAGAAACTGACCTTTAATCTGCTATATTTAAATAAACAATGATTGATATAGGTTTTTCTTATGCTTTGGAAACCGCGTTTAACGTGACATTCAAAAGATCAACTTATATGCATTCTTAACCGCATTCGGAGAAAATGGAATGAGCTGTTAAGTCCCGTTTTCAAAAGCAAATAATTATTATAATAAAAATAAACCAAATATCATGCAACTACCATCCACTAATGATTCCAACAGCATGCTAAAGGTTAACCGCAAAAAACATGTGCCGATAAACGCAACTGTATATAACGATAGTCTGTCTTGCAAATCTACACTACATAATTAAGTTTTAATGCCTCGATTTACATTACATGCAGAAAAATGAGAACACGTCAATGTATATATTTTTGTAACATCTCAATCCTGACTGCCTTTCAATAAAAAATCTTAACCTAGAAAAATACTTCTACACATTAGTTCTAAATGTACAACTAACTCTCTTTGAACAAACACTCCATACAAAGACAAAATTCGTTGTACTGTTAATTTGACTTACGAATTTACCGCCAAAAAACAAAAGTTTTCAGATAAAAAATTCTGATATTTTTCATATTTCTGCTCAAAACATAGATTGTGGGTACCCGTTAGAACCGCCTCGACGAGGCGGTTCTAACAAGTGCCCACAATCTCTGTTTTTGTGCAGAAATAATAAAGTAATATATACCCCTGTAAACCCCAGTTTTATTATATAAAAGTGGGGTTTAAGGGGGTCAAAATTATATAGGCATGTTTTCGTGATGGGCCTTCGCTCATGAGGAAATTATCCGAGAAAATTACATTTTATATTTCAAGAAACATATGTTTTGGATAATAGTTAGAATCGCCTCAATGATGCGATTCTAACAAATATCCAGAAAGTATATTCTAAGACGAGATACGAATAAAACAAGACCTTCCTTATATATTCTGCGCATTTAGGATTCTTTACAACAGTGAATTTATTTTAACGGCAACAAATGGGAACAAATTTTGCCGTTGTAACTAGAGTTCACTATACATGTGATTTAATTAAAAACGTCTATTACTTACGTTCTATAAATTTATCCATATTGTTTACGTTATGATTTATCCGCTATAAATGTTCACGTTAAATTTACGATGATTTACGCCACGTTGGCTCAACAAACGTCTAAAATAGTCAACACTCTCACTAATAAAGCGATACACAATAATAAATACAGTTCGCTTGTCTTCTTGACATTTATGGCCCTACACACAAGGGATAAGGTGATAAATTTGACAGATTGGGGAAAAACTGCTCTCGGCAATTGGGCAATAAATCAAACAAAAGTCGTACTAACCTGGCAAATTTTGTGGTTGTTGTTGTTGCTGCTGGTGCTGCTGCTGTTGCTGCTGTCGTTTATTGTTCTGTCGCGATTCCTTCATCCAGGGATATATCTCCTTTTTCGCGTGCACTGAATTTTGCGTCGGAGACCCCATATTTTGTCCGCACGTCATGTTTTGCATACACTGGGTCGAAAAATGTTCCCCGTAATGACTCGGGCTTATATCCCCGCCGTTATTTGACACTGGAGGCAAGTTACACTGTTGCTGAGGAAAATAATCTCCACCTGGGGGTGAGGGGCTAGGGTCCCCGAAATTGCCCCCGCCGCCGTCATTATAACAATATCCATTTTCAGAGGGATAATAAGAATTAAATGACTGATGTTGGTAATTATAAAATCCTGTCTTCTGCATTTCGCGATTACCTAAATTTATTTCATTCTCTTTAGTTACTGACATGCTATACCTCGATCCATTGCTCTATCGACTTCCCTTTCCATCACGTGATTAATGCTCCTCCAATCACGGATGTGTTCGGTGAAACTCTTCAACAAAATCTGTAAAGAAAACACACGGTGTCAGTAAACAAAATGCGCTGAAATCAACATCAATATCATCACTGGAGCAATACGATTCGCATAAATAACTACGAGCTGACAAAAACTCTCTCAAATACTTCAGTCGTACAAAGATGGTAGAGCGTATACAATATACCAACTTTACCCTAGGTATTGAGACAGGCAGGCCTGGGCAAACAGTGTAGACCCAGATCAGACGCCGCGTTACGCGGCGTCTGATCTGGGTCTACACTATTTGCCTCCCAACCAGCAATTTTATAAACACATTAAATGGTAATAAAATGGGTTTGTTCAAAGTTTGGGACAAGTATAGCAAGGAGTCAGGACCTCCAAATATTTAGGGTAAATTAGGTATTAGTTACATCAGACACCGTAGTATTTGTGTTACGGTTTGAGCCTGGATTCAGAAGCTCTTTCACATTAAGTCAGGCTTAGCTAATTGTTTGGTTCTACTCATAAAGCTGGCAGTAATGTTGGGTAATACCTTATGTCTGGCGCGGTTGTTATGCATTCTGGCAGGACAGCACCAATTACGAATGTTTGCTTTATTTTTTTTTTCGACTGAAGAAAGGAGAGAAAGATAATCGAAACTCCTGAAATATAAATAAGGGAATTGTCGGTTGATAAAAAAAAGGATCAAAGTGCCTCGAAATTTTACGTTAATAACAATGATGGTACAGAACAGTCTTCGTTATGCGAGTTGAGCAGGACGGTTGTTGTTTACACACGCTGTGTATGTGCAGCAGAGTATGCAGAATATAGTAGTAATAATAATAATAATAATAATAATAATAATAACGATAATAACAATAACAACATCATCAACAATAACAACAACAATAATAATTAATAATAATATTGATAATAATAATAATAATAATAATAATAGTCAACGACGAAAATAGCAAAAGGCAACTGAGAGGTTCTTTTCTATAATAGGATATAGTGTACAGTCCCACAGAAATCCCTTAGCTGAAGGATGTTGCTGTTTTTTTTTTTGTTTTTTTTTTGTTTTTTTGTTTTTTTGTTTATTTTTTAAATAATTTTCTAATAGAAAAAAAATAGTTCTTTAACCTTACAAGATGACATCAAAATTACTAGAAAAAAATGACAGCCAGGTTCTTTCATTTTTTCCCCAATAAATAGTATTTCATGCGATTCCCTTGAAATGACAAATATTACTTCAAGCGAAAAATATACAAAGTCTTAGTGTATCCAATCCCCATAATTAAATTATGTGCCTATACTAAGAAGTCAATCGGCATTTTCAGACGCTTGTCTGGGTCGTCGTTGTTTGTCTGTGTCTTAAAGTTAGTTATTGTTTATAGTGTATATGTAAGAAAGAAAATGTCAAGTGGTTAATTTTTTGTTTCATGAAAACGACGCATACGAAAAGGACTTTAATATTGTATGACCCCAATATAATAATTTACAGTCGACTCTGGTTACATGTATCCTTAGGCGCCATTTCTCCTCTTTTCCACAATAATTTCAATATGGAGTCAAATTGCATATTCACTTGTGAAATGTGGTTGTTCGATTTATTTTTTGCTTAATTCTGCAAATTTGATATGTCGAGATACGAATATCTCGAAGTATTTCAGATAGTCCTTGGACGTCGAGATAACGGGAGCAGATTTTAAACTTGGCGAGTGACTGAAGAAATAAAATCTAACTCATATTATTAATTACTAATAAATATCAACAGGGCCGTTTCTGTCATTGATACATTCTGCATATATGGTGATCTGTTATTGAATAGCAATTTCCCGGATGTGCAGGCTGATTTCGGCATTCGCTGTCGGCATATGCGTACAGGCGTATACCAAGGATAGAAAAAAAAAAAAAAAAAAAACTGCCCAAGATCCGATTCGAACACACGATACCTAGGATTGCCAATTAAGAGCGCTGACCACTAGGTCACCTAGCCCAGCCAGAGCCTCAAGACAGAACAGACAGATAGTCAAGGAAACCAAAGGTTTGTTCATTTCCTATACAGTCGAACCCCAATAGCTCGTACATCTTTTGGGTCATGTAAATTTGTTCTAGACATGGGAGTACCTCAACTCATGGGTAGTCCGAGCTACTAAAGGTTAATCAAACCGCTAGGTCAGGAGGCACATGAATTTTATTTAGGAACGTCTTTTCGATTTCGATGTATGTTGTGTGTACTCATTAGAATCGCCTCATCGAGGCGATTCTAATGAGTGCACACAACAACATTTCATGATAAAATACGAAAATTTCTCTTAAATATCCGTAAATGTTTGTTTTCTTGGGCTATCAAGTTAATTTCCTAGGGACTCCAAAACGAGGTCGAGTTAGCTATAGTAAACGAGTTATCGGTGTTCGAGTCATTGAGGTTTTACTGTAATAAGAAGGAGTCAATACATAATTACGGAGAGACAGCTGTGTCAAAATGGATTTTCCTTCCTTCTGAAAATGGTCTTCTCTAGCAAATCCATCCCCTTTACCGTTAGATACCTTAAGGGGAGCAAATTCTTTTCTTTTATAGAAGACCCTTTTCCAGAAAGGCTACATTCTGCAGTAAGGCAAACGGAAAGCTACAAAAGTTGTCTCCATTGTAGAAAAAAAACCCGAACAATTTACCATGAGTACCTAATCCCCGTAATGTTAAAGTTTTCTCTACAGATGGGTCGTTTAAAGTCGAAATTATTTTAATTTTTATGCCGCTGTGGAATAATTATATCGGAAACTGGTATAAATATGTCTTTAATGAAACTGAGCAACGTGATGTGCTTTCGTCCTAAACTGGCGTTATTAAGAAAGCGCACATAAAATAAATAATTTACGAAAGACAAAACAAAAAAAAAAAAAAAAAAACAAAAAAAAAAAAAAAAAAAAAAAAAAAAAATAAATTAAAAGAAAAACAGTAAGGAAAAATGATAGGCCATCACGAAAACATGCCTATATAATTTTGATCCCCTTAAACCCCACTTTTATACAGTAAAACTGGGGTTTACAGGGGTATACATTATTTTTCTTATTTCTGCTCAAAAACATAGATTGTGGGTACTCGTTAGAACCGCCTCGTCGAGGCGGTTCTAACGAGTACCCACAATCTATGTTATGATCAGAAATATGTAAAATATAGGATTTTTTTTTCTGAAAAGTTTCATTTTTTTGGTGGTAAAACTTTTCAGTATATTTTAATAGGCATGTTTTCGTAATGGGAACAAGTACCTATAAATACCCAGCATATCAAGAAAGAGACATTGATAAACAATAAAGAAGACCCAGGTAAGGCGGAGCATCAGGGTCTACATTGTTTACATTTATAAGAAATTTCTATAAAGACAACCCAGACACCCTTAAATTGGAAACGGACTTGTCTAATGTGTAGGCATTAATGATATAGTTCTCACTTATTCAATTACCATTACAGGGTCAAACAATTCAGTAGTTGTTCTGTCTTTATTTTTTTCACAGATAGTTCAAAATTTCGCTATTTTTTTGTTCATGAATCTACAAAATCTACAAAATTATTCATTTACAAATCTGGAGTTATTGTCAATTTATTACATCCATCTAAAATCCGAACTGAGTAAGGAGCTTCACAAACGCAGTATCTTTGGAGCGCTCACGTTTTAGTCGTCACTGATTCGAATCTCGCTCAGATAGTTCTTATGTATGTACGTTGCCCTTGAGCAGAGTGTTTGTCATGTCGTCAACTTGTCATCGACCCGAAAAGGCTGAAATATTGCTAACGGGGCATTAAATAAACAATTGGCGCATAAACTCCGGCTTATACTGGCTCCAGTCTGCAGTGACTAAAGGTTTATTCTTACAATCATGTTTGATAATCCACTAAAATAAAGCAAAATAATATATTATGACCATAAAGGCTGGTCACTGGTGACCAGCCTTTATGGTCATGATATTATTTTGGTTTTATTTTATCGGATTATAAGATTAAGATTAAGTCACTGGAGACTGGAACCAGTCTAATTTCAGCTCAATATTCACTTCTTGGTACCCTGGTCATGCTTCCTTGTTTGATCAAAGATCAGTGATCAGTGTAGAACCCCATCTCTCTCTCTCTCTCTCTCTCTCTCTCTCTCTCTCTCTCTCTCTCTCTCTCTCTCTCTCTCTGTGCATGTTTGTTAAATCCCTGTTTGGCTTGACTGGGTCGATCCGCCGGATCTTTTTTTTTCTTTTTCTTTATGCGTAATCTTTTTCGTCGGGTAGTAAGTCTGCTTTGTGGAAGATAGCGTGCTCCGATGCTTCAATCGTAGATAAGTCAATAATTGAATTTGCTGTCGCCATTTCAATTGATTTCTGTCTTGCACCCTATCACGAGAAAAACGCAAAAGAAGTCACGCACAGATAGTGCTGACCAATAACAGTCTTCTCATAGGCACGGTCTGCCATGACCATTTTCCTCTATATAAAATAAATATTTTACTGGCGAACAGCGAAGGCTCTGAACAGCCTGCGCAATTGCGCAGGCTGCTCAGAGCCGTCGCTGTTCGCATATCGCATACCGAGGGCATACCTTTGTTCCGATTAACTCTGTTTCAACATTAGCTTTTCTGCGTCAACGAGAAGTCGTGAAAGTCAGAAATGTACATTAAAACGCCAGACCTTATCAAAAGACGGAAGTAAGAACTAGATATTTCCATTTACGGGAAATGCTGTCGTTAGCACGGCATATTAAACATTGATACTGTTTTCTTCTCAATTTACAATACAACTTTATTCAGATGTTAAACATCTCCTCTGAATACGGCCTTTGTGAGAAGGCCAATCGTCTTCCCGGTTATGAATGCGTGGTCCCTTGCCGGCTTCGTTTTGTATTTTCATCAACGCATTTGTATGTTGTAGAATAGATATTTGTTCTAAATAGGTTTATAGAAGAGGAAAAGACTGGGTTGTATAGACTGTCTGCGCTGCATGGACAACATCTGCAGCGGTCATGTATGGGAAATATTTGGGTTCCCACAATGGTCCTCAGAAATTAAGTTGGTAGTACAAACCACTGCTCTTGTGTCCTTTTGTTCTAAAATAAAGACCCATCTCCCTCACACCTACGATCGGCTTCCGCCCCTTCCTCCGCATATATTTGAGCCGGGGCACAGCATTTCCTACAATCAGTCGTCTCATCCGAACTGTCTGATCAGAGTCTTCACAGGGCATATTGTGGGTAGCTGGCCAAAGATCTTTCAGGCGGACAGCGAAGACTTTGATCAGCCTGCATGTAGTAAAATGGATCTTCAATTTTAGGGCAGTTTTGGCAAGGAGTTAAGTTGTTCTAATATTTAGGGTACTTGGCAAACAGTGCAAACCTAGATCAGACGCCGCAGAACGCGGCGTCTGATCAGGGTCTACACTGTTTGCAGTAAGTACAGATATTTCTATGATAAATGCTCATACTAAAAATAAACAAGACACCCCTTATATCAGAAATAAACCTGTCCAAGGAGATAGATAGAAGAGTCCATCAGGCATAAATAGGTTAAGGAAAATATGGTATTTATAAAACGGTTCATATAACAGATACGGCAGCTGAACTCTGATGAAAGCTATATGGAATATTCTAAACATCTGTATACAAAAGCAACAATTTTCTCCAGTCAGGCTGATAAAGATTTATTTATCTTTCTGCACGTTAAATTATAGTTTATGTCTACACAAGCGTATTACGGGCAATAAAACACTGGTTTACATACATAAAAATTAATTTCTCATTTTGGTAATCATAGGAGATGACATAAATGTTTGCTCAATAATGTACGGTCCCATAAATCAGAGACTCAGACTATGTATGGGTGGTAAATAAAGACCTAGCAAAAGAATTTTGCTCAATAAAATAACATTGTAAAATAACCTTTTATCTTATGGTGTACCAAACAGGTCAAAATATCGTTGCATCGATAGTGTTAACCCTTGTCCTGCTGAACCCGGATATACCCTGCCTTTGCAAACAATGTAGATCCAGATCAGTTGGCTTCTTCAGAAGCCAACTGATCTGGATCTGCATTGTTTGCCATTAAGTATGTGACTTTTAGGCAAAAATCTGGATCAAGTAATTTGATTGGCTGAAAATTAGAAGTGGGCGTGGCACCTTAATTTATTCAGCAGGACAAGGGTTAACAAGTGATGGTAGTTTTAAGGTAAAACATGCGGTAAAATCACTATCGGTAACTGGATAAAATTTAGGCACCGATAACTTTATCAGTTCAACGATAATATTTAAAGCTACCCCTGCTCTGAATTTACCATGCGAGAATAACTTGTTATTTAATGGCATGAATACAAATCCGTTTGTAGAAAGTTAAGTTTAAGAATAACATTTAAGCACTATGGTCCGTTCTTTACTCGATAACAAGTATCGTTGTCTGAAATCGAAGCAGATGATGCAGGAGTACACATCAAATAAACAAAATCATAACACTGGCAGCACTGGTGGACGGATGGATTGTCCTGAACGGGAACAAAAAATTGTTTCATTTAACCCAACTTCCAGTAATTAAAGCAAACAGTGCAGACCCTGATCAGACGGCGAGCTCTGCGGCGTCTGATCTAGGTCTGCACTGTTTGCCAATGTCCTGAATGTCACACAGTCCATGTTTTACAGATAACCTCTATCAACAGCACTTTGACGCCATAGCGATAAGAATAGCGCTGCTATAAATAACCGTTACATGGATTTCGTCCAACGCGCGGTTTGATTTCATTGGTCAATGATAATCACGTGGACCATCACCTTGAGGAAATTTTGGCGTTTGTATACTATGGCTCGATTGCAAACAATCGACCTAAAAATAACTTCGTTTGGCTGAGTCTGTTCATGAACAGTTATGTAACATGGAACACTGTTCATGCCATATCATTACGAAAACACGCCTATTCAAATATACTGAAAAGTTCATCACCGAAAAATTGAAAATTTTCAGACAAAAAAATCAAATATTTTTCATATTTCTGATCAAAACATAGATTGTGGGTACTCGTTAGAACCGCCTCGCAAAGGCGGTTCTAACGAGTACCCACAATCTATGTTTTGAGCAGAAATATGAAAAATAATGTATACCCCTGTAAACCCCAGTTTTACTATATAAAAGTGGGGTTTAAGGGGGTCAAAATTATATAGGCATGTTTTCGTGATGTCTATTTTCAACTACACCTGAACAAGCTTTACGATTATAAAACATGCAAAACATTGAAAATATATTCGAATTTCTAGGAAAGGTCACCATCAAAAAGCACAATGTTCCCGAGGCACTGGAAGAAAAAGCGACGAGGAACAAATAATGACAAGACACAAGTGCACAGTTGCAATATCAAACATACAAAAAAGAACTGCAACAAAGGAATCGTCATGGTACGTCAACAGAAAATTGTCCTCTACCGTATTCACGGCTGCTTATCTCCACACGTGTTGTGAAAAGAAAATCGTGAGGAGATATTCCGGAGGTAGCTGCAGAGAGTCAGTTGAGATAGCGCTGTAGGTCGGTGTCAATTGAAATAAAGCTGAAATTTTGGCACGATCGTCGATATTCAAAATCGTGCGTCTCGTATTAAACCGTCACTGGCACGGTGATGTACTTAACCAGATATTTGTATATATAATCTCTCCAAGAACTAGAAATTTACATGCCTGTCTGTCACCAAAACGGCGAAATCTGATCACCCAAACATCGGGAGAAAAATGATTTTTGTTCCGTATTCGCTTGAAGGACTACAATTCCGATCTGATTATATGGGAGACTAAATATGAGGTTGAACACATCGCCCGATTTCGGATATCGGCGATCGTACCAAAATGGCCGCCTTATTTCAAATGACACCCACCTTCAACGCTATCTAAACTGACCCCCGCAACCGAAAATAAAGTGTCATATAAAGGAATGCTACATAGACCATGACTAATAACATACATGTTAATAATTACTTTTTCATATTGCTCACTAAATTCGCCTTACAGGGATCATCGTAGTATGTGTTTTCAAATAAAGACAATAACAATACCCTTCAGATGTTGATTATTATGCAGGTCTAGTGTGTGCTAATGACCTTGTGTGAATGTTATAAAAAGCATTTCATACCCCAGGCAAGAATATTTAAACAAGTTGACACAATTTAAACGTACTTACTATAAGCATTACCTTAACCGCGCTGCGTTCACCTGATAATAGTGATAACAGGAGTATGGAGGGACTTTCAATAACGGGGGGTTTTCAGTATTTTGCTGAGTAGATCCCTTTTCAATATGGATGTAAAAAACAATTTCAAATGGTTTTCCTTTTAGGAAATGCCTCTATTCTGGAGGGGACAACATCACGAAAACATGCCTATATAGTTTTGACCCTCTTAAACCCCACTTTTATACAGTAAAACTGGGGTTTACAGGGGTATACATTAATTTTCTTATTTCTGGCCAAAAACATAGATTGTGGGTCCTCATTAGCGCCGTCTCGCACAGGCGGTTCTAACAAGTACCCACAATCTATGTTTTGAGCAGAAATATGAAAACTGCCAGAATTTTCCATCTAAAAGTTTTCATTTTCGATGGTAAATTCTCAATATGTTTGAATAGGCGTGTTTTCGTAATGAAAATATATCCATTCCCACTGAGTCCTATTTCGCTTGACACAGATCATATATGTTATGGTCTTTGTATTGCCTTGGGGTCGGCGGAAGTGTGAATTGTATCAGTATTTCGGAATGCTATCTTCAGGATCGGGACACCGTGATATTTAATAATTCAAACATCACTTTGAGTTGTTGTGTCATGGGACGTACTCCATCGTAATCATTGATTGTTTTGTACAGTACGTATTATCATACAGTATTCTATGACCATTAAAGTGCCAAGCAAATTTGCAGCAGACGACAATTCGCATTTTTTTTTTAAATTATTTTTCAGAGAAAATAAGACATGACATTGCATGTGAATCGTCTGCCAAGAAGACAATTCACATATGATGTCAAATCTTATTTACTAAAAAAATGATAAAAAAAAAAAAAAAAAAAAAAAAAAAAAAAGAAAAGAAATAAAGTACTGTAGTTGTGATTTGTGCTTTAAGGGAAAAAACAACAAAATATTCAGGAACTTAAGATCCGTTGTAATCATTGGGTTGTACAGTAGGTATTGTCATATATAAGCATGCAGAATACCGTAATAATACTAAATATGCATAACCTTATATTGTGGATAAACGCCCAATTCCATTCCCACATAAAAAAAAACAAAAACAAACGTGTGAAGTCCTTAAAATGTAACGACGCTATTTAATTCCCGTGTACGTAAAGAGTAAAGACTAGTTATGGGCTACTTTGACTTTATCTTAGAAGAACTGGTAGAGTTATCGCAAATTTCCTGAAAGTGATCAAACCGATATTTCGATAACCATAAGAGATTTGAGATAATTCGACCAGTTCATCTATAGTGTACTACAAAGCTTAAACTTTGCACCAATAAGTTTTCATTGTCGAACGGCATAGTTTGGCTATATTTAACTTTCAGTGGAATTGTGCATTTACCTATCCTATTTGGCTGGCTACTAACTATATTTGTCGTAAAAAATGAACACGTCCATTTTACTTGCAGCTGACTAAACTCTGTGAAGTCCCTAATCAGACGCCGCGTTCGGCAGTGTCTGATCTGGGTCTCAGGCCTGTCGGTCCAAATACTACGAGTACATGTAGATACAACAGTGAGGTAACAATTGTAACACACAGTCGATATGTCCAGGATACATAAAGCCTTTGTGCTCCTATGTAACATATTGAAGCACTGTTCCCATGCCTTTTTCTGTAGGGTTTCGGGTCATTTGTAACGCAACGCACAGTCAACGTGCCGACGCTTCTCAGAAGCTTTGTTCCTCTATGTTACATATTGAAGCACTATTTCCAAGCCTTTCTCTGCATGGCCACGTGTTCAATCATAAAACGTGAATAGAACATTGTCTTAAAATGCAGCAACAGTTTTTAAGTAAGCAAGAACATCAATCATAAGCCAACAAAGAAAACTGAAAAGAAAATTCTGCCCGATAACAGTGTAGATCCCGATCAGATTGCTTCGGTAGAAATGCTTGATGTTTACCAATCAGTTGTTAAATTTAAGTGAACGATTCTCATACTTGGAGACACTTTGCAAAAATGAGCAAAATATCATCGATTTGTCGTCTGCTGAATTAGCCTAAACTAGAATAAAAGTAATTTTATCATCATTATTTTAAGATACATACGATAAGGAGGATGTAGTTAAATTGAGGGTAACTACGGTAGCTGAAAACGATCATTACTGTAACGGTAGTAACTACCAGTCACAAAAAAAAAAAAAAAAAAAAATGTTGATTTCCTGACATATAATTATCGGCATTTCTTTATGACAGCTGTTTCTATTCTAGCAATACCTGCTCAATAAAGCGTTCTAAACCTTAAAACGGCAAAACTTTTGTAGCATACGACATTTTTTTTTTTTTTTTTTTTTTTAATTTTAGTTTTATTATTTTTAGCGAAAATACGTCTTGACATTTCAGGTGAATCGATTCACATGAAATGCCATGACTAGTTTCCCCTGAAAAATAATAATAATAATAATAATAATAATAATAATAATAAAATGTGTCATCTGCTGCAGTTGTGATTGGCGCTTTAAGGGTTAAAATTAATATTACAGCAAACGAAACAGGAACAGATGACTAAATATCGAGAGAGGTTGTGTTAAATTACGAAACGCCATGAAAGGGTTTGTAGTCTAATTCAACGTTTCTCAGGAAATGCATTATAGATCACTGTACAAAAAAATAATAAATAAATAAATAAAAATAAATAAATAAATAAATAAATAAATAAAATAGTAGTAGTAATAATAATAATAATAATAAAAATAGAAAATAAACAAACACATAAAGAATAAAATAAAATTTAAAAAGTGAACGAAAACATGAAACAAATAAATAAATAGATAAGAACAAAAAATAAAAGAAGAAAATAGAGATTTCTCCTGCGACCACAAGAAATAAGCCGGAAGTCCTCGTGCATTTGTACTAGCATATGATGACGTCATATTCAATTCAGTTGTATTGAACACTTCCTCCGCCAAAGGCAACTTCCGATGACATTACCGTCGACAAGGTATTCTCTCATAGGCGAGTGACGATACCGTGTCTCATGTGTAATCGCACAGTCTGACCACGACCTTTGTTTTTCACTTCTATGATGCTCGGGCTAGGAGATGATAATTTTAAGCTCTCTGCATTTGCTCTTCAGGGCCCAGTTGTTCAAAACTAAAAAAAATGTTAGTTAACGTATCGTTAAAAATGAATTCTAAATATGGCAAATACGTTTATAATTTTGCTGAAAAAAAAAATGTGAGTAGCTTTTGCATTTGCAAAAGCTACTCACATTTTTTAAGCAAAAATACCTGTGAATTAGATATTGTACTTTCTAGAACAATTTACATTTTGACCACTAACGAGCTCATTAATTCATTAAGCTAACGATGCTTAGAACAACGGGGCCCAGGTTTTTATTATATTATATATGTACGTATCAAATGCTGTTTAATCCACACCAAATCAAAATATAACCGAGTGCGGTGACCTGAGGTTTCTGGTTCCCAGCTGTATTACATCAAACCGAAAATTGAAACCATATATTTTAGAATAAATAAATAAATAAATAAATTGATAAATAAATAAATAAATAAATAAATAAATAAACTGTTCACTACTCATTTTGCTCCTGCTAACACGCTCTTTTTATCTAAATATAACTAAACACTCTTCTGTCTGCAAGAATGGAAATACTTGATGCATAATTCTGCATTTTCCTTTTTCGCAGTATCACATAGTTTTAAATAACATGCTTGTATCGTTTAATCATTGGTCCGTATCGAAACTGTTTTCGAACGTCACAAAAGATTGCAGCACAAAGTCAGAAACGATTGCTATGTCCAGCATGCCGCATACAAACCAAAGCAAACAAACACTGGTCAGCGTCATTAGGTGATCATAAATCACTTAGCTCTGACATGATTCGTGCTGATTATTTCAATAGGGGTTTCACAACTACAAGACCGAAGATTGTCTGTTTGTTCTTGGATTACGTGTCAATCTTCCAGATCTTTTATTTAGGACAGAAAGGCAATTCCCCGGCTTCCGAAATCAAAGGAAATGCGCCATACCGGAAAGTCGGGTATGTGCACGAGGCAGGTGAACCTGCGATATTGTATCGCTATTACAGACAAAATAAACGCTTAACATTCTGGGTATAATTTTCAGCAGTTGAAATTATGAAATATTTTCTTTGTTTTTTCCCAGGAAACAGAATTTGACATTCATGCAAGGAAACAATTTGCATGAAATGTCAAATCCTGTTTCCTGTGAAAACTAAGAAAAATAACATCAATTTGTCGTCTGCTAAATTTGGCAACAGAGAGGTAAATCAATACCGCGATCACAGATCTCCGGCTACCTCATAGACTGGCTCCCGTCTCCTGTGACTAAACATTTATTCTTATAACCCTGTTTGATAATCCAGTAAAATAAAACCAATATAATATCATGACTATAAAAGTAGGTCACTAGAGTGACCAGTCATGATATTACTTTGGTTTTATTTCAGTGGTGTATCAAACATGATTATAAAAATCTGGCGACTGGAGCCTGTCTACCTCAAAGAGGAAGAAGGAACGAACAAGGACAACCACAGACAGAACATATAACTAAAGTAAAGAAATAGCCAAGTGACAAACTTCCTCTTTCCCAGGTGAGATGATCACAAATCTAGATAGGACGGAACACGTACAAGAATCATTAGGAAAACACGCCTATTCAAATATATTGAAAATCTTTACAACCAAAAAGGAAACTTTTTAGACAAAAAATTTTTCATATTCTTGCTCAAAACATAGATTGTGGGTACTCGTTAGAACCGCCTCACCGAGGCGGTTCTAACGAGTACCCACAATCTATGTTTTTGAGCAGAAATAAGAAAAATAGTGTATACCCCTGTAAATCCCAGTTTTACCATGTAAAAATGGGGTTTACAAAGGTCAATATTGTATAGGCATGTTTTCGTGATGACAAGGCGCCAAACAGGATAGAACACAAATAACTCTGCATCCAGCGGGTGGGGTAGTGGCACTAAGTAATAAAATATACAAAAAATACCAATATCAGAACCACTGCCTTATATCTTTTCTGACATTAGCTTTCACCGTTCACATTTTCACTAAAGTCACTTATTATATATTTACTGATCTTGGCTTATGACTTAAAGATGAGTTAAGGCCAGTAATTATATATTTTGGTTGTGATACGAAGATCAGCTTAACATATATGTGTATGAACATGTAGATTGGTCTTTACTAGGTAGCTGCTAGGAGGCGTGAGAGATGTTTTATTAATCATCATTCTTGGTGAACAGCCTCAATAAAACCGAGTCGTCCATTTTCTGATGTTGATTCATTCTGTATTGCCAGAGGATCCATACTTCGGAATATTTTACCAGACAAGTTTGTTTATTAATAGATTTACACTGAGAATAATCTGGCGAACACGCACATTCGTATGCAGGGTTTTCCCTCAGAAATTTATTTAAGGGGACATATGTGTCTACTGACCCATATTTTAGGGGACATAATGGGGTAATTTCAGGGGTTAATTACAGAAAATATTGCAAATGTTATGGGACATCAATGTCTCTCTAAGATGAAGGATCAGAGTAAAAAAAGGGACAAAGTCTCGCGTTTTTGAGGGACCAGGAAAACCCTGCGTATGTTAGCATCTACAAGAATATAGATATAAATATAACCTTGGCCGGTGACCTGTGACTTAAGGTTTCAATTTTTTGTTTGATGTAATACAGGTGGGAGCTAGAAGCCTCAGGTCACTGGACAAGGTTATATTTTAATCTACAGTTGTTTGTCCCTGAAATGTTGTCACTAAAGAAAACGATGACTGTAACTGTTCTGAAGTACAACACTATACATATTCATAAGCCCAGTTTCGTCTACAGTTTGTCGCCATCGTTGAAGAACCTTAACCTTACGGCTTAGTAAGGCCTGCTTCCCATTGACCTCAGTGTCTTCGAGGCGAAAAGCTATTTCAGATAGTATGCAAATCAATGGCCTACAAACCCTCGCCATCATACGGCAGAGGACTTGTTAAGGAGGAAGATTCAATGATAATTCTGGGATTATGTCCCCCACTTCTCCATATAAACATATGTTGTGGGTACTCATAAGAAGCGCCTCCGTGAGGCGCTTCTAATGAGTACCACAACATATGTTTTTATGGAGAAACAAGGAAAATATCTCAGGGTTATCACCCAGTTCTCCTTTAACAATTTCTCTGATACTGTCTGCCCATTTATATTACATACTAATTTCTGGCTAAAGTTTGTAATCGCGTCTTCACCTTGATAATTAAGAAGAGACGGCATTTCATAACTTCTTGTTTCAATCTATTCCAGACCATCTAAAAGAGATCAAGACGTGTATCTCGCATACTGATCAAATTGGCCACTTACCAAGGAACAGTTTGAAGAAAGGAACATTGTAGACCGCTTTTCAAATAATTTACTTTCAACAATAATGTTCAACGGAAATGTTAAAATGTATCTACTTTATGTCTTAAAGATACTTGAAAAATCGTCGGCAGAACAAATGTGTTTGAAGCCATTTAGAAAAATCTCGACTTGACATTATGTTCCAAGTTTTTATCAGTGATGTTTAGATACAGCGGCTCTCTCACAATTGTGAAAACAATCATTTCGCTAACAAAAATATTCCCTGATGTTCTCTAATGGTAAGACAACTTGCAAAAATTGAAAGATGATTGACTGTGCACATACTTTTATTTGTTACACATTCTTTGATTTGACAAGCATAACGTCGGCATTTTGGCATACTCTGACTTGCACGTCTTTAGATAATATATAATTTATACAAAGAATTCTGACATTTTCCGTTTAATGCAGCAAAAGATACGTTAGATTTCGAGTTATACATATATTTTCTCAGTTACAAGTGCTAACGTTAGGGATAGATTGTCGAATTCTAATAAAAGAAGAATCTGAATAAATTTTCGAAAGCTCTGACACATCATTATTGTTTATATAACTATGTAAAACCTCCGTTTATTCATGACACGGTTCAATTATTTATGCGCCACGCCATAAAAAAAGGGATCATCGGGCCGGGCACATGCGAACAGAGAAGGTCCAGATCAGCCTGCACACAAACCCTGTCTGATCTCCTTTAGTGCTTGTCAATATATATTCTGCAGTATCCAATGCCCCGGTTAACGGACAACGAAGGCCCTGATCAAGCTGTGCATCCTGAGGGCGGACAACGAAGGATGTGCAGTCTGATCAGGGCCATCGTTGTCCGCATTTTTCCCGACGGCAAGAGTTCGTTTGGCGACGCCCATGATAACCACCAAACAAAACCTGTTACATCATCAATGCGTCCATATCCTTTCATCGTAGCCATGCTCGCATTTTACAATATGCTGCTTTTTTCCGAAGCTTTTTAACAATATTTCACGGTCTAAAGATCAAAACATTTCCCCGCAGCGGAGTCGACGCCTGTCTTAACATTTCAACAGTTTTGTCAGGTTCGTCAACCGTGGAATTTGATTGATATTTCTGACAGATGATCGCTAAAATGTCAAGCGAAAAATTAAATGGAAACGTGATACGTTCTACTTCAGAAACTTTAATAATAATTGGTATGTACAAGGATAAAAGGTATAAAAACGTTATGCGAACTGTGAAGCCACAACTAAGTATGCACACCTGATTATTCCCATTGAGCTCCATTACATTATATATCTCCATTCTAGATGATAAATAAACAAACGCCATCTCAAAGGTAGGAACTAGGATACTGGGTAGATTGTGCGCATGCGCAGGCTGTCCTGAATTTATGCTCTTTCGAATATGGGTCTAGTACCTTTTTTCGATGCAGTGTCCGATTCTAATTGAGGATGCTTGTGTTATATGTCAAACGTTTTGCTCTTTGCTGTTTCAGACTTTGTAACGGATGGCAAACCTTGCGCAACAGGAGCTCAACAACTTCTCATGTTTAATTCATATTGCATAATGCTAGGGCAAACAATTAGACACAGATGAAGCTTGTTCATACACTGCAAACTGCGTCTATGGCTTTGCTTCGCATAAGTAACCTATATTTTTTTTATGCTTTTGCCGGGTCGTGCGTCGCTTCTTCCACGCTTCGCTGAAAATTGTCCGTGTATTGTTAATGTTCTGTGCTCGTTTTTCGAAGAATTCTAGCTCCTATACTGTCTGTGTTTTGAGAATGCAGTGTTTTACTTCTAGGATCATTCAATTTCTCTTTAGTAACATCTGCTACTATTTTCAAACACATTCGGGCCATTGACAAGTCTAAATGGCCGAGTCTAGCTTTTTCAGCTTTGCAAAAATGTTTAGATTCATACAAACTATCCAGCAGGCACTTAACGACGAAACAACGTCGATTCAACGTTGATTCAATGCATACGTCGATTCGATGTTGTTTGCACACAACGTTGAAACGTCGTCAATTCTGCGTTGGTCCAGCTATCAACGTCAAGACGTTGGATCAACGTTGAATCGACGTTGTCTCGACGTTGTATGCCCGCTGGGTAAATTACCCATTTATTATAGTTTGCCCGAATTCCCAACAAACACACAACGTCGCAGGAACTTCGTTATAACGTCGCTGCAACGCCACGACGTTCCTGCGACGTTGCAACGACGCTGTTGCGACGTTATGTGTTTGCCTGGTTAGGTTTTTAAGGTGACTGGATGTACTTGGTACATTTTTCGAAAATTGTAACAAGGGAGACAACTTTTGAGATTTCACGTCGGCTTTTCTGTATACCGATCAGCTTCTGAAAAGGGATCTACACTAAAAGAAAAGAATGTGCTCCTTAAAAAGACCTACTGTAAAAGGAAAAGAAAACAATGCACCCTAAAAAAACAATGTACAACTAAACTGGGAATTCTTTCCTTTTAGAGTAGACCTTTTTTCAGAAGGGCCAAAACAATTTTGACAGAGTTGTCTTCCTTGAAAGTGCATCATGGCTTTTTCTTGTTCTATTCAAAGAAAATAACAAATGCATGAGTAGACAGTGTAGATGCAGAAGAGTTTAACTCTTAGCACAGACAGTAAAGTATTTGAGCAGACTCCTTTGTTGATCGACTATTCTCGTTCTGCTCATGGGCAACTAAAAATGTTTGATCAGCTCAGCATATTTCGCACAAGACGTATTCTACAAAAGGTATGTAGTAGCTCTTTCTCCAGTTCACAGTTACTTAAACATGTTTGACGCAAAATAGACTGGCTCCCGTCTAACTGATACATAAATCAACATAAAAACTATTTATACTTTACGAAAATCCAATCTTTTGGAATGTCCTCTCTCTGATTTGGCTGATCAGTGAGTTTCTGACTGGTAAGGGAGATGATATGTGTAGAAAAATGGTCTACCTTTGATATTTTACAAGTGTAAAACTTATAGCGTGGCGCCAGGCTAGACGCAAAAGTATACTGACACATTCGGACGAAACAACGGACAGATCGACGAACACTCTATATCCCTATGACCATTATACTCATGTAGTGGCTTCAGTTGATGGACTGAACAGGACCGCACGGGTAGCCCAGTGGGTAGATCACCTGAATAGTGCTACGGGGATCATGAGATCGAGTCCCGCCTCGGGCAGACATTTTTGTCTTCTCATGTTTACTTTACTGGTGCCATTTAGGACAGCAGGGTGTGCTGGAATCCCAATGTTATAAGGAGGAGGGTAGTCGCTTGAGTTGATGACTGAACAGAATCGCCCGGGTAGCTCAGTGGGTAGAGCACCTGGCTAGTGTTATGGGGTTCGTGGGTTGACCGCTGCTTCGGCAAGCACTATTTTCTTCTCCTTTTTTATTTTTCTCCAGTGAATTTTGATAGTGTGCATATCAGAGGACGTACTTGAATACTACAGCAGAAATTAGTTATAACATGTATAATCCAGGTAAAATTCTACAAAAGAATCCAATACTAACATGTATTTTAATGTTATTTTAAATTGGAGGTATGAATCTTAAAAAAGCAATATATGTATACAAAACGGCATTCAATAATAAGAGGTTTTATGGGCCAAGACATGCTTAACTCTATTAAAAGGAATTGAAAGAGAGTGGGGGTCCAAAATCTGTAACATTAATTTGGAAGGAAATTCCTTCGTTCGGTTTGTAAGATTTTTTGTTTTACCTCGGAAAGTTTTCCTTCCAGTTCCTGACTGTTAAATGATGTCGCAACTAATATGTAGACATAACTAAACATATTTAAGTCCGATCAAGTGTACGAGTTATATATGAGCAACATAAATAAGTTAACAATTAAGCTGACAGTGCACTTTATAATTCATTAATGATTTATTTAATTCCTTCATTCTCTTTGATGATACAAAACTGTGTCATTTTAATGTCGAAGTGTTAATAAAACGACAAATATAGATGCAAATTTGACAATCGCTAGACCATATTTGCAGTACCATGCATATCTGTATGTACTTTAAAAGTAGGTCATATCAAAGGAATGCCATTAATTCCTATTGAACGTTTAAACACAACTTCGGCAGACGAGTTTTGATCTTTTAATGCATTTTTCAAAGGAAATAAGCAAACGATTCGCATGAAATGCCATTACATATTCGAATGAGTACCCACAACATGTTTTCATGGAGAACTGGAGAAAATTACCTCAAAATTACCATAAGCTACTCCGCTTTGGTTTAAACATATTTCATTTCAGTGTTTTGCATTAACATGTAACAGATGACATATTTCAACAACGAAAGCTGAAATCTAACTTAGTTCTTCATCTGACAATAATACAATAGTACACGTAATGACAGTATAACGATAAAGCATAAATATTTCTGTGACGTTAACATGATATGAAGTACTATGTGTTCTAATTTCCAGTGAAAAAAAAAAAAAAAAAAAAAACCGTTGCCACTTGCACTTCGTACTCTGCTAAAATATTCAAGCAACCAATTTATTTGGTGAGGAAAACAAAATCAACAACAAAAAACACACACACAAAAAAAAACAAAAAAAAAAAAACAAAAAAAAAAAAAACGCGCATATTAGGTAAACGAAGGCGCTCGTTTAGAACCTTGTAAACGTTGGTAAAATGATCCAGCATGACAATGTAAGATGTTAGTTTCTAGACTGGCTCCAGTCTCCAGTGACTCAATATTTATTGTTATAATCCTGTTTGATAATCCACTAAAATAAATATTCACTGTTATAACCCTGTTTGATAACCCACTTAAGTAAAACCAAAATAATATCAAGACTATAAAGGCTGGTCACTAGTGACCAGCCTTTATAGTCATATTACTTTGGTTTTAGTCGATTATCAAAAATAATTTTAAGAACAAATATTTAATCACTGGAGACTGGAGCCAGTCTCATGCGTTTCCTGTGCATTGTATCGCATATGCTGCATGTTTTGAATATATTGCACGCATCAAAATCCCTTTAAATGGTACTGGTATACTGAAGAAGTATATCTGGGTAGCTTAAACCTCAAACCCCTTGTTGGGTTTACAACCATTTGGAATCCCTTATACATTTACGAACAGCTTGGAATATGGTAGCACATATGTGCATTAATAATGTGTTATTCACGTCGAACAGTAACTGAAGTGTATCAGGTTTATACTGAAAAAACGTTTGAGCTAGACTGACTCTCTGATTCTGATAAACATGGCAGTCTAGGAAGAAATGCTTAACAGTTTCAGTATTACCACGGCGACAGAGCCGTACCTCTGTAATGTGTTTGCTGAACAGGTCTCTGTGTAATGATCTAAACTTTGTTTGCATTACTTTTCCTTACGAAATCCTCTTCTAATAGTATAAAAATGAAATACAATTTTGGCGTGGAATTACTTGAAAATGTCAATGTAGAGTATAATTCTCGACAATCCCGCTTTATATTGTGAAACTCCTTATTTAAAGGGACATGCATTATATACTGTGTGATTTTTCCACATTTAAAATTCTAACTTACCAACTTAAAGATATTAAATGGTCCGCGTCAAGCGAAAGAGTGCCATCGACGATTCACAAAATGCGCAGATTCAGATCAGCCTGCGCATGCGCTCAGTGTCATCCGAGCCTTTGCTGTGCATTCATACATTTTGTAGTGTCTAATGATTCTGTTAGAGGACAGTGAAGGCCCTGATTAGACTGCGCATCCGCGCAGTCTGATCTACTAGGCCTTCGCTATCCGCATATGACCCTAAGGGATATTTCGTTTGGTGGGGCTCAAACATGGTATCCATAATCCGCTCCCTACCAGAGTGACAAAAAGTGGTGTGATGCAACATACTATTAATATTTCTCGGTACTTTAACACCAGTATCTGAACCTCTTTCATCTCGGTCTAAAGGGGTTTCTAATTCTTATCTGTATGAATATTTAGGGTAAAATATGGTTACATACTCTTACACTAATATTTAATCAAAACACGTCTTGTAAGAGAAGGATCCCTTACAAGTCTGTACGAATATAATTCCTAAAGCAAGAACACAAACTACTGTTATAAGAGCAGAAATACATTATAAACTTAAATATTCGGACAACATAACTCATCATACTTGTGCTAAACCTTGAGGGGTCCATATTACTACCTGTGCATTAAGAAATCACGCTTATTCAAATATATAGAAAATTTCATCTCTAAAAACTGAAAATTTTCAGATACAAAACTCTGATATTTTTCATATTTCTGCCCCAAAACATAGATTGTGGGTACTCGTTAGAACCGCCTCGCCGAGGCGGTTCTAAAGAGTATCACAATCTATGTGCTTGAGTAGAAATAAAAAAAAAAATTATACCCCTGTAAACCCATTTTACTATATAAAAGTGGGGTTTAAGGGGGTCAAAATTATATAGGCATGTTTTCATGATGGCATGTGTCTTTAAACTGCTGAATGAATGGCAAATAGTCCAGGCCTTTGCTTAGATATGTCTGTCCAAGCCTGTCTATCCGAATACCTAGGATAAATACGATAAATGACAAACAGTGGAAACTCTAACTTCGGCCTGTCTATCCGAATACCTTGGGTAAATAGCTTGAATGACAAACAGTGGAGACGCTGGCTAAGACCTGTCTCTCCGAATATCTAATGTAAATACGATGAATGACAAACAGTAGAAACTCTTACTTAGGCCTGTCTATCCGAATACCTAGGGTAAATCAGTTATTTACAAACAATAGAGACGCTTGCATAGGTCTGTCTATCCGAATACCTAGGGTCAATACGATGAATGGCAAACAGCGGAGTCGCTTGCTTAGACCTGTCTATCCGAATACCTAGGGTAAATATGACGAATGACAAACAGTGGAGACGCTTGAATAGGCCTGTCTATCCGAATACCTAAAGTAAATATAACGAATGACAAACAGTGATGACGCTTGCTTATCCTTGTCTATCCGAATACCTAAGGTAAATATGACGAATGACAAACAGTGATGACGCTTGCTTAGACCTGTCTATCCGAATACCTATGGTAAATATGACGTATGACAAACAGAGATGACGCTTGCTTTGGCCTGTCCATCCGAATACCTAGGGGAAATACAGTGAATGACAAACAGTGATAACGCTTGCTTAGTCCTGTCTATCCGAATACCTTCGGTAAATACGGCGAATGACAAGCAGTGGAGACGCTAGCTTTTGCGTGTCTATCCGAATACCTAGGGTAAATATGATGAATGGCAACACGTGGAGACGCTTGCTTAAGCCTGTCTATCCGAATACATAGGGTAATTACGTGGAATGTCAAGCAGTGGAGACGCTTGCCAAGACCTGTCTATCCGAATACCTAGGGTAAATACGACGAACGACAAACATAGAGACGCTTGCTTAGACCTAGGGTAATTACGAGGAATGACAAGCAGTGGAAACGCTTGCCAAGACCTGTCTATCCGAATACCTAGGGTAAATACGACGAATGACAAACAGTGGAGACGCTTGCTAAGACCTGTCTATCCGACTACCTAGGGTAAATACGGCGAATGACAAACAGCGGATTCGCTTGCTTAGACCTGTCTATCCGAATATCTAGGGTAAATACGACGAATGACAAACAGTGGAGACGCTTGCTAAGACCTGTCTATCCGACTACCTAGGGTAAATACGACGAATGACAAACAGTGGAGACGCTTGCTTAGACCTGTCTATCCGAATGCCTAGGGTAAATACGACGAATGACAGACAGTGATGACGCTTGCTTAGGCCTGTTTATCCGAATACCAAGGGTAACCATGACGAATGACAAACAGTGGAGACGCTTGTTTAGACCTGTCGATCCGAATGCCTAGGGTAACTACGACTTATGGCAAACAGTGGAGACGCTTGCTAAAACTTGTCGATCCGAATACCTAGGATAAATACGAGGAATGACAAACATGGAGACGCTTGCTAAGACCTGTCTATTCGAATACCTAGGGTAAATACGACGAATGACAAACAGTGGAGACGCTTGCTTAGACCTGTCTATCCAAGTACCTAGGGTAAATACGACGAATGACAGACAGTGATGACGCTTGCTTAGGCCTGTCTATCTGAATACTAAAGGTAACCATGACGAATGACAAACAGTGGAGATGCTTGCTGAGACCTGTCTATCCGAATACCTAGGGCAAATACGACGAATGACAGACAGTGGAGACGCTTGCTTAGGCCTGGCTATCCGAATAACAAAGGTAACCATGACGAATGACAAACAGTGGAGATGCTTGTTTAGACCTGACTATCCAAATACGTAAAGTAAACACGACGAATGACAAAGAGTGGAGATGCTTGCTAAGACCTGTCTATCCGAATACCTAGGGTAACTACGACGGATGGCAAACAGTTGAGACGCTTCCTAAGGTCTGACTATCCGAATACCTAGAGTAAATACGACGAATGACAAATAGTAGAGACTCTTGCTTAGACCTGTCTATTTACCTAGGGTAAATACGACTTATGACAAACAGTTGAGACTGTTGCTAAACCTGTCTATCCGAATACCTAGGGTAAATACGATGAATGACAAACAGTGGAGACGCTTGCTTAGGCCTGGCTATCCGAATACCTAGGGTAAACACGGCGAATGGCAAACAGTGGAGACGCTTGCTTAGACCTGGCTATCCGTATACCTAGGGTAAATACGACGAATGGTAAACAGTAGAGACTCTTGCTTAGACCTGTGTATCTGAATACCTAGGATAAATACGACGAATGACAAACAGTGGAGACGCTTGCTTAGGCTTGTCTATCTGAATTCCTAGGGTTAACACGGCAAATGACAAATAGTAGACCCTCTTGCTTAGGCCAGTCTTTCCGTACACCTAGGGTAAATACGATAGCAATCTCAATAACATCTTCGAGATGCACAGAAAGTATGTTGCATGGAGCCTCTAATGAAACATATTATTTTTTGCCTGTTTCAGGATTCCCAATACAGAGTATGACAATCAATTAATCATCTCAGACGAAATCATAATATTCAGGCAAGTAAACATTTTACAATACATTGGAAAACGAGCCGGGACACAGTATTTCCTACAAGATTGTATATGCGCCCAGCGAAGATTCAGATCAGCCTACGCATCCGCGCAGGCTGATCAGAGTCTTCGCT
This sequence comes from Anodontia alba, assembly GCA_964016985.1. Classification (NCBI taxonomy): domain Eukaryota; kingdom Metazoa; phylum Mollusca; class Bivalvia; order Lucinida; family Lucinidae; genus Anodontia; species Anodontia alba. The sequence continues at coordinate 25,888,499 of OZ024831.1, forward strand.
GTCCGTCTGACGAATCTTTGGATCATTGGCTACCCACATAGTGCCCTGCGAATAATCTGATCAGACTGCTTGGATGCACAGGCTGTTCAGATTCTTCGCTGGGCGCACATGCGATCTTGTAGAAAATGCTGTGTCCCGGCTCAAATTTGTGATTTATTTGCCGTGCTGATGAAGAATAACAGGCGTAAAATAAGCTGGCAGGTTCTAGATTAGTTGTCAAATTCGACTGTTTTATCTTATGCATGTAAAGATATGACGTTGTCAGTTGAGTGACGTCAAAAATAAACGTTTGGAAGCTTCTAATGCCAGGAACGCGATGAGTGTTTGTGTTGTATGTCTCGAAAAGATCAAAGCATTGCCAAAGAACTCATCACCCCCTTGGCACGGGGCTCTGTAAAATGACAGCTAAAATGCACTAATTATAAGTTTTTGCATTTAACACTTGTGTACTACTTATGATGTGTGCCCATAAATGTTAATGTGGTCTTCATGACTATGTAGCTTCGAATATTCCTATCGATAGTGGAAGAAGTCAGGGTTCTCTAAGAAATGGGCCAAATATAACTGGCGATATAAACATTAATCCTTGTCCTGCTGAACCCGGATATACCCTGCCTTTGTAAACAGTGCAGATCCAGATCAGTTGGTTTCTGTAGAAGCTTACTGATCTGGATCTGCACTATTTGCCATTAAGTATGTGACTTTATAGCAACAATCCAAATCAAGGAATCTGACTGGCTGAAAATTAGAAGTGGCATCTTAATTTATTCAGCAGGAAAAGGGTTAAGGTTCATTAATATATACTTTTAGGACAGACAACTCTGCCAAAACGCTTTGTCCTCTTCTGAAAAAAGGCCTATTTTCTATAAGGAAAGAATTTTCTCCGAGAGAGTTTTTTGGTTTAGTTTATTGTAAATATTTCATTTACTGAACTTCTTATGTTTAATGTATGAGCGACAATGTTTGTCTAAATCCATTTCTGCAATGCTTGGCATTAAGTGGCCTAAGAATCTATTCATCAATAAAATTTTGTTTTGCTCTGTTCTGTAAATTAATGGGTTCGGTTGCATTTATGATCCATAACGCTTGTAGCATATCTTGAATCACATGATTTAGTTATGGGGTGGGGCTAACGAATCTCAGCTCAACACCAGACCACTCAACGTCGATGCATTTGAGTTCTTATATAGTGTTACCGAGAAAACAGTGGACCTTTAATTTCTCGAACATCTTTGGGACCAAGTAAATTTGTTCTAGACATAGCTAGTTCCAGCCACTGAGGCTTAATCACAGAGCCAGGTCAGGGGGCAAATGGTAATAATGTAAGGATGTCTTTTCGATCTTAAATAAAATAATAGTATGTTGAGTGTATTCATTAGAATCGCCTCGATGACCCGACTCTGATGAGTTCTCACAGCATATATGTTGATGGTAAAAAAAGAAACCTTTTTTTCAAAATATACCTCTTAATGTTTGTTTTATAGAACTATCGGAAGAATTTCCTCGGGACTCAAAAACCGAGTTCGAATCAGCTACGGTAAACTAGACATTCTAGTCATTGAGGACTTAGGGCTTCAACTGACAAACTACCTGGATATGAGACCAAGCAGTAAGAAACATATTCCTAAATGCTTTCTCATTCACAGCAAAGTCTGTAAATTGAACATGGCATATCGGCATGGATGCTAGTCCAAGCGCGCTAAAACCTATATACCATCTTTCAAAACAGATTTTCGGTTTTAAATTGAACGCATTCCAGAAACACATAGCTCGAATTCACAGAGTTGGCCGCGTTAAGCGAAAAAGGTGCTTTCGAAAATGCGCAAAACGGGCGGATTCACATCATCTTTCGTATGCTCGAAGTCACATCCAGGCATTTGCTTTCCATTGAAACATTCTATTGTATCCAAAGATTCTGTTTGCGGACAGCGGTGGCCCAGATCAGACTGCGCGGATGCGCAGTCTGATCTGAGTCACTGCTGTCCGCATATGACCCGAAGGTATAGTTTTGCTTGGTTGCACTCTGAGTGATTTTCTGACGGATACAGTTTCAAGAACGCTCCTACATGCGTTCTCAAGCTGTCTTCAATAATATTTCTCAATTCATACAATATTCTTTAACATTTTGTTTCTGCTGAAAGCCAAAATACATTTGTTAGCTTAGACGAGTATATTTAATCGCTAAGAGAACTTTTTGTCAAAGAAAGCTAATGCATCGTTTGACACATTTAGAGTGCTCCATTTGGCAGAGGAAGTCAAATAGGAAATGACTCAGTGGTATTTGTTTTCGCGGTGCGAAATGTTCGCGACTATACCGAAATTGTATATTTGTAAGATTTCGTGACTTTGCTCATCACACGAACGAGGTCGATTAAATACCCGCGAAAAATGTTCCTTTACAAACATTAACACATGTAAACGTGTTCAAAATTTTAAATCTCGTAATTTAGTAAGAACAGTATATACATTTTTTTCTGCCTGTATTGGAATAATAATTCTCAAAAAATGCTTAGTGCTTTTAATTTGTTAATCTTTTATACTGCTAAAATGTTTTTAACATACTTAATAACTAAACGTTTCCTACAATTCTCCATATTATATAGGGAAAGTGTCAATGCTTACATAGCTCTAGAAAGAAGGATGTTCGGATTGCTTATTTCTCCAAGGGAATATTTGTTGGAGGTAATTATTAGTAACGCCTCCGCGAGGATGCGCAGATGATTAGACATCGCTGAAAACAAGCGCCATAAAGTACGGTTTGCTACGAAAAGTAATACTATATCCGAAATCGACGTCTCTGACCAGCCTGCTCATCCGCATAGGACTGTTTCTATCCTCAACTGTTCTCATAAATAACTTACGAATCCTAGATTAAGGCGAATAGCAAAATTGTAGCAGACGACTTTCCTATTTATTATTATTATTATTATTATTATAATTATTATTATTCAGAGAAAATAAGAAATGGCATTTCATGCGAATCATCTGCTAGAAAGATGATGCACATGAAATGTCTTAATTTCTAAAAAAAACAAATTATCAAAATGTCGTCTGCTGCAGCTGTGTTTACACGTTTAAGAGGCAACATGTAGCGTTGGGCATTCCATGTTTTGAATTTGTTACGACATGGCTTTTACTATAGTTGTATGTAAAATTCAGAGCACGTCGAACTTGCGAGTAAAGATTCTATAAACAGATTCAAAACACATAGCACGTTTCCTCTTTCCGTTTGAAGTTGATCTGGGGTTTCAATTCCCACTGCAGAAATTCTATTAAATAAAAATTCCACTTCTATTTATAAAATTGATCGACGCGATGAGAAAACATTCCTTGTAGCAAAGGCGCTCAATAAAGAACCAAACCAGTCAGCGCATCCGCGCAGTCTGATCGAGATCTTCATCATTTATTAACCTGTTCTACAGCCTACATAAGGAATTCTTTCATTTGTTTTGCCACTCATAAACGTACAGGTGCACATGCCATTGCATGTTTACTCCAAGTGAAATGAATGGCCTTCAGTGAAAAGGTCATGATGAAAATTATATGAGGTGTTTGGAAGATATGGTCTTTCAAACACCTAACAATGACTGCCCAGCAGGCACATGACGTTTAAACAATGTCGCATCAATATCGACGCAACGTCATGACGTTGCATCGACGTTGTCTCAACGTTGCGTGGCCGTTGGGTGGCTGATTGCCTGGTATGGAGGCCGCCATTTTTTTATTTTTATTGATTTATTATTATTATTATTATTATTATTATTATTATTATTATTATTGATTTTCAGATTCTTGACCTGATTTAAAAAATGAAAATCACCTGTAGTAAAGTAATTTATAAAGCCGAAAATCAGGTGCGTTTCCGTTTTTTTTTTTTTTTTTTTTTTTATACAAAGAGTTACTACATATTTAATGTACTGTTCATTATCTGTTCATTACGAAAACACGCCTATTCAAATATACTGAAAATTTTACCACCAAAAATTGAAAATTTTCAGACAAAAAATCTGATATTTTTCATATTTCTGCTCAAAATATAGATTGTTGGTACTGGTTAGAACCGCCTCGACGAGGCGGTTCTAACAAGTACCCACAATCTATGTTTTTGAACAGATATAAGAAAAATAATGTATACCCCTGTAAACCCCAGTTTTACTATATAAAAGTGGGGTTTAAGGGGGTCAAAATTTTATAGGCGAGTTTTCGTGATGTATTATATGCGAGTCTATAACCATTGCGGGAATATTCCTCCATGCAAAGTGTAACTCATATTTCTTAAATATACATGCATATATGGAAACCCCTAACCAGAAGATTCGCACGGATTGTCATGCTGTTATTTCTCTCCGTGTCCTACAGAAAGCAATGTTTTTTGTTTTTTTTTTCTCGACTGGTGATGTCATAGTTTTGCACTATGGGAAGGCAAACCGAACATGAATCAAGCGACGTATCTCGCTCCTACATGCGCGGGAGTTATCAGCTTTACAGAAAATTCAGTCTCGGTCCTACGCATGATTTCTAGACTGTCTCGAGAAGTAAAGCCAGTTTGTACATTCAATTTGTTCTTCTGGAATGGACGTTGTAATATTATGTGTCGGCAGTCACATTGGCGTAGTTAGTATGCAGCGAAATTAAATCTCCAATTGTTCTTTAACTTTCAAATTGAGAGTGCGCAAAATACATGCATATATGCGTTACTGCCCGAGGATACAAATTTATCAGGAGATTTGCAACTTGAGATGACGTTTTAAGTGGTGAGCAGAGCCTTGCTAGGCCTAGAGAAGTCTGCGCATTCCTTAAGTCTACCACTAAGGAAGCAATTTGCAATGAAATGTACACTATATCTTATAGGTAATGTAAGAAAAGTATTTCAACATATTGTCTTCTGAAGCCTTTTACCAAGCATCCTAAGCGTTTATAAGTTACGTAGATGAAGCAAAATGGTAGGTAATGTTCTTTTTTGTTTCAGAATCTTAGAAATCTTATCAGCACCTTTATCTTGACACCTTCAGTATTCATAGCACCAGATCAGACGACTATCCAGATGAATACACTTTTTTATTTCTCAAACAAAACGTATGTTATGGGTATTCATGAGAAGCGCCTCGGGCGCTTCTCATGAATACCCAGAACATATTGTTTATTGTTGTTTTTCTTTTGGAAATCAGAATAAAAAAAATATCAGTACGTTTTCGGTTGAAAACAAATGTGTTGTTTGGAACCATGGATAGCTCTTGTAAATGTATTACGTAACATGCATTTACTTCGAGCAACGCAGGATAATACGGATTAGTAACGCATGGATACCGGTAATAGCACAGACCATTAATATGCAGTTATCTAACAATAACTGTCGAACAATATCACGGGTTACAGCATCGAATGATTAATTAGGGGTCGGTGCTGCAGGTTAATCGTTTGCCGCATGCTCTTTTGGTGCATTGCTTTAGGAGTTACTGTCGTTTGCCATCTCGCAGAACAGCGGGTTTTGTTTGCCACTTTATTGTTAAAGACGTTACTTTCATAATGCAAGACCGATTTGTTTTATACCCGACTGCAGTAGATGGTGTCTGGTTTTCTAGATTTACAAAGGCTGTAAAGATTGCAGAAAAAGACAGGCCACTGAGGTACGAGATATAAGACCGGGTTTCAAGACTGAACAAAGTTTTTTATGTTTATAAATTGTCTCATGGTTTTGAACTATCAATAATTAAAACAATACAGCCAAGAAAAATTCTCCTAACAATTTCTAGGCAATCCGATGACTGAAAAAAACTTGTGATTCATTTTTTTTGGTCCTATTTTAACATGTAGGCTATATCAGTGAATAACAGAATATAGGAAGTACATATTTTATGTAGGTTTCATTAACCATATGTGTGCGTGTATGTTTTGCATTTAAAAATCAAACACTAACGTAAAATGTATCTGTCCGAGGGATACTGAAAACGTTCTGGCATATCCACTACGAAAACACGCCTATTCAAATATACTGAGAATTTTACAACCAAAAAAGGACAATTTTCAGATAAAGAATTATGATGTTTTCCATATTCCTGCTCAAAACATAGATTGTTGGTACTCGTTAGAACCGCCTCGGAGAGGCGGTTCTAACGAATACCCACAATCTATGTTTTATATCAAAATAAGAAAAAAAAAATAATGTATATCCTTGTAAACGCCAGCTTTACTATATGTAAGTGGGGCAAAATTATATCAAAGTAGTAGGCGTGTTTTCGTGATGCCCATTACGTTAACGGGTCTATTCTGTGTGTAGCACCGTGTCCCCCTGTGTTATACAGAGAAAACAGGTGTATATTGCTAGGGTATACATTATTGTTTTTCGCTTTTTTTTTCGATTGCTGAATTTAGTTTGTTTTTCGATTGCAGAAGTTAGTCAGTTTTTCGTTTTCGTGTTTCGACAGGAAAAGTCAGATTGTTTTTTTTTCGTCTTCATATTTCGTTTTTTGTTTGTCGACATTCGGGCTGAGATCGACCCTCAACTTCTAAATGTAAAAATTCTATGTCGACATTCGAGCAAATATCGAATGTAAAGTTCTGCATGTAAAAATAGTACATTCAATCAGAGCCCATATACAGGTCTCTAGATGTTGTTTTTCGGTTTTGGTTTTTCGACATTTCGGCGGAGGACGGCTGTATAAAATTCTGTTACTTTTCAAGTTCTGAATGTTAAAACAGTCCATTTCGTCAGAGGCCATATATAAGTAACATCTATAATCTATATAATCTCTATAATCAACTTTCTATTTTGTTTCTCCTTTTTCGTTTTTCGCTGTTCATTTTCGTTTTTCGACAGTCGGGCTGAGACAATCTCTAAACGCTCCGGCAAATATTGAATGCGAAGTTCTGAATGTCAAAATATTTGCTAGAATAATTTTTGACATCTAGAAGTTATAGTCGGCCTCAGTCCGAATGTCGGAACACGAAAACCAAATAACGAAACCCGAATAACGTAAAGCAAAATAACAGTAATTACATATATATGGACTGTGGTGAAATGTAATGTTATGACATTCAGAACAACATTCGTTATTTGCTCGAATGTCAGGTACAAATTATAACATTTAGAAGTTGATAGTCAGCCTCAGCCTGAATGTCGAAAAACGAAAAACAAGTTCTAATGACTTTTGCGATTGAAAAAAGAAAAGTAAATTTACTTCTGCAATCGAAAAACGAAAAACAAACTATCTTCTGCAATGGAGAAACGAAAGCCAAACAAACTTCTGCAATCAAATATACTGAAAGGAAAAAGAAACGCAGGGTAGAGTTTTTTCCTTCTTATTTTAACCATTTTTTACGGTGTTTACTATAGCCATACACTTTTACAGATTGTCCTGTGAATGTGAACCGCGGGTATACGAGTCTTTGGTCGATGTGCTATCTACCCAGTGTGTGAAATCATTCAACCGTGCACTACACAATGCATTACACGGACAATACGGAGAGCCAAAATCTCGTGCAAAACAAGCATGTTTAAACCTTCAGCACAAGATTTCCTCACACCATTTGGTACACTTCAACGATACACAACGCTCTTCGATTCTTTTACCGATTTTTCTTTTCATTTTTACGCTACTTTGAACTTTTTTTTCAATCATGGTACGATTGACTGATGTTCAGAGGGGTAGGGCAATTGCGTTGCTGATGCAGGGTCAGAGGCAACAGCAAGTTGCCAATCATTTTGGGGTTAACGTCTCAACAATTGAACGTCTTGTTAGACGTTTAAGGGAGACAGGGCATTTAGCAGACCGACCGCGGTCTGGGCGTCCACGCGTGACGTCGCGACGTCGCGACAGGACAATCCGTCTGGCACATTTGCGGAATCGTCATCTCACTGCTACCGAAACTGCCCTTAATACAGTAGGTACGCATAATCGACAAATTTCTCCGAAGACTGTTGGAAGTCGACTGCGTTAGATTGGTCTTCGAGCTCGTCGTCCATACGTTGGTCTGCCTCTGACCCAGGCACGTAGGTTGCGTCGTATGGCGTGGTTGACGGCGCATGCGCCCATGCTATTTCCGATGAGGCAGTGGAGACGAGTTCTTTTTACGGACGAGTCTAGGTTCACTCTCTATCGCGCAGATGGTCGACGTCGTGTGTACCGACGTCGCGGAGAACGCTTTGCCGACGCCTGTGTTGTCGAACGGGATCGGTTTGGGGGTGGCACCGTTATGGTCTGGGGAGGCATTGCTCGGGGGATAAAATCACAGTTGATTATTGTTGCGGGCAATATGACCGCAGTAAGGTATAGGGATGAGATCTTGCGTCCTGTTGCAGTCCCGCTTGTGCAACAACGTAATCTGATTCTGCAGCAGGACAATGCCCGACCACATGTTGCCCGAGTTTGTCAGGATTTCCTGGCAAACAATAACATCGCACCACTAGCATGGCTACCGTACAGTCCAGATTTGACCCCAATAGAGCACATGTGGGATGAGCTGGACAGAAGGGTTAGGAAGCGCCGAAATCCCCCCGCAACCCTCGCACAACTAAGGAATGCGTTAATCGATGAATGGAATAACATCCCGATGCGAACTGTCAGTGCTTTGGTTAACTCTATCCAAAGGAGAATTAGGGCAGCAACGGCAGCAAGAAGGGGGCACACCCGATATTGATTTTCAGTTTGATTTTGATTTCAAGATTTGGGGGGTAGCTACCAATGAACTTCAATAACTCGAGACTTGTTGATCACAAACCAATGAAATTTGGAACTTTTGTTCCATACATGTACCGTTTTGTAATCATAGTAAAATATTTAACAAACTTTTTCTTTCAAACTTGAATGAAATTTAGGAATAAAATTTACCCTGCGTTTCTTTTTCCTTTCAGTATATATATATATATATATATATATATATATATATATATATATATATGTGTGTGTGTGTGTGTGTGTGTGTGTGTGTGTGTGTGTGTGTGTGTGTGTGTGTGACAAAACGAAAAACAAACTCATTTCACCATGCTACACAAATTCTGATATGTTGTGTATTTAAAAGCAGTACTTCGAAACTGCACAATTTGATTAAGATTCGGAAACATTTCCACATGCGACATGAACCTTTCCGCAGTTACTCATTATAGCTTCACAGACATATCTAAGCAAACTGTGTTAGTGTATTAGCCTAGATCAAATGTATCAGGGTCTATCATGTATGACATTTCGTCACACTTTTAAACCCGACATTATGTGGCCAAATGGACTTTTTCGAAATTTAGGATAAATGCATGATTGGGCCGCATCAAGCAAAATACAAAAAAAAAAAAAAAAAAAAAAAAAAAAAAAAAAGAAAAAAAAAAGAGCTTTTTGCATTGTTGTATATGAAAAGACTTAATAAAACCAAGTCTCCAATTTTATTTCTTTTGTGTAGTTTTTGTTTCCAAAGTTAACCTTTTACATTTTAATTCTAGCATATCATCGATCCTTATGCTAGATGTATACAGACTCGTTTAAGCACCCGTCCTCAGTTGCTATATTCTACAATATCCAAATTCCGTAAGTGGAGTGCGAATTCCCTATTTAGGCAATGCGGATGGGTAGTTTAACCATTTAAACCTGGCGTCCCATAAATGGGACATAGGCAAACAATATAGACCCAGATCAGGGTCTACACTGTTTGCATTAAGTTCAGAAAGTTCTAAAAAACATGATAAAACATTAAAAAACTAACCGGACATCCCTTATATAGGAAATGGACCTGTCCAAAGAGTTAAGGTAGAAGAGTCCACTCGGCATAAATAGGATAATCTGAACATGTGCTATTCGCATTTGTGTCGAAAACACCGTTTTCGTTTAGTGCGCTATTATTGACGTTTGTATGTACTCGTATAAAAACTACAATACCAAAATGGATTTGTTGGCCACAGTGCGGAAGCTCCCAACGGACACTTGACGTTTATACTACGTCGTATTAAAGTCGATGCATCGAAGTTAATGCGACGTTGTGTAAACGTCATGTGCTCGCTGGGTCAGTATTAATTTATGTAAACTACACCAGTAGTTCCGTTTGCAGAAGGCACATTCTAAAGTAAAAGCACGTTTGACTAACATGTTGCAGAAAACCCAGGTTTCGTCTTTACTCCGTATTTTATGCCGATGATAAGCTGCGAACAATTTCCAATGTACTGAACGACTGCACAAAAACAACGTCTGGCATGTTTGTTCTGAAGCGTGAATACGGTGGCAAGACTCAGGCAGATGTCAGACGTATGTTTAAATGCCCGTCATGGTCGGTTCATAGTAAGGTTTGTTTGCAGAGCGAGGAAATAATGGGTCATAACACATTCCAACAAATTCCTTCCTTTTCTGTTCCCGTGCCATAGCCATGCTGTTACCTCAAGTTGTTGTCAAAAGAAGAAATATAAAGATACGGAGAAACTAGAAAACACAACAACTGGATATTGTAGGGGAACAGACCCAAAGTGTAAAAGAAAAAAAAAAAAACAAAAACAAAAAAAAAAAAAAAAAAAAAAAAAAACAATAAAAAGGCCAAAACAGAGGGCTTGTTAAGGTAGGGTACTTAGTTATAAAAGGATAATTATGCTCCAGTTCTCCGTACAAAAAAAAAAAAAAAAAAAAAATAAAATAAAATAAAATAAAATAAAATGAGGATACTCATTACTGATTTTGCTGCCACGTTTGGTCAAATGCTGAATGCTAAATATCACTGGGATCGGCCAAGTGGCGATAGGAAAATACTGTTTGTGAAGTATTTATGGTGGATCTGCGAGAAACGTAGACAGCAAATGATTCAACAGTGTTTGAAACGCTGTAGCGGCCATATTTTTGTAATACTGCGTCATCAAACATTTCAGCGAATCAGTGAAGTAGAACACATGGCATACGGAATATAGAGTGCCCAAAAACAGTATATAGGGCCAATAATCTTCATGCATCTGACGTTTATTGCCTGATGTTTGACAAATTTCACAGCAAACCATTTACTGTAGAATGGGTAGCATGGGTCACTCATAAACATACATTAAAAAAAAGGGGGGGGGGATTTGTTTTTCCGCCATGGAAAACAACATATATTTCCAGTTTGTTTAGCTACGTGCGAGGCCCTTTCGGAGAAGGGATCTTCTCTGTAAGGAATGAATTCGCTCCCACTGGGAGCCAATATCCTTCCTTATATAGTAGACCCTTTTAAGAAGGGGTGAAAACAACTTGGATAGAATCGTCCTCTCTGTAAGTGTATCCATTCCCCTGAAACACACATTTCTTGAAAGAGTATTATTTTGTTTCTTTGCAGACGAAAGCATTGAAATTCCGCCACATTGATTTTTGTTCACGGAATAAGACCTGCACTAAAAGGCGTTATTGTTGATCAAACTACTTTCCAAGCAAAATATTTTCTATTTCGATCCTGAAGAAATATCAAAATTCTTTTAATTTACATTCCATCCTATAAGACTAAGACATCTTGGAGTAATTTCCATATTTTCCATTTCAGCAATAAAGAACATGGAAATCAATTTAGCAGAGACAGCCTTCGTGATTCGATCAGGGAAATTCGATTAGTTCGCCGCCAAATCCTAATGGACGTACAGCACAATGCATTCACTGGTAATGTTGCTTTAAGCTTTGATCTTCTATGCCGTATGTAATCCGCGAAAAGACAAAGACATTTGAGCGCGGGTCGTAAAAGCACTTTGCACTTGGGTAAGCTAGGTTTTTCTTACAGTAAACCGTCAAAATGTTAGCAAGTCTATGAAATGTATACCCTCTGATTTATCGTGTAAAGACGTGTATAAAGGGGCATACAATACAAATTGCAGAATTTTGTATTTTTAAACCATTAAACTGTTGGACACACTCGACTGTTTGAATTGTTGTGCGCCGTAATTTGTCAGAAATATGGCATTTCATTCAAGCACACACCTGGACGGTTCCTTATAGGGATTGAATAAATAAACAGAAAAGGTGCATCAAAATAAGAAACAGTATTCTGAAAGTTTAGTAAGTTCTACATAAGACAACTTAGAATTTTGCGAGGTCATGCATTGTCCCGATTTTTTTGCATGCGTGCAAGGGTTGGAGGAGATATAATTGTTCCCCGCCTTTCCGACAAAAAGCGATGGACAAAGTAATTGCGTTCCGTAATTTCCGTAGTTCCTCCCTCTGACAGTAGGTACCTTGCGGGCGCAACTCGTCCTCGGCTGTAGACGGTCCTTTTTTAAACTTTGAATGTGTTTTGTCATGATCTGAAGAAAAGCATAATTGTGCTTTTTGGTATATTCTTGAAATTATGTGTCACTTTTTTTGTAGGTTGTGAACAGTCATTTTCGAGCACAAATAGTATAGATAGTGGGTACCTTGTGGACGCAACTCATCCTAAAGTTGAGAACGGAACTACTGGAAATTTTGCAGATGTTTTGTCGTGGGCTGAAGATATGCACGTGCTTTTATTATATTCCTGAAATTACTTTTTGTGACGTTTTTTTCTGGGTTTTGAACTTACTTTTTGTGACTTTTTTTTCTGGGTTTTGACCTTAGTCATATTTTCAGCTCAAATATTATAGAGAGCGAGTATCTTGTGTACGCAACTCCTCCTTCAGTTGTATACGGTTCGTTTCTGAACTAATCAGGTGTTTTTTCATGGTCTGACGATATGCATGTGCTGTTGGTATGTTCCAGAAATTAATTTTGCTGCTTTTGTGCGTTTTTTCCTTTGTCACTCATGATATAGCTTACAAGTCTTAACAGACAAGAACTAAAACCCGCTGCAAAAATACGTTACGAAAACACGCCTATTCAAATATATTAAAAATTTCACCACCAAAAACCGAAAGTTTTCAAATAAAAATTCTGATATTTTTCACATTTCTGCTCAAAACATAGATTGTGGGTACTAGTTAAAATCGCCTCGCCGAGGCGGTTCTAACGAGTACCAACAATCTTTGTTTTCGAGCAGAAAGAAGAAAAATAATGTATACCCCCTGTAAACCCAAGCTTTACTAAACAAGAGCGGGGTTTATGGAGGTCAAAATTATATAGGTATGTTTTCGTGATGATAGTAATAATAATAATAATAAAAAAAAATAAAAAAAAAAATAAAAATAAACATATCAAGTTTTCTAACTGAGTTGCAGTTCATATACTTACAAAAGGCGTGGGACAAATATTCCCTGTGGAACTTGCTGTTCTCTGAGGGTACAAGAAAATTTGGCTGTGGCTGTTAAATATGTTTGCATCTGCTGCGCTTATTTCACAGAATCTTTCAAAGTATGTCTCAATCACTGTGTGGAGCGGGGTGGGTAGACGAAAGGCATATCTTCTCGACATTCATTTGTGGACGCGTTTTTACTGTTTATACTGTTTATACTAGCAAATCTGATAAACATAGAAAGTTCGTCCTAAACATGGAGCAAATCACGAATTACTCAACCAAGTTAATATTGAATGCAGGTGCAAAACAATGTACTTGTTTGAACTACATGTATATATCATAAAAGTTGATAGCGCTGAATACTGCTAAAATGCCACATTGTTGTCGTAAATAATGAAAACTGTTATATTTTTCTGATGTAAAGTACTTTAGATAAATAAATAAATAAATAAATAGTTTCAAACGGGATTAATACTGCAACAGCTGAATACCGAAATGCAATCTATATATGGCGGACATAAGCGCTGCTTGCACTTGTCTCGTGTGATTAGTAGATAGCAAATACCTAACAAGACATTACGAAAACAAACCTATTCAAATATACAGAAAATTTTTCCTCCAAAAATTAAAAATTTTCAGATAAAAAACTGTGATATTTTTCATATTTCTGCTCAAAACATAGATTGTGGGTACTCGTTAGAACCGCCTCGGTGAGGCGGTTCTAACGAGTACCCACAAGCCATGTTTTGAGCAGAAATAAGAAAAATAACTTGTACCCCTGCAAACCTCAGTTTTACTATATAAAAGTGGGGTTTAAGGGGGTCAAAATTATATAGGTATGTTTTTGTGATGCAACATATTTAGACGTAAACGTCTAAGTACCGGAGCAAATTTTGTTCATGTTTGCATAGAGATATGGGACAAGGGTATACTAAAGTTTAATGAATTTTCAATGTAACAGGTAATTTTTCCTCCAAAAATAAAAAAATTTCAGATAAAAAACTGTGATATTTTTTCATATTTCTGCTCAAAACATAGATTGTGGGTACTCGTTAGAACCGCCTCGGTGAGGCGGTTCTAACGAGTACCCACAAGCCATGTTTTGAGCAGAAATAAGAAAAATAACTTGTACCCCTGCAAACCTCAGTTTTACTATATAAAAGTGGGGTTTAAGGGGGTCAAAATTATATAGGTATGTTTTTGTGATGCAACATATTTAGACGTAAACGTCTAAGTACCGGAGCAAATTTTGTTCATGTTTGCATAGAGATATGGGACAAGGGTATACTAAAGTTTAATGAATTTTCAATGTAACAGGTAAAAACGAACAGCAATGTGACTCTTTAATGTTTGCTTTTATTATGCTTTATGAAATTTCTTGATTGAAAATGAAAATAAAATAGACATTAATCTGTTTATAACCCTGTTTGTCATAAGATTTGTTTTATATTTGCCGGGATCGTCACACAATGATGATCCCGGCAAATATAAAAAGTCATTAGTGAGCTAATCGACTAGTCTACCATATATAAAAATCCAAAGCTAGATTAAGGGACGTTTGAATAACATATCAGATTAGCCGTCTCATCCTGACAAAGATCTGTTCGTCCATTTAGTCTTTATATTTTTGAACATTGTAGACCCCGATAAGTGCGTGAGTACAGCACTGATAGATCAGATCACATTACGAAAACATGAATATTCAAATGTACTGAAAATTTTATGACCGAAAAAGTGAAAATTTCCAGACTGAAAAGTCTGATATTTTTCATATTTCTGCTAAAAACATAGATTGTGGGTACTCGTTAGATCCGCCTCAACGAGGCGGTTCTAACGAGTACCACGATCTGTGTTTTTGAACAGAAATAAGAAAAATAATGCATATCCCTGTAAACCCCAGTTTTGCTATATAAAAGTGGGGTTTAAGGGGGTCAAAATGATATAGGCATGTTTTACGATGAGCTATATATAGTAAATACTACTGTTAGGAAAATCTTTGGGGCTGCCAAAATGGTCATTGTCGTGGGGTGGTCTTAACATCGAACATGGAATAATAATAAAGAAACGTTTTTGGACTGGCAAAAGCAGCTCCAAATAGAGGAGTGGCTTTAATTTTGAATGGTCTTGATAGTGGAATATTACAATATTTATCGCTGTGTGTGTGTGTGTGTATGTGTGTGTGTGTGTTTGTGTGTGTGTGTGTTAACATAGAATATTGAGCTTTGTTTCTCGGTGGCATGCATTACTCCACGTCTCCCCGTGTTAGTCTGGCTAGTTTATAGGATCACATCTATAGATATGACTGTTTTCCGCCATTTCACGTATAGTTTTATCAGATATTTGCAGTACTTCGCAGTTCTTTTCACTACTAGCTTAGTTAGGTTTTCTTACGGTGAAGCTAATTTATACTAGCAGCTTTATAGTGCATATCATATTCTCAACTTCTTTAGGGTTATTGAGTCCATACTGGTTATTTTGAGTATCGAACAGTGCTTTACCCGGTGGTAGGGGCGTATGCATCTTCGCAAACTACATTGTTGTATATGTAGAGACTTAGTCCTCTTACTTACTTAATAAAACCGAGTCTACGATTTTCGTTCTTTTGTGTTTTCATCGTTTCCAAAGGAAACCTTTTAGATTTTATTTATGTATTGAAACAAAAGATTTGTAATGCATTACATACACCAAACAGTCGAAGCTGGACGCCTCTCAAACGATACGTACAAAAGCATGGATCCCATTGCCGTCTAAGCACAAACTTCGATGCGCACACGTGTTTGACACCGTCCTTAATTACACGTCCACACTTACTCAGAGCAAGCAGAAGAAAATTGCTAACATAATTGACTACCATTTTCAATTACTGGCACATAGACATTTAACATGTTTCATCAGGTGAATTTTGAAGTTTAGCGTGCGCGTTTCATTCTCGAGTTGCATGCTAGGTGGAAGCCGATAACTTAATTTGAATAAAACAATTTTAGACAGTGGTTCAACAAGAACCAGTTTCCGACAAATTAAGGCCGCTAGACAGCAAGATTGCATTTTCGCGTTTACAGTTTCTGGAAAATGTTGAAACATTAAATTAATATCCGTTTTTGAACTCCTGGAGGAAAACGGAAACAACATTTAAATAATGACCGGTATCTTATCACCACAATCAAACTAGAATAGATGGTAAAACTGATAACTATACTGCGTATGTGACTGAACGCAAGAGGACTATGGTGCATGCAGTGATATGTGACGAGCTGGAAATAATTCATCCGCTCAGTAACTGACCCAGCTATTGGAACTTTCATCGACATACTGACAAATATACATTATCCGCTTGTTTGGCATTTTAGATGTAGTGTTGCACCAGAGTCAGAAATGCTCAAAGGTTAATTAAACGGTTCCGTTCTCCAAATATCCTATCCGCAACTCAG
Source organism: Anodontia alba (assembly GCA_964016985.1). Taxonomy (NCBI): domain Eukaryota; kingdom Metazoa; phylum Mollusca; class Bivalvia; order Lucinida; family Lucinidae; genus Anodontia; species Anodontia alba. Next base: position 25,905,055 of record OZ024831.1, read on the forward strand.
CCAGCAAACCAATAATGCAATTATGCAGTAGAATATTAGTTCGAATGAGTTGTTTTAGTCTTTTCACGCTCAAAATATTCTTTATTTATTGTACTTAAAATGAATTATGAGAACGAACATACCATTATGAAAACACACCTATTCAAATATATTGAAAATTTTACAACCCATAAAAGGCAAATTTTCAGATTTAAAATGCTAATAGATTTCATATTTCTTCTCAAAACATAGATTGTGGGTACCCGTTAGAACCGCCTTGCGGAGCCGGTTCTAACGAGTACCCACAATCGATTGTTTAGCAAAACAAGAAAAGTAATATATACCCTTGTAGACCCCAGTTTTGATATATAAAAGTGGGGTTTAATGGGGTCAAAATTATATAGGAATGTTTTCGTGATGAATACGAATATACAGTCAATCTTTTTATACAGACACCTGATACAACGATAAAAATGTCATATTGCTAATTTGACTGGCTAGAATGTTGTCGTTGTAACAGGGCTGCACTGTATTTACGGTGAAACGTAACAGCTAACCACGTTACACGCGCTTTTGTCCAGCATGGAAACGAAGCAGAGACAAAGACACATTACGAAAAAGTGCCTTTTCAAATATACTGACAATTTTACCACCAAAAATGGAAATTTTCAGATAAAAAGTTCTGATATTTTTCATAATTTTTTGCTCAAAACATATATTATGGGTACTCGTTAGAACCGCCTCGATGAGGCGGTTCTAACGAGTACCCACAATCTATATATTTAGCAAAAATAGGAAACTAATATATACCCCTGTAAACCCCAGTTTTACTATATAAAAATGGGGTTAAAGGGAGTCAAACTTATTTAGGCATGTGTTTTCTTGATGATGACATGCAATTGGATGTAAGTGTTGCCTATTTATTGCAACATCACAGACTCTTTATTTAAGCGCATATATACATTTATTCAAGACAGTTAAACCATTTTAAGCCGTTAAAACAATTCCTTTCAAAAGGCAAACTGTGGTATCAAAACGTCATCTACAACCGACACAGATCAGTTGAGCGACTAATCAACAAAAAAAATCAGTCGATAATTTGTCACATAAGTAGGTAATCAAAACGGAGACTGTGACTAGAAAAGGTATAATACATAAATAAATAAATAAATAAAAATATGAAAAATAAAAAAAATAAAAATAATACAACATTACGAAAACACGCCTATTCAAATATATTGAAAATTGTACAACCAAAAAACAAAAAAAGGGAAATGTTTAGATAAAAAAATCTGATATTTTCTATATTTCGTCTCTAAATATAGATTGTGGTTACTCGTTAGAACCGCCTTGGTGAGACAGTTCTAATGAGTAGTCACAATGTATGATTTTAGCAAAATAAGAAAAATAATGTATACCCCTGTAAACCCAAGTATCGTTATATAAAAGTGGGGTTTAAGGGGGTCAAAATTATATAGGATTGTTTTCGTGATGAGACAAAAACTAACAACCCCCCCCCCCCCCCCAAAAAAAAAAAAAAAAAAAAAAAAAAAAAAAAAGAAAACAAAACAAAGATAAATGATATAAAATAATATAAAACCATCAAGTTATGAAATAAAACGTAGACAGTCTCATATCAACGTAGCGGTAAACCTCAGAAGACGCATTTATTTCAACATCTGTGTCTGAATTTTCTTGCTACGTGATTTAGAATAGCTACACTACATTGACTCGGATTAAATTTTACATTTCTGTTCATTGTATTTGTTCTCCTTCTGATGTTTAACACAGAAAGAAACAGTTTTGAATTCCATGTGACAAGGTTTTAGAATGCAAATCAATTTGTCTCTATAGTTTTTGAAAAGTTTCTTTGAAAGTATCTTTAACACTGAATGACAGTTCTGCTTATACGTTTTGATTTTAAGTGTAACTTAAACAGTCTCTAAACAAGTCGTTCATCAATCCGGTGACAGGATTATCGCCCTCCGTGTAGCGATAGAACATTAATATGAATTATTCATAGGATTTTAAATGAAACAAAAAGCCTATTCAACAGAAAAAGAGGGGTATTTGCAGTGGAGTGCTAGATTTACACTGCGAAATTACTCTGCGGTAAATTCGATTTTGCAATTCTGTTTGTTAAAAATATGAAGATAGCCAAACATATGGCGCATGACAAATACTTGGATGTACGATGTAGCCTGGTGTTCTTATACCGAATTGCTTGCACATAAGTTTGCAACACACTATCACACGATAATCGCGTATACCTTGCCCGTTTAATCCAAGTTTTAAGACGATTTAATATATATGACAGATTTTCTGTCATCCTTTACCAGAATGGTAACATTTGACTTCCTGATTGGTTTCCGGAATACGAATCCCTTCTGAAAAGAGGTCTACCCTATTCCCAAGAGGAGGAAATTCTTTGCTGTTTGAGTAGACGCATTTGCAGAAGCCAGACAAACAGTTTTGATGACTGAGCCAGTGCAAGACAAAACATACAATTAAACTTGTGCGATTAGCGAAGACTTGTGACATTGTTTGTTCCTCATCTCTCTTTCTTCTGGTGCCTCGGGAAGGTTGTGCTTTCATGACTGTGGCATTTCTTGATTATATTCACTTATATTTGTCCTTACCAAAATCAAAGAAAGCATTTCGTGCTAATGTGCCCTATTCAGGTATTTTCGTCTCATTACGAAAACACGCCTATTCAAATTTATTGAAAATTTTACAACCAAAAAAATGACAATTCCGATAAAAATTCTGATATTTTTCATATTTCTGCTAAAAACATAGACTGTGGGTACTCGTTAGAACCGCCTCGGTGAGGCGATTCTAACGAATACCCACAATCTGTGTTTCTTAGCAAAATAAGAAAAATAATGAATACCCCTGTAAACCCCAGTTTTACTATATAATAGTTTATGAGGGTCAAAATTATATAGGCGTGTTTTCGTGATGTGGAAGATAGGTACTATATGGCTTTATTAAATTATGTTATAGTACAGACACAATCCGCCTGAAATACCAAAATCGATAAATGCAATCAATATGAGCTTGTTGTTTGTATATTGTCAGATTCTTACTTCCATGAGATCCTACTTGGTGCTCCATTATTTTTTTAAATGCTTGCACCATGCATACCACTGCATTTTGGTGTTTCCCAGCAGTTACATGGCGTTTATATAACGTTGCCTAAACGTCGATGCAACGTCATGACGTTGTATCAACGTTCAGTAAACGTTGTATTAACGCATCCAGCGGGCACATGGCGCTTATACAAAGTCTCCTAAGCGTCCATAGGCGACGTTGTATAAAGGCCTTGTGCCCATTGGGTCAATACGTGTTTCGAATGTCATTAGTAAATTTTGATATAGGCTTTGATGGGCACGGTACCAAAATATAATACAAACACAAATATTTTATTGGCAACTAACCATTCTTACATATTTATTACAATTTACCAAGTGGAAATTATCAGAGGGGTTCCGTTGCTTATAAATGTATCTTCAATATCCAAAATAAGTGGGTAACATAGTATATACCTTTTGGTTTGAGTGAGAAAATGTTGACAGAATAATTATATTATTAATCTCTGGCGTCGCATCGAGTTTAACAGCAAGAAGCACCAGATCAAGTTAGACCAGTATAGACTCAAATGGCTCCAAGTAAGTCATCATATACAGTCGAACATCAATAGCTCGAACACCGATGGCCCGTTTACCATGGCTAATTCGAACTCATTTTTGAATCCCTTCGAAATTCTTTCACAAGCTCAAGAAAACAAATATTTAGAGAAATTTTCTTATTTTTTATCATGAACTTGTATGTTGATTGTACTCATTAGAATCGCCTCATCGAAGCGATTCTAATGAGTACACTCAACATACAATTATTGTGAAGGAAATAAAAAAATCCATAAATTATCGCTATTTGCTTCCTGACCTGGCACCATGATTAACCCTCAGTTGCTCGAACTACCCACGTCTCGAACAATTTTCTATGGTCCCAAAGATGTTCGAGCCATTGAAGTTCGACCGTAAGTGAAGATACCCAGAAAATGCCACAATCACGAAGCACACACTTTCCGAGGTACTAAGAGAAGGAGAGATGAAACACACACAAAAAAAAGACAAAACAAACGCCACAAACACAGATGCACAAAGACAGAAGAACTGCAACAGAGGACCCACCTTGAATACTAATGGGGAACTTTAACCACATTTCCTCACACCAAACCCCACCCTTAATTCTGATGTCACTTCAAATTACAAATATATGTTCGGTCAGCATAGGGGCCCTCTGCCTCATCTGTGAAAACATCACAGTGAACCACATAATCAAAATACAAAGCAAAGGGCTCAATGGCGATCTGAAGCCAGAACACAAGAAAACCACAGACTGGACCACAGTGGGCCGGACCACAGACATTGATAGTCTGGCGCTAACTATATACAGTCGACTCTCGTTATCTCGAATTCCAAGGGACTCTCCGAAACACTTCGAGATATCCGTACCTCGAAATATCAGAGTTGCAATAGTGGGGAAAACAAAAAATCGAACAACAACATTTAACAAATCAATATGCAATTTGACTCCTGAAGTTAGAGACATATTGAAAATATTGTGGAAAAGAGGAGAAATTACACCTTAGGAGCAATTTCTCCTCTTTCCCACAATATTTTGTTACCTGTTGTTAGATTTTTAGATTAAATAGGGACCGGAATTTCACTTCGAGATAAGCGGTTATTCGAGATAAGCGAGTTCGAGATAACGAGAGTCGACTGTATAGCATTGCTTATACAGGCATGCAAGTAGTTTCGGCTGTAAACCAAGTATATACAATAGTTTTGTTTTATTATACCGCATTCTTTGCGGCCTGTCGTTTCCATACAAAACATAAGAGTCTAAATTACGGTCTACCATTACTTGACAAATTTTACTAGAGATGTATATAAATTATGAAGTAACAAGAGGCGCAGTACTTCTGTCATAAATTTATATACTTTTGCTAAGGGGTGCAATACTAATATTAGCATATGGACCGCGTCAAGCGAAACAAGTATCTTTGAACATGCGCAAAATGCGCAAAGTCAGGTCATGCGCATGCACAAAGTATCATCCGGGCCTTCGCTCTTCATTCATACATTATATAGTATCCAATGACTCTGTTTGCAGACGGTGAAGACCCTGATCAGACTGCGCGGATGCGCAGGCTTATCTGGGCCATCGCTGTCCGCATATGCCCGAAGACAGATTTTCGTATGGCATGGCCCGTATAAGTTTGGTTTGGTATTTGTTTTTAAGAATCGCGGGAGCTTGCTGTTATAAAGATCTCCTTGCTTCGCGGGTCATAGCTGTAGAGGTGGCTGGGTGGGGGCGCACATACAAGAAAGTACTTCTTACCTTATAACTTGGACTGGTATGTGTGGCGAGTCATGCGATGTGGACTCGGCGGAGTAAGGTGCTGCTTGCCGACACCTGCTCTTTACCACTTTTTTTTTTATCAAACATTTGGGGTTTTACGTATATTGCAGGTTAGGTTAGGCACAGACACACGCGTGCTTCGGCTACACTAAACCTAGTACAGTCAGGGTTTGACGTGTCAACTTCATCTTTCAGGTAATGCAATGACAGGTGATATGAAGCTTCCTTCAGTTTAGCATTAATGGCGAAATGTAGCAGACGACATTCTAAATGTTTTTTTTTTTTTTTTTTTTTTTTTTTTTTTTTGTTTTGATTTTGTTTATTATTATTTTTAGTTTTCAGAGAGAATAATTCTTGGTATTTCATACAGACGATTCACACATGATATGTCAAGACTTATTTTGTTCGAAAAAAAAAATGTTTCAAAATGTCGTCTGTGGCAGCTGTGATTGGCGCTGAAACGGTTAACATTCTCTTCGACTCAAATGAAATTCCGAACCACATTTATCTTGTCCTCGAATATGCTATAAGAGTCTGATTATGCGATCACTGACGACAATGTTTGTTTACTTTACAGTTACAAAACATTTCGAAACTAATTAGTTCGACGTTTATAGCTACAGAGAAGAGGGACTCAAGAAATATTTCAATACTATTTGTTTACAACTTGGAATTCGGTCAAAAGCACACTTTTTTCATCCGATTCCAGCTTATTTCTGTACAATTGTGATCAAGGATTGTTAATATAAATGTGGTAAGGATATGTTTTTTGCATACCTATATTGTCATCTTTGGCACGCGCATTTCAGTCTTTAACCTCTTGTTTTGTCCTGATATGCATTGTTGAAGGACACTGTTTATCCACCCGTTTCAAACAATACCAGCAGACATTTATGTTTTTCTGTTGATGTTTTTCGTTGCTCTCTTTGCAACTATAGAATACCATCACAACCACCACGAAAACCACTCCTCCTACTACTGCTGCATCTACTATTAATAATAATAAAAGTAACAGTAACAAAAAGCACACACGAAACTATTAAAGCTATTTTTCATGATGCTTTAATGTTAAAGTAGGAAATTCGTTATTGTGAAAGGAAAGTTTTGTAGCAAGGACATACTATATTTTGCACAATTTCCGCCGAAATCTATATCACCTCCACATTTAATAAATTTAGCAAGCACGAATGAAGAACTCTATCACATGTACAGCGACGTAAGCCAATTCCATCACGAAAACATGCCTATACGTTTGACCCCCTTAAACCCCACTTTTATATAGTAAAACTGGGGTTTACAGGGGTATACATTATTTTTATTATTTCTGCTCAAAAACACAGATTGTGGGTACTCGTTAAAACCGCCTTGTCGAGGCGGTTCTAACGAGTACCCACAATCTATGTTTTTGAGCAGAAATATGTAAAATATAGGAATTTTTTATCTGAAAATTTTCATTTTTTGGTGGTAAAATTTTCAGTATATTTGAATAGGCATGTTTTCGTAAAGGTTACTCGGAATAGAGTCTAATAGAATCATGGCTTTCGGACAATGATTTGAATTAAATTTTTGACAGCGACATGTGTTTAACATGTGTTCATCATTGGCAAGCAAAATCAGCATGAAAGGCTCAAAGTATCTCAGTTTGTTTTTTCTTATAATAAGGCAAGAAGAGTTTATTTGTTGTTTCGGGTTATACGTCGTGATTGTGGCCTCTCTTGGGTATCACCCTTGTTTTATTTGTCATCGAAATACAGTCTACTCTCGTTATCTCGAAGTCTCTGAAATACGTCGAGATATACGCACCTCGACACATCAGATTTGCAGAACTGAGGAAAAATAAATCGAACAACCATATTTCACAAATGAATATGTAACTTGACTCCTTAAGTTAGAGATCTATTGAAAATATTGTGGAAAAGAGGAGAAATTGCTCGTTAATAGCAATTTCTCCTCTTTTCCACAATATTTTGGTAACAGTTGTTAGATTTTCATGTTAGAACAGGGGCCAGATTTTCACTTCGAGATAAGCGGTTATTCGAGATAAGTGAAGTTGATGTAACGAGAGTCGAGTGTACTAGTATATGCATTATGTTAATCAGATGTAATGCAATTACCAAAACTGATAAATACGGTTTTCTTTTCTGGAATATTATACAGTGGTAACTTCAATAACCATAACCTCCAATCAACAGACACTTCCCTGTAACAACCACATTTATTACTTCATAAAGTGTTGTTTTACTATATATTTGACCACTTCACAACGGCCACTTCTCTACAACAACCAGAATTATCTATCCCAATAGTGGTTGCAGAAGACATAACAAAAACATGTCTATATATAATTTTGACCCCCTTAACCCCACTTTTATATAGTAAAACTGGGGTTTACCGGAGTATACATTATTTTTTCTTATTTCTGCTCAGAAACAGAGATTGTAAATTATCGTTAGAACCGCCTCGCCGAAGCGGTTCTAACGAGTACCACAATCTATGTTTTGAGCAGAAATATGAAAAATATTAGGGTTTTTTATCTGAAAAGTTTCAGTTTTTGGAGGTGAAACTTTCTTTATATTCGAATAGGCGTGTTTTCCTAATGTACGCGTATGATGGGTACACCAAAATGTACTTTCATGGAGAAAAAGTGCCTTATCTGATGATATATAGAAACGGTATAAAAATGACTAGATATATTTTGCTAGTGACATTTGTAAGTACATCTTGCCTTATGAAGCAATAAGAATATGCGGTTGTATACCATTAAACAAACTTCATATTCTGCATACTACAGGATTCGAATTGGCAGAACTCGCGCAAACACCAGTTTACGAGCGATTAACTTGCAGCGATACGCGGCGCTGTCAGTTGCAAACGAGGAACATGTGTCGCGGTCACAAATGCTAATACAAATCATTGCCCGAAAGCTATGACTCTACTCTGTTTTCCATTCGGGTATAGTTGTAAACTGCCAGGCATACGAAATGTGGACAGTCGTATTTCTATCGCTAACAAAATTCATTGATCAGCCAAACAGAAAATTTCGAATGTTTAGCCAAGCTCTGCTGCACAGACAACGAGGGTCATAAATCACGGCTGAAGGAAAATCGATCTTGTAAACTTATTTGCCGACAATGTCCGCGAAAAACGACGCCAGTTTGTTTCCAGAAATTTGATATTGGTGTTTGTTTTCTAAGATTACAAAGACATTATCCTAGAGAAACCCCTATGTCCTTCCATCACCAAACATCATGGTCAATTGACTGGATGATTCTTATGACAAGTTAATTAACCCATGCAGCAGTAAAAGTATGACTTTGGAAATGTTGCATATGAGCCTCATAAAACAAGATAAGATTGCGAACAGAGAAGACTCAGATCAGGATCCTACGTGTACCGAACATATATATTTGTCACCTGGAGCTGCATCAGTATTAAGGGAGAGGTTTCGATCGACTGACCTAGTTTAAGGCAACAGTCTCCACTCAAACATAACTATATAATTTTGATCCCCTTAAACCCCACTTTTATATAGTAAAACTGGTGTTTACAAGGGTATACATTATTTTTCTTATTTCTCCTCAAAACAAAGATTGTGGTGCTCGTTAGAACCGCCTCATCGAGGCGATTCTAACGAGTACCCAAAATCTATGTTTTAAGCAGAAACATAAAAAAAAATCAGAATTTTTTTAGCTGATTTTTTTTCATTTTTTGGTGGTAAAATTTTCAATATATTTGAATAGGCATGTTTTCGTAATGATGAGCCTCATAAAACGAGATAAGATTGCGAACAGAGAAGGCTCAGATCAGGACCCTACGTGTACCGAACATATATATTTGTCATTAGGAGCTGCATCAGTATTAAGGGAGAGGTTTCCATCGACTGACCTACTCTAAGGCAACAGTCATCATTTAAACATACCTATACAATTTTGACCCCCTTAAACCCACTTTTATATAGTAAAACTGGTGTCTACAGGGGTATACATTATATTTCTGATTTCTGCTCAAGAACATAGATTGTGGGTATTCGTTAGCTAACGAGTACCCACAATTTATGTTTTGAGCAGAAATGTGAAAAATATCAGAAATTTTATCTGAATATTTTTTTCATTTTTAGGTGGTAAAATTTTAGTATATTTTATATGTTTTGGTAATGTTTAGTTTTTTTTTTCTGCTGACCTATCCTATATAGTTCCTCTATTGCTGTTCTTAATTGTATACCAGTTGTTGCAATTATGCTGTTTTGTCTTGTCATTGTTTCTCATTTACTCTATTATTAATAACAATGATAATAATAATTGACAATAAGGCTCTAAAACGAATACTCGAAAATGTGTGTATGTGTGTGTGTGTGTGTGTGTGTGTGTGTGTGTGTGTGTGTAAATGAGTACAAACACAACAGTATTTCACATTGTTTTTGCATTTATATGTCTTAGGTAAGGAACTTCATATACGTGATAGGTTTGCCTTCATTTTTTACAAAGAAGATGCTGGTTTGGCTACCTGTTTTTTTTTTTAATCAACTGTAGCCTTTAAGAATGTTTACTATTACGATAGAAATGTCTCCATTTTATGTAATGTAATAAGGTCACGACGATAGGAGATATTTTGGTTTTGTTCTCAGATAGTGCTTCGTAAGTTAAACAAACGTATCTATTTTGATGTATTATTCTTCATGATTCAATCAAATTGGAACCGCGTCATAATAACATGCCTTCGGAACATACAAGAACAATGAAGATCCAGCTAAGACAACGGAGCTTCACATCACGAAACATACCTATATAATTTTGATACCTATACATACCTATATAATTTTGACCCCCTTAAATCCTACTGTTATATAGTAAAACTGGGGTTTACAGGGGTATACATTATTTTTCTTATTTCTGCCAAAAATATAGATTGTGGGTACTCGTTAGAACCGCCTAGCAAAACATATATTGTGGGTACTCGTTAGAGCCGCCTCGCCGAGGCGGTTCTAACGAGTACCCACAATCTATGTTTTGAGCAGAAATATGAAAAATATCAGCGTTTTTTATAAGAAAAATTTCAGTTTTGGAGGTAAAATTTTCTATATATTTGAATAGGCGTAGTTTCGTAATGAATCGATAAGGATCTTTATCATACACAAAAACATTCTAACGTGTCCAGTGATTTTGTCATTTGAAAGCAGACAGCCAAGACCCTGGTCAGACTGCGCGAGCGCACAAGCTGGTCTAGGCCTGCCCTATCCACTTATGCTACGAGGGCATATTTTCACTTTACTCGGCTCTTTCATCTTTCATATGTAAACAGTCGGAACACCATTTGAAAAGTGAAATAAAAATGAAACAAAACAAAACGCACAATTGAAAATGCACAGACTCAAGAAAAATTAAGCGGTGAATCTTGTGCTGATCCGTAAACTCATTCAGAACAGAAAAGGACACTATTGATGATAAAATTCTCAAGCAACGCGCATGGGTCAAAAGAGAATATAATAGACTGACAAAAATAAATAAATAAATACATAAAGAACAAAAGAACACTTATATAGGCATTTGTAAACAAAAAGAGATAATCCATACTTTGAAAATTTTGCTCATTATAATTCCAATAAACATTGAAAGTGTTTTTCTTAAATGCACAACTTCATATGCGAAATTCAACAGAAATATATTCGGATTTTCTGCTGGCCGGCATGATTTTTGTAAATCGAACTATCTAGTTCTTTACTGAGAGTATCTCTCTTGGGGCCGTTTTTTTTTTTTTTTTTTTTTGTCCTATTTCTGTAGTCAGTTCAGTTGTTTTAATTTTGAACTTTGGGTCATTTACGCAAGTATCTAAACTACATAGTTGCTAATTTGTTGCAACAGTTTAAACAAGTACTTTCTAAATGATGTGTAGCCCGAAACACCGTATTCGTGCATAGGCATCTTTGGAATGCAAATATATTTGAGGCGCACTGCGAGAAAACGTACCTTCTGTCATGTGCGTCCAACGAATACTCAAATCAGCCTGCGCATCCGCGCAGTCTGATTAGAGTATTCGTTGTCCGCATGAAGAAAATTTGCATCCTTGGCTATCCAAAATGCATCCAGTGATGATTTTGATCAGATTGCGCGAATACGCAGGCTGATCTGAATCTTCGCTTGGTGCATATGACCGAATGTACATTTTTGACGTTGCGGCTCATTTGAGTTTTTTTTTTTTTTTTCTTTTCTTTAAATATTAGTTGCATTTCAGAATGACATCCGTTTGTTTGGAACAATATCGCGCACAAGATTACATATTAATGACCATTACGAAAACACTCCTATTCAAATATATTGAAAATGTCACCACCAAAAACTGAAAGTTTTCAGATAAAAATTCTGACAGTTTTCATATTTCTGCTCAAAACATAGATTGTAGATACTCGTTAGAACCGCCTCGTCGAGGCGGTTCTAACGAGTACCCACAATCTATGTTTTTGAGCAAAAATAAGAAAAATAATGTATACCCCTGTAAACCCCAGTTTTACTATATAAAAGTGGGGTTTAAGGGGGTCAACATTATATAGGCATGTTTTCGTAATGGATACTCAACCGGTTCCGTCAACTTGTTAAGCTGTTCTTAAGTTTCGTCTACATGATTGTATGTATATATAGCAAGGCTTTTTAGCTAGCATTACGACATGTGAGGATAGTTTCGTATAGAAAAGTACCATATTTACATATTTATGTATTTACCATGCCAACACTGGGCACTATATAATTTTAGCTCTGTTTGTTAATAGATAATCGAATAAATAAATAAATAAGAAATTACCGGAAGACGCATGACATCGCCAAAAAAAAAAAAAAAAAAAAAAAAAAAAAAGAAAAGAAAAAATGCAGAACACTTAACAGAAAATATCGAATGAGTCAGCTAAAGAGAGAATCTGCATATAAACAACAGGCGCGCTAAGCCATCAATCTTTTCTATATGCAAATGCTAACATTAGCAACTATGTCGAAAATTGGAAATTAATGACACTCGGTTTTCTTTTTCAAGGCAATACAATTCTCATTTCTTTCAAGAAGTTTTGCTAGTTTGTTGCTTTTCTGTCTAGTACAGATTTATGGCCTTCTGGTCGAAAGCGGTTTTTGATAGGCATTCATGGTTTGATAAATTATACTATAAAACACAACCCGCCTGAGACAATTAATAAAGCCCCTTGTCAGCCATAAAATATATGTTTTTAGTTCTGTTCCGTTATTTCCCGTTTGTAGTTTCACCTAGGATGTTGTTTCTTAACGTTCTGTGTGTAGACTGAATGCTTACATTTGGAGTTTTATTTTAATTTATTTTCCTGTAACAAAACAACCTTTTAATGACATTATAAGAGTGCGTTAGAACCGACACCCTGCAAATCATTAAAACATAGGAATTATACAGTGTGCTCGAATTTCTGGCATTTGTAAAATCTATATTAGCTATACAACAACCCAGTAAGCATTCTTTATAAATCTATAGCGGGCCGTTATCGGCCCGTCAGGGTAGCTGACGGGCCGATAACGGTCCGCTATAGATTAAGAAAGAACGCTAGCTGGGAACAGTATATTCTTAAACATGGACACGTTGTAACGGATTTAACCAGGATATCTGGAACAATTTGCCCTCTGTACACATTTGATACTCCACAGCCAAATATTCTCTCGTGTCATGGATAAAAATTGTGAAGGATACTTGAATACACTAATCTTTTCTGAATGGATTACTACAGCATGAAATATATACTGATGTTGATTGTAACGCGTTACTACAGCATGGAATACTCACTGAAGTTTATTGTAACGCGTTAATAAGTAAAGGAATACATACTGAAGTTTATTGTAACTCGTAGGTACCTGCACATTGTTAAGTAAAATAAATAATCTTATTTTAAAGTGACAAATGTCATAAACAAATAAAGCTTATAAAGAGAAGCAAAATACTAGTTTTACCCCAGCAGAAACACAACGCTGAATCAACGTTGAAACTACGTAGTTTCAACATTGTGTGCTAGTTCGGAAATTCTCATCCAGATATATTTCTGAGCATCAGTTCTTTCTTGTAACGTGGCACATATACCTGAGGCCAATCGTTAGTATTCTATCATTATGATTTTACTTAAATCAGAAGTTTGAGGGATCCCTAAAGAAAATTTATAATCCGAAGATCAAAGCAAATTCATCTTACTTTACTTTACGTTTTCAAACACAACATGCGGTGTAGTTCGCACCTAATTATCTACCATGTTTAACCTACCCTTACTAGTCCTAAAATCTGAAAAAAAAGAGTCAATATTATTGCTAACTGTCTAACTGCTGGATGAGTGGCAAACAGTATAAACCCTGAGCAGACACCACAATCTGGGTCTAAACTGTTGCTCCACTATCTGGGTCTAAATCGTGTCATTACGAAAATATGCCTTATTCAAATACACTGAAAAATTTACCACCAAAACATTAAAAAAAAAAAAAAAAAAAAAAAAAAAAAAAAATCTGATATTTTTCATATATCTGCTCAAAACATAGGTTGAGGGTACTCGTTAGAACCGCCTCGACGAGTACCCACAATCTATGTTTTTGAGCAGAAATATGAAAAATAATGTTTACCCCTGTAAATCCAGGCATGTGTTCGTGATGTTGCTCATGTTTGCCTGTCAAATACGTAGGCAACAGATCTAAAGTAGATTCTTGGACAAAAGGGGTGTTTGATAAATATCCGACACAGAATGTCCGACTGTATGACCTTGTTGGCCATGTGTACATCTTTCTTAAAAGATTTTGTTGGTGGAGCAAATTGAATTACTTTCAACTTAAGAAATATCAACGCTTTTAATAGCTAGCATATTTACCCTATGTAACAGTGTCGCACACCCAGGAAAACTCTTGAAAAGTATGCTTAGAATCGCTAATAGGGGTTACTCTTAAAGGAAATAATTTGCTACCAGAGGAAGCAAGAGGGCAAAATCTCTCCTTTACGATCAGCCCCTGTGGTATTGAAGCAAAATATTCTTTTCTTAATGCTACTTCATTATGTCCCCACCTAGTGGATGGGTACATATTGTTTTTGGTGCAGATCTCGACGTGAGCGTAGGCGATGGCGTCACATTTTCTTGTCTGCACAATATCTTGTGAACTAGTGGTTGGAGTCTTACCAAATTTTCATGGATATAAAAACAGGGACATAACAAAGAACTGATTAGATTTTGTTGACATTGACCTATTTTTCAAGGTCACATCAGTAGAAAAAAATGACAATTAACGACAGGGGACACCTGTTTTCTCTGAAAACACTGTTACTAGTTGTACATATTTTTCTCTACCGCTTTAAGTATTCGCCATAACGAAAACCCACCTATTCAAATATACTGAAAACTTTACCATCAAAAAATTAAAATTTTCAGATAAAAATTCTGATTTTTTTCATATTTCAGCTCAAAACACAGATTGTGGGTACTCGTTAGAACTGCCTCAATGAGGCAGTTCTTACGAGTACCCAAATTTATGTTTTTGAGCAGAAATAAGAACAATAATGTTAACCACTGTAAACTGTAGCAGATCACATTGTCTTTTTTTTTTTTGTTTTCATATTTATTTTCCAGGGATAAGAAGTCTTGACATTTCAAGTGAATCGTCTGCTGAAATATCAAGTCTTTATTTATAAAGTTTCTCAAAAAAAAAAAAAAAAAAAATGAAACATCTCAAACCAATGTTTATTTCAGTTGTGATCAGCGCTTTAGGGTTTATTTCAATGTCATCATTACAAATCACAAGTACTCTTGTAAATAATTTGTGTTAGTCCCATAATAAAAAATATAAAGAAAGTGTCATTTTATTCTGTTCTTTACATTAAATGTCTTAAATATATCTGCCCAGGAACTAGCACTTTCGATAATACTCGTTTCCTGCTTTTTACAACTATACCGATCAAGTATAAGATCTTTCCTGTATAGTTATGTTTCCAAACAAATTAAGGATGCAATGACAACGGGAAAAATCTTTTCGTGGCCAATCTAAGTTGGAGAAATAACCAAGTTTGCAAAATCGAATACCATCTTTTGCTTTTATTGCAATAGCTAGTTTTGGTTGTGTGTTAAGTATAATGTATGTCAAATGAATGTTTAAACCAACCAAAACATTCTTTTAACAAAAGAGTATTTCAAGCATTCACATTTCTAAACATGCCTTTCGGAAAACAACTAATTGTGTGTACTGCCATGCGTTTCACATGTTGGAAAAGTAAAATATAATTATTCAATATTAAAATTTCCTGATATTATATCGTTTTGAATATGAAGGATGTGTACATATTTTAATTTCTAAATCTTAATTTGCAGATTTTGTTTTGCTTTATATTATCATTTATAAGAAGTATAAGTTGTAGCAAGTATCTTGAAACCAAAGTTGACATTAGGTAATTTTGTTTTTGTAGGAAGGTGTAAAGCTATATTTGTTTCTGATTATTATATGCTACACGTATACGTGTTGTCTTAATTTTTTATCCACGAAGAAACAAAAAAAAAAAAAAAAAAAAAAAAAAAAAGAACAAAAAACATTATACTGTTTGTAAACCTGTTATGTTTACTTTTTCTTTCCAGTACTTATGTCAGGTCAGTACACAAATCTTGAGCCAGCGCACGACAAACCTACAATAAGACCTGTGCGACTAGCAAAGACTCATATCGGCCTGTGCATCCACATAGTATGCCAAGGAAGCCCTTTGATCCCTCTTTGGATATCTTGGAGGCTGTAGAAAGCACATGCGATCAGGAAGACATTGATAACTGACCTTACTGTAGGTTTTCTGCGCTGGCTCTAATTTTATTGTGGTCAATGGATGATTCGAAGTTTTTGTTTTGTAATAAGCATCTAAATTAGTAAACTATATGAATGAATAAATACATAAGTATCCATTGTTCTGCAAAACAGGGGCATGATGTTTCCACAAATAACAGTGGAATATGGAGGGATAAAATAAATTCAATTATACATTACATTAATACTACTTTTACCGATAAACGTTAAATTTCCCAAACAAAACACGACATTTAATGTATTTAACAATATGCACTTTTTTGTTTACTGCCATCGTCATTTGATACGATATTTGCTGCCCACTTGACGGAAATTCGAATAACAGTTGCATTGAAAGTTTTTCCAGGTTTCAGTTCCCCCCGACCCTCCCCGCCCACCCCCCCCCCCCCCCCCGCTCCCCAACAGTTTTAAAGATGCCCATTCCAAGGATGTATTTGTGTTGCAGGTTTTCCATTAAGAAAACATGCCTATTCAAATATGTAGAAACTTTCACATCCAAAAACTGAAAATTTTCGGATAAAAATCTCTGATATTTTTCATATTTCTGCTCAAAACATAGATTGTGGGTACTTGTTAGAACCGCCTCGGCGGTTCTAACAAGTACCCACAATCTATGTTTTGAGCAGAAATAAGAAAAATATGTATACCCCTGTAAACCCCAGTTTTACTACATAAAAGTGGGGTTTAAGGGGGTCAAAATTATACAGGTTGGTTTTCGTGATGGCCATTTGTTCGGTCAAGATTCCATTAGTGTTGGTTTGTACAGTCGTTTCATGTGCCTTTACCCTTTCACCTCGAGTTTCTGACCTTAAGTTTCTGACATGGACTATTCCATCTCTGTATTTGGATACATTGCTTGTTGCAAATAAAGGTTTTAGTCAAAATCAAAAACATAATGACAATCAGTGTAGATTTTGATGAAACGGCTCGATACGAGCCGTCTCATCTGGATCTGAACTGCTTGCAAAGGTATTTGTATTGGTATGTATGGATGAAAGGGTTCATCTTTGGAAATAATTATATAACAATATGTCCAAGAGCTTGATTCCTAAACAAGTATAAACAATACTTCCTTTGCAGTTAAATAAATCTATTAAGAGTTTAGAATTTAAGGTTTAAATTTCATTTTGTTTTCTGTTTTGACCCTTAATTTGTTTGCATAAAGGCCTTTCATATTACTGAATTACTAAAACGCACATATGCGTTTTACGTTTGTCAGCTGCATTTGCTCCCTTCCGTTACCCCTACCCCTACCCACCCCCGACTTTCAATCCCAGGCCATTATGACGGATTATGGATGAGGCTTCAATCGCTGAAACTAGCTACATACCCACAACATAATGCTAAACCCGCAGTTTTCATACAACAGCAGTGGTTTTCGGGAGTGCGGGGGAGGGGGGCGGGGGTGTGTGGAGAGCGAGTTGAGCGTACTACAATGCTGGCATCGTTGCACGTGTCAACGAGTGAAGCATAAACACTAAAAGAAGGGAAACCAAAATCCGCAATGACCAACCCCTCCTAATAAACCTATGATTGATATAGGCATAGTTAAACACTCATCAGTGATATTATTGGGAGAAAATACTTGGGCTTGAGAGAGGTTACCAAGCTCGAAAAACAAAATTCTCTGGCCTGTGTAAGAATAGCCCGAACGCTTCTTTTATATTAATAACAATCATCCCTGATAAATTTGTGCAGATCCATTTGGTTTCAAAAATGATAGATCCAAATCACATGGCATATGAATAAATCTTTAACATAAAAGAAGTATAATCCATTTTTGGGATCTACATGTTATCTAATAGAGACCGAAATTTCAACATCAAACAATTAGACTGTTGCATCATAATATTAATGAACCTAACCGCGAAAAGGTACCTTATGAAATATGCTAACAGCTGGCACTCAGTCCATCCGTTCAGGGCTTGTCAGTTTCTTGATGGAACAGCAAAATACTTCTCTATATTTATCATAAAAGACGACGTTAGAACTGAATTTAAAGAAATCGAATCCCAAACCTAAACGTGTGAAACATAATTGAACTTCTTAAGGTTGAAAGCGGAAAAAGGAATAAAAATCTAAAAGTTTGCCCATTACGAAAACACGCCTATTCAAATATATTGAAAATTTTACCACCAAAAAAATGAAAATTTCCAGATGAAATTCTTATTTTTTTCATATTTCTGCTCAAAACATAGATTGTGGGTACTCGTTAGAACCGCCTCGGCGAGGCGGTTCTAACGAGTACCCACAATCTATGTGTTTGAACAGAAATAAGAAAAATAATGTATACCCCTGTAAACCCTAGTTTTACTATATAAAAGTGGGGTTAAAGTGGGTCAAAATTATATAGGCGTGTTTTCGGGATGCTTTGGAAGCAAAGGAAACATAAAAGATCGAAACTAGGAGACTTGGTTTTATCTACAGCAATGCATGTTGCGACGCTTCATTAGCTCCCCGCATCCCGCCACCACCTCCCCCACAAACGTCGGTTTAGCGGTATGATCCCAAAGGAAATAAAATATAATCTGCACTATGGTGAAGAAGGACCTGATCAAGCTGCACTGATATTAGTATACAATCGTGGGGATATATTCTTAGGGTTTCATGACGTCAATTTGTGTGTATGTGTGTGTGTGTATATATATATATATATATATATATATATATATATATATATATATATATATATATATATATACCGGGTATGCATCGACATGGCTTTATAAAATATTCGAATTCCTTTTGCCATTGTAAATATAAAAGAAATCATATTTTCCGCCAGCGTTTTAGATTTTGGAAATGATACATTTCATAGAACTACAGTTAAAATACTTGGAAAAAGGAATCTGTAGAGAATACATAGTCTTGCCCAAGGCTTTGAAATATACATATTATATATTTTGGCTTATTGAGCTCTGTGGCTAGTCTATAGATAATATGGTCTCGATTTCTAATATTTCAGAGACAACCACAGAAGAAAAGTTCACCCCTAGACTAGCTAAACATTGAATCAAAAAGTAGAATGTAAATGAAAAAAAAAATAAGTAAACAAAAAGTGACAAACATACTTATATATTGGCCTAGTAGCTAGGCTAGAGAATACAGAACACAACAAAATACGGAAAATAACAGGCTCGCTTTTATTGGATGCGTCTATTCTGGAGGGATAACGAAACAAGTATAAATCCCTCGTGTCCCTTAGCAGCGCTTTAAGCGGTACTCTATTTGTACGTATAATGCTTCAGCTCAAAGTTCAGAAATGCAATTAAGAGAAATTTATCCACTTTTTGCCATTCTGTCACATATTGCAAGGAAAACAACTATTGTGACTGTTGGCTTTCCTGCGGTCTAATGGGAGTATGGTAGGCCCATTTTCAGAAAGGAACCATAACAATACTTACAAAGCTGTTTCCCGTGAAAATGTATCTATTCTCCAAAATTGTGTCAGCATTATCATGTTATATCGAAGTCCATTGGCGACTGAGTGTGTTATAGAAATGACATTAATTTCTGAAAACTCCAATATAGCAATATTAACGTTAAAAATGGAGATTAAATATCTATTTTAGAAATTCGCGCAAGGCAAATAGTTCCAGGATTTCAGTGCAGTGGATTTATCGAAGTACAAATCACGTTTTAAATTTGTTACCGTTTTGTCATATTGCGCCAAATTAGTGTAATCCTGTTGAGTCGGTATTATTATACAAATTCAAGCCCCGAGGTCATAAAACTTTTTTCGCGCTCAACTCAGCTGAGTATGAAATTTGTCCTGCTAATAAATCTCAAATTAATAACAATTGCCAATTCTTTCATGCTGAGCATGAACATGTCTCTGCTAATCAATATAAAAATGCCAACTATTGTTGGCAATTTTCATATTTATTAGCAATAGTTGGAATTTTCATATTTATTAGCAAAGAAAATGTCATGATCAGCTGAGTTGAGGATGAAAAAAAGTTTTATAACCTCGGGGCCAGGTCTATGACTGTATGACTTCTGTATGTTAAGGAAAGCAAAGAGTGTTCTAGAGACAAACCCGAGAAAGGTAAACTTACACCATTCAGCGGCAAGTATTTAGCAATACTTTGTTTGAGCCTAAAAAAAAAAGTCATTCCTCAAATATGTCTTAAAACTGTCGTCAATTCTTTATTCAAAAAGCTGAAGCTAAAGAATGTGTCAAAAGGACAACGTCATTAGATTTCACGACTTTGGTTTAAACAGTCATGTCACTTTTGACACCAGAATACAAGAGTTTCGCCAACTATTATGTAGATATTAGATACGAATGTATTCATAGTACTTGAAAACCGTGCTTTGCTAGACAGTTTCGAGATCCGACTTCTTAAAATTCAGTCCCCACTTGATGTTTCATGATAAACATAGGTGGCGCTTTTGTTGACCCATCAAACTGGGCCCATGTAACCTAGGCATCATTATATCCGGAGACAACCTGTCTTTTGTGGCGGTAGTTTACAAAACAGAATTCGGGGACTCGCTCTTGAAAAGTTTGTCACTTTGCCGAAATTTGAGTCATAGAATTTAATCCTATTAAAGGTGTTACGCTCAATTTGTGAGAATTTTTGTCATGTAAAAAAATAGGCCGAAGAATACATGACAAGGGATTTGAATATATTATCCGGACTGACAGGGATTACAGTGATAATAATAATCCTATGTCGAAGGGCGGAGAAGTTGTTTGTTGTATGGAGTAATGAGGGCTTAAGGTTTACCGTGACTCAACCAAGTGGCTTAACGGTAAAGCTCGATGATCCGAAGAGACTGGTTAGGGATAAAAATGAAAATACATTGATGGTTTAATATAGATAGTAGTTTGATTACTTAAAGAGAGAGAATCAAACTGGATGTTTCCGATTATATACGGGTATAGTCCCGCTATAAATTTATGTAGAATGCTTACTAGGGTGTTGATGCACTGACTACCTTTAAAACGCGGCAAGATCACCGATTGGTATAATTATAATCTGTATATTAGGCGGTTTTTTTTTCGTTTTTTTTTTCGGGGGTGGGGGGGGGGGGGGTGAGGGGAGGCGGGGATGGATGCGGTGGGGTAGGGTAGGGGGCTTTATTTTGGTTAAAATTTGGGCTGAATACACCTGTTAGTTTGTCCCCATTTTACACAGAAGACACCTTTCCTGACTTTCTGTTTACACGTACTTTCCTGCATCTGGCTTCCTTTCTAAAACGGAGTCTCTCCGCACTTCACCATTGTGCATTTTATAGTACAGTTTATATGTTCTGGTCCTTTTTTATCACTGAGCCTATACTTGGATTAAAAAAATATTGTAAGGTCACTGATCGGCCTTATTAGCCGAAACAAACTACAGTCGACTCTCGTTATCTCGAATTCCAAGGGACTCTCTGAAATACTTCGAGATATCCATACTTCAACATATCAGATTTGCAGAATTGAGGAAAAACTTATTCAATTAACCACATTTAACAAATGTATGTGTAACTGGACTCTTGAAGTTAGAAATTTATTGAAAATATTGTGGAAAATAGCAATTTCTCCTCTTTTCCACAATATTTTCTACATGTTGTTAGATTTTCATGTTTAGGCAGGGACCAGATTTTCACTTCGAGATAAGGGGTTATTCGAGATAAGCGAGGTCTAGATAGCGGGAGTCAACTGTAGTCTAGTACTCAAAAAGCTTGGAAGCTTAGCTGTTTTTTTTTTTTTTTTTTTTTTTTTTTTTGTTTTTGTTTTATGACTCTTTTCATTGCTTTCAAGGGTCATTCCTTTTAGAATTTATTTTCCTTTACTACAGCTGATGCCAGTGCCGTATGGCTGTTGTAAACTGTCTCTTCGTCCTTCGCTATAGTGTAGTTTATATTTACTAAGCTTTCGACATCTTTCAGAAAGTCGTTTTTTGCTTGGCGTATTACACAGAAGACGTAAAATTTTAAACTTTTGTCATGATTTAATGCAAAAGCATTTGTTGTAACTACCTAATCAGAAAAAGTTTTATTTTCCTCATTGGTTTTCAAAAAATCAATATTTTAACTTTCCCCCATAGGAAAAATGGATGTAAAATATTCAGAAATGTGTAGGGTAGATAACTTTGAGGCAGATTTTCAACAAGCTACGACTGTTCATTTTTTTCCTGAAATTTTCACAATATTGTTGTGAAACATTAACAGTTCAAATTCAGCAAAGAAATGTAAAAAAAAAAAAAAAAAAAAAAAAAAAAAATTCTTAGACAAAAATTCCAAGAAATCGCTTTACTTAGAAAATACATAGGTCAGACCAATTTTTGACAAAAAAAAAAAAAAATATGATTTTTGGGTAAATATTTGAGAATAAAACACGGTAAAGAAAAGACAAATGGTTTCTGATAAGATAGGGTCAATTAGAACAAAATAGTTTCATTTAAAATAAAGCGTCAAGCAAAAGACAAAAAAGCGTCTGTCCGAGGGATTGCAAAAGGACAGTAGGGTACATCACGAAAATATGTATTTTTGACCCCTTGAACCCACACTTTTATATAGAAAAAAAATGGGGTTTGCAGGGGTATACATATTTTGGTTTCTATTTCTACTCAAAAATATAGATTGTGGGTACGCGTTGGAACCACCTCGCCAAGGCGGTTCTAACGGGTACCCACAATCTATGTTTTGAGCAGAAATATGAAAAAAAATATCAGAATTTTTATCTGAAAACTTTCAGTTTTTGGTGGTGAGATTTTCAATATCTGAATAGGCGTGCTTTCGTAATGATAGTGTAGTTTATATTTAGGGTAAATTTGGTACTGACAGGCTTGGTCGATATCATCTCTTAAGGCCTACTGTAATTACCCTAAATATTCGAACAACTTACCCCCTTACCATACTTATACTAAATGGTGGACATAAACATCTGACTAGCTAATGAAGTATCTAAAATAATGGTAGGTGAATGGCAAACTCTGCAGACTGTGGTATCTGTTTTGGGTCTACACTGTTCAGTCGTCTCTGTTCGTACACTTATGGTAAGTACGACATATGAACCGCAATGTCGGAAAACGTACTTTCGAACACGTGCGCCCAACGAAATTCAGGTCAGCCTGCGCAGTTTTAATCACAGGTTCCACTGGGCATATTTTGGACGACCAAAGATGCAAAGTTTCTTCATACAGCCAAAGAGGACTCTGATCAGACTTGCGAGGAGTATTCGTTAGGCGCACATTTCAGCACTGCGACTCATATGTTGTTATTCAATGGTATTACATTTACCCAACAGGCACATAACATCAAAATGACGTCGTACCAACGTCGATGCGAAGTGATCACGTCGCATCGACGTTGATACGACGTCATTTTTACGTTGTGTGCCCACTGGGTAACAACAGGGATTTATACATTCATAAGACGCACCGTCGTTCAGTGTCATTATAATGAATACCTTACAGCAGCACCATAAAATACAAATAGTGCCTCAGCATACAATGACCTTACACCTTACCCAAGCTAGTGAGTGAATCTGCGCATTCAATAAATATACCTTATGTAAGGAACATGCGACAAATGGTGTAATTATTCAAAAATATCATAATTCCAATAAAGAAGGATTACACTTATTAGCGCAATTTGATTGGTCGCAAACAAAATGTCATTTATACCTATGCAAATCCTTTGAACAGGAATTTTGGGACAGACCTCTTTGAGTAAATTTCTAAAATGAGCATTTTCAAGTTGGAAATATAAGAAAATAAATTTATCTCTGTGGCTTTTATCGGTCATCAGAACTCCGGCAATCACTCGCAAACTTAACATAAAGCCCTTGTAAGTGATACATGTACGCCGCATTTTGCAAAACGATAAAGTACACAGAAATGAAATTATTTCCTATATCTTGCTTCACTTCTATGGAACATCAAGGCGCGTGAAACGGCACATTCAAGTGTAATACTTTACACATTAAAAATGTCGCTTCCTACAAATGTCACTGTCCTAATACTAAAAGCCCACATCCCTGTTTGCATCAATGCACATGTCCAAGTTCAAAGATGGAATAATCTACTTCAGAAACTCAGGGATGAAATAAATGGGGTGAATAAAATTTAAAATTTAACATAACCCTTTCATTCCAGCAGACTAAAACAAATAACTTTGCGAACAGTATAGATCATTACGAGAAAGATGCTAACGAGCCGTTTCATCAAGATCCATTACGAAAACACGCCTATTCAAATAAATTGAAATTTTCGTCTCCAAAAACAGAAAATTTTTAGACAAAAAATCTGACACTTTTTTTCATATTTCTGCTCAAAACATAGATTGTGGGTACTCGTTAAAACCGCCTCACCGATTGTGGTACTCGTTAGAACCGCCTCGGTGATGCGGTTCTAACGAGTACCCACAATCTATGTTTTAAGCAAAAATAAGAAATAATATATACCTCTGTAAACCCCAGTTTTTCTATATAAAAGTGGGGTTCAAAGGGGTCAAAATTATATAGGCATGTTTTCGTGATGTACACTTTTGCCATTCTTTTTTTTTTTTTTTTTTTTTTTTTACTCACAGCCCTGTTTGCAACAATGGACATGTCCAAATTCAAAGCTGGAAGAGTACACTTCAGAAATTCAGGGATGAAGAGGTTAAAAAAGCTACAATATCAAAATATATCTGACATAATGTAGAGACATACAGCACAGGGTCGTGTCAGTGTTGTTAAGAAGACGTTAGAAATGACAAAACTCACGCATAATTTCTGTTTTGATTGAAGTCTTGGCTCCGCGGGGCTTGTCACCTTGTCTCAGTGTGTACGAGGTCCTATCTCTGGTTGTCACTCAAACTAGCCCTAGAAATATACACCACAATTATATTACACAGTAGAGTAGACAGTTAATGACATACTGCTCCACAAAATATATGTGATGGAATGTGATGTAAAGGGACTTGATCTTACGCGGACAACGAAGGCGCAGCTCACCGCTCATCTGATCAGGGTTATCGGTCACCGAACGGAACCCAGTTTCTTATGTGCATATGCGCTGTCGGAGCTTGACCTTCACTGTTCGTATATTTTACATGACACATATGGACATGTTTCACATACTAATCATCATATTATTTCAGACCGAAATGTTTTCATATGTGCAAACGTTCAAAGGAGAAGTTATACATCTTCAAAGCAGACAACGTTGTCCAAATTATTCATTATCCGTTTTGAGCTGTTCAGAAACGAAAATTAATTTCTCGCATTGGGAGCAAATTCTTACTGTTAAGAGACAAACTGTTAAGTTTTTTTTTTTGGAGGGGCTCGGTACGTAAGAAAACTAAACGTGTCACAAAAGTTATTCACCTTGTACAATTAGGCAGGGATTTTGGCAACTTGTACAATTAGACAGGGATTTTAGCAACTGTATCCGGTACCCTTAAGTAAATTCGACCGCAAAACATGTAAACTGTATGATCTTCAAGGGTTGTGTCTGTGATATACCAACAAATGCAGGTAGTTATATCCAAACATGCTCTGAATATATATATATATATATATATATATTATATATATATATATATATATATATATATATATATATATATATATATATATACGACTCCCGTTATCTCGAATTCCAAGGGACTCACTGAAACACTTCGAGATATCCGTACTTCGACATATCAGAGTTGAGAGAGTGAGGAAAACAATAAATTGAACAACCACATTTAACAAATGAACATGTACTTTGACTCCTGAAGTTAGAAATATATATATAAAATAATGTGGAAAAGAGGAGAAATTGCTCCTGAGGAGCAATTTCTCCTCTTTTCCACATTATTTTGTTACCTGTTGTCATAGTTTCATGTTAAAACAGGGACCAGATTTTCACTTCGAGATAAGCGGTAATTCGAAATAAGCGAGTTCGAGATAACGAGGCTCGACTGTATATATATATATATATATATATATATATATATATATATATATATATATATATATAGCTTTTTGCGTTTAGTGCGTATTAATGTAGCTTGTGTATTTACGTATATGTACGTATATTTAATCCATTTACGCCTATATAGTGCACACTTATCCCTTTCTCTTGGGCTCATTTTGATTTTGAGGAAAGACTGGTTGTTTGATTGAACTATGATAATTTTTCATGAAAATTCCTTTATTTAATACAAATAAAGTAGATCCTAATAAACCTTCCTGTTTTGGGTCTACACTGTTTGTTAATATCCCTTCTATAGGACGCTAGACATAAATAGGTTACGGTACGCCTCCTGTGGTTAGTAAGGTAATATGTGTGTCTACTTACTATACATTTAACCATATTATTGTATTTCAAATGACAACAATACTATAAAAGAACACCTCAAAAGCATTGTTTGTGAAAATCTGCAATAACATGCATGAACCCAATGCATAAAAGGCACGTTACTATATAATTCTATGACCAAAATTTTCAAAAGGAATCCAAGTATCACGTTGAATTTCAATCGCAAAAACAGGTAACCTATAGTCTTCAAGGGTTGTATCTGAGATATACCAACTAAGGCAGGCAGTTATATCCGAACATGCTCGGATAGCTTTGGTGGACTCTTGCAGCGCCAGTGCATAACGCAAGGTTTCATTATCTACAAAAATGGTGTCATATAGAAATCGCCATCATTGCTTTCATGAATTGAAAAACTTAATAAAATGCACCCAGCTTCCACCCCAACATCAAGTGCCTACTTTTCTGACTTTCTGTTTGCTTTCCTTTACAGCAAGCCCATTCTGAAAAAGGGTGTTTACTCTAAAAGGAAACGGTTGGTTTCAAGAGGAACCATTTGTACCTTTTAGAGAAGTTCCATTTACCAAAGAGAGATTAAACAATTTGCACAGAGTGACCAACTCTGAAGTGTACCCATTCCCTTAACCCTTTTCCTGCTAAATAAATAAAGGTGCCGCGCCTATTTCTAATTTTCAACCAGATCCAGATTGTTGATATAAATTCACATACTTAATATCAAAAAGTGCTGATCCAGATCAGTTGGCCTCTTCAGAAGCCAACTGACCTGGATCTACACTGTTTGCAAAGGCAGGATATATCCGGGTTCAGCAGGGCTAGAAAAAAATTGGTTCTCTGGGTACTAGTAAGACTTTTGTTCATGTTACAGCAATGTATAGGAAACAATCTGTACAAAGTATCCGACCGAAATGTGTGCACATCAATCAATGACTCTAGAATAACGATGAAAAGTCTTACTGATTGAATGGTAAACAGTGCAGACCTAGATAAACTTATACAAAATGATGAACATGACAATTTGACTACCAGACGAAGTATCTAAACTCTTGGTTGCTGAATGGCTGAATGACAAACTGTGCGGACCGTGGCGTCTAATCTCGGTCTGCACTGTTTGCTCAGGTCTCTCAGTCGTATGCTCAGGGTTTGATATAAATTCAGTTGAGCTGAGTATACGTTGTTTACTCAGGCTACTGTTCCTAACATTTAGTGTAATACGGTATTAGCTAAATGCCAGATATATTGCTCACATAAATGTGGAGGACAATTTTTGTGTAAACGGGTCATTTGGGAGTCTCGCCTTCTCAAACGTCTGTGTTGCATCGTTACAAAACAAATTCTGCTCTGATTCCGATGTCTATCAGTTGTCCAACTTGTAACTCAGCGGCTTCATTTGCGAAACTTTGTGAAGGAATTCTGACTCAAATTGGACAAAATGTGTCGCGTCGAAAATTAAATCGGATCAATGAAACGGGATTAGGATGGCCTCTAGAGTAAGTCGGAGAAAACACAACTTTTCAAATAAGATTAGACATCAATCAAGAAACAAATTTTGTAGTGTGACGACACCATTTACGGTGCCCCCGCCTGCGTTCTAAGAAAACGTTGGAGACAGATATTCGCACGGAACGGATAAGAATGAATAGTTTCGAATCACTTCAAAGACTGTTAACGGACGCCGCCCTAGGGATTAGAGGAATGAGAGAACAATACTATTTATATTCAGGGGACAAGAGATAGTAGTAATTTCTTAGAGAATAAGAAAATAATCTTAATTATTTCTTACTTTTAGGGAACGAGAGAACATTTACAAAACAGAAAACTTGGATGAGCAGGGGAACATGGTTCATTATTTTTAGAGAAAGGAGACCTCTCCTAGAGGGCAACATTAACCCTGATCTGTTGCGATTCCTCTATTCCTCTATTGTTGTTCTATTCCCGACTGGATGCTGATTTGAATTGTTAGTTAAGTTCATGTGGGGTCTTGGAAGGACGTGGCCTTTCTTGGGTATCCACATACAAAGTTTTGTAAATCATCACGAAAACATGCGTATTCACATATACTGAAAATTTTACCACCAAAAAATGAAAATTTTCAGATAAAAATTCTGTCATTTTTCATATATCTGCTCAAAAACATAGATTGTGGGTACCCGTTAAAACCGCCTTGGCGAGGCGGTTCTAACTAGTACCCACAATCTATGTTTTTGAGCAGAAATAAGAAAAATAATGTATACCCCAGTAACCCCCAGTTTTACTACATAAAAGTGGGGTTTAAGGGGGTCAAAACTGTATAGGCGTGTTTTCGTGATGTGTAAGCCCAGTCCGTATGCTTCAAAAGCTATTTGAGTTGACCGGATACATTTGGTAGGTTACAAGAATCGAAAATCGAAAAACCGATTAGCCACTGCTAGGTTATGCAAATTACACTGCTGTGTATGAAGAGAATTAATAAAACCAAGTCTCCGATATTCTTTCTTTGGTGTGTTCTTTGATTCCAAAGGCATCTTTTTAGTTATTCATTACACAGTACAGACACCTGTCTACAAAATCACTACGAATCATTTTCATTTCTAAAACTGTTTATAAAACTGGTACAAAATATGCTTCGTTAAATGCCCATGGTTATGTATTAAATAAAGAATTTACAAGTATTTTCCTTCGCAGTGCTGCCAATACATCATAACTTCTGGAAACCACACAGTAATTGTCAGAATCAAGAATACAGTGCTTCACGGTTCAGTACACGTATTGAAAATTATTTCAATGACTTGTTTTATGATCATTGTTTTGTTCAATATATGTATCCTTTTTCATGCCACAACATCATCTCCTATATATGTTATACTTTCTTTCTTTCTTTCTTTCTTGCGTAGGGACTGTCTCTCCCTGCACAGAATATTTTCAGTTAACGTCCCGATCCGAACGATGGTGCACTGTATTAGCATCCCTGCCAATGATACTAATGGAGCATGTTCGGATCCAGAAAATGTCTCACCTCCAGTGTGTTTTGAGCCCTGGACTTCTAGCACCATAAGCCGGTGCACTAACAACTGCTCGACCACGGTCCTCATACTATGTAATCTAAATGTTCAGACGGAAAGTAGTGATAATTGTCTTCTTTTTAAAGAACATGAGACATCGAAAAGGAATTGAAATTAAATGTTAACTTTTGCTTTCTCATTACGAAAACACGCCTAAGAAAGTATATTGAAAATTTTAACAACCAAAAAAGGAAAATTTTCAGATAAAATATCTGATATTTTTTCAAATTTCTGCTCAAAACATAGATCGTGGGTACTCGTAAGAACTGTCTCGTCGAGGGGAATCTAACCAGTACCCACATTCTGTGTTTTTTTAGCAAAATAAGAAAAATAAGGTATACCCCCTGTAAACCCCAGTTTTACTATATAAAAGTGGGCTTTAAGGGGATCAATATTATATATGCGTGTTTCCTTGATGTGTTAATAATAAACCAATTATTTATTTATTTATCGTTATCAGGTTGCAATGCTTTCTATTTCGGATGTTGTCTACAGACCATTAAATGAAATGGTAGATTTATTCAGAAATCAGGCAAGCTCCAAACCAACCACATATATTAAACAGGAAACATCGTGGTGGATGGTGAGTTTTTAGGAAGGAAGGAGTGACGTTATAAAATGGTTACATATGTGAAGCGAATAAGATCAAATGTATAGGGATGCATGTTTGGCTGAGGAAGTGAAGATGTCCTCTACTAGGATGCATAAACAAATTCGTAACTTCAATTTCATACCCATTTGTCGTGGTTCAGTTTAAAACCTTATTTCATACCTTTTTCTGGATATGGTCCCGGCGTTTGAAACTTACTTCATATCAATTTAGCATGGATCAGTTTGAAACTCATTTCGTATCAGTTTGGCACGGATCAGTTTGAAGCTCATTTAATATCAGCTTAATATGGGAAAGTTTTCCATTATTTTCATGCATGTGTTTATCATGGTTCAGATTGAAACTCTCTTCATACCAAACCATTATGGTTCAGGCTGAAACTCATTTTATACGTTTGACATTGCTCTGTTTGAAGCTCATTTTATATAAGTTTGCATGAATCCGTTTGAAGCTTTTTTTTTTTTTTTTTTTTTTTTTTTTATAAATTTGACATGCAGCAGTTTGAAATTCGTTTCATATCTGTTTGGCATAGTTCAGTTTGAAACACATTTTTCGTATAAATCAGTTTGACAGGAGTTATTTTGAAGCTCATTTTGATAAAATTTGGTTTCATATGTCACCAGTTTGGTATGGTTTAACTGGAACCTTATTTCACACCAGTTTAGCAAGGGTCAGTCTGAAACTCTTTCCATACCAATTCGGCATTGGCCTGTTTGAAACTCATTTCGTTCCAGTTTAGTATGGTTCAGTTTGAAACTAATTTCATACCAGTTTCTGAAACGATCTTCAAACTGAACCTTGGGAGACCTTACGAGATTTGTTTCAAAATAACCCATGCAAAACCGGCATGAAATGCATTACCCTTGTTAGATTAGTAGGAAATAAACATCATCTTCATTCATGTCTAATTTGCATGAAACGACTTTCGAATGGAACTATACTAAACTGGCTGAAAAAAGTTTCAAACTAATCCATGCTCGACTAGTAAGAAATGAGTTTCAAACTGAACAATACCTTGCTAAACTTTGCCATGAAAATAATTTCAAACTGACCGGTGTTGTAATTCTTCATACTGTTTTGGCTGTTTAAGAATGTAAAGTTATTTTTGTTATTTTATTTTATTTTTATTTTCATTTATATTCATGTATTTTGTTTTATTTTCATTTTCATCTTTCTTTTATTTTAGCAAAGTTAAGTCTCAGTACCGCGACAAGCTTCAAGAACAGGCTTCACTTTTTGTCGGTTCTGCTGCTAGTCTTTCTAATTCCGCACAAATAAGTTTTTTCTTTGAACCAGTTACCAAAACCAACTGTTGTAAATGAATAAATGAATAATAATAAAATTTATTTTGAACTTTAGCAGGAATTTCGTTAGCCTGGCTCCTTGCTATGAGTTTTACTTTTATAATCTAACAAAAATAAAATTCTTCTCCTTGACTATTTTCCTAGACATATCACCTCCCTTACCTGTCAGAAGGTCATCAGCCAAATCCTAGAGAGACATTCCAAAAGACAGGAGTTTTGTAAAATATGAACCATTTTTATACTCATTCAAAATATGTTAGATGGAAGCCAGTCTAGTCTTTGCTGTAAGTCCTTTAGCAGCAGAACAGAGGTTTAGAAGATGTTGTCTTTCACTCATGGCAAACTGTAAATGATTGCTTTATATTGACACCGGTTTTGTTTATCAGTCATGGAGTAGTCCTGACTGTTACAAATGCAAACATAGACTAAACACCTATGAAAATCATTGATTATCATAGCATAATTGGTAATTCACATGTATTTTAATTGAATTACATGTGGTCGATTAAATACCATTTACACCAGATTACTACTTAGAACACATTTTCCCGGATTTTTCCGTCCTGCAAATAACATGTTTGTTTGTACTAGTTAGATCCCAGTCAGCATTCTACGTAAATCTATATCGGGCCGTCATCGGCCGTCAGGGTAGCTGACGGGCCGATGACGGCCCGATGTAGATTTACGTAGAATGCTAGCTGGGATGGTGTGCATCTTATGTTTTAGTCCTTTACACACCATAAGCGTTCCGGTGACATCAATAAAACCGCTTACGAAGTATCACTGACAAATTAAAGGGAACAGCAATGTTAAAGAATGTATCTGAGATGCAATAGCTTGACAAATCGTGCATTTTAATGAAATTTGATCAAAATTTGAGATAAAAATAAATAAGTTATCAAGGTTTTAAGATGTCGATACTGCTTCAATGGGCGTCGCCATTTTGAATATTTAATGAAGCTTTATGACGCCATAGAGCCTTTATTAATTATGCAAAACGTAAATAAATCAGATAAATAGTTTTTGTTTTTTTGTCTATAGCCATTTATGGAGTTTGCTTGAAATTGCAAGATCTTGACAAACCGTGCATTTAAATGAAATTTGATCAAAATCGGAGATAAAATATAATTAAGTTATCAAGGTTTTAAGATATCGATACTGCTTTAATGGGTGTCGCCATTTTGAATATTTAATGAAGCTTTATGACGCCATAGAGCCTTTATTAATTATGCAAAACGTAAATAAATCAGATGAATATTTTTTTTTTTTTTTTTTTTTTTTTTTTTTTTTGTCTATAGCCATTTATGGAGTTTGCTTGAAAGTGCAAGATCTTGACAAACCGTGCATTTTAATGAAATTTGATCAAAATCGGAGATAAAACATAAGTAAGTTATCAAGGTATTAAGATATCGATACTGCTTTAATGGGCGTCGCCATTTTGAATATTTAATGAAGCTTTATGACGCCATAGAGCATTTATTAATTATGCAAAACGTAAATAAAACAGATAAATAGTTTCTTTTTTCTATAGCCATTTATGGAGTTTGCTTGAAATTGCAAGATCTTGACAAACCGTGCATTTAAATGAAATTTGATCAAAATCGGAGATAAAAAATAAGTAAGTTATCAAGGTATTAAGATATCGATACTGCTTTAATGGGCGTCGCCATTTTGAATATTTAATGAGGCTTTATGAAGTCATAGAGCCTTTATTAATTATGCAAAACGTAAATAAAACAGGGCCCAGTTGTTCAAAACTAACGAATATTGTATATTGAATCCGCTAAAACAGTTAACGAAATTACTCTTAACGAGCTCGTTAAGCTAACGACGCTTTGAACAACTGGGCCCAGATAAATATTTTTTTCTATAGCTATTTATGGAGTTTGCTTGAAATTGTTTTAATTTCTATCTGAAGAAATATTTTATTTGATGCTTTTGAAAATTGTCGGACCTAATTAAATATTCAAAATAGGTAGATCTTTCATCTGAGATACACGTGTTTCCCTTTAAACTGGACGAAATTATATCAGTTCGCTTAGGTTGGATTAACAGCATTGCATAGATATACGTTTTTATTAAACTAAAATTCATATATACAGTTTAATCAAACACATTAACGATTTTGCGTCCTAATTAATTTTAAATGCATTTTAAACTACAACTTGCACTGTCACATGCATATACACACACGCACACACACATAAACGCCTCGCTCCTGCATCTCTCACGCATCTTGTTCTTGTACATAATTATTGCATGCGACGGATGAATTGACTACTATAACGTGCGCAGCACAAAGAAGCAGTTTTCACTTTCATATGCAGAAAAGCATTGCATAGCGTAGACTGGCTCCAGTCTCCAGTGACTATTTTTTTTCCGGACCATCCTGTTTGATAGTCCACTAAATAAATACCAAATAATATCGTGACTATAAAGACTGGTCACTACTGTGACCAGCCTTTATAGTCATGATAATATTTTGGTTTTATTTCAGTGTATTATAAAATAGGATTATAAGAAAATTATTTAGTCACTGTAGACTGGAGCCAGTCTATGCAGAGAGCAGCGTGCTCAAATGCGAAATCTGATCGGGACCTTCGTTGCCCGGGATAGAATCGGGATACTACCAAATATAAGGACGAACACAAAAGGCTATGATCAGACTGTAAGAATGTGCAAACAGTATAAGGACCCTGTTTTTGCATTACAAATTATGTGTATGTTGTAAAAAAATACGTTCACATTTCTTGAATGCTCATGCTAGCTAGAGCCTTGTGAGCCTCGCCCAAGCATAATTTGTCTTAGCATATTTTATAATAGAGTAGTCTGTAAGGCACTCAGCTGGCCGCCAACAGAATAATTAGGTGCTACAGACAAAATCGATAAACAGCAAACATTCTGAACAGACAGCAGTTGGACAGGCTGATCTAAACCTTCGCTGTCTCAACTGGACCCATTTTTTCTCTGTCATGGAGAGGCCCACATCCGAAAAGGTTAGTTTTCCCGCAGAGACCCCCAAATTTAAACCAATCACTATTCGCCGATATCAATTAATCCGAATTTCTCCCAATCAAACTGATTATCTTCGTTCAATTACGGCTCTGTCATGCGCTGTTCGGCTATCGCCAGGAATCGATTTATTTTCATTTGTTGGACATATGGACTAGTTTTCCACTGTTTTCCTTTCAACCAATGATTGATTGGAGTCCTGGTTTGTTCCGAAGCTGCGCCAGTCGCCAGCAGACAATAGACAAGATACTAAACTTGAATCAACGTAGACTTGATTGATTTATTGCTATGGTAAGATTCCACAAATGTTTCAACAAACGATCTGCTGGCTCTCAGTTTCAAATGCGTATTCATAGATCCAGATAAGGCAATTTTGTAACTGAAAATCACTTATATTTTTTTTTCTTCATAGTTCTCTTCACAAATCATATGTTGCGGTACTCATTAGAAGCGCCTCGGCGAGGCGCTTCTAATGAATACCACAACATATGTATTCATGGAGAAAAAGACAAATTTCATGCGGATACCCTCTCTTATCTGGAGCCATATTATTGATCCGTCAGTATTCCTTAGTCCAAACAGACAATTTTCGGATATCCAGGCTTGCAGATAGGATAAGGGTAGAACGTTTATTTCGCCATAGGCAATTTCCCTCATACAAACTGTTTATATGTTTTACACAGTATCTAAGGATTCTGCTGGACATCAAATGAAATGACCTGATTAGACTGCGCGGCTGCTTGCATGACGGAAATACTGCAAAAGTATGGTTATTATAACTATTTTTATATAGCCAGTGGCGGATTTAGATGGGATTCGTCGGGGGCGGGGTGGGGGAGGGGGGTGCCGAGGTGGGGGGGGGGGGGGGGAAGGGGGGAGGGGGAAGTCCAAATTATTCCATTTTCATTCTGAGAAAATGCTGGAAAGCGGTCAAATCGAAACCCTTTAGCTAAATTAAACTTTTTTTTCTTTTTTTTTTTTTTTTTTTTTTTAGATAAATACCTAGATCCGCCCCGACATTAAACACTTTAAAGCATTTTAGATATGTTTTGAGCTCGTATTTAGTTCTGCGCGGCCTATATATGGTTTAAACAGAATGCAATTGCATTAAAATTCCATTTTTTCACAGATTAAAGGTATGTGGGATGCGATCGG
The DNA here is from genome assembly GCA_964016985.1 of Anodontia alba. Lineage (NCBI taxonomy): Eukaryota > Metazoa > Mollusca > Bivalvia > Lucinida > Lucinidae > Anodontia > Anodontia alba. The sequence goes on from OZ024831.1 coordinate 25,940,638, forward strand.
AACATACTAAAATTGTACAAAATGTTATTGTCCCATTTTCGGTAAAACCATTTTGTCGTTAAAATATTTCCAGATATGTAGGATACATATTTTAAAATTTACGTACGCACTTTTGAAAGAAACAGATACTTCCAAAGAAACACCAACAATAAAAGAGCATGTGCAAACTCAAACTATTTAAAATCTACACATAATATATATAGTAACTGATTTGACAGTAATTATCTGAAGAAAAGTAAAAGAAAAGAATGAATAAGTAAATAAAAGGAAGAAGAAAAAAATATAATGATAAAAAACAAAAAACAAAAACATTTTCGTTCTATATAATTAATTTATCTAACATACACTAAACATAAATAAGCGATATCTAAAATTAATAATTCGACAGACAGTCCATAAAAAGGTTTTAAAATCCTCGTCAAAGTAATTCCTGAATATATTCTGAAATAAACGAAACGCCAGGTGACGACGAAGCGGAGATCTATCTTTTTTTATGTTGTTGTTGTTGTTGTTGTTGTTTTTTATTCGTTCAAGAAGAAACAGACGAGAGAGAGAGAGAGAGAGAGAGAGAGAGAGAAAGAGAGAGAGGGAGAGATAGAGGGGGGGGGGGGGGGTGGGGGGCGGGGGGGGAGGAAGAAAAATACGAAAATACATCTTCAAATAGGTAAAGGAGTATTGTTTTCGTCATTTGCTTGAAAGACAAAAAGTACTTTCAATTTACATAAAAATGTAAATGAATACTGATCAGAAAAATAAAACCTTCACGTGATGTGCGGAGCCAGCCAATGGTAGTTGAATCCCCTACGCCGTCTTTAGACAGTGACTAGCTGAATTGTTTCAACAAGCCAATGAAGCAACCCAGTACACACGATTTAGGTTTAGACAATATCTGCTGAACTTGTAAAAGAACACAACAGACTTAGAAATATCAATATATAGACAGTTTGCTTGATGTATTAAATCTGTATTGTGATTATTGTTTTATGGTTATTGGCAGGTTTTTCGAAATGTAGAAACAGAACATTGTAGTGATTCAGTCCCCATGTGTAATGTCTACATCCAGAAAAGGACAAACCTTGGTTGTTCATCTAATATGAACCGCAACGTCAGAAAACGTAACTCCGGACATGTGCGCCGAGCGAAGATTGAGATCAGCCTGCGCATTCGCGCTGATCGGAATCTTCCATTATGAAAACATACCTATTCAAATATACTGAAAGTTTTATCACCCAAAAATGAAAAATTTCAAATAAAAAAATCCGATATTTTTTTTCATAATTCTGCTCAAAACATAGATTGTGGGTAATCGTTAGAACCGCCTCGAGTCTTCGTTGTCCGTACATTTTCAGAAGGGACGTTTTCTCACGTTACGGCCCATATTACATGAACGGGTATCCAGAACCATCACTCACTGAAACACAACCCTCCTTAGGTATCGAATAAGATTACAATGACACGAAACAACATCAAAGAACAACAACATTCTAACGAGAACAGAACGAACAAAACAAAGAGGAATTACAACTGAAACACCGCCTTGTACCCGTCAATAGTAAAACTGTTCGAGTGTACGTGTATTGGGTGGGGGCGGGGAACTTAAACCTGGTTTTACGAGAGCCCAACCTTCACCCTTCAACCTGATACGGTTCCCCGAAGACAGATCTCTTGACGTTCAGTCATGTGACAGGTATTCGTCACTTCGCGCGATGTTTCCCGTTCACGTCTTCTTTTCCTTCTTCCATCAACCCATTTACACCTAGCGTCCCATAGAAAGGACATTGGCAAACAGTGTAGATCCAGATTAGACGCCGCAGAACGCGGAATCTAATCAGGATCTACTCTGTCTGCATTAAATACAGGAATCTCTATGAAACACGGTAATAAGAGAAATACCCAGACATCCGTTCTATTGGAAATGGCCTACATGTAACCCAAAGAGCTTAACCCTTCTCTTGCTGAACACGACATGCCCTGTCTTAGCAAACAGTGTAGATCCAGATCAGTTGGCTTCTGGAGAAGCCAACTGATCTGGATCTGCACTGTTTGTCATTGAGTATGTGAATTTATATCAACAATCTGGATCAAGTAATCTGACTGGCTGAAAGTTAGAAATGGGCGTGGCATCTTAATGTATTCAGCATGACAAGGGTTAAGAGTAGAAAAGACCATCCGGCATAAATGGGTTAAAGTACATGCTTCTCTGAAGCATTGTTGCACTGTGATGAACTATGTACAAGCTAATCATGAGGTTCGAATAAGCATCACGAAAACATACCTATATAATTTTGACCCCCTTAAACCCCACTTTTATGCAGTAAAACTGGGGTTTGCAAGGGTATAAGTTATTTTTCTTATTTGTGCTCAAAACATAGATTGTGGGTACTCGTTAGAACTGCCTCGCTGAGGCAGTTCTAACAAGTACCCACAATCTATGTTTTGAGCAGAAATATGAAAAATATCACAGTTTTTTTATCTGAAAATTTTATATTTTTTGGAGGAGAAATTTTCTATATATTGGAATAGGCCTGTTTTCGTAATGGCAGGTAAATCCTAGTCCTGATGAACCTCGGGATATGCCATCCCTTTGCAAATAGCGTAGATCCAGATCAGTTGGCTTCTGAATAAGTCAACTGATCGGGGTCTGCACTGTTTGCCATTACGTATGTGAATTTGCATCAACAGCCTGGATCAAGTAATCTGATTGGCGAACAACTAGAAGTGGGCGTGACATCTTAATTTATTCAGCATGGCAAGGGTTAAAAGAAGGATATAGACAGTCTGTTTATAGATAATCCTCCTGGTTGGACAGTCCTCAACCTGAAGGCATCAACAGTTGGGGCAGCCAACACACGTTCCGGTAGCTGGTTCCACATTTTGATGGCAGAAGATGAATGCTCCTATCACGTAAACTTAATGTCTGACTACCAACCCCGATTCTCCCATGTAAAAAAGGTGACCTAGTTTTTCTCTCTTTTTTTTTTTCTGAATGCTGAATAACTGAAGCAATTCATTTTATGGGTATGTATAAAACCTCAGAAATAATTTATAAAACATTCGTGTTTATTAAACCACACACTGAAAAGAGACGAAACCTAATATTTTGCAAGCACATTAGAGACGTTCCGAGGTTGAACATTTTATCTTTAACCTGCTATTTATAAATCAGACAAGAGCACGAAGACACCGCATAGTTTAGCCTGGGACAAACACAAACTGAAACATCCATTACTGCCACTGGCAAAAGATACATTGTCTAGAATCTAACGATGAGAGACAGCAGATAAAATAATCAAATCCAAACTGCGACTACATGTCTAAGGTAAAATCCTTTGGAAAGAATTTCGTGATTGTTCAAAAACAATGTGTAGTACGTTTTATGCAAATGAAAGGTGAAGTTTTGGAGTTAACAAGCATGTTTAACTGCAATATTTGTCATTTCCTTGACATTTAATGAAACCTTTGGCGAAAACATCTAAATAACATTATAAAAGATAAGCAAAAAAAGTTTATATGTCATCCAATGGGACGTGTCTAAAAATATTTTGTGACAGTTTTTTTCTTTTTTTTTTTTTCTCGAGTTTGGATTTCGTTAAAATGTGGGTGCCAAAATGAAACAATCACTCGTGATATTTCATTTCCATTTGGGATCATGGTACAGAAAAATAAGCTCAGCGCTTGTTTACAGAGCATTTCCTACGAGATTCCATGTACACCCAGCGAAGACTCAGATTAGCCTGCACAGGCTGATAATTGTGCGCCTGTTGAAACTTTGAATCTTTGGCTACCCACATATTGCCCTGCGAAGACTCTGATCTGACTGCACGAATGATGTGCAGTCTGATATGTGTCTTCGCTGGGCTCACATGCAATATTGTAGGACATACTGTGTCCCGACCCAATTATATCTTTCTTTTGATGTTTTAAAATCCCCAAATGTGTAAAGATTTGCATGTATGTTTTAAAGTATACGGGGAGCTGCATACTATAGTCTCAATGCTTAACCGTTACCACTCTCTGGGCTAATTCAGCAAATGACAAACTGTTGATATGTTTCTTATTTTCCCAGAAAACAGGTTTGGTATTCATGCAAATTGTCTCCTAAGGAGGAGACAATTTGCATAAAATGCTAAACCTATTTTCTAGAAAAAGAAATATTTCAAAATGTCGTTTGCTGAATGTTTTTCCTCAGCATTGTAGGACTTCAAGGCACAGAATCGAAGACAATTTCCGATAACAGATTGGAAAATAATCATGAATCTGGAAACTTGTGCAGTACAAAATAACAATCTGGAACATTTGGTATCTAAGACCGTAGAAAGGTTTTCAATTATACTCCTGCCATTTTTCCATAAATCAAGCTTGCTCAATAAATTTGTCCATCTGAAGCAAATGTCGTAAAATGTGACAATGCATTAGTGGGATACCATTGTCGCAAATTTGCCATAAATCAGAAGCAACGTTTCACTTGCCGTTCTGTGTCAAACACGAGACGGAAATTCGGTATAATTTGAAATCTAATATCAATAATGGTTGAAAATTTGTTTTCCATTTGTGAGTTTAGCGTATACATTTTGATACCGTATTTCTTTGTTTCAACATTTGGACAGGTAAGTCTAAGCAAACAGTGTGCAGACCCAGATAAAACTGCTTCTACAGGAGTAGATTGGTGATAGTATGCGCAGTGTTTCATTTCATCTTTAATCATTTGACACATTTCTATGTAGTCAAATGGTATTGTTTACAGTTAACCCATTGTTGTCGGGAGACCCGAAGGAGTGTAATTGGCAAACAGTGCAGAGCCAGATCAGACGCCGCAGAACGCGGCGTCTGATCAGGGTCTCCACTGTTTGCAATTAGTTTAGCCATTTTTCTCTAGGAATATGTAAATCTTATTGCCGGACGTCCCTAAAATTGAAATTGGACTCTTCCGATATATAGTATGGGAGAGTCTATTCAGTCTACAAGGGTTAAAGGGACTTGGACTTGTTGAAGAGAAATATAAGGTAAAGAGTAAGGGGTCTGCCAGTTTATGTGGGGCAAATGCAGTATCGCAAATTTATCAAATTCATCCACAATGTCCCATAAAAATGAAATTTTGAGTCTATGTGGGGTTCGACTGAACCTAGCAAGCCGCCTCTTAATGCGTCCCTGGTGATTGTGTGCGAATATTTAGGTGAATACCAGTACTACTGTTTCGCGTTATCGCACTATTCTTAGGTCTTTCAGTATACTACAGCGTATGACTAAATTCCTATCTTTTGTGTCATGAAACAGTAAACTGTTTTAAAGTAGCCAGGCATAGCATGTGCGGTAAAGGCAGAACATAGTCAGTAAAGTGCCCAGCAAAATTCATTCTAAGTATTCTCAACATCATCAGGAAACACCCCAGTGAGCACATGACGTTTATACAACGTCGCATTAACGTCGATGACGTTGCATCGACGTTAATACGATGCTGTATAAACGGCATGTGCCCGCTCGACACAGATGAGCGCTCGACTACAAACTTAACGTCAGAACCAAAGAAAACCACTATTAGAACCACGTTGAACTCGACCACAAACAGAAAGATTCCCTTGTGTTCCTCGTAGTCCCAATAGATCCCTCTTGCCAGAACTTATTTCTCTTACCGGATATGTAGCGGCCGTAAAACGTCACCCCAGAACTTAGCTTCACTACCGGATACGTAGCGGCCGTAAAACGTCACCCAGAACTTATTTCTCTTCACTACCGGATATGAAGTGGCCGTAAAACGTCACCACGGGGCAATAAGTTCAAGATAGAGGATCTTGAAATGCAAATCTATTAATATGTACAAAATATTGTGGAAAAGTGGAGAATGTTCTCCTCCTGTCCATACTATTTTCAATATATATCAAATTACGTATTCATTTGTGAAATGTGGTTGTTCGATATAATTTCCTCTATTCTGCAAATCTGATATGTCGCGGTACGGATATCTCGAAGTAGAAAGTCGCTTGGACGAGTCGACTATAGAAAGCAGCTTAATAATGAGCTAAGGGTGTTTGGGCAGTGTTATGCGTTACATTGAATTATCATTCACAAAAAGACTCAATAAAACACCGTATGTTGTTTTTGTTTGATTTTTTTTGGCTTTCAAAAGGATCCAACCTTTCAGAAAGTATTCTTCGATGTCTGTTATTGTTCGTATATGAATGACTGATACTGAGTTACGGTTACTCTCAAGAATAACGTCCTTTCCAAACGCACTTAAATCCTACTTAAATCTTTATTTCCACAGAAATAACGTATCTATTTACAAGTTAAAAGAGTAAACTATTCTTCTGTTGTATCTTCTAGGCTTGTTGAAGTCTCCGAGGTCCACATTACGAAAACAAGCCTATTCAAATGTACTGAAAATTTTACCACCAAAAACTGAAAATTTTCAGATAAAACTTCTGATATTTTTTTTTATATTTCTGCTCAAATCATAGATTGTGGGTACTCGTTAGAACCGCCTCGGTGAGGCGGTTCTAACGAGTACCCACAATCTGTGTTTTGAGCAGAAATAAGAAAAATAATGTATACCCCTGTAAACCCCAGTTTTACTGTATACAAGTGGGGTTTATGGGGGTCAACATTATATAGGCATGTTTTCGTGATGCAACCCATTAATAAGTGAGCAGTGAAGAAACTCGGCTGCTTATGTATGCACATGTACTGGTCTGGATGTCAAGGTTGTAGAATACAATTACCACTGGGCATATGTCTAGTGGTAATTTTGTCTGCCATCCCAGTAAGCATTCTACAGAAATCTATAGCGAGCCGTTATCGGAACGTCAGGGTAGTTGACGGGCCGATATCGGCCCACTATAGTTTTATGTAGAATGCTTGGCAGGGGATCAGTTCACACCTGAATGAATGAAAGTACTTTAAACTATAAATAAGACATAAAAACACGTGGATTTCCGTTCATAGTCGCATAAGACGCCATGTAATGGATGTCAATTTGTGACATCCATGCAAACCCTTGTAAAAAGCCATATCAAAGGAGAAAAGTAATTCAGTCGAAGAATAAAATTGATTACATGGGCCGCTTCGAGACAAAACAGCCATATACCGTAGGAGAACAGGTCATGTCTAGTTTAGGTTAAGATATTTGTTATCCGAGAATGAATATGCTTTTCGCCAGTGAAGATAAAACCGCCATAATATATGGACCAGAATAAGCGAACAGCGATTGTCCAGACTGCATGGCTGTTTATATATATTTGTATGCATGTGAATGCATGCAGCACCTTTTTAACTGGTATGTTCCAGCGGATAATAGGATAACATCTTAGATCTTACCCGTTAAAGAAAATGTGGTCAGGCGCGAAAATTGACATTTAAAGATTCGCTGCATTTACGGTACATTTAGTCTCTATATAAGATTAAATGTATACGCCCTTCCAAAGTAATAAAAGTTTCTATTTTAAACACAAATTTGTTAACAACACGAGTATTCTAAATGTTGTTTTCAAGTATCAAGGTAAGAAAGAGAAAAGTACTTGAAAATTGCAACCCATTGGTGAAATAACGTTATTGGATATGTGATTTCTCTTTGAAATAACTGAAATAATATGCAGTTCACAGAAAGCTATCGAGTATTACCATTACGAAAACACGTCTATTCAAATATATTAAAAAAATTCACCACCCAAAAAAGACCCTGAAAACTTTCAGATAAAAACTCTGATATTTGTCAATTTTTCTGCTCAAAAAATAGATAGTAGGCACTCATTAGAGCCGGCTCGACGAGGCAGTTTAAACGAGTACCCACAATCTATGTTTTTGAGCAGAAATAAGAAAAAATAATGTATACCCCTGTAAACCTCAGTTTTACTATATAAAAGTGGAGTTTAAGGAGGTCAAATTATATCGGTATGTTTTTGTGGTGCAATAATCATGTCTTCTGATTTGATTTTCTAATTACCACCACTCATAAGCATTTCATCGCCCTTGTTGATGAAAGTGTTGAAAAACACCATTCGGCTTTTAATACCAACCATCACCTATATACTGCCGCCATATTGTTGCGTCGCGCTGCTTTGCATTACGAAAACATGCCTATTCAAATATACTGAAAATTGTACTACCAAAAAATGATAATCTTCAGATAAAAAAAAAAAGTCTAATATTTTTCATATTTCTACTCAAAACATAGATTGTGGGTACTTATTAGAGCCGCCTCGATGAGGCGGTTCAAACCAGTACCCACAATGTAAGTTTTTAAACAGAAATACGAAAAATAATGAATACCCCTGTAAACCCCAGTTTTACTATATAAAAGTGGGGTTTAAGGGGGTCAAAATTATATAGGAATGTTTTCGTGATGGTAACGGTCCGCTTCGAAAGCGCTTCATGTGTGTCAGCTCAGAATATGCCACGTAGCACCAGCAAGTTCTTCTTAGCAGCACCGTTGCATAGCATTTGCTGTAGGGTTAACATGACACTCTCCCCTAGTACTCTTTCTAACATTTTTAGCCTGCCTCGGTGGCTCAGTTGGATGCCCCGTCCGACTGGAGACCAGGAGGTCGCGGGTTCAAACCCCGCCGAGGTCGGCAACATTCTTTCGTGGAGATTGATCATGAAATATTTTCTACGGTCATTCTTTCCCTTCTGCTGATTCAAGAAGGGCATTTTTCAGTTTCTGGCGAAAGAATGTGCACAATACTGGTTAACCGCTTAGAGGACTAAGCCTGCCCAGTAAACGTATGGTTAGGTAAACTGACCGCGCTCGACATGACCCCATTGGGTTGACTGGGCCGTAAAACCTCAACACAAACAAATCTACCAGTTTTAACAACGACAGATAACTATTAGTACTTCTGATTTGCTTTCTGGTACACAAATCCCCTTTTGAAAAAGAGTCTACTCTAAAAGAGAACAGTTTAGTTTTGTTACAGAGCTGTCTCCCTGAAAAGTGGACCTCTTCCCCTTCAGGCATCAAACGATGACGTTTCTAGACAAGGTATTTTCCGTCGTAACATAATTTCATTGAACATCAGGGCCCAGTTATTCAAAACTAACGATGTCGTTAGTACGCTAATATTTTGTTCACCTTTTTTCAGCACAAATACATATGAATTAGATATTGTACTTACTAGAACAAATAACATTTGACCGGTAACGAGCTCGTTAAACTAACGATGCTTTGAACAACTGGGCCCGGTTTGTTTGAAATCAACACAATCAAGCTGGTGGTTTCTGATTCACGTCTACGATTTAAGAAGAATTGGCGTTTATTATTTTACTGTTTTAAGAGAACGCCACCGTCTGTTATCATACCAATCGCGTCATTGTCAGGTTGGAAAGAAAGCATCACATCCATAAGCAGTTTGAATTAACCATTTAGCCTCACTTTGACTCAAAATTTCTAATGAACTGCGACGTTACTGGTGGAGAAGTTAAAGAGCAGTCACAATCACAGATGGAAGTCTACCACCGATATCCGTAGGAAGATCGAGTGAGTAAACAGGAATAGCGACGACCAGAACATAAAATTAAACGACGACCCAGGTATCTAGCGCCCTCTTCCCCGACTTAGGTGATTACAAGGCTATGAACGACAGAGCAAACTGAAGAAGAAGGCAGAAAGCATGAGGGAACGAAAATACCTCCCCAGCCAAAGACCACAAAGCAATACGAAAAACAAAACATATCAAACCGCTACCTTAGAACGATCAGTGCCTTAAATAAACACCCAGGGGTGTAAACAATTTTTTTGCAGAATCCCTAATCATCCTGGGCGCCGATATTATTCAAAATTACATAGTATTGTTCGGTTAGCCAAGAAGCTTGCAACTTATTAATATGAACACGTACATAACAATTAAATCATATTAACCAATTTAAGACTGGAGACCCCTAAACGGGTAATTGTCAAACAGTGCAGACCCTGATCCGTCGCCGCAGAACGTGGCGTCTCATCAGGTCTTCACTGTTTGCAAATAGTTCAACCATTTTTCTATAGGAATATCTACATCATATAGCTTGACATACCTAAAATCGAAAATGGACACACCCGATATATAATGTGGGAAAGTTTATTCAGTCTTTTATGGGTTAAGTACTCCTGGAATGAAGCGAAGATGATGCTCATGATACAAAGTACATATACTGACAGCCAGAGCAAAAGAAAAACCGCGCTAGTTAAGTAGTTTTTGCGACTTACTGCTTGCACCTCTATATACCAGTCCCCTTCGGAACATTACGAAAACACACCTATTCAAATATATTGAAAACTTCACCACCAGAAAATGACAATTTTCAGATAAAAAAAAACTCTGATATTTTTCATATTGTTGCTCAAAACATAGATTGTGAGCACTCGTTAGAACCGCCTCGACGAGGCGGTTCTAACGGGTATCCATAATCTATGATTTTGAGCAGAAATAAGAAAAATAATGTATACCCTTATAAACCCCATTTTTACTATATAAAAGTGGCGTTTAAGGGGGTCAAAATTATAAAAGTATGTTCTTGTGATGAAATGCCTTTACTCTTACAAGAAAGAGGTTTGCTTCTCGTGGGAGTCATTTCATACTTTTTAGATCCCCTTTCAAAAGCAAGACAAACAATCTTTGAAAGGGTTGCCTCCCCGGATGTGTATAAATTTCTTTTTAATGAAGTATAACAGAAATTGTTTCATGAGAACCATTTCTATTCAGAGCATTGATCATCTATATCAAACTGTGTTTTCACCGTTCTTGAATAAGTTTCCTGCAAAAGTTTATTTCTGAAACGAAAGTTTCTGACCTTATTCCATAAGACAAGAAACGTACAAATAATATTTGAAAACATACTCGTATTATTACTGAAATGTACCACTATTACTGTGCATCGCAACAACAACTTCCACTATCCAAATCATAATAAATGTAGAAATACAATTGTATATATACGTCACAAAATATTTATAATAATGTATGAATAAAGACTATTAAAACAGAGGCTTTTAACCCTTGCCATGCTGAATAAATTAAGATGCCACGCCCACTTCTAATTTTCAGCCAATCAGAATACTTGATCCAGGTTGTTAATACAAATTCACACACTTAATGGCAAACAGTGCAGATCCAGATCTGGATCTACATTGTTTGCAAAGAGAGGGCATAACCGGGTTCAGCAGGACAAGGATAAAAGTTTTGAAGGAATCTTATCACACAAGGTAATGTCAATATTGCCGCAGGGCATAAAGAGAATGCAGGTCTGGCTTTTGTGGATGAACATATGAGCCACAAAAAGTACCTTCTGACATGTGCGCCCAAAGAAGACTTAAATCAGCCCGCGCATCCCCGCATTCTGATTAGAGTCTTCCTTGTCCGCACGAAGAAACGGTGCATCCTTTGCTATCCAAAATGCGCCCAGTGAAGAGTCAGATCAGACTGGGCTCACATGTCCGACAGTACGCTTTCTGACCTTGCGGCTCCTTCATTTGGTTGGATTCATTTATACCGTTCCATGACGCTACGCCCGTTGCGGTTCCTTTTCCTTGCGGGTTCATTCGTTTATATTTTTAATGGAGATTTGTTTTGTGTTATATTTGTCTAATCTGAATCTTTATTGTCCGCATGAAGAAATGTTGCATCCTTGACTGTCCAAAATGTGCCCAGAAAAGATTATGATCAGACTGTCTGAACAACAGACTGATCTGAATCTTTGATGGGCGTACATGTCCAAAAATACATTTTCGGACGTTGCGGCTCATAATGTTGAGAAAAAAAAGTAAGAGAAAAGTAAAATGTGTTTGTGTGTTTTTTTCTTACTTGAATCAATGATGAGTTGTGGTACATCTACACTTGGATGCCATGCAAGCAGGTTTACCACAACAACGTAGAATAGTCTGATATAGTTTTCCTTTTGAGCATTTAGCAACGCGTCCAAGCCTTGTCAGCTGCCAACGTGGCCCTTTGCTTTATTTTTATGTCATTTCGAATGTTTAGTATGTTTCCGTGATAGAAGTGTGGCCTCAATGTTCGACCTAATTTGTTTCCAGGCTTTTATGTTTGCGGTTTTCCTGTTGTTAGAGGTAAGGTACTGCTTTAGTAGTAAAAGAAACGTCGGACAACCGTAAACTTATATTTAAACCCTAAATAAATTTGCAGTTGATAAGGCGATATGGTTTTTGCAGTTCCTTTTTCTATGCTTTGTTTATGAGGCGTCTTTGCTCTCTTTTCAAAGATATGCTGTTTTGCATTGTCATTACTCTCGTTCCCTGTTTAAAGAAGACAAAAATAAACAGAAAGTAGAATTTGTAACTCAACTAAATTGTCAATTTTACATGTAAATACGCCACGTTATGCAATATATATTTCCGAGCCATGAATTCAAGTAGTAAATGTTGATAAGATAGAAAGGTAAGGTTCGTTATTTTCAGCTGCTTGTTCCTGTCTCTGTGGTTCTCATAGATTTCTGGGTTGCTTTGTCGTACTTGTAAGTACGACAGTTGTACTGTCGTACTTGTAAGTACGACAGTTCCATATGGATATAATTACTTGTCCTAAGTTTCTGTCCTAGACCTGGTCCCGAGGTTATAAATCTCAACTCAACTGAGCATGAAATTTTCTCTGCTAATAATTATGGAATGAATTTGAATTAGTTGGAATTTCATACTTATTTGCAGAGATATATTCATGCTCAGGTATGACAAGAAAGAATTTGCAATTGTTAGTTTGTGCTTTATTAGCAGGACAAATTCCATGCTTAGTTGGGTTAAACGTGAAAAAGGTTAATAACCTCGACGTCATATGTTTAAATATTTGAGGGTACAGAAATTGCCTATTAAGGGGAATACATACATTTAAGAGGAGTCATTTCTGTCTTCTGAAAAAGGGTCCCTCCCCCAATCCCGTTTTTGAGCACATTCATTGTTTTAGGAGTTGACTCCTTTATGGATGGGCCTTGGTGTGCATGAAAACAACGAGGAAGTAGCAAATGTACAGCCCCTTTACGATAATGACAAACAAAGTAATCGTGTTTCTATTTAACTAAATGTCACTAACCCTTGTCAACAATACCAGGTATTCTAGAAACCCACTTATACAGTCGAGTGTTATCTTTTATCCTTTATTATTTTCTGCCAGAACTGAACACGATTTTTTTTCATTGTTATCGAAATAAAAATATAATACAACAACTATATATGCAAATATATTCATTTGTGTTGGAACATTTTCTTTGTGATAAACGTTTTCATTATTTATTTATTATAATACATAGTGTGTTTGATTGCCTTTTCATAATCTAATTAGATTTTATTTACGCCGCAACAAACGACAGTATTCCCTACTGCATGCACGGCCAAATCTGAACAGCTCTGAAATGACTCTGAGTTGAACACACACCAAAATCGTTTTTTTTTTTGTTTTTTTTTTTTTTCCGAAAAATTATAAAGTCTATATGCACAAAAGCAAAATAAGTCATGCTTAGACAGACTGACAGACAGACAGACAGACAAACAGATATGGATCTACAATAAATGGGGTGTAATCAGGCGTCCATGGAAACTGATATGTAGAAAAGTCAAACGGTAGTGGTTGACATGAAGCGTAACTGGTCAAATTCAGTTACCTTTGTTATCCATGCCTCGTCTGTGACCTTTGATGCAGATTCCCAGTAAGCATTCTTTATAAATCTATAGCGGGCCGTTATCGGCCCGTCAGCTACCCTGACAGGCCGATAACGGCACGCTATAGATTTATAAAGAATGCTAGTTGAGTTGGCTTTGAGCAATTGTATCTAGTCCCGATAAGCAACAAAAAATATTGCCACTGTTATAAGAATAGAGTCATATGGAGAAAATTTAGAGCATACTCCAAAAGGGCATACAGTGGACACTGTGAAGGGCTAACGGATACGAACAGCTTACGTTTGTGTGGAGAAAAAAATGAAATGTAAATATTTTGGTGAAATAAAATGCCTTGCCCAGAGCTAAGCAGGATACATTTTTCGATGATAATAGCAAAAATAATTAATTTGTTGCTACTTGCTATCGTTTTGAATAAAACTATTTATTTCATATTATTCATTTGCATTACAGTTACAATATTATTCTTCCTAATAATCTAATAATGCCACATTTATTACGGATCTCATTACAGAGAACATTACATAGATTTGCCTGTTACAAAACGCCTAATTATTGTTTGTTGTGATAGTGTCACTTCATTACAGAAAATAGCAACATATATTTACTAAAAATGTTCAAGAAATAGAAACGAAATTTGCATAAACACTCTCACAGCCTCGAGTCATATTGAACGATATCCTATATTCAAATTATTCCGAATGGGCGCATGATCAGAAAATGATCAGAAGCATAAACTATATTTCGGAAAGCACGATGGGACTATTGTCACTCATAGCTGCAACGACGGCACATTGTCAAACCCAACGACGGCACATGTCAAACCAAAACATATTGACATATTTGGTTTCTTATTTTTCCACGAAACATAATGTTGTGAATACTCACTTGAAATGCCTCAGTGAATATCCACAACATATGTTTTCATTGAGAAAATGAGAAAAAATATTTACATGATACCCCCTTGCCTAGAGCTATATTACTTCGCCTCAAATACTAACTACTACAATATCCCTGTTATTGTCATAGGAATCATTACGTAACATCGCTTCTTAAAGTATCTAAAACATTGAAAACGTACAATAATGAATGGTCTGTACATCGGAAAGTGGAAACCGTGGAAGTATTATTAACAAAAATGCCAAATACCAAACTAAAAGCAGTGATTATGAAGAAACGGCAAAGTAATACAAATGTATTGCTTTTAATAAAACATAATGGAGCCTACCTTATAACATCAGAAACAGGAATCCACTTTCAATGAAAGAAATTGAGAACTTTTATCCATTATTAATTGACAATTCAAATTTATATTGTTTCAAATGATACACTGAATCGTTCTAAGATAAAAGTTCCCTGTATAAATTCCGGTAACTCAGATGCTCCAGGATAAAAATGATAGCGCTAATGTATATTATTAACTGGGTGTAAAAGCATACTCGCATACCGATATAAGTGGTTTTCTAAATTGACTTTGTGTCTGTTTATGTTTAGAATAGCTTATATCAAAAGCTACAGTTGTCAAAAGATATACGTTCAATGTTTACTTTAACTGAGTGTATCACGGCTTGAAATTGAGCCGATACGGTCACGTGAGTCCAACATTTTTCACAAATTTAATTTTATGACTTCAAATGTAGACAAAAAATGCACCTTTGTTACAAAATAACAAGCTGAAAGGAAATGTTTACGTTTATGGCCAGTTTGATTCCCGAGGTACAGGTACTGTACGTAAAGAAAATAAGTAATTGTTAGATAGATTATGGCCTAATAGAAGAGGGCAACAACGGATCAAAAATAAAACAAAACAAAAATAACAATAATAAATAAATAACTGAATAAAAATATATATATAAAAAATAAATAAATAAAAAAAATGAAGGAAAACAATGCTGAAAGTAAATACGTACATATAGCGTGGAAAAGGCACGAACAGCATTTCAAATTCACTAGCATGAAAAGAATTTCAAATATGCTAATATATGAGCGTTTGCAGAGACTTAGCATGAGTTAAGGCATAACATACATTAAGTCTTCCTAAAATTTTTCGAACATACACTTTGCCACAAGGCCTATCGGAACCTGAGTTTTATGGTGACATGGCGTATGTATAAGTTTAGAAAAATTGCAAGAAAACCTGAATTTTCTGATTTTTAGTAAAATTGTCACTTGTTTTAAACGAAAAGGGATATAACACTGATGTCATTAAAGTGTCTGCTTGCTTAGCGGTTAATCTAATCACGGTTGCCCACTTTGCTTACCTCTTCAACTTTCCTCGTGCCCCTTCTTATTGTGTTTACATTTCTCCTTATTCAGTTTGCTAGAGTAGCTAGTCATTTGACTGACTTCAAAGCTCGTAAAAAAACTTCACTGCCAAGCTTCTCCAATAGGGGTATCGTTATCATAAACATAGGAACCTTTCCAAAAACGGGAAATTGACAATGTCAAAATCAAAATCGTCGAGCTTTCATAAATTTTAGATGACACAAATCCGTTAGAAATTAATAGATGCAAAACTTAAAATGCGGCTTCGGTATCAGTAGAAATGACTTTGTTCAATTGCAATTCATTATGATAAATTTGAGTGACCATTCCTTTAAAGTAAATAAGAGGTCAGGAACTGATACAATCAGATCCACGTCAAGCCCCCAACACCAATGGGAAAGACTGACAAATACAGTAAAGCAGCCAATACGTGAACAGACGGCAAGCCACTCTTTCCCAAAAAGATGGGAACTCTGTTACGTCAGTCTGAAAACACTTCTGCAACAAGGTATATCGGAACCCGAATTTTACGGTGACTTAGTGTACAGATTTCGAAAAAATGTAGGTAAATCTAACTTTTCGGAGCAATTCAGAAAACTTATTAACCGTTATAAAAGAATTGGCTATAACCTGGATATTATGCGGCAGACTGCATGCCTAGTTGTCAACCCAATCATTGTTGATGGCTATGCTTCACTCTTTAATTGCACGACGGCGGTTCGGGCCTCAGACTCAATGACGGCCTCTTCGTAAAACTTTAACCAGTGGGTTGGGGCTTGACGATATGTCTTTGGCTTGGCCCGCCGTGGTTCAACTATTGGTTTTCATTTACTCTGGCATGCAGTAGAATTAGCCATGAGTACTCGTCTTTGTTTATTATAGTGATAAATTTGATTTTTATGTTTTCGCTTTGATGCATTGACTTAGTTGGGTGCCTTTATGCGAACCGATTTTTTATGTATTTCTGTATTAAGAGTAGCATCGGGACCCAGGGTGAAGTTAGCTAGCTGTAAAAGTGCTTTAAACCCTCCGGTGGTTTGCTCTACCGACCATTCTAAGGCGGTGGTCCCTGTGTTAGTCTTATTATTTGTTGCTTTGTGGTTTATTCTACGAGGCGATTTGTTGTATGTCTTTCCGTGTGACATTTTGTTCTTGTGTTTTTCAGTCCTTTTAGTATTGCGATTACCTCGCTTGGGGAAGAGAGAGCTTTTTGTTTGTGTTGAGGTTTTACGGCCCAGTCAACCCAGTGTGGTCATGTCGAGCGCGGTCAGTTTACCTAACCACATGTTTACTGGGCAGGTTTAGTCCTCTAAGCGGTTAACCAGTATTGTGCACATTCTTTCGTCAGAAACTGACAACTGCCCTTCTTGAATCAGCGGAAGGGAGAGAATGACCGTTGAAAATATTTCATGATCAATCTCCACGAAAGAATGTTGCCGACCTCGGCGGGGGTTGAACCCGCGACCTCCTGGTCTCCAGTCGGGCGGCGCATCCAACTGAGCCACCGAGGCCAGGAAGAAAGAGCTAATCTTAGTGCTTTTCGTACGTTTGTTCGGTTTGTGCTTGTTTAGATTTGTCGGTTTCCTCTTCCTCTTGGAGACTGGGAAGGGCTGCGGTTTGTGATTGTGGCACTCCCTGGACTTTTCTCTTACCTTTTTGTTTAACTGAAATTAATCAACTTACATAATTATTAAAAGTTAAAAAAAAAAAAAAAAAAAAAAAACTTTACAAAGTGAAACATTACATAACAATTAACAAAAAGTACCACAAAGAAAGTACCGCATGGAACGGCCATTAATGAATTACTGAAGAGGTGGACGGCGGGAGGAGTGGGGCTTAAGCCAGCTTTACGGGATCCCAACTCTCGCCCTCAGCTTCCATAGTGGTAAAAACAAATGTTTGTTTGGTCCGTGTGGAGGTCTCCTAACTCATCCATGAATCATTACGGGCAACAGATAAATCACAGAAAAATAAAAGTCTAAAAGCTTATAATAAAGCAAAGATGAGGACTCAACAGAAACAACGTGTTGAGACATTTTGGAGATCACTGTGTTGTCAAACAACACCACTGGAATGCTGGAGCAAAAGAAAACCACCAGTTGAACGCGTATTCAAAAGGTCGTCAAAATATCTAGAATTTGAGTTAAAAGCGTCAATAGTTTCAGCTTGTGTTTCATCAGAAAGATACGTCATAAAATCTCTTTCATAACTAAACAAAAACAAATCTGTTATAAAAGGAGTGCAATTAGTAGCCATCGGAATTCCCACAATTTGTCTGTGTAACTTAGTGCCAAATCTAATGTAAATGTTGTTTAAAAAACTATGATAAAACGTCTCAAACGTTTTGACAAGACCAACGTTTAAACCAGTTTTGGTCATCAGAAGTAAAGAATGCATTCCTATCATTACAAGCAGAAACAGGAGAGCCTTCTCTTCGGAAAGTATTTATAATTAAGTCTGTAAGCTTCTTTTTGATTAAATTATGTACCAAAGTTGTATAAATCGTAGATGAATCATATGTTGACAAAGTGGACGCACGGAATCCTCTTGACTTTATATTATTATATACCTTATCGGAATTTTAATTGACTAAAACATATTTCTGCCTTTTCTTTAGTAAACTTTTCCACAATATCTAATTGCATGAGTTTTAATAGCACTGAAGCAAGAAGTTGATAATCTACAAAGTTCAGTAGTGGTACAGGAGCTTGAATTTGTGATAAACCTTGCTTCATATGGATTTTTATGGAGCTTAGGTAACCAATACATCGTAGGAACTTCTCTTGTATTTCCTTTACATTAACAGAAAACTTCAGGACTAAATGGTTGCTGTGGTCAAAGACAACTGACTTCTCTTTTCCCGAAGTCCCTTTTAGGTCTTGGTGCCGCTCAGTTCTTGTTTCCGTGTATTAATATAATGTAACCATCACACAACGACTACGTTGTTTGCGGCATTGTCAGCTGGAACCAAAACATACTTTCTATGTATTCTTGAATACCCTGCTTCAGACTACGGAAAGTGGATTTAGGTTTAGGTGGTAATAGATCATTATTTTGGAATACAATTTAATATGCTTATCGATAACCCTGAACATGTTTTATATCCATTCCTTTAAAGCATCAAGCTCAACATGTTCTCATTTACACCATCGGTTACTAAATCGTTCAGTGCAGAAAGTATTTCTTTTCTACATTTATTAAAATCAATATAATTAAGAAATCTGTATTTTGGAACCTTAGAAACTAGTATTTTAACAATTCCTGGATCTGAAATGACTTTAAGATTCCCGGTAATGACATTCCAGCTGCAGGATAATTTAACAATGAGTATTTACAATCTCATGTGTCAGGGGTATTAGTAGGAATATTAAGATCTGAAACAAGTTTATCAAAATTAAGAATAGTATTTGTTATGGACTTGTTATATTTATAACAAATAACTGTAGGTTCCCTATTTTCGAAAAAAAAAAAAAATCAGGTATTGATGGATATTGTATGTGTCATTAAAAATACTAAGTAAACATTATGTTAATATATTCGATTCCTTTATTTATGAAAAGAATTTTGATAAAATGTCTTTTATAACTGACTTCGGTATCGATATATTGACGGAGAGCATGCTGAGTATAATATCTAGTCTAGTATAATACATAACATCTAGTATAACATCTAAAACTCTTTTCAGATGGGACGTGGTTTGCAAGACCGCAAACAGGCAGTCACTAAAGTTGCGTTCTGCAATCAGTGTCCATCGTATCAGGACCTATGCATTTCAGGGTGGCTGAAACAGTTCTTACACTAGCTGAATAGGATATAGCCTACATATTATGCGGCAGACTATATGCCTAGTCAAGCTAACAACTGTTAATGGCCGTCCTTTGCTCTTTAATTGCGCTACGGGGAATCGGGCCTCAGACGTAATGTAGGCCACTTCGTGAAGCTTTAACAAGAGGGTTAGGACTGGATGAAATGTCTTTGGCGTGGTTCAACTTATAGTGTGCTTATCTCTGGCTCGCAGAGGGTGTAATATTAGCCAAGAGTACTCGTCTTTGTTTATCATAGTGATTTATTTGGTTTTCTTGCTGTTATTTTTTTTATGATTTCGGTATGATGTACGAGTTGAGAGCTATTATGCGAACTGAATTTTAAGTTTTTCTTTATTTAGAGTAGCATTGGGACCACTAGTGAAGTTAGTCGACTGTAAAAGTGTTTACCCTCCTCCCCCCCAACACACACACACAAACACACACCCTCACCCCCACCCATTCCACTTTTCCCCACAACCCGGTAGTTTATACTAGTGTCCGTTCTAAAGCGATGGCCCCGGTGTTGCTCTTATTCTGCGAAGCATTGTGGTTACTTCTAAGAGGCGATTTATATTTAGTATTGCCATGCATTTTGTCCTTGTAATTTTTTCAGTCCTTTTAACATTGGGAACACCTTGCTTAGGAAAGAAAGAGCTGATCTGTGTGCTTTTCGTGAGTTTGTTTGCTTTGCGCGCGTGATGGTTTGTGTCTCTTTTCGCTTCCTCTTGGTGTCAAGGATTGGCTGTGACTTGTGTCATTTTGTTCTTGTGTTTTTCAGTCCTTTTAGTATTGCGATTAAGTCGCTTGGGGAAGAGAGAGCTGAGCTTTCGTACGTTTGTTCGATTTGTGCTTGTTTGGATTTGTCGGTTTCCTCTTCCTTTTGTGGTCTGGGAAGGGCTGCGGTTTGTGATTGTGGCACTCCCTGGACTTTTCTCTTACCTTTTATTGTGATTGTAGCATTCCACGGACTTTTCTTTGTACATTATAACACTAGCTGAAAACTAACAAACCCTCAGCATTGCTAGACATTCGTTTCAGCAATGTTGTATAATGTTAGAACGAAAGTTTGCAATGAATGTGAGTCGAGGTTTCTCCAACAATGCTTTGTGTTTTATGGTAACTGACCTGGCAGTTTGTTTTCGAGGACTCCCGTTACGAACATTGAATAGAAAAGAAGATGTCCAGATAGAACCACAATCACAGAACAGCCTATCAACGACACCAGGAGGAGGCGCAAGCAAACCAAGACAGTACACAAGACACAAACCAAAATAATCAAAGCAACCAGCTCCCTCTCTTCGCAAGCACGGTGCTCATACTGTCAGACAGCATCCACTTACTACAACAATAATACAACTAATAGGACAAACATTTTGACATGAAAAAAAAAAATAAATAAAATAAATAAAAAAAAATAAAATAAAAATAAATAAATAAAAAACAACAACAAAACAACAACAACAAAAAAAAAACAAAAAAAAAAAAAAAAAAAAAACAGAAACACAGCCTTATAAATTTCAGCAGCAAAAACTACTTTATGATCTAAAATCCATTTTCTATGTTTTATTGAAAACAAAATAGTGAAGAATCCCAGGACATGCCACAGTCACCAAGCTCAGTCCTCCGGAGACACCAAAAGAAGGTGATCACGAGTTTTATTACCAAGCAAATTGTTGTTCCTTCAGGTGAGTCATTTGTGGCCTTGGTCTATTGTTCGATTATTTGCATGCTTTATCTGACAAATGTTTGCAACGATCCTAAAGATACTTGCCAATTTAAGAAATTAGACATGTAGCTGATATGTGATAGCGCACAGATTAGATGTCTATTAAAACAGCAAATTAGAATTACTAGTCTAAACAATTAGTATGACGACAAATGTTGACGAAAGCCCTCATTTCAAATTTATTAAAAAAAAACATTTGAAAATTTCTTCCGGTAGCAGCAGTAACGTGTTTCTGGGTGGTTGAAATATCACTTGCACCGACTGCAGCCAAGGAAAACACTCAACATCGTCCAACGTCATTTCAGTGTTGTAGGTTTAACTACTGGCCATTACAATGTGGTGGTTTTGTGTTGATTGCTCTTTCTGTGGCATTATGGCTGATAGCTGCGGGCTTGTATCGTTTGTTTTCTTATTGTGGTGTTGAGCGCAATCTGTCTAGAAATGTGATTATCTTGATGGGGATGAAGGAGCTGGTTTCTATGGTTTTCTTTGTTTGTCTTTTTTTTTTTTTTTTTTTTTTTTTTTTGGTTTTGTATGGTGTATCATGGTTTTGTTTCTTCCTCTTGTTATCATTGGTAGGCTATTGTCTGTGATTGTGACTATTCCTGGTTTCCTGGTCGTCTTTGATACGTTTTTTCTTTATTCTTGATGTGTGCTATTTGGGGGATAGCGACAAATGTTCTCGCAAAATTGTGTGTTTGTATTTTGTCCGCATTCCATAAGAATGAAAAAGGGAAAATAAAGATCACGCACACAGACACGCATGCACACGCACACATGAATGTTCCAAAGCGGTACTTCTGTTGGAGTATCTCTTCAATCTTTCTTCTGCTTTGGTTTGTGTTCTCGCGTTATATCTCAACACACTTCTCTTCCCCTTGTCTTTTAGTACCGTTGGAAGTGTACACATGACTCTTGGCATTATGGGCATCTCTCTTTCTATTTAAGAACATTATGGGGTTTACATATTGAATATTTTTATGCATTATCTGTAATAACTAATTCAAGTTACACAATCTTTCTTAAAGATCAAATGACAAAGTTTTCAATATTCATTACGAAAACAAGCCTATTCAAACATATTGAAAATTTTGCAACCAAAAAAAGGAAAATTTTCAGATAAAAAAATTCTGATATTTTTCAGATTTCAGCTCAAAACATAGATTGTGGGTACTCGTTAGAACCGCCTCGGCGAGGCGGTTCTAACGAGTACCCACAATCTATGTTTTTGAGTAGAAATAAGAAAAATAACGTATACCCCTGTAAACCCCAGTTTTATTATAGAAAAATGGGGTTTAAGGGGATCAACATTATATAGGCATGTTTTCGTGATGGTCAATGGAATTGTTATATACTGATAGGGCTCCCAATGCTAATTTGCCGATAACCGCTTAAAAAATTCCAACCCATTGCGAAGTCATGCCAGTTGAAAATCAGATAGGGCAAAATTCATTGTTATTAACAGAAATGTAACCAACAATGCTATATTTATATCTAACAATGCAACATTCTGTGGTGTTATTTGAGTTTTTATTTTTTTTTTATTTAAACTTTCAAATGAAACATATGTAAATTTCTTTCTGGAATTTGCAGTTAATGACATTTAACAATGTAATTTTGATTGACAATGCAATAAATCATGTTTTATAGTTTTAAACCGTATTGCACGGTTGAAATTTGAGTTTAAAAAAAATGAAAGCAAAAGTAAAAATAAAAGAATCCACATTAACGCTTGTTACAATGGAGGAATTACACCAAATATAGATGTTTAGATATACATTTAAGTAAAAGCGTAAGCCATTTTTAATAAATGTAGTCAAATCAAATCATAAAATGAAATTTATTTATTTATTTATTTTAAAGAAAGATAAAATAAAATTTAAATCGTACATATGTTTTATTTAAACTTTTGATGACTTTTATCAAAAATAAAAAATACAGGTCTTTAACTTAAATGTGATGATAAACTCTCAGCTGACACTTTAAGGGACATAAATCCAAGTTTTAATATCTTATTTATTTTTTTATTACTATTATTATTTTTAATAAATGACCACAATCATGTGATAAAAGACTCATTAATATTCATGAGCTTTTTGAAAACTTTTTTAAGAAAAAAATTCAAAATTGCTCAAGTTCTAATCGCTATAACTCGGGAACTAATTGGAATTTTTGCATGCAGTTTTCTGCATCACGATCCTTGAAACAATACCTTTAAGGTCGTAATAGAGAAACAGGAATATAAAGTTTTAAACTTAAGGATACATGCCATGAAGTCCATTAATGCCGATGGACTCTTCTACCCTATTTTGAGAAATGTCTCTTTCCAATTTAAAGTGTGCTTTTATCAATACCATTTATTATCGATTTTCTTGCACTTAATGCAAAGGGTGTAAACGCTGATCAAACGCCGCGTTCTGAGCTGAGTCTACATTGTTTGCCAGCACAAATGGACTAATATATAGAACTGGGACAAACAATATTAGATCAAACATATATATGCAACGATCTCATAAAATCATAATACTGTAGTTTTCCCAAGGCAAACAAAGCGTGATTTGCCTAGAGAAAAAACATCACGAAAACATGCCTATATAATACTGCCCCCCTGAAACCCCAGTTTTATATATTAAAACTGTGGTTTACAGGGGTATACATTATCTTTCTTATTTCTGCTCAAAAACATAGATTGTGGGTACTCGTTAGAACCGCCTCGGCGAGGCGGTTCTAACGAGTACCCACAATCTATGGCGAGGCGGTTCTAACGAGTACCCACAATCTATGTATTTAGTAGTAATGTGAAAAATATCATCGCTTTTTATCTGAAAATTTTCAGTATTTGGAGGTGAAATTTAATTATTTGAATAGGCATGTTTTCGTAATGGCTTTCCGTAACACCTCTAAATAAATATTCCAACACCTGAACTCTTCGCCATGCTTATCCTTAATACGAACACGTGCATTTAATCTGCTAATGAACTTGACTCCTTACAGTGCTAAGCAAAAATTGAAGCAGATGACATTCTATTTGTTCGCTTACTTTTCAGAGATAATAATACTTGGTGTTTCATGTGAACTGTCGGCTAGCAGAAAATTCGCATGAAATGCCAAACCTTGTTTTCTCTGAACAAAAAAAAAGCAACAACGTCGTCTTCTGCAGTTGTAATTAACACTTTAAGCGTTAACATGTTGCGTCAGGATGACACATATTACAGAACTGCTCTATAAGCTTCTCATAATTGTTTGAAATACAGTTGACTATCACTTTCTCAAACACTGATAACTCAAACTACTGCTTAAGTCAAACTGAATGGATAATTTTGGTTTAGTTTAGCTTTATATTTCAATTCCTGTTATTTCAAACTACTATTACTACTGCTTATGTCAAAGTGAATTTTGGAAAGTGTTTGTTTAGTTTTGCATTATATATTATTTACAATTCATTTCCTGGCATGACAAAGTACTGTTATCTCAATCGAAAAAATCTGGTTCCATGAGTTTGAAAAAAAAAACAAAAAAAAAAACAAAAACAAAAAAAAAAAACGAGAATACAATCAAAATATCCTAAATTTGACCTGTTAATGTGTGTTGCATGGGTGACGTAATGACTCTGTCAGGGATCCTTTTGTTTCATAATGCTTTTAATTTCTCCACCACATCGGGATTAATTAACACAATGGGTAAACACCTTTCACATTTAACTTGCTATATTTCTTTTTCTTTTCTCGTCTTTTGTCTCATACAATGAAATTTGTAGCATTTATAAAGTGACAAAATACATGAAATCATTGCAATAACATGAGAAACATGAAAATGATGCAGTAGTACACGACGGATGCTACCTGCGACTCCGACGGCACGACTTCATTTAGTACATACACTCCGGCGTTACTCCGACGGTTTGAGTTCATCAGTGCCATAACTAAAGCGAAATTTGCGACATTGACACTCAGTATACAGTGACCTAAGGCTGGCTAATCAGAGGTGAAAAGATGATCGATTATAAGTCCTGCCATTGTGATTGATAATCGATTAGTAATCGCTGAAGATTTGATCATAATTTTACCTATTTGAGCATGACTCTATCATGTTATTTTTTATTGTCTGTGTTTTGTCAGACAGGCCTGAGCAAACAGTGTACACCCATACGAGACGCTGCAAACGCGGCGTCTCACGCTGCAAACGCGGCGTCTCATCAGGGTCTACACTGGTTGCCACTCATCCAGCTATTTTAGACACACAAGTGGGTAGTAAATTAGACTTGTTCAAATTTCAGATAAAATATGGTAAGGAGTTGAGGCGTCTGAATACTAAGGGTTAATACGGTAAAGTAACAAGCACAGAAATTAAATGATCGATTATTAGCAAATCTGCAATAATAGTCATTTTTTGTGGTATTTATCGATCAATTAATCGATTATCCGATTAATCGTGTCAGTCTTAGTATACACCTAATTAAACTGCTACTGTTTGCTCAAGCCTATCTGTTTGAAAATGTAGAGTGAATATTGCGGTTAGCAAAGTCAAGATGTCTTAGCGATTCGAGAATATTGGAGCCGCGTGAGAGGCAAAGTGTCGTCATAGCGTATGCGAACAGCAAAGATTCATGCGTGCAGTCTCACCAGAACCTATGCGGTCCGCACACGTACGCGGTAGGACAAGGGAAAACATCAGTCAAAGAATTAGAGATCCAGTAAGCATTCTACAGAAATCTATAGCGGGCCGTTATCGGCCCGTCAGCTACCCTCATAGATTTATAAAGTATGCTATCTGTGATGTGGCCTCGTTAAGGGACCAGGCATATACACTGAAAATTGGCCAACGTAAACTCTGAAAAGCGTTTTTCTCGTTTCGTGGCTCATACAAATGATTCTATGATAGTGAAAAAATATTACCCTGGTCGGCTTGGCCGATGCGTTTGTGATGCTTCGTACAATCATTCACAAATGGCCGCCTTGGCCGATGCGTTTGTGGGGTTCGTACAATCATTAACAAATGGACCGTGTAAAGGGAAATGTGTCTCCAGGGTACATGCGAACAGTGAAGGGCTAAACTCGTTTAAGTCCTGGAAGGACATCGTAATTCAGGACTTACTTCCAACTCCAAGACTTCTCACATGTAACTGCATGAGTTCCAACTTCCAACTTCAGGACATCCGACCTCTTAACTCCCACTTTACAATTCTAAATTCGTGCTTCTAACTTCCGATTTTCTATTTCTAACATCCAGCATCTAACTTCTGGCGTGATAACTTCCAACTACATGTACTTATCTCCACTGTTTTTGTCTTTGTGCTTTGTTGAACCGTAAATTTCTCATTTCGTAAATGTCACGCCCATAATAAGAATCGGTACCAATACCTCACATTTGCCAAATGTGAAATTAACGTATGGTCAATTTCGATATATTTTGGGGTCTAAAATTTGTGCTCAAATGTCTCATGTTGATAATTTCTGACGTGTGAAGAATTGGTAGGTATTCGTCACACCTGTGAAGAACTGGTGCGACTTTTTCTCGGGTGTGAAGAATTGGTACCAATTCCTCACACATGTCAAGAATTGGAACCAATTCCTCCCACATGTGAAGAATTCGTTGATGATTTCTGACGTGTAAAGAATTGGTAAGTATTCGTCACACCTGTGACCTGTGTTTTTGAGGGTGTGAAGAATTGGTACCAATTACTCTTACACGTGTGAAGAATTGGTACCAATTCCTCTTACATGTGAAGAATTGGTACCAATTCCTCTTACATGTGAAGATTTCATGAAAATATTGCTACGACCAATCATCCTTTTCCGCTGATAGAGAGCAGATAGTAGAGCAGTTGTAAGATGATCGAGAAAGAATTTTCACTAAGTACTGGTTAACTGCCTCCGGGAGGCTTGTCCAGGAACAGTGTGGTTAGGTCAACTGACCGTCAGTAACCTCGGCTGTTGATCGTAGACGTCAAACACTAAATCAAACAAACAAACACAGCCAAAAAAAAAAAAAAAAAAAAAAAAAAAATGCGCAGAATAGCTCCGTAACCACTCAGAAGAATCAGCGCATTTGTTTTTCATTGCACTGATTGAATAATATACCAATTTTCTAAATCAGAAGTTAAAAATAATTATATGGAAGGCCCAGGGAGTGTCACAATAAAACAACGCAGCCTATCCCAAGCACCAAGAGAAAGAGGAAACCCCTCCGAACAGAAACCACATAATTACAAATAAACATTAGCAGAAAAATTAGCTCTTGCTAAGACTTGCTTTTAAAGTTACACAGCTGGCGGGTCTAGTCGGAAACACAGTGGAAAGGTTTCCTCGCGACTCGGCTCATCTTAAGCAATCTAACTCTTATCCCAGAAGTTCCAATAGTAAAACATTGGAATTTCCTTCCACGTTTATAAAATTATGGTATGCGTGTGAAGAATTGGAATCGAATGCAAAATGCAGCAGCTTTTGGGGTGTTTTATCGATGTGAGGAATAGGCATGATTGCTACTCTCACACGTGAGAAATATTGGTATGAAATCCGTGACGTATTGGTACCAATTCTTCACGCGCTGTGAGGAATTGGTACCAATTCTTCACGGCGTGAAATTTATGAAGTGTGAAATTTACGGTTCAACAGTGCTTTCCGCTTTCTTAGTTCTAATTTCCGACTTCAAAATCCTAACTTCTTTCTTCCTAAATCTAACTTCCAATGTTCTCCCCTTATTTCTTAATTCAGACTTCCGGTTTCTAACTTCCCGGCGATTTTTTACTAACTTTTGACTTCATAATTTCCTACATTTAAATTATATCTGCAAGTTGACCGTATATACAGCGTCCTTTATAATTTAGAACAATTGTAGTTGGTAGTTTGAAGTCATTAAGTTAAAGGTAGGAACTTGAAATTGGAAGTGAACGGTCAAATTTCCAAAGGTCACAGAAGGATGTCGGAAATCAGCAGAAAGAAGTCGGTTATTTAATGAGAAGTTCGAAGTAAGAAGTTGGATATTTAGAGTCAGAAGTAAGAAGTCGGAAGTGAGAAGTCGCAAGTGCCTCTTAGGAAGTAGATGATAGATGTGAGAAGACGGAAGTTGAAAGTAGGAAGATAGATATAGGAAGTTAGAATAAAACGTCAGCGACCAGAAGTTTGTAGTAGGAAGTCGGATGTCAGAAGTCAGAAATAAGAAGTCGAAAGCTAATAGTTTAATACGGAAGCCAATATGTGACGTGTTTTTGAAACTTTTAACAGTAAACGGTAATGATCCTGATAGCGAACAGCAAGAGCCCTAATTTGAGGGCCTGGATACATGGACTGATCTAGGGGGTCACTTTTCAAAACTGTACAGCTTTTCGAATTGCGCAGCTCAGGCATAGTTTCCTGATGACTTGATAACTTGATGACCTAGATATGTAATACAATTCAAACCTCGATAACACGACGAATACACAACAAAGACTTGCTGTATATAGAACCCTGCCTGTTCCGGAATCGGTTAGCGAAGTTTGACTGCGTATGTTGTTGATGACAAGAAACATAGTATACGTAAAATCTTAGCTACTAACCATAAGTGTAAAAATAATATAAAAAAAAAAAGCTATCTACGAGTACAGTCGAATCTCAGTAGCTCGAACACCGATGGCTCTTTCACCATGACTAATTCGAACTCGTTTTTGAGTCTCTACGAAATTCTTCAGATAGATCAAGAAAACAAATATTTAAGGAAGCTTTCTTATCTCATTATGAAATTGCATGTTGTGTGTACTCATTAGAATACACTCAACAAACTATTATTGTGTAGAAATTCGATAGATTTCCCAGAATTAGAGATATTTGTTTCCCGACCTGGCGCCATGATTAACCTTCATTAGCTCGAACTACCCATGGCTCGAACAATTTTTCATGGTCCCAAAGGTGTTCGAGCCATTGAAGTTCGACTGTATTTGTTTCCTTTTTGTTAATCACGGTAACAACATTATATTGTTTTCTCGGCAATTGCTGATAACAGTAATTTATTTATGATCGGGAAGAGATACTGTTTTAGGACAGGCAACTAGCGCATAATTGCTTTCCTCTTTTCTGAAGAAGGTTCTGCTCGAAACGGCAAGAATGTTCTGTCACAGGGAAGCAAATTCTTTCCCTTTAGAGCAGACGCATTTACCGGATGGACATTTTGTTTAATGTTCTGTCGTGTACCGTTTATAAAAGTATTTTTAACGACTGTGTACGTTTAAGGTATCTCTTGAGTTAAGTTCAGTGGATCAAGTTGCCACCTTTTTTGGGGAAAGGGCTGCTGACTCTGCTCACAGTATGTGCGTTTGTGACTGTACAAGTGTAAGTTTCTACCTTTCCCTTTGATGTTGAGGACTTGGTGTAATTCTGATAAAAACTGAAAATTTCCAAATAAAAAACTCTCTGATATTTTTCATCGGCGATGCGGTTCTAACGAGTACCCACAATCTATGTTTTTGAGCAAAAAAAAAAAATAATGATTACCCCTGTAAACCTTTGTTTTACTATATAAAAGTGGGGTTTAAGGGGGGGATGGAGGGAGGGGGGACGGTCAAAATTATATAGGCATGTTTTCGTGATGTGTTCACCTATTTATTTACTTTGATGTGCAGTTGACGAAAGAGGAAGTCGCAAATATATCCCAATTACAAAAATGGCGGTAAACTAACAAGTGTAACAAGTCCTCTTAAATACTAAACAGATCGAAATATACATATCATGACATAGAGCCCAAATAAAATAAATGCAATGGGATAAATACCATTTCCCTTTAGTAGATACAAGACGATTTCCGATGAACTCATACCCCACAGGTTACGCCCATCAAATCCCTGGTTATCAGTCTATTATATGCCTAGGATATAAACGACCGTCGTAATGACATCACGAACCTGAGTACCAATCCCCGTTAATTCTAATATTTACATGCTTTTTAAATGGTAAACCGGAAGATCTGTTTTCTTATTTAGAGACAATTTGAATCAAAACCTACGTTCTGTGAAACAATAAGTAAAATATCAATATTTTTTTCTCTTGTTGAATAAGCCTGTACATTAAACTGTATATCTGACGAAACCTGTAATGGAGAACGTAAATCAGTGACTAGTTTAGTCTGTTGCGGTATGACCTGGATTTCCGCATGACGGACGTTCTCACGAATGAGTACTTATCTGGCTAATCAATTCAAAAGTTTAGCCGCAGAAGGAAAAAAAATAGCCATATAGAATGTTATATGGCTAAACGAAATAACACTACAGCCACAGTAAATTTTAATCCCCGAAGTATCCATTTGCGTGAAAGCAAAAACGAATTAGATGTATAATTGCTGGGTGTATGTTAGGAAATGCATCCAAGAAACCCTCTTCAGTTTGCATGTTTTGTGACTAATGTTAAGTTTAAATCAAAAGATTATTAACATCACGAAAACACGTCTATATAATTTTGACCCCCTTAAACCCCACTTTTATATAGTAAAACTAGGGTTTACAGGGGTATACATTATTTTTCTTATTTCTGCTCAAAAACATAGATTGTGGGTACTCGTTAGAACCGCCTCGGCGAGGCGGTTCTAACGAGTACCCACAATCTATGTTTTGAGCAGAAATATGAAAAATATCAGAATTTTTATCTGAAAATTTTCATTTTTAGGTGGTAAAATTTTCAATATATTTGAATAGGCGTGTTTTCGTAATGTATGCACTAATACATGCAAATAATTCAAGAAAATTGTGGCTAATTTGCGTTTTTATATTATTTTTCTCATAAAAGTTTTCCATTATATTACAAATCCCTTTTTAAAGTGGACTTTGATATCCGAGAGAAATTCAATTCATAAACGTGTCTTGACCTTATCGTGCCAGTTTATAAACAAATGACTTCACTTCATTTTTTCCTCCGATGACTTCTGACAGCCAGAAGCATAAATTGTTGTATGATTGACATCTGTTATTTTATTTTTGTTCAACTTCAGTCAGCCTAGATGTATAAGGTTACTGATGAGTATGTACGTTATAAATATTTACCGATTCAGTATATCTCCCGAGTACTGATACTTCAAGATAATATAAATTTGAAATAGAAGCCTTTTGTAGTTTGCTTATATCATTTATTTATAGAGCTAAACGTCTATTAAAACGTCGATAGATATGCAGCCAGTTCACAATGTATCTATTATAATATGCATATTTTAGAAACCCAAGTAATTTGAGTTTGTGTCAGGAATTTTAAAAGACCTTCGGATAGCTGATCTTATTGTTGGATACAGCCTTTCTTTAGCTATTTCACCCCCCCCCCCGCCGCCCCCGGGGTTTCTGAAGTGGACTCTTCTGTATATGAACTTGGATACAGTAAAACCTCAATGGTTCGAACATTTTTGGGACCATGAAAATATATTCGAGACATGGGTAGTTCGAGCCACCGAGGGTTAATCATGGCGCCAGTTTAGGAAGAAAATTGTGATAATTTAAGGAAGTCCTTTTATTTTCTATACAATAATGGTATGTTGAGTGTACTCATTAGAATCGCCTCGATGATGCAATTCTAATGAGAAGACACAACAAACAATTTCATTATAAACTGAGAAAATTTCCCTAAATATTTGTTTTCTTGAGCTATCGGAAGAATTTCGTAAGGACTAAAAAAAAAACGAGTTCGAATTAGCCATAAATACGAGCCATCGGTATTCGAGCTTTTGAGGTTCGACTGTATATCCATTATTACAATCAACGGCACCAATAAACAATCAAGTATAGAATATCAAATAATATATATCCTGACGATCCGACACATTAGGAGCCGCAATATTTATAAAGGAAGCTTTAGTCTGCAGTGCTGCACATCGTACAAATGATCACTTCTGAAACAACAGTAGTGTTTCATTCATAACAAAGTGGTGTAAAACAAAGACCAGATCTACGTTCAGTACACAGCAAAGTGTTCGCGGATATTCGCAAATGTTTTTGAACTTTTCTTTCAATTAAGACAGCTTTCGGTGTACAGTAGCATGTGTCTTGAACTGTCTTTTGGCACAAACAAGATGGAGGCCTATGCAAATATACAGTTGACTCTCGTTATCTCGACCCCGCTTATCTCGAATAACCGCTTATCTCGAAGTGAAAATCTGGTCCCTGCCTTAACATGAGCTCTAACAACAGGTATAAAAAATATTGTGGAAAAGAGGAGAAATGCTTCTTAGGAGAAATTGCTCGTAAGGAGCATTTCTCCTCTTTTCCACAATATTTTCAATATATCTCCAACTTAAGAGTCCAACAGCATATATATTTGTTAAAAGTGATTGTTCGATTTATTTTTTCCTCAATTCTGCAAATCTGATATGTCGAGGTACGGATATCTCGAAGTATTTCAGAGAGTCCCTTGGAATTCGAGATAACGAGAGTCGACTGTAGTTTTTGTATGCTTGTTTGTAAAAAATACGAACAAGTTTGTTATTTATTCGACACTGATTACTCGATACTATATAAAACTGATAATTAGTGATACAATTTATTCGATCTAACATCAAAGCTCGTCGGTGAGAGTAACGGATACTCTCTTATTTGCGGTCAGATATTACAGATAGTTTCACCATGCATGGTTTTGTTGTTTGTCTTCTTTTGGTGTCAAAAAATAATTCTTCAGCATTAAACTTCTTTATGAATTTGCTCCACTGTATTGCACAAAATGGCCAAGTTCATCCGCGATATCTGGTCAGTCATCGTTGTCTACACGAGGAGACTTTGCAATTTTGGCTATCCAAATGCACCCGGTGAAGATTCAGATCAGACTGCGCGAATGCGCAGGCTGATCTGAATCTTCGCTGGGCGCACGTATCCAAATATATGTTTTTCTGACATCCTGCTCATTTTGTCCATATAAGAATATGCATGCATTTGGCTTTCCATCCTGGGAGTAGCATTACTCACATAATGCATGTGCATAACATGCGTAAGATAAATATTTACAATAAAGGGATATTAATGAAATAGTTTGCTTCTTTAACATAAGGGCTGCTCTTAAAGGAAAGAACTTTCTCCCAGAAGGAGCTAATTCTTTCCTTTCAGAGTTGCCCCTATTATGGCTGCGATTCTAGGCATACTTTGTTAAGGTTTGTTTTCTGAGTGAGAGTATAAATAATTCCGTTCCAGCTACGCCACTGCATGTACATAAGTTTTGCAATAGTATCCACTTGATGACTTTAAAATCAATTTAGGGTGACTAATTTAATTTAATCAGTATAACTAAAACGATAATAAACTTCATTATTTTATTATAATCAACCTGGACATGACGTGTTTCAATTTATAGTAGGAAGTAGAAAGATTCTCTTTAGACTATACCAATATTACAAACACTTTCTGTAGGTAGGCAAAACGTCGTCAGGTGGACAGCGAAGTCTCTGATCAACATCTGCATTCGCGCGCCCGTGTCTTCGCTGGGCGCACATGCAGTATTGTAGGAAATGCTGTGTCCCGGCTCATTCAGTGACTGTTTTGTTGTACGTAAGCTAACTTCAGTTTTAGCACATTTTGCCAATATGTGTATTCAGCAATATATGCTATATAATTAGGACATGGCACAATTACGAAAGACAGCCCTACCGTGGCACCAAAGGAAGGAGAGATGAGGAACAAATATGAACACCACAAACGCCACATACGATATCACAGATGCACAAAGAAAGTCGAACTGTAACAGAGGAACGTCTTGGAACTGTCAGTAGGACAACTACTGGGTGGGGGAGGGGTGGTGTGGATTAAACTAGTTTTACTCGCGCGAAACCCTGCCTTTAATTCTGATGCAGTTCCAAATTACAGATATACGTTCGGTCCACACAGGGTTCCTCAACCTCATCTGTAAAATATCACAGTGACACACACATAATCACAAACACTATGGTGAAACAAAGCAAAGGGCCCAATAGCGATCTGAAACCAGAACACAAGAAACCCACAATTAGGACCACACTAAGCCCAATCAGGGACATTGATGAACCGGCACCGACCATCTGAAGGAGACTGAGGATTGAGGAGGGAGCCGTCGCTTAGTCCGAAGACCGACACACCGTCGTGCAATTAAAGAGGGAAGCAAAGCTATCAACCATAAATGGGTTGACAACCATGCATGCTGTTTGCCGCAGCATATCCATGTTATAACCTAACTTTTTATAGCGAAACCTTTTTTATATCGTACAGAAAAATCCGTTTTGCCAACAATCTTTCTGAATTTATAAACTAAGTAACTTAATTTATACAAGAGCTACATTTAGACAGTAATTCTCTGTAGCATCTAACTTCTGTCAACGATTCTCAAACACAGGTGGACTGAAGGTATGTAGGAGTATATTTGTCTCATCGTTTAGCTAAAACAACACATTCTCAATCGGAATCACCTCTTTGTCGCTGGTTTTGATACTAAAAAAAGATAAGAATAACTGCGATATGTATATAACGATTTTTAAGGCAGTCATTTTGACAGAATTAAGGAACTCAAAAAGGATAGAAAAGAAGAAGGGGAAAACATGCATATTAAACAGACAAATTAACATTACGAAAACACGCCTATTCAAATATGTTGACAATTTCACCTCCAAACCTGAAACTTTTTAGATAAAAAACTCTAATATTTTGCATATTTCTGTTCAAAACATAGATTGTGGGTACTCGTTAGAACCGCCTCTGCGAGGCGGTTCTAACGAGTACCCACAATCTATGTTATTGAGCAGAAATAAGAAAAATAATGTAAACCCCTGTTAACCCCAGTTTTACTATATCAAGGTGGGGTTTAAGGGGGTCAAAATTATATAGGCGTGTTTTCGTGATGATCTGATTCGGGGTTCATAAAAAATATAAATGGCATTCGAAAGACTTATATGCAAATGACGTTTTGTATTTAAAATCACAGCTGGTTGCACCATCTATTTGTTCATTTCCTATCAAACCTGCTGTAGTCTTAATCCATCTGTCCAGCGTGCAATGATAGCACCCTCATCAATTATATCAACTCAGATGACCATTATTATGACGTCTAAAATGTCAAAGGGTGTCTTTATTAGCTGACACCTTAATTGTGCGGGTCATTATCTCAAAGAATATTGTCAATATACAAGCCTTTCCATTTAAGGGGAATAAATACACAAATATGCCAAGCAGTCACTTTATCATATTTAAATCATAAATTCCTAAAACAGGGATGGTTTTGACACTAAGATATAAACTCAGTAATATAGACTCAGTAATATTGAGTCTGTTCATGAATGGTATGAATAGTACTTTAGTGCATAACCTTCTCGACCTTCCTACCCCGTGGTCGAGCGATATTCTGTTTTGAAATAGGTCCAAATCCAAAATTATGTACATAATTATGTGTCATACTGATATCAGTTAACCCATTTTCGCCTGACGTGCCATAATAGGTACTGACAAACAGTGTAGACCCAGACCAGACGTCGCCGAACGCGGCGTCTGGTTAGGATCTACACTGCTTGCATTTAATATAGAAATTTCTGCAAAAGATCGTGACAATGAAAACTAACCAGACACTCCTTATATAAATCATAGACCTGTCCAAGAGTTATGATAGAAACGTCCACTCGGCATAAATGGGTTAACGAAGCTATTTGCCGGAAATACTGAAGTTATGTGACTAAGCTTTTAATCCGTTTCTTCCGTGGCCATTTGCAGCAAAAGGGGTGTCTGGTTAATTTTTGTTACTACCCTCTTTTTTTTTTTTTTTTTAGAAATCCATGTATTTAATACAAACAGTGTAGACTCTTATAAGACGCCGCTGGATTAAAAATAACGAAAAAAATATATAATGGTAATAGTAATAAGACAAAAATCGAATGGGAGACATTTAGTCTTCAGTGTATCCTTTTCACCTCTTCGTGCCAGCCTTAGTTGTACTCTCTTCTAATAATTAACCCTTTTGGCCCTGCAGACCAAACCAGATACCTTTTCAAACAGTGTAGATCCTGGCAAGACGGCTCTTAATGAGCCACAATAAGCCTTCTAATCAGACTCTACTATGTTTGCCATCCAATATTCTCTTTTTGAATATTATCCCCATTCGCAAAGTGGGAGCGTCCACATTTAAAAATGATATTTTCCATTTCAGAAACTCAGTGATGAAAGAGTTAATAAACCAGCACATCCTATCGCAGGTTCCAGTAGGCAATAATTGAACTACAGAACCACGCGTAGCTGTTTTAAAGTCTGCATATTATTGCGCGATTATGCAAACCAAATCAACCCTACATATTTGCAATGCCATGCGGTCAAACTATTAAATTTAATTATAATAAATACCGAAAGGAGGGGTAATTTGGACGCAAAATACATATAAACTAGGAACAGTGTTGTCTGAGAAAACAGATATACCTACCGCGAATGTTCATTTTTTTCTACTGCTCTGACCTTGAAAATTGGGTAAAGGTTCCCAAAATTTAATCAGCTTTCTGTTGTTTCCCAATTATATATTTATGAAAATGTGGTAAGAATCCAAACACTGGTTCAAAAGATATTGTGCAGACAAGAAAGTGTCACAGAATTTTCAGTTTTTCTACTGCTGTGACCTTGAAAATTAGGTCAAGGTCACTTAAATCTATTTTGCTCTTTGTTATGTCCCAATTATATATCCATGCAAATTTTGTAAGAATCCAGCAAATGATTCACATGAAATTGTGCAGACAAGAAAGTATGACGCCGAAGCCAACACCAACGTCGACGCCAACGCGACGCCAACGGGATCCCGCACAAAAATCAATTTGTTTCCCTCACCGGAGGTGGGGAACATGGATAAACGAAAATAGCACTCGGTTATATTGAGTCTATTCATGAACAGTACAATAACTTGCAACACTGCTCGTCCTCCCAAGTGAGCAGTATTAGACATGTTTGCTTTTCCTAGCCTATCTTTAAGTTTCTGGCAGAACTACTTTCTAAGCAGCGCCAATTTCAGGTGTTGCAAACTGTATCAGAGAACCTGATAAGTCAGTTAAGCTTGTTAACACAAGATTATAAAAGACTGTTATATCATTGCAACTGAATGATAAAAAGCTTAAACATAGCAGATTATAAAAGCAATACTCGCGCTCTTAATTAATAAGTCTCAACGGATGAAGAAATATGACAGATATCTCCTTTATTCATAGATATAATAATTAAACAGGTACCATAAGAGATAAAAACTAAGGTATTCTAAGCACTGATCAAAGTGACTCATTTTCGAAGCAGTGCAAAGCGCATTCGAAGTCGAATGTTAGAATACTTTCAACGCATTCATTACATATTTTGTCTTATCCACTAAATACATAATCTGGTTATTAGACATTTATACGTGCAAAGCAAAGTGGGCCTGAAAGGCCCATGTACGAAGCACGCCTATAGACAAAAAGTAGCATTTATAAAAGTGCATTCAAATGTCAAGTTATAGCTGACAAAACAAACTGTAAAAAAAAAAAAAAAAAAAAAAAAAAAGAAAGTTGGACACTATGACGCCTTGCGTAAACAATGGGTTAATTCAGCATCGATTCCGAGTTCTGATTGACGCTTGATACGAGTAAAGATGGAACACAAGAGTTTGCCTACATATCTCTTCTCCATATTTCGAGAGTGGAATAAAATCTGTTTACTTCGCATTTAAATTAATATAAACATTTTTTAAAGTCCAAATTTCAAAATTAGAAACCAAATGAAACGAAACCTAACCGAAATTACATCGTACTGAAAATAAATAAATAAATAAATAAATGTAAATGCGAATGAATATACGCGCGGTCTTTTGTCTGTGGCCAACCGGACCGGCCTCAGCCAATCAACGCGCTGGATTTATGCAATCGTCAGAGAATTTCACATGATTCCTGGGCTAGGTAAATATGATGTCTGTAGACGGGTTGCTAATCACGCTTCCAGGTAGTGCTTATTTCATATTATTATATAATAAGTAAATGATTTAACCTATTGAAGACTGAAGACCCCTAAAAGGATAACTGGCAAACAGTACAAACTCAGATCAGACGCCACATTCTGCGGCGTCTGATCAGGGTCTCTACTGTTTGCTAATAGATCAACCTTTTTTTCTTTAAGATTATCTATACCATATAGCTTGGCATACCTAAAATCGAAAATGGACTCTTCCAATATATAGTGTGGGAGAGTTTATTCAGTTTCAATGGGCTAATAGCATTTAATAGGTTTGAAACACGCACATATATTCAAAATAAAGATTTTGTAATAATCATTGGAGCCATAATGTCGGAAACCGTACATTTGCATATGTGCGCCGAGCGACGATTCAGATCAGCCTGTGCATTCGTGCGATATTATAGAAACTTTATGTGGCGCATTTTTATAGCCAAGGAAGCAAAGGTTCTTCATGCGGAAAACGAAATCTGATCAGACTGTGCAAATGCGCAGTATAATTTGATTTTTTGTCAGACGCACATGTCAGATGGTACGTTGTCTCACGTTGCGGCTCAGTGAAATTATTGATTTGGCGAACTGGGCCCAGTTATTCAAAGCGTCGTTAGCTTAACGAGATCGTTACGGGTCATTTCGTTAACTGTTTTAGTGGATTCAATACACAATATTCTGATATTTTTGCTGAAAAAATGTGAGTAGCTGCAAAAGCTACTCACATTTTTCAGCAAAAAATTTCAGCATATATGCGTATCACCCGATGTAAATTTAACGAATCGTTAACTAATGACATCGCTAGCTTTGAACAACTGGGCCCAGGTTGTTAAATTAAATGTAATATCCCTTTTTAAATGCATAATCTGAAATTGCTGTGTGTGCTGTTTGTGTTTTATTTGCGGACACTGCAATGTAATTCAGGTTGTCCTGTGTCCTTATCATCTACTTCTTGCGCTTCGCGGAATACACTAGTAGATGATCCTTCCCATTCGTGTATATATATATATGTAACGTTGAATTCATAGCGACTGATAACCGTGACTTATGAATCCATGCATTCAGATTGTCTAACTTCAGAAACGCATTACTATATAAATTGATGACGATATTACCTAATGTATACAGTGCCAACTAAACCAAATCTAATAAAGTTGAAATGATACATGTAATAGAAGTTAACAGGACGCAACACGCATGTAACTTTCCGATTATTTCATTGTGTACAATATAAATGAATTTATCCGAGAGAGGCCACAATCACGAATCACACATCCTTGCTTTAAACAATAGTATATGATTCATTTAGTCACATACACAGAATGAACACATATACAATAATAGGGTCAGAAAACAAGCGTAACGCTTATATATGAGCCTGCGCACGACAAAACTCACGGTAAGATTTGTGCGTCCAGCAAAGACTCATATCAGCCTGCGCATCCGCACAATCTGATCAGAGTCTTCGCTGACCGCATGTGTCTTCTACAGCCTACGGTCTATCCAAAGAGGGATGACCAAGAACCCTCGCTATACTGAGTGAATGTACAGGCTGATCTGAGTCTTTGCTAGTCACACAGGCCTTACTATAGGCTTTGTCGTGCGTTGGCTCATTCTCCTGGGTACAACCTTACTGAGATACTAAAAGAAGATCAAACAATGACGAGATAGAACGGTACAAAAATACCAGTTGCAATAACTGACATACAAACCAAGATGAACTGCAAGAGAGGAAACGCCTTAGTACTGTCAGTAGTTTCAACTTCATCTCGCCAGTTGTTCAGATATCATCATCAGGTCTGTCATGAACAATGTGTGATGCAATCTTCAGTGTACAGGTTTTGTTTATCATCGCTTTGCAAACGTGTGAGGGTATGGTCAAATACGACCGACGAACCAACAACCGACTGTCACAAAACCGTTATCCGATACCTTGGTTATCCGATGCCTAGACCAGAATATCCTTGGGACTGAGGTTACATGTAATTATGACGCCAGGTCAGGCAGCAAATAGCGATAACTTAGGGAAATCGTTTCGATTTTCTGCACAATGATTACATGTTGAGCGTACTAATTAGAATCGCCTCATTGAGGCGATTCTAATGAGTACGCACAACATATAATTAATTTCATAATGAAAAAAAAATCATAGGGACTCGAACACGATTTCGAATTAGCCATGGTATACGAATCATCGGTATTCGAGCTACTGAGGTCCGACTGTGTCTCTCTTAGTTTTGTGTCAGCACATAGAAGCATGTGGCAGCGATTATTATCATGTACACGTTTGATATTTTCTTGACTATACCACTACATATAAAGCCTTCATGTGAAGCTAATGCCTAAACGCACGCCATTTTATGTCTGTTATTTGGTTTAAACCGAATGCACAAAACTATATTTTCTTGTGTCTCTTCTAAACTAGTATCTGCTTATCGTTCATATTTTTTTTTTGACATATACATCATATCTATTTCAGCTTTGGAAACATGTTGCGCTTGCTGTTGATTTCAGTCAGCGGGGTATTCTCTACCTGTCAATCATATGCTGATAGTACGTTGCGAACGTTTCATGCAAAAAACCTTTCTGCATTTTTTTGTTTCATTCTTTGCCATCCGATACCCTTCAAGTTTAAATATGTGTTTTGGAGGAAGCTGTTTTTTGTATAACAAAATTGCTTCCGTGTGTTAACATAAACTAAATACAGCGGGTGCTAAATGAACAAGAGCTAGAAAGTTATAGTGGTTTAAGCCGTTAAAATATACTTCTGACAATACGCGACCAGAGAAGAGTCACGCAAGTCAGTTGCGCATATATATATATATATATATATATATATATATATATATATATATATATATATATATATATATATATATATATATAATATATATATATATATATATATATATATATATATATATATCCATGATAGGGTTTCGAGCGAGTAGAGTAGAAAAGGTTTAAGCTCTCAACCCCACCCCCAACCCGAGATTTTTTTTCTACTGACCGTTCTAAGGCGGTTTCTCTGTTACACTTCTATTTTATTTGTGTGTCGATGGTTTCAACCGTGTCGTTTGTTTAGTCTTTATTTCTCTCTCATTTCTTCTTCTGTTGTTTCCTCGGGAAGGCTCTCCTTTTAGAGTGTGGCAGTTCCTGGGTATATTCACTTATAGTTGTGTTTTCCCTAATTATCCTATAATCTATGTCTTAGTACGCAGTGTACTATTTGCTGTTCCGACTTGCTATGAAATATATGACTA
This sequence comes from Anodontia alba, assembly GCA_964016985.1. NCBI lineage: Eukaryota > Metazoa > Mollusca > Bivalvia > Lucinida > Lucinidae > Anodontia > Anodontia alba. The sequence continues at coordinate 25,982,180 of OZ024831.1, forward strand.
CAACCAAGTAAGCATTATACATAAATCTATAGCGGACCGTTATGGGCCCGTCAGGGTAGCTGACGGGCCGATAACGGCCCGCTATAGATTTATGTAGAATGCTAGCTGGGTTATACTCCATGCGTTAAATGTGGTAATGACACAAGCTCTGAGGGGGTCGGGCGGGCTGCGCCAACATTTCTTCGCCTAATCTTTTTCCACATGGTACGGTTGGTTGTCTTGTGATTTGGTTTTTTTTTTATCATTTTCGGTAGGAGTGTTACTGTGGCATATTTTTTATGGAACCTACTCAAATTATTACAATTTCCTTTGATATAAATATTATACTTGGAAATGCAATTACGGGTGAATCAATGCATTATTAATTCAATTTATGTAACATTTTGTTTCATAGAAACCAGGTGAGATTAATGCATTCTTACCGAAATTAGTTAGAATAACCCAAAGGCTTCAAATATATATCTTAGTGTGATAAAAACGCTAGCCAGTGCATCATATTGTATAAATTGTTCCGCGTCATAAGAAATTAGCCACATGATATATGTGAATTCATACGTTTGACAAAGTCTTTACAAAAACGAAAGTTACAAAAGTCGCACAAAAGGTGACTGCACTTACAGAATACAGCACTTCGTAGGCAGCGAATATGGATTTAATAGCCGCAAAACACATTTATATCACCGCAAAACAACGCCTGCTCGAAAGCTGAACAAGATACGAAGAGGATCTATAACAGAAATGTCGCTTTGAACCTGTAATGGTTTTTTTTTTTTTTTTTTTTTTTTTTTTTTGACATTCTTCAAAAATACCAAATGTTGCGAAAAGTTGTCTTCGAGGCATGTCCAGATAGAGAAACTCCGCTAGACTGCGCATCAGTGTCTTCGCAGTCTGTATGCTGGAATATACAGACTGATCCTGGCTTTCCCTGTTCGAATATTCAAAAGATTGTAGTTTGCTTAGCGCGCCTCATGTTCAGTGAATCCTTGTTACACGACATAATTTGTTCTCAAATATGTTGCCATAAAGGCATTAAAATGAATTTGCTCTTGTAAAGACTCCTTAGTGAGGAGAATGCTGTTGAAGAAATGCTATTTTTTATTCTTATTTCCTAATAGAACATCTGTTTTGGATATTTGCGATTCTAACAAATATCCAAAACCATATGTTTTTTGAGGCGATTCTAACAACTGTCGAAAACATATGTATCTTGTTGTATTTAATTCGCCGGAGGCGATTTTAACAACTGTCGAAAACATATGTATCTTGTTGTATTAAATACAATGTTCTTGCATAAGTTTTGATTAACAGTCACCTCTTGTGCGAAGGTTCGATGCCAGTCATATTATCATTATAATGAATTTTGTCTTGGTATCCAATGTCGGCATAAAGAGGGTTGACTGTAGTTTTACACCGGCATACAAAGGGTCCGAGGCTGTATATAGTTTTTGTCTATAAACTATACATTTGTATTTTCGTCACTGACATCACTCTGGAACTACCGCATCTAAGATCTTGATATTTGGTTCAAATGCTGGATTTAACACGTTGAATTGCGGGAAAGAGAACGAACTGGTCTGCTCCTGCTTATTTGCGTCATTTTACTTGTCTTTTTATTCTTTTTCTCGCCTGTTGATGGACTGGCGCCGGTCGCGGATATTTGTGGCTTTTTCTCTTACCTTTTTGTCTAGTTTATATATAAACAGTGACCAGCGTATATGAGGTATGAGGAATGAACAGTGCATGTTTTCAATATTCTGCATGAACAGACTCAATAAATCCAAGTCTGTTTAAATGACTTTCTTTTTCACTTTTGTTAGCTCACCTGATCGCTCAGTATCCGCCGTCCGTCGTGCGGCTTCAACAGTTTGTTTTAAAAGACTACTCCTTCTACACCCTTAGGTCAATTAACTAGAAACTTGGTTGGAAGTATATGGGCAACTTGTAGATCAAATATAGCTTAAATAGTTCCGATAGGAAATCCACGAAGGCTGCCATGGCTGCCATCTTGAAAATATATTTTGCGCTTCTTCTCCTCAGCCGAAATTACAAATGACTCTAAACTTGGCAGGCATATCAGGGCAACTTGTACATCAAAATTAACTAAATTCGTTTCGATCGGAAAACAAAGATGACCGCTATGGCCGCCATCTTGAAAATCTATTTTGCGCTTCTTCTCCTAAGCTGAAAGGCCAATTGAATCGAAACTTGGTTAGAATTATCGGGACAACTTGTAGATAAAAAAATAGCTAAAATCGTTCCGCGATCGGAAAACAAAGACGCAAGTAGTAAAACTGACGCCTTATTGGAAAAAAAAAAAAAATATTTTGCGCTTCTTCTCCTGAAACGAAAAGCTAATTCATTCTAAACTTGGTAGAAAGATTCGGGACGACTTGTAGAACAAAAATAGCGAACATCGTTCCGATCGGAAATCAAGGATGGCCCTCACTGCCGCCATCTTGAAAATCTATTTCGAAATACACCTCCTTAACGGAAATGCCAATTGACTCTAAACTTGGTAAAAAGTATCGGGGCAACTTGCAGATAAAAAATAGCTAAAATCTATCCGATCAGAAATCCAAGACGGTCGCCATGGTCGCCATCTTGAACATCTATTTTGCCCTTTTTCTCCTAAATTGAAAGGCCAATTGACCGAAACCTGATAGGAAGAACTGAGACAACTTGTAGACCAAAAATAGCTAAAATCGTTCGGATCAGAAATCCAAGACGGCCGTCATGGCCACCATCTTGAAAATATATTTTGAGTTTCGTCTTTTGAACCGAAGACCAACTGACTGGAAACTTGGTAGAAGTATCAAGGCAACTTGCAGATCAAAAGTATCTAAAATTATTCCGATCCGAAATCTAAGATGGCCGCCATGGCGCCCAACTTAAAATTATATATTTTGCGCTTCTTCCCCTGAACCGAAAGGTCAATTGACTCGAAAGTTGGTAGGCAGTATCGGGACAACATGTAGATAAAAACTGATAAAATTATTTCGACTGGAAATCCAAGATGGCCGCCTTAGCCGCCATGTTGAAAATACTTCTTAATGGAAAAGCAATTGACTTGAATATTTGGGGTAATTTGTAGAGCAAAATCAGCTAAAATAGTTCCGATTGAAATCCAAGATGGCCAATAAAATCGAAACTGCATTGGAAGTCACAAAGGACAGCCCTGGGGTAAAAAATGCCCCACAAAGGGGTTACTTATCTGGTACACCGGTGTGCGATACAGGGTCATATTGGTTCTCTTGTTTTTTTTTTTTGTTTGTTTTTTTTTTGTGGGGTGTGGGGGGGGGGGGGGTATTTTTTAAATGGTCCTTACTTCGGTAATTTGAATTCACGCCGGCGTTCGTTAAGTGCTTGTTTTGAGACCGTAAAACGTCGTCTGTAGTTAGAAGTAGGGCTGAAATTTTGGAACGATCTTGTCATTTGGGCTCGTATAGTATATACGAAAATAATATTCCACCCAAAACGGATAGGGAGCGAGACGATGTTGTATTGTTTTCATTACTAATGAACAGATTCAATCAAACCAAAGTTTTTTTTTGTTGTTGTTGTTGTTTTTCTGTCTTGGACTTGTTATGTAGATACAAACGATACCAACTACTCGATATTAGGTAGGCTGTGCAGTGACTCATGCTTGTCTGTCTTTTTTGTTATTCACATATATCATTCGAATATTTTGTTTCTCATTGTTAGGCTCAAACTGCATCAAGGTTACAACGACAATGCCGTTAGCACGCATATGCCACGCCGATCAAGTGAGAGCCGGGACAGCAGTTTCTAAAATATTGTATATGCGCCCAGCTTAGACTCAGATCATCCTTCGCATCCGCGCAGCCTGACATGAGTCTTCGTATTGCAGTCTGTGGGCAGCCAAATTCCATAGTGTCTTTGCTTGGCAAGTCTACAATCTTGAAGGAAGTTCTCTGTCCCGACTCATATATGAGTAATCTTAGTTGCCCATTTTCCAGATCAGTATGTTAACACATCCATGGAAAGTCTATACGTCTTAGCTATAGCTCCAGATAAGACACGTTTTAACCACAAATTATTAATATGTTTTATGGAAAAAAAAATGAAAAAAAAAAAAAAAAATGATTGATTTTTTTTTTCCATTTTTCCATAAAAGTATATGCTGTGAGTACCCATTAGAAGCGCCTCGACGATAAACTTCTGATGAGAGTATTCACAGCATATGCTCTTTTTTTCGTGTATAGACAATTGAAAAAGTATTTATTTTTATAAGCTGCTTATCTCCTATTACATCCCGAAAACATGCCTATATAAATTTGACCCCCTTAAACCCCAATTTTATATAGTAAAACTGGGGTTTACAGGGGTATGCATTATTTTTCTTATTTCTGCTCAAAAAATAGATTGTGAGTACTCGTAAGAACCACCGCGCCGAGGCGGTTCTAACGAGTACCCACAATCTATGTTTTGAGCAGAAATATGAAAAAAATATCATAGCTTTTATCTGAAAATTTTAAGATTTTGGAGATTAAATTTTCTATATATTTGAATAGGCCTGTTTTCGTAATGATGTAAGCCATGGCAGTTGCATCATATAATATGGACAACGAGGAAGGTTTTGGCTATTAAGTACATTAAGACCGCTTTATGATGTAAAGAAAGTTGCTAGTAGTAGCAAAAAAAAAAAAAAAAAAAATCTGAAAATCTTGTTTATAAAATGTAGAATTCTGACCCCCGTCCCCCTTCCACCCACCTGCACTCTCCCTATAATGTATACTAATACATTCACTTTGATCCCTGTTTTCATACATTACGAAAACACGCCTATTCAAATATATAGAAAATTTTATCTCCAAAAAACTGAAAGTTTTCAGATAAAAACATTCTGATATTTTTCATATTTCTGCTCAAAACATAGATTGTGGGTACTCGTTAGAACCGCCTCGCCGAGGCGGTTCTAACGAGTACCCTAAATCTATGTTTTGAGCAGAAATAAGAAAAATAATGTATACCCCTGTAAACCCCAGTTTTACTATATAAAAGTGGGGTTTAAGGGGGTCAAAATTATATAGGTATGTTTTCGTGATGATATATTACTGGAGAACATGAAGTTACACATTACATAGACGTGTTTCAATAACGTAAGCACTATATCTATATTGATTCGCGACTACAAGGGTCCGTTTACTCGGCTGCTGATAGAATTCAAGGACAATAACGTTATTCTCTGCGTCTGCAACTTAACATGTGTTTCCATTTCTTTTTTTCGCAGCTTCTTAGCGTCATACATCTTAAATGTTTTATTATCTGTCTTTAAATTTGACCAGTGATGTGGCGATTGATATATAAAAGGAACAAGTGACATCGCAGATTAATGTACATGACTTATATGATCAAGGATTCATTATCAGTACTGCTTCCTAGGTGTTGATTAGAGGTACCTACCTACCTGTTCGGTTCCAGGTATAGCTCAGAAAGGTGGAACTTGCCTTTGTGTCCATAAAGGTTGCCTTTGGAAACAAAGAACACACAAAAGAACGAAAATCGGAGACCTGGCCTTATTAAGTCACTTCATATGCATAAGACTTAAGCAGTATTCTATTTTCAAAGCAACCAGAATGGGCTCAATGATCCAAAGGGAGAATAAGAAAGCCGACTAACTGACCCTTATTTATAATTTACGCTGGTCTGATTTTTTTTTTTTTTTTTTTTTTTTTTTTTTTTTTTTTTTGCTTTTACCTGGAATACAAAACGCTGTCCGGGCGCATCCTTTGGATAACCATGTAGCAATGCGGAATCTAAATTCAATTTACTGATATTCTTCTATTTTCAACACGTATCTGGTATACATACTGAATTGTAATATGCATAAAACTTAAATGCATCTAGATACATATACAAATCCAAAGCCAGTAAAGGAAATCAAATGCTTGTAGATTAAACCGTTGCTTATGTCCATGCCTTATTAATAAAGCGAGTAGAAACATACCGCTGGTTTAAGGTCAAGGAGCTTGGTGCCCGACTTGTTCTCTAGTAGCCGAGGCTTCGAATCACTCTCCAGTTGGGAATGCAATGACCTCAACTATTCGTAAACGCAGTTATGCTTGAAGTTTAATAACAGCAAACCGCACACAGATCATATGCATCTCTAGGCTTTATAGAATGTTTGTCCATACATTGCAGTTTTAAAGCTATCACAGTGTGCCAACTCCACCGAGCATTTTTTTTTAGAAACAGATGTTAAAACAAAATAAAGTCAAGGAAGAACTTAGCTGCTACCTTTTCGACGAACTGGGTCCCGGAAGCATACGTTTTGCTGATTTTCTTTCGTCCCAGAGTTTCTAAAGTAGACTATTCCGTTTTTTTTTTGTTTTTTTTTTTTTTTTTTTTTTTTAATTTGGATGAGTCAGTTGTCTCACATGGGGATGTTAGGGGAAAACGAAAATAGAACGACAACATAAATACACTAGTGAACAAGTTTCCAAGAAAATACACAATCACAGAACACAGCCTGCCAATGGCACCAAGAGGAAAAGTAAATAAACTACAACATACATCATACATGTTACAAATGTGCCGTCTCCTAAGGATTAACGTTGTAAGTAAGGCATATTGTCTGGTCTATGGAGTTGAAAGTGCTAAATCAAAATTTGGAGAGAAACAATTTGTACACAATTCCAGTATAATGTACTCTAGTAGAATTGCAAAGATAATGCTGACCCGCACTCCCGGTCGAGAATGCATTTTAGAAACTGTTGCCACCTAAACAGCTGAGTTTCGTGCAAATGCACTTTTGTCAGTGCGCGTCAAGATGACGTTCTTATATAGGGTAGGTAAGAGGCTAGATTGTCCTAGGAAAATACAATTCAACGCATGCAGCAAGTTCCTGGAAATATTATACTCTCGCGAAACGTATACGATCTATTCTATCATAAATTCTGTATTTTTGTGTCGTTAGACTGACACGCACCTGATGTTTCGCTCCATTTACATTTACATGAATCGGCCCGGAATAAAAAAAAAAAAAAAAAAAAAAAAAAAAACACACAAAAAAAAAACATCATTAGCAATTAGTTAAGTAATTAGGATCGGTTTTCGTCGATCTTAATGAATTTGGAAACTCATGTAAACAAATGATTTTCTCAATCCATCACGAAAACATGCCTATATAAATTTGACCCCCTCGCCCCCCCCCCCCACCCCCCACACACACACACTCACCCCCTTAAACCCCACTTTTATATAGTAAAGCTGGGGTTTACAGGGGTATACATTATTTTCTTATTTCTGATCAAAAACATAGATTGTGGGTACTCGTTAGAACCGCCTCGGTTCTAACGAGTACCCACAATCTATGTTTTGAACAGAAATATGAAAAATATCAGAGTTTTTTATCTGAAAATTTTCAGCTTTTGGAGGTGAAATTTTCTGTATATTTGAATAGGCGTGTTTGCGTAATAAATTGTATAATTAACCGACATAACTGTAGCCAAAGCATGAGGTTGGACACATACGGGTAAAAGTTTACTCCCGAACGTCGGTGTTCATTAATATTCGTATAATAATACCATATAAAATCTATGTAACGTATTACGGACAGTTCTATGAAGTTCACCAAGTTGTGGATAAGAGTGTCACGTGCTTTTGCGTTACCTAAAGCATGAAAAATTTCAAAAGAATCACAGAAGAATTTATTGCAAATAAATAATATCATGCAATGATAGTATGACTTTAAACATTTAGTATATTTTAACGAATTGATGCTATAGTCGATTCAAGTTTTCTAAATAGTCGAAACAAATTGGACGAGAGAAATAGTTTGAAGATTCGATTTCCTTAATACCGTTTCAAACAATTGGTGTACTTTAAACACTTTTGTGAGTCAGTCAGCATTTGCACCTACTTGAACTTTTTTAATTGTTGTAAAGTTGTAAAAAAGATTTTATATCAATGCGCTTTCGATTCTTTCCGGTTAAATTCTTGAGATGAAAGATACACGGGCTGAATGATTATCTTCAAATAAAGTTTATCTTGGGGTTATTCAGGATTATTTCGTTTGGCTTTAAAAATTTGAATTTAATTGAAGGCACGTGGAAGACATCTTGAGTTATCCCTTTAGCAGGTTTGGAAGAAAAAGGTGAAAACATAGTCCGGAAAATTCAATCTTCTTCAACTCAATGAAGTGTACAGAATGAATGTAAATTTCTCCAGTGAATGAAGCGAGGAAGAAAATTTAGAATATTAGAATCAAGAGCCTGACATGATGATGATAGATGAGCCACGTCGTTTTATTGGTCGACAGCCTGTAAAGTATGGGCCACTTAATTAACCCGTTTGGAGACACTTCATCGGAGAAGCGCGTTGCACAATATTGTGTCGATGTCACGCGTAGTGATCCGGAGTGATTTGCCCGACACCGGAAAACACTACGCCTAATTAGAGCAAACCGGAGGAAAATAATATGATCCATGATTCTTTAGGAAAATATTCTAGCAATAGTCGAAGGCAGAAGTTCTTTTGTGTTGTTTGGAAAAGATATCCTGTATCATTTGAATGCCGAAGAAACGTCAGATGTAAAATTTTTGATAATGACGAATCATCGGAAATTCTCATCGGTAGCAGCAGTGATTTCCATAATCAATGAAAAATGTAAATAGAATCTTAGACATGTAATATGTTATCAGGGAAATATGATCTAAGTTCAAAATAAGAAGCTTTACTTTATGCAAAAGATTTATGATTGTTAGCTTTACATTCTAATAGATATATTGGCAAATGTATTTCAATCTTGGATTGGGAAACGGCCTTCGCTTTTGTGGCCTTTCGGGCGCCATTGCATGCAAGAAAACAAAACCGAGTCATACGGGTGCAGTTTGTCTGAACACATCCCAGCTAACCGAGCACTCGAATACGAAACCATGCATTCAATAATTGCTGTCATACTAAACACTGTATTACTTCTAATATGGGGTTCAGAGGCCAACTGAATTATTGTCCGAAACTGTTCCAGCGATAACGTGTCGCTGTCGAAAAAGTTCCCTTTTCTATTGCTGGTCAGCAAAAGTCAAATACATACTTCATATAAACCTAAATAGTATTCGCACTAGACTGCTATAAAGGTTATAATATACAATCGTTCTACAGAAACAATATATGTTCACGGAAATCTTATCTGAGGCATTTTTAAAGAAGCAAAATGTACGCAAAGCTCCGTTGTTTTCCATCTCTATTAGAAAACGTTTTAGAGGTACATACGTATTCAATGTTTTTTTGGTTGTGTGTGTGTGTGTGTGTGTGTGTGTGTGTGTGTGTGTGTATTAACCCTTTCAGCCTGGTAGACCAAACAAATACCTGTGAAAACAATGTAGATCTAGATAAGACGGCTCTAGCCCTCATCAGGATTTACACTATTTGCCATTCTGTTTTTTATTTTAAGCTGAGACTCCTATTTGCATCAGTGGACACTTCAAAATTCAGGGATGGGAGTGTCCACATCAGAAACGCAGGGATGAAGGGTTAAAGAAACACACTGATAATGCTCCTGCAACAAAAACAATCAACAGTTATTTCCTGCTTCTGTCACATTTCGGATAAATACCGTATTCATCACGGAAACATACCTATATGATTTTAACCCCCTTAAACCCCACTTTTATATAGTAAAACTGGGGTTTACAGGGGTATACATATTTTTTTCTTATTTCTGCTTAAAACATAGATTGTGTGTACTCGTTCGAACCGCCTCGGTGAGGCGGTTCTAACGAGTACCACATTCTATGTTTTGAGCAGAAATATGAAAAATATCAGAAATTTTATCTGAAAACTTTCAATTTTCCGGTGTGAAATTTTCAATATATTTGAATAGGCGTGTTTTCGTAATGTTGACACTTAATACATCGGACCCAAATTGTCTGCAGACTGTCTAAGCAAACTCCGACAAACAGTCGGAGTAGATTCGGCATTATATGTCGGTGCACTTACACATCTGATACAACTGATTACTTATTTGCTGTGATAAGCGGAACCCTCAAAAGTGTTTGGAGGAATAAGGGAAATTGGTCATTTATTTCCAGTGAGCTTAGTTCGGAGCAGGGTGGGGGAGGGGCGGGGGACAAGGGAACTGTGTTTTTAGGTTTAGGGAACAAGGGAACTTAAACCGCCCTGGCAGGATAGGTAAGGTACAAATTGCCTCGCTAATATGCTTATTGGGTACCTTGTCCTGAATAGTAAAATAAAAATTTACAGTGAATCATAGGAAGCCAATCAAAAAGGTCTAGTTAAACAAGTTGTAACTGCAAATCAGATCTACGTAATTTCATATGATTTTCATATGATCGAATTGACTTTAATAGCTGTTTCAGCGTTAAAAATTGTATCGAACAAGAAAACATATGACAGTAAGCTGTCACATCAGTGACTCGATCAATTTATAATGCTTTTAAAATAACAACAACAACAAAAAACAACAACATTAAACTGTGTATTTCAAACTGTATGTTTCATAAAGATCGAAACAATCATATAGCTGTTAGGCTGAAACAGTCAATGTTTCAAAGAACTACTTGTGTAGAAATTTGTCTAAGAATTGTTATTACTCAGAATACGCATAAACAAAATTAGGTATCTATTAACAGGTAAAAGAGATGCAAAACTCAAGTCACAAAAAGAACTGAAAAGACGGCAAGCTTGTTTGAAAAGCTTAAACTTGTTGACATTACTTGTGTAGAAATTTGTGTAAGAAGTGTTAGCATATGAAATAGTCAACAACAATATTAGTGACCTATGGACAGGTTAACCCTTAAAATGCCAATTACTACAAGTGTCGTCTGCTTTGTCATCTGCTTGTGATTTTAAAAAACATTTTTGCAAACAGTGTGGACCCAGATCAGACTGCTCCTTTAGGATCAGTCTGAACTGGGTCCACACTGTTTGCCTGTATGCAAAAATAGGTTTGAAAAGTTTGCAAGAGTATTTAGTAGACGACATAAACAGACGACATTTTAGATGCAGGTTTTCTTGGCGCTTTAAGGGTTAAAGCAATGCAGAGTTCGAGTCACAATAACTGGATGAATACATCTGCACATAATAGTATATGGTTAATAGGGAAACCTACAACTGAACAGGCCAAGCTCAAGTGACTTTGGACAGGCAAGATGGTAAAGGACTAAGATTTGAATATTTAAGATAATACTGTACTTAATGTATCGTCCCTATGTAAGCGCCCATTTACATACATAAAAATAATCCACAAAGATATGTGCAAAGTTATTTAAAGATAAGTATCCTTCATTTTGTATATGAACAGCGAAATCCATATGCCGTATCGCACGCTCAGATCCGAGTAAGCATTCTTTATAAATCTATAGCGGGCCGTTATCGGCGCGTCAGGGTAGCTGACGGGTCGATAACGGCCCGCTCTAGGTTTATAAAGAATGCTAGCCGGGAGATGATCCTCCGTAGGCTAACCTAGACCTTGGTTGCCCGCCTATAAAATCATTCATGCTTTGGGCAGCTATATATAAGATGTTGTCTGATCAGCAAGCTATAATTTATTTCATGTTAATTTCCCATAGCTAATGGACACACACACACACACACACACACACACACACACACACACACACACACACACATGCACATTCTTCCTAACGTGGTACTTATGCTGCTGGATTATAACTATTTTTGAATAAAAATAAACATGTAGCAAGGCTTTATTATTGAGGTAAACGGTCGCAGCCTGAGTAAAACAAATAATTAAAAAAAAAATAAAAAAAATAAACAATGTAATAAACTGTGTTCGTAGTGACGTTCTAGACAAAGAAAATGAAGACATTGTACATGCAACAACACTTTAAAGACTGTTATAAACAATAGATCAACTGGGCCGCGCCATGCAAAAAAAAAAAAAAAAATTGTGTCTTCGGGCATATAGGGACAGCAAATCCCCAAATCAGCCTGCGCACCCGCGCAGTCTGATCAGGGTCTTAACTGTCCGCTGACAGAATCATTGGATACAACAGAATATATGAATGGAGAGTAAAGGCCCGGATGATACTTTGCGCTTGCGCAGGATGATATGATTTAGCACATTTTGCGCATGTTCGAAGGCACTTTTTTCGCTTGACGCGGCCCATTTAGTGAACTCCCAGACGTTCGCGCACTTGCCACAGCTCTACAAATCAAACATTTCGATCACAAGACAAAGACACAAAACGGATCAAATAGTTGGCGTGTTTCGGAATCCACTCCATTCGTTCTAAATCTTTGAACAGATTTTGTGGTCGATTCGCATTCAGCCTTATTCTACAAAACATGATAAATGACTTGGTACTTCTTGAGGTGGTAGCATCCTCATTTTTCATCTTTACAAACGAATACGACAAGCCAGTCGTGAATTTACAAAACAATAGGACAGAGTTTTTCTTGTCCATATCTGAAGGGTTAAAAGAAGATTCTAATGCTCGCTCAGACAATTATGCGCGATGCAAAAACGTTGAGATTTGGTTAGCAGGAAATTTGAAGCTAAAAAGCATTTGCATGTCGTCTTACGGTGATATTTTAGAAACAGTGATTTGGCATAAAATAATATGACCTGACAAGGGTGTTATAGGAAGGCAGTTTGTCCGAGAGAAGGGGTTACCAATTATAGTGGGGAGGGTGAGGAAAGGAGCAGTTCTCAAAGAAGTCTTCACACACCATAAATCTTTTAAATTGCCCGTTTCAGTTTTCAAACTGACTTTTGCTACTTTCAGCGTTTTCATTATTAAATTTTAATAATGTTATAATCAAATAAATCCATCTGGGCGTGTAACTGTATAATTAATGTGTTTAAATTCATTTCTTATTTTTGAATTAACCGGACATGTAAATTGTAGTAGTTTAGTAAGTTTTAAATGTCATTTGGTAAGTCTTATTTTTCAGAACAAATCAAAAGGATTATTATTCGACGTAAAAGGATAAGGTATAATGTAGACTTTATACAACAAACCGCGTGCTTACTTGTTAACCCAATCAAGGTTACGAATTGAACTGCCCACTTAAATTACATGACCGTGGGTCAGGCAGCAGACTCACTCATCACGAAAACATGCCTATATAATTTTAACCCGGAGGCAGTTCTAACGAGTACCCACAATCTATTTTTTTTGTTCAGAAATATAAAAAATATCCGATTTTTTTATCTGAAAAATTTCATTTTTGATGGTAAAATTTTCAGTATATTTGAATAGACATGTTTTCGTAATGTGATAGCTCAGTCATCTACACAGGTCGTGCCTGATCCTATTTTCTGTGCTCGGGCTCACCATGGATCTATTAGTGGGTTTCTGTTGCTCTGACTTTCAATTTGTAGTTCAGCATTCATCCTTGTTTCATCATGGTGTAGAAAAGGCAGTATATATTTGATTATGTTGATCTACTGGAAAGTGAGCGAACCCTTTTGTGGAGAAAATTTGGAATTTGTTTACTGCGTACACTTTTATGTCAACATAACGTATGTCTGTGCTCAGGAATCGCCGTAGAAGGCAGACTCAAAGCCATTTCATTGTGCGTGCATACAAAACAATTTATATTCATAACAGCAGAATAAGATGAAACACAATTTAAACCTTGAATACGAAATTGCGTGGGACAAACTTCGAAATAGAAACAAAGTGCCCCGGTTCTGTAAAACCAAATTAGCCAGCACATGTCTAAACCTACAAAATGGCATGTGCGCCCAGCGAAGACTCAGATCAGCCTGGTCATCCGCCCAGTCTGAACAGTCTTTGCTGCGCACTCAAATGCTTGCTAAGGATCCAAGCTTTCTTCATGCGGACAGCGAAGGCTCTGATCAGACTGGTGGATGCCCAGGCTGATCTGAGTCTTCGCTGGGCGCACATGCCATTTTGTAGGTTTTGTCATGCGCTGGCTCAAATAATAATGATACCCATTTAAGCAACATATGCATAGGAAATTGCGATGTGTTTATGCATTCTTTTACGACATGTCAACACTTGTGGGTAAATTTGTATCTTGACCCGGAGAAAATGAGAAAAGGGATAGAGGCGCTAGTAGACGAAAGGAAAGAGAAATAGATGACGATAAATGAAAACCCGAATGACAATGCAGAAACCCCAGCAATACTATCATGCCTCTTCCCACGCTAGACTGGCTTCAGTATACAGTGACTAATATTCTTTTCTTATAATCCTGATTGACCCACTAAAATAAAAACCAAAATAATATCATGACTATAAAGGCTGGTCATTAGTTGCCAGCATTTATAGTCATGATTTTATTTTTGTTTTATTATCTTGTTTGATATTCGACTAACGTAAAACCAAAATATTATCATGACTATAAAGGCTGGTCATTAGTGGCCAGCCTTTATAGTCATGATATTATTTTGGTTTTATTATTCTGTTTGATAATCGACTAAAATAAAACCAAACTATTATCATGACTACAAATGCTGGTCACTAGTGATCAGCCTTGATAGTCATGATATTATTTTGGTTTTATTATTCTGTTTGATAATCGACTAAAATAAAACCAAACTATTATCATGACTACAAATGCTGGTCTCTAGTGACCAGCCTTTATAGTCATGGTATTATTTTGGTTTTATTATTCTGTTTGATAATCGACTAAAATAAAACCAAACTATTATCATGACTACAAATGCTGGTCTCTAGTGACCAGCCTTTATAGCCATGATGTTATTTTGGTTTTATTTTTGGTGAATTATCAAACAGGATTATAAGAAAAAAAAATAGCCACTTGAGACTGGAGCCAGTCAACTTCTCACATCTGCTGCAAGTATAACAAACACTTACCACCACCCTACTGGCCATAGGAAACTACATTAAATCTTTGCTGTGTGCTTATATGATGATTCCAAACTAAAATCGAATTACAGTATTTACCATAAAGACAGGCCTGAGCAATCATTCGCAGGAAGAAAAGCTGCAAATGTATGGTCCCATGTTTGCACTAGTGTCTTAGCAGAAACCGGCTTCAAAGCCGTGTTAGTGTTTGGTGTCCAAATATTTACGGTAAATACAGAAAAAGTTCTGTACAAATTACTGTTTGGAGCTTCATCAGAAGATAAGGGTGAGGCGTCGCGCGAGTACATCACGTATACATACGTATATAGTTTTGACCCCCTTAAACCCCACTTTTATATAGTAAAACTGGGGTTTACAGGGGTATACATTATTTTTATTATTCCTGCTCAAAACATAGATTGAGG
The DNA here is from genome assembly GCA_964016985.1 of Anodontia alba. Classification (NCBI taxonomy): domain Eukaryota; kingdom Metazoa; phylum Mollusca; class Bivalvia; order Lucinida; family Lucinidae; genus Anodontia; species Anodontia alba. Next base: position 25,997,391 of record OZ024831.1, read on the forward strand.
GTACTCGTTAGAAGCCTCGGCGAGGCGGTTCTAACGAGTACCCACAATCTATGCTTTGAGCAGAAATATGAAAAATATCGGAATTTTTATCTGAAAACTTTCAGTTTTTGATGGTGAAATTTTCAATATATTTGAATAGGCGTGTGTTCGTAATGAAAACCGGTTTAAGCCCCCTAGTATTATTTCTGCTGAACGCGCCTAGGCGGTTCCTTTGTTACAGTTCTTCTTTGTGCATCGGTGGTTTCATATGTAGAGTTTGTTTTGTCATTATTTGTTTCTCATCTCGCCTTCTGGTGGTGCTTCGGAAAGCTGTACTTCATGATTGCGTTTATGCTGAAGTTGTACACCTATTTTTTTTCTATCCCAGTATTGTTCCAAATGTTTGAAAACATGTATATTTGTAGCACAGATTAGTGACGAATGTAAAAGGAAAATAATAATAATAATAATAATAATAAAAACACTGTACTATTAATTAATTCATTCATTTATTTATTTATTGCTTTTATAATTCGTTTAATGCGTATTAAGTCAAATATAATCAGACGTACGAATAACGTGCGGTTGGCAATCTTCAAAATAAAACGTGTATAATTTTAATTTATATTGTTAAATGTATGATTTTTTTTTCTGCAAATTTCATTTTCGACTTAACAGCAAACAAGTATTTGATATAATGAACATATAGGCGAATTTGCTATAAGTTCGTAAAATAGAAAATTTTTGCGGTATTCACTATTTTTCATTTTATTTATTTGTTCTAACACGAGGCATTTTAGTCAGTTTGTATGATGGATTGTATGATATTGCGAATCTTGGTGAGTTTCGAACATATCTTTAGGGCAATACGGGCACAAAATAAACGGTGGACACAGTGGAAGTTGACCAATAGACATCAAAACGCATCCATTTTATCAAATATATACACACAAACAAACAAACAAAAAAAAAAAAAAAAAAAAAAACAAAAAAAAAAAAAAAAAAAAAAAAAAAAAAAAACGTGGTTATCGAAATATTAATCTGAATATATCTCTGACTATAGAACGATTCTGGTTTCAGAAGGAAAAGACGAGGTCTATACGAAGGTCAGATTTAGAAGGACCTCTAAATTATCACCAGTGGACTGAAAGCAATCATCACGAAAACATGCCTATATAGTTTTGACCCCCTTAAACCCCACTTTTATATAGTAAAACTGGGGTTTACAGGGGGGTATACATTATTTTTCTTATTTCTGCTCAAAAACATAGATTGTGGGTACTCGTTAGAACCGCCTCGTCGAGGCGGTTCTAACGAGTACCCACAATCTATGTTTCCGCCTCGTCGAGGCGGTTCTAATGAGTACCCACAATCTATGTTTTGAGCAGGAATATGAAAAATATCAAAATCTTTTATCTGAAAATTTTCATGTTTTTGGTGGTAAAATTTTCAGTATACTTGAATAGGCATGTTTTCGTAATGGATTTTATAAGGTATACAGGGAGCGTGAAATGTACTGATGGCCTCACAAAACACTTTCAGCTCGAATACTGCATTAAAATATAACACTGGCACAGCATTTTCAACAAGATTTCTAGTAAAAAATAAACGATGTATAAGAAGCGGAAATTCTCAGTGTATGGCCTACCAATGACACTTAGAGGAAGAGTAAACGATAATACGCACACACACAACTAAACAACGGAAAGCATAGCAACCAGCAAAAGCATGATTATAATACACGTAATGTATTCTTTGGGTCGTCCAGAATGGAAAACAACTCACCATAATAAATTGATGTACAAACTTCATTATTATTATTATTATTGCATTTTATTATTATAATTAGGAGTAGTAGTAGCAGTTAAATAAACAAATTATTATTATTATTATTATTATTATTATTATTATTGAGAAAACACATTTATGAAGATGAACTTCTAATACACCACTATTATTATTATTATTATTATTATTATGAAAACACGTTTATGTAGATGAACTTCAAATATACCACTAGGGAGATGAGAAAAGAAGGTTTTTCTACAATTATGAATTGATGTACCTAGCACAAATATACACAATGTCCTAAGACCGTAACTATATAAATGCGATCAAAGAGCCGCAAGAAACGGACACATACAAGTGCTAATTTCCTTGTCAATACACGTTTCATTTTCTAATGTTAGAAATTCATTAGACACATTCACGAGTGAAACTTGAAAGAAGTTTATTTATTGAGGAATTTGAAAATTAAAGGCGATGAATGACTTTGAATAATGAGGTCTTGACTGGTCAAAAATAAAACTACTAATAGTCGTAGAACGGGTGGCCATTTTGATCACTGGTCATGTCACTCAAAGTTTAATGATGAAATATGGACGTTAAGGGAGTTCATAATGGTTGAAGAAAATTGACCTCACACGCAAACTGTGACTCTTAATTATACTTTCAGTTTCGAAACATCCCGTTTTATTTTCATTTTATCTTTCTTAAGTTCAATCCGTTCTTGGGAAAATATAAGTTGAAATACCCCGGAAATGCCCAAATCACGAAATACATCTTTTCCAAAACAAGAAAAAAAGAAGAGATAAGGAGCAAATAACGACAAAATAAACGCCATATATGAAAGCTCCAACGCACAAACAATAATGAACTGCAACAGATGATCCGCCTTGGAATAGTCAGTTGGACAACTACTGGAGTTGGTCTTAACCCATTTATGCCTGAACATTTTCAATAAATTCTCCCTTCATGAACTTTGAAAGAGTCCATTATATAGTCAAAGGGGTGTTATACAGAAATTGTCTAAGTTGCTTTTATTATTGATTCTTTCTATATGTTATTGCAAACAGTGAAGACCCTGATCAGACGCCGCGTTTTGCGGCGTCTGATCTGGGTCTACACTGTTTGCCAATGTCCCTTTTATGGCACGCTAGACATAAATGGGCTAAACCAGCCAGTTTTACTCGTGCGAAACCTCACCCCTAATTCTGACGCAGCTCCAAATTACAAATATATGTTCAGTCCGCTTAGGGATCCGCTACCTCATCTGTAAAACATCACAGTGAATTACATATAATCATAACCACTGTGATGAAGCAAAACTAAGGGCTTAATGGCGATACGCAAAAAGGTAAGAGAAAAGTCCAGGGAGTGCCACAATCACAAACCGCAGCCCTTTCCAGACACCAAGAGGAAGAGGAAACCGATAAAACCAAACAAGCACAAATCGAACAAACGTATGAAAAACACTAAGATTAGCTCTCTCTTCCCCACGCGAGGTAATCGCAATGCTAAAAGAAATGAGAAACAAAATAACACAAGGTTAAGACATAAAACAAATCGCCTCGTAGAATAAACCACAAAGCAACAAAGAGTAAGACTAACACTGGGACCACCGCCTTTCAGCAGAGTAAACCACCGGGGGTTTAAAGCACTTTTACGGCTAGCCAACTTCACCCTGGGTCCCGGTGCCACTCTTAATCACAACTAGTAAAACAGAAAGCAAAATGGGTAGCTGTTGAAGTTGACCAAAATGCTAGCATCACAACACAACTCGTAAAACAGAAAGCAAAGTGGGCAGCTATTGAAGACGGTGAACATAAGAAAACCACAAATAGGACCATGGTGGCAAGCCGCGCATTATTTCAAGGGTTACATTACAGAGCAAAGCAGAACTTTTTTTTTTTACAAAACTCATGTCACATACTATATGACATATGAGATAGGAACAAACAGAAAACATACACATTTGTAGATATTCTCCTGAACTATGCACGCAACAGTACAGTTTATATTCCAGTTTTAAACAGAAAGCACGGTCCTGAATAAATGTAAACAATTAAATGAAAACCAGCTAATAAATAAATACGAATTGATCAGTATGAATACATTTTATAGTGATAAATAATATTTTAAATGAACAATTTAACAAGTTCCATATTGGAATTGTAATAAATGAAAACATGTAAATAAATAAATACGAATTAATCAGTATGAATACATTTTATAGTGATGAATAATATTTTAAAAGAACATTTTAACTGTTTCCATATTGGAATAGTAACTTCTTTAAGCAGTTGAAAACATATTAAAATCATGTCGGTGAATTTGGGTTCTTTCTATCGGAAATACAGAACAAATCAGAAATAAAAAACGCAAAATAGTCGATAAGGCTGTTCACAAGGAATAATAAATATATAAATATCCAGTCACGCCCAACTAGCAGCTTTTCAACGGAACGCTATCTTCACAAACAATGTAAGAGCCCAATAGTCCTAATTAAGGACCGAGCAATTAAATAACAAAGCATGACGAATATCGAAGCAATACGAAAACATGCCCATTCAAATATATAGAAATTTTCACCTCTAAGAACTGAAAACTTTCAGATAAAAAAAAAAAAAACTCTGATGTTTTTTATATTTCTACTCAAAACATAAATTGTGGCGGTTCTAACGAGTATCCACAATCTATGTTTTGGAGCAGAAATAAATAAAAAAAATAATGTATACCCCTGTAAACCCCAGTTGGGTTTAAGGGGATCAAAATTATATAGGCGTGTTTTCGTGATGGTAATGGGAGACATTATACGGCCTCCAGAGAAACACTGTTGCTAATGAGAACCCGCACAATTTATGTTGCATGACGCAGTGAGAAGAGGTTCCCTTCAAAGGAAGATTGTTTAGAAATATTGCTAAGAAAAACACATTTCACATGGACGTGTTAACGTAGGGGACATGGAGTGACAACGGGTTGTGGTTTAAATTTTAATGTTTGCATTGTTATAAACGTGGATGAAAAAGACAAAACAGACATCAGCAGGCTCCATGTATTAGAGTCTGATAGTGAATCTTGTTCGTCTGTCATTACTGACAGTGACCAATCCTAATCAACTGTGTGATGTGTTATTATTTGTGTGTTCTAGGATGGCTGATGAGACCAATCTTAGCTCTAAACTGCCTGTTGCAGATAGAACAAGAGAAGTCTGAGGAAGAAAGTTCTGTTGGTGATGCCTAAGCTCTGCCTTTCCGCTGTGCATGTTTCTGCTCGGCTTTGCTGATTCTTTTTGCTTCGTATTCACCAGCTTCCCTTTTTATGAGGCCTCGCCGCTTTGTACGATCTTGTGCAATCTGTTCCCATGACTCAGTTGGTATGTTGAAGTCTTTAAGGGAGGCTTTGAGGGATTCCTTGTATCGCTTCTTCTGACCACCATGGGAGCGTTTTCCTACTTGAAGTTCTCCATAGAGGATTTTCTTTGGCAAATGTTCATCAGGCATTCTGGTAACATGGCCTGTCCATCTTAACTGTGCCAATTTCAGAAGAGTATGTATACTCTGCATCCCTGCCCTTTTCAGGACTTCTGTGTCTGGAATCCTGTCTTGCCACTTGATCTTTAGAAGTTTTCTAAGACAGCTTGTATGGAAGTGGGTCAGTCTTTTGGCATGTCGTTGATAGTGAATAGTGGTATAATGTGCCACATAGCTCACGAATCCCAGCCCAAGTTAAAGTGTTATTCTATTTTCAAATAAATGTAATGAGTTTAGTGATCTCAAAAGACCGGAACTGAATATAAACGTAATTTTGCATTACATAAACACTCCTATTATGAGTATGTTCCTCAAATCCAAGGTCATTATATTCTATATTATTTTAAGAACTGAGTAAATGTGACTATAAATGATACTGAAAAAGACTTGTACAATACGGGTAGATAAAAAACAAATTGAAATCAACATTAACATCATCAATATCGAGGACTATCGCCTTATGATGCATCAAGAAAACTCGCCTATATAATATTGACCCACTTAAACCCCACTTTTATATAGTAAAACTGGGGTTTACAGGGGTATAGGTTTTTTCTTATTTCTGCTCAAAAACATAGATTGTGGGTACTCGTTAGAACCGCCTCTCCGAGGTTGTGGGTACTCGTTAGAACCGAGTGAATGAGCAGAAATTTGAAAAATATGGGAATTTTTATCTGAAAAATATTCCTTGTTTGGTTGTAAAATTTTCAATATATTTGAACAGGCGTGTTTTCGTAATGTATATCCCGGTGTTTCAATATATATTACGGTGAAACGTGAGGTGTAAAGTAAACAGACATCAAAATATTAATATTATAATAATTATAATAATAATAATAATTATTATTATTATTATTATTATTATGATAATTATCAAGTGTTTGAGTAACAACTGAAAAGTATCCAAAACCGTTATCCGAAGTTTTAATGATAGAACAGTGGCTAGTGTCTGATAATTTTATGAAGTTTCAACAAACTCAATTGAATAGTTTTGGAGTCATGTTCCTGACAAGAAAATTTTATAAAGAGAAACAAATCAAAAAGTATTCAAGGTAGAGTTAAAAGAGTCTTGTCTACTGCACTTTCTCGTAACGTATTTTATCACTGTGAACTTTCAACAAAATCCCTTTAACAGTTTTGATGTTATGCTCCGGACAAGAAAATTAATAAAGGGAAATAATTTTAAAAAAAGTAAGCAAGATACAGTTAAGTCTCTGATATATTGCACTTTCTCTCTGTCTTTTATCATTATATGAAATTTCAACAAAATCACCCAAACCATTTTAGAGTTATGCCCCGGACAAGAAAATTTGACAAAGGAACATAATAAAAACAGCAAGCAATGCAGAGTTAAGGTTTCGGGTTTTGTATACTGCACTTTCCCTTAACATCTTTTATCATTTTAAGAAGTTTCAACAAAATCCCTTAAATAATTTTGGAGTTATGTCCCGTACAAAAGTGTGACGGACGGACAGAATCACGGACGGAGACCATTATCATATTCCTTTTCGCCTTCGACGGCGGGTAGGGGAAGGGAGGGGGCTGGGGATAAAAGTTGTGCGTTTGCGTTTCTCCTCCCTTTTGATATTTCGAAAGTTATAACAAAAACTGTTATTTTATTCATTTTTGTTAATAAAACTCTTCAAATATCTCAGTGAAGCTTTCAATTAAATGTGCACTGCAAGCACCTAACTTTGATGTATATTCAAAATGGTACTGCCGAACTATCTACAAGGTACAAAATGCGCCGTTTACATCGCATATTTGCTAGATTCTAAGAGACTAGTATAACGAGGGAAAAATGTTTCGAAGTGTTCCGTCCTCACACGTTATCTGTGGGCATCTAATTGTATCAAACAGCAAGACCATATAACATTTGACTAGATCAGTAAAATACAGAAACACTAATCATTGTTACAATGTTTAACAAAACAGAATACAGCTCTATTTGAAAACAGCCACAGGCAATACACGAACGACGTTTGCACCTACGGATGCAACTTTAGTACTGGGATACTTAGAGCAAATAATTTGCAAAAATCTAAAGTCACAATACGGAAACGAACTGTATGTTTACATTAAAAAATACAGTCGACTCTCGTTATCTCGAATTCAAAGGGACTCACTGAAACACTTCGAGATATCCGTACCTCGAAATATCAGAGTTGAGAGAGTGAGGAAAGCAATAAATTGAACAACCATATTTAACAAATGGATATGTAATTGGACTCCTGAAGTTAGAAATATACTATATAAAATAATGTGAAAAAGAGGAGAAATTGCTCCTGAGGAGCAATTTCTCCTCTTTTCCACATTATTTTGTTACCTGTTGTCATAGTTTCATGTTAAAACAGGGACCAGATTTCACTTCGAGATAAGCGGTAATTCGAAATAAGCGAGTTCGAGATAACGAGGTTCGACTGTATTCGAAACTTTTCCTTGATGACTGTTTGACATTTTGGACAAAGTCAAAACCAGAGCTACATTTGTTACACAACATGCTTTATAGCTTGCATCCAGCTATCAAAATGCATAATTAGTTACAGTGCAAGACGGTTAGCATTTTTGGACATACTGTTATGTAAAAAAAGCAATACGATGTTAGACACAGATGTATTTTATAAAATACCAGGCTCCAAACAACACTTAGACTTCAATTCATGCCATCCAAATCATACAAAATAGGAAGTATTCCTTTTAATTTGGCATTAAGAGTATGTACTATTGCATTGGAGAAACAGACAAGAGATCTTTGTTTAAACTAACTGAAACAACCTGATCAAAATAATACCGTCATGCTGACGAAAGATGGCATTCAAAAAGCGATAAACATATACCTGAAATCATTGAGAGCTTCGCGCACACATAAAGAATCGGAAGAAATATTTCCTTATGTGTCGACACAGCCCGCAAAATCCCGAAGCTTTCCCAGTTTTGTAAATGATTTGCCGATCCTTCTAGATGACGAAGAATTTCAAACATTTTGAAAGACGTTTAAGTCATTAAAAGTAAAAAGCAACCCCAGAACTTGAAAAATTCCTAACCATAGCAACATTTGACGATACAACAAAAATAAATGGTGACAAAATGCAACAAACCGAATTGAGGATTATGTGTGCAATTGTGGAAGGCAATCACTACGATTTTCATGGTAAAAAGTTCATTGATAACGAGTCAATGTCCTGTAATGCCAAGAATGTACTGTATGCCAGAGCAATGGCTGTAACGAATATTATATAAGGGAAAAAATGTAAGAGAAATGTCCAGGGAGTGCCACAATCACAAACCGCAGCCCTTCCCAGACCCAAATAGGAAGAGGAAACCGACAAATCTAAACAAGCACAAACCGAACAAACGTACGAAAAGCACTAAGATTAGCGTTCTCTTCCCCAAGCGAGGTAATCGCAATACTAAAAGGACTGAAAAACACAAGAACAAAATGACACACAGAAAGACATACAACAAATCGCCTCGTAGAATAAACCACAAAGCAACAAAGAGTAAGACTAACACCGGGACCACCGCCTTAGAACGGTCGGTAGAGCAAACCACCGGGGAATTTAAAGCACTTTTACAGCTAACTAACTTCACCCTGGATCCCGATGCTACTCTTAATACAGAAATACATAAAAATTCGGTTCGCATAAAGGCTCCCAACTCAGTCAATGCATCAAAGCGAAAACATAAAAATCAAATTAATCACTATAATAAACAAAGACGAGTACTCATGGTTAATTCTACTGTATGCCAGAGTAAATGAAAACCAATAGTTGAACCATGGCGGGCCAATTCAAAGACATATCGTCAAGCCCCAACCCACTGGTTAAAGTTTTACGAAGAGGCCGTCATTGAGTCTGAGTCCCAAACCGCCGTCGTGCAATTAAAGAGTGAAGCATAGCCATCAACAATGATTGGGTTGACAACTAGGCATGCAGTCTGCCGCATAATATCCAGGCTATAGCCAATTCTTTTATAACGGTTATAAGTTTTCTGAATTGCTCCAAAAAGTTAGATTTACCTACAAGTTTTCTAAATCTGTACACTAAGTCACCGTAAAATTCGGGTTCCGATATACCTTGTTGCAGAAGTGTTTTCAGACTGACGCTATATTTTTCTAACAAGGCACTGTGTCTGCGATAAAATTTCGAAAACGCCTTACGAAGTTTAAAATAACGATAGCCCTGCCTAAGGAGTTTGGCAGTAAGGGCTTTATTACGGTAGTTAAAGTCATTAAGATTTGAAGAAGCTCTGGCGAATCTTATAAGTTGAGATATGTATACCCCATATGAGGTACGCCGGGGGACATCGCCATCCAGAAAAGGGAAATTGACTATATCAAAATCAAAATCGTCCCGTTTATCATAAATTTTGGTGGAAACTGTACCATTAGATATGCATAGATTCAAATCCAAAAAAGGTGCCTCGGTATCGGAAGAATTTGCTCTATTTAACTGGAGTTCTGTAGGGTATATCCGGTCCACCATTTGGTCAAAGTAAATATTGTCAATATTTAATAATGAAAGCCTCAATAATGTCAGCCTGATTTTCACGTGAGAGAGACTTCATGAAATCTCTCTCATAACAAAAAAGAAACAAATCTGCAACAAGAGGAGCACAATTAGTTCCCATCGGAATACCAATAGTTTGTCTATAAAGTTTAGTTCCAAATCTAATAAAAACATTATCCAAAAAATAAACAAGGGCATCACAGACTTTTTGACACGACCATAAATTGTGATAATTATATACATCAGAAGTGAAAAAAGCACATTCTTCGTTGCAAGCCAAATATTGGGTATTCTCCCGAATAAACGTTCGGTTAATTAAATCAATGTTTATCTTTTATATGATGAGGTAACGTAGTATCCAGTGTAGAAAAATCATATGTAGACAATTTAGAAGCCTGAAAGCTTTTAGATTTAAATTTATTGAGAACATCATTAGAATTTTTAATTGACCAAAAATAGTTAATTCCGTCCCTTTCGTAAACAGTATCATAGTATCTAATCCAATGCTTTTTAACCGCAGTAAGGCATGAAGTTAGCAGTTTGGACAAAACAGTAGTCGTACAAGAACTACAGTTAGCAATGAAACGTGCTTTATAAGGTCGTTTATGAAGTTTCGGTAACCAATATAACGTAGGAAGTCTGTCTTGCTTTTCTTTAATACTCACTGCAAACTTAGCAAATATAAGAACAGAAGATGTACAACAAATAAGAGATCCGTCGACTAGGAAAATTCCATAGCTATATGTTTTGTTAATATGAAACCACAATTTTGATATGTTTTTCTGTTGTAACATGTATTCTGATAGCTAAACACAAAGATAAAAAGAAATCACTCTCAAGAATTGTTTAAACCAATATGAAACAATATATAACTAGCTATATATAATGAATTAAGTCCTTGCATTCACTTTTACATATTTTCGACTTGCTTTTTAAAGTTTCGTATTGAGTGAAACATCATTCATGCACTACTAGAGTCACGTAATGCGTTTGTTACAGAGCGTTATAACGTTAATAACGTTCCGTTAATAAATAAATAAATAAGCTGTTTACTACAGTGTATATATGGAAAGTCCCGGACTAATAAAATCGATGATATGGAGGCAACGTCATCGGGCTTGCGGCTAATATACCTAAGGGGAATAAGTGCCAACGGGAGAATACATTCCGTGGCATCCGCCTCTGACACACGGAAATCCCCATGTGTGTAAGTGCAGCATGGTATTACGCCACCAAACGTCTTTCGAAGGGCTTGGTTTGTATCTGGAAAATTGGCGAACATTTACAGGGCGCGAGAACATGAGGATGACTTTAGGGGACTTGAGCAACAACACAAGTAAAGAACACAACCATTCCATGGCATCGTAGAATGGTTTCATTAAGTAGTAAAAATCTGACAGCACAAAATTGCACATCTTGTAAAACAAGACGAAGAGGAACTGATACTGAAATATCTCTTTGAAATGGTCAATAGAAAAACTGTTGATGGGATGGAGCGGATCGACTATGTTTAAACCCGAATCAACTTTGTTTCTGCTGCAGCAATAGTGAATTCGAGAGACAACTTTAGTTGAAGAATTACTTATAGTAAAGGAGCAAAAATAAAAGTAAAAAAGGATTGCCTTTTGAAACAAAGACCACAAAAAATCACGAAAATCGGAGACTCGGTTTGACCGAGTCTCTTCAAATGCAACACTGTAGTTTGCGAGGCTGCATACGCCCCTAGCGCAGACTTAAGCGGTATTCGATTTTCAAATTAACCAGGATGGGCTCAATGATCAATACCGATGACATTTCTAAAAACCATTATTTTTGTACAAAAATAAATTTCTATTCTAGAGAAGCGACTGCTCTGTTTGATCCGTGATGATCTTTGCAAAAGCTATTACTTGTAGTAGTATCGATCTTATGTCATGCGGCCTTTATCATCCAATCAGAATTTACTTTCAGATTACACGGCAGTGTATTGAAAACTCCTGTGGTTGGAAAAGCAAAGGGTTAGTTTGAAGCCAAACTTTCACTAGCCTCCCCTACCATCCTCCACACCTGTTTTGTAGTATCTTCTCGGCTTTTGTGGAGCAGTCATTTAAAACTAGCATACGTCTGTTGTTCCCTTAAAGGGGGAGTTTCAGCCTTTAGAGAATTTGCATAGAACTCTGTCCACGGATAGAATCTTATAATATTAAGCACAAGTATTAACTAGGACATGACTGTTATGCATAAGGTACCTATCCCATCTTATCTATTTCCCTTGCTTAAATAGACGGTTTTGTATAAAATCACATCTGAATATATGGGTACCCCTGAAAAGCGTACTCCACAACTACCAGTAACTCATAATTTGGATGTCCGATTTGCTGATAAAAACAGTAAAAAAAAAGGTAAGAGAAAAGTCCAGGGAGTGCCACAATCATAAACCGCAGCCCTTCCCAGACCCCAAGAGGAAGAGGAAACCGACAAATCTAAACAAGCACAAACCGAGCAGTAAGTCACTGCTAAAAATGCGTATAGCACATATTTACTTATTTGTATGACATTGGAGCTTTTATGTTTAAATAAGTTTTAATTAGTCCCCATAATTCAACTGCATAATTATTTTCTGACAAATTTGGTCATTAATTAAACTGGGTTCCAGTTCTTGTCAACCTATCATTTTAATATAAAAATTGGCCATACCTGTCTGGATTATTTCCTTAAAATTTCTTAAAAATCAAACACCGGTAACAAATTAATTTTGAACATTAAATATGATAACCCAAATTACAGCAAAATGAGAAAATGCACAAAATAATTGATTTTTATTCAGGTGATGTTTGATTTTTCATTCTGGTTCCGGTTTTAGGGGTCCATTATTAATAGTTTGCTTAGAATCAACTAACCGGTTATTTCAAACTGTGGAAAATCAAAGAGATAATTAAATTGCTCCCTGTGGAACACCTTTGAAAGAGTGCAATAAAAAACTGTTTTACAAGATAATTTTAAGAAAGTATAGATGACTTTAATTTCTTTGCTCTTGGCAGCGGATCCACTGTGGTCTGATGAGCAATATGCTCAAGGATATAAAAGTTTCTGTTAAGCTCTAATTCAGTTTGTTGTTAAACAAAAATAAGGAATGCCTGTACTCCACTGTGATGTAACAATTGATACATAAGTAATGAAAGATTGAGCTAGAAATAAAGAAAATCCCTGCTGTTGATACTTTACAAAAGCAAATAACAAATTTAGTAGTGAAAATACCGTTTTTATGGCTCACCTTGAATTATACATATTTTTACAGACGAGAGGCATTTGCATTTCTTCCTTTCAAGACGTCCATTCTATAGTCACGAAAAGAGACAATTGATGAGGACACATAATGGGCCACCCTGCTTACACCTAAAGTGAAGAGTAATGCTGATTATTCTTGATAAAAGAATGATAAGGGAATTATTGCTTGACCCATACAGATGTTAAATGCAATTCTGAGTACTTTTGATCTGTGTACTGCACCAGCTACTTTTCATAATCAATTCGTATTTAATCCGTTTTGTCAAGAACTGTAGTATTAAAAATAATTTGAATCTGATTTTATTACTTATATGATGAATTTCAGCATATTTGGGACGTCTTTGATTAGTCAATAAAAAAATTGATTTTTACACTCAACCGACCTAAGTGCATATCATGTACTTTATTGACATGCTACCGGTTTTTAAATTTCATGAAACTCCACATATCAGGAGAGGACACATGTGGCATATTTTTATGCAAAAATTATAGGTTGACATGAACCTAAACATACATAAATATAAAGTTTAATTTCTTGTTTTCCTTATTTTTTTCTAAAATTTATCCAGTTTTGGATTTTCAAAATTTAATTTAATTATTACAGAAATATATACACTTTTTTTTGTGGTAGTAAAATATTCCTTATTTAGTTCCTTCACTATAACATTGAACACTATTAGACATCATGTTGAATTGTTGATTTTATACTGGTAGGTTTTGACACAGGTATACATTTATGATGGGTGTACATCAGGGAGCTCTCCTGAAGCCGACTCTTCTTTGTACTAGAAAACAAGTCCATTTTCATAGTTGCTGGGACTTGTGCAAATAATGTGCGAAGTTTGAAGGAAATCCAAGCGTAGGCAGATTTGGAACTCCCCCTTTTTAGTAGCCAAGATAAGCCTTATCAAGATTTTGTTTATACATGTAGTTGGGTTGTGTTTTGGCCAACTTTTGTTTGAAGGAAATCCAAGCGTAGGCAGATTTGGAACTCCCCCTTTTTAGTAGCCAAGATAAGCCTTATCAAGATTTTGTTTATACATGTAGTTGGGTTGTGTTTTGGCCAACTTTTTCGTCTCGGGCCAAATTTGCTGATATAGTTCTATGTAAAATACCCATGCATTGTTCTAAACAGTAATTTGCATCAGTTAGTAACAACATGTTTAGAACAAGTCAGTAATAAATGATCTAGTCTGGTTTCACACAAGACAGTATCAAACATATAATTATCTCCCTTGTATTTGTTGCCCCTCAACTTAAAATAGCACAAACAGTCTTGCACGTGAGGTCTGTTCTGAAATGGTGATTTGTTAGAAGACTCTTAAGAATATAGATACATTACGAAAACACGCCTATTCAACTATACTGAAAATTTTACAAAAAAAAAAAATGAAAATTGAAAAATGAAAAAAAAAAGAAAAATATCATGTTTTTCATTTAATTTACATTACGAAAACATGCCTATATAATGCTGACCCTCTTAAACCCCACTTCTATATAGTTAAACTGGGGTTTACAGGGGTATACATTATGTTTCATATTTCTGCTCAAAACATAGATTGTGGGTACTTGTTAGAACTGCCTCAGTGAGGCGGTTCTAACAAGTACTCACAATCTATGTTTTTGAGCAGAAATAAGAAAAATAATGTATACCCCTGTAAACCCCAGTTTAACTATATAGAAGTGGGGTTTAAGGGGGTCAGCATTATATAGGCATGTTTTCGTAATGTAAATTAAATGAAAAACATGATATTTTAAAATACGCAGTCTATTAGGTACTTTAGCAAAAAGTACTATTACGTACTTTAGCAAAACATTTCGTAATAATCGGAATTATTATTTTCTACCTTTCCCATGAACCGAATGCATCACGAAAACACACTTATATAATTTTGACCCCCTTAAACCCCACTTTTATATAGTGAAACTGGGGTTAACAGGAGTATACATTATTTTTCTTATTTCTGCTCAAAAACATAGATTGTAGGTACTCGTTAGAACCGCCTCGCCGAGGCGGTTCTAACGAGTACCAACAATCTATATTTTGAGCAGAAATATGAAAAATATCAGAGTTTTCTTATCTGAAAATTTTCAGATTTTCGAAATGAATTTTTTATATATTTGAATAGATATATTTTCGTAATGGACAAAGTGAAGAAAAAACAATGACTAAAGCAACAGCATAACAGCAATAACCGACATACGAAAAAGGGAGAACTGCAACAGTTCATTTCAATCTCTTGAACTTGTCGATAGGTGTAGAAAATGCCACGATCACAAAGCTCGGTCTTTCCGATTCACCAAAATCAGGAGAGATGAGGAACAAATAATGACAAAACAAACATCACATATGAAATAACCAATGCATGAACCAAGAAGAACTGCCTTGGAACGGTCTAAAAAAATGTTATCTTTGAAAGTATTTGTCTCCAGTTTGATCTATCTGCAATAGCTCTTTGTGAGCTTGCGAAGCTAAGACCAGCCCAGATATTGATATTGTCTCTGCTTGCTATGTATTCTTGTTCCTTCAACTGTGTCTTACAGAATTGTCGTTGCCATGTTACAGGAACGTGTGATGTGATATTACAATCTAAAATTCCGTTTCCTGCCCATGATGCAAAGGTTATCATGGATACCAACGACTTGACATCTCGGATTTGCGTACTTCCTTGTGATGTGATCGAGGTACGAGATGGTCAGTAGTTCAGTAGCATCTCATTTTCAACGCCTAGTCCAGAGATATATTTTTTTTTCGTACTCAGTTCAGCTGAGCATTAAATTTGTCCTGCCAATAAACCTCATATTCTAACAATTGCGAATTCTTCCTTGCTACGAGTAAACAAAGCAGAGCATAAAAAATTACCTGCTATTATTAATTATTGTTGGCATTTTCATATTTATCAGCAGAGAAAATTTCATGCTCAGCTGAGTTGAGCACGAAAAACGTTTTATATCCTCGGGGCCTGGTTTCTTTTCTCGACCAACGTTGAAGTCTCACAAGCGTATACACTGGTGGTCGTAACCAGGGGACGCATCAGCTTGTCTTTAGAAGGGAGCCTAAGGTTCTTGCCATTACATATCACTATTAGGTTTCCTTTCCCAAACAGAATCGTCGGTTTGTCTCCTCTGGTCCTATTTCCGTTTCGTCGTGGTGGTTTCGTCGAGACGATCAACCGATTTTTTAAGATCATTCTTTTCTCTAGCGATTCCACCAATTTCATCTGTGAATTGGATGTTGACAACTACTCTGCATTCAATGCTCTCATTTCCTTCTTGGTCTGCTTAAGCATCGGCTATTATCCTTCAGAGGAATGTGTTGAAGAGTGTTGTTGTCAAATATCGCTGTCTCACACCAACAATGCTCCTGAATCTGGGATGCATTGAACAGGACTGCTCCAGTGGCTTTATCGTACAGTCGCTCAGTGACACCGACCATGGTGCACTGATATTATATTTCCTCGTATTTGCCCATAAGTTCTCATGCCCTAGTCTGACGAATACTTTCTTGAAATCTATGAAGACACGATAGTACCTTTTCTTTCTCGCCCAGTAGTCTGAGTTTGAATATTCGCTCAGTAGCACTTCTTCCTGCCCGGAAACCGCTTGTTCTTCAGCGATTGTCTTATCTGCCTGTGACTAGATTCTGTTTGGGATTATCCAACATTTTCTTCCCTAGGAATAATGAAATTTATAGTACGATAGTTAAGTTACTGTTGTAAATGGTGTTTTCATTCCTTTTGTGGCGTGTAATCGCCGTTAATTGAGTCCATGAGATAGGCCGTTTGCCTGTTTTCCATGTCTGGTTACAGACTGACGTAATGGTATCGACAATAATATTTATTCCATCTATCCAGAATCGCTTGTCTTCAGTTCATTGTGGCAGTTTTATATTTTCTCATGGATCGTGGTACACTGTCCTTATTTTTTTTTTTTTTTTTTTTTTTTTTTTTTTTTGTGTGTGTGTGTGTGTGTGTGTGTGTGTGTGTGTGTGTGTGTGTGTGTTTTTCATTGTTAGGCATTTCGCCTACTAGTAAGCCTATACTTGATGCTGTTCCTACTTAGACGTGTCTCGATTTTATCCAGTTCTTCTTTGTTATATTCTTCTCCATTTTATATTTCTGTTTATCGCTCTGCATTTTGTGGCCATTTCGGGTTCATGTTTTCTGCTTCTTAAGCAGCTCTTTTCTACTGACCGTTCCCATGAGGTTCCTCTGTTGCAGATTTTCTTTCTTTATTCACCACTGCTTTCTTAAGTGGTGTTTATTTCGTCATTATTGCATAAAAAGCAGTGTCGCACGTTATTAACAGCCGTGCATTAACCGGCGAAAAGCCGTGTATTAACAAGACAATTCACGCGCTGTTAGTGCACGGCTACGCAACTTTCAATATGACCCTTACCGGGGCCACATTTGCTGCCGTTACGTGATATATACTGCCCGGCCCTGGAACGAGCATAGTCCATGGAAATTACGTTCGCAAGACAACGGTGAAAAGGCGAAACAAATTAGTGCAAGAAATAACGCGAAATGTAGCAAATGTTTTAATTTTTTATGCAATAATAGCGATCGCACATGGGTTTTCAATACATTAACATTCGCCAAGTCCCTAGGCCTCGGTTTTCAACACCTCCCTCGGGATCTGGCAAATGTTAATGCATGAAAACCCATGTTTGATCCCTATATTGTTCCTTATCTCTCCTTCTTTCGGTGCCTCTGGAAGACTGTCCGTGACTAATTTGTTCCGCAGATAAATAAAACAACGTGAATGGCTTGTATATTTGCATGGTCGAGCAGCAATATAGGGATCAAACATGGTTTTTCATGCATTAACATTCGCCAGGTCCCGTGGAAGGTGTTGAAAACCGAGGCCGAAGGCCGCGGTTTTCAACACCTCACAAGGGACCTGGCGAATGTTAATGCATTGAAAAAACATTTTCGATCGCTATTATTGCATAAGAAACTGAAAACATTTGCTACATTTCGCGTTATTTTTTGCATTATTTTTTTTTTTTTTTTTTTTTTTTTTTTTTTTTTTTTTTTTTCGCCTTTTCACAGATGTCTCGCGAACGTAATTTCCACGGACTATGCTCGTTCTAGGACCGGGCAGTACACATCTCGTAACGGCAGCAAACTGTGGCCCCGGTACGATCATATTGAAAGTTGCATAGCCGTGCATTAACAGCGCGTGAATTGCCTTGTTAATACACGGCTTTTCGCCGGTTAATGCACGGCTGTTAATAACGTGCGACACTGCTTTTTTATGCAATAATTTTATTGACGCGATCTATTTCCTCCATTATGTGACTCGAAACGTATAGAACGAGACGAAATGTGTAGTCTGTGGTGAAGTCGATTGTAATGTCAGATGAAGATGGAATGCTAATTTTCAAGAAACAAAACAACGTTTAGTTGTAAACATAATAAGTTCAAACATTATTTAATTTAATTAATTCGAAGTTCTAGTATACAGAGTGCCAAAGCTTAAATATATATGAGACGGAATATGTATTGAGCTCTCTATGTATAATAACACAGCAGAGCCCAACTGTAATGAAGGATCAGATTTTAAAATCCATACATGGTGTAGATATGGAAATTGTTAGAATACTAGCATTATGTAACTCTTTCGATGCTATTATTTTAAGAGAAGGAAAAATGAGAGAAAATCGTAGCAATCTCCACCCCAATCAATTAATAAGGAAAATAAATAATTTTGAAATAAAATATTATCTTTTTGTCTGTTTATAAATATGTTTTGTTTTGTTTTCTCTTAAAAATGTATTACCCTGCACCGTCTGAAAATTATAATGGAATTCGCCAGAGACTTCAAATTCTCTTTCTGTAAACTTTATTTCTTTAAACAAAATAATACAGAAAATAGTTATGATAGGCAGATCACAAATGTTTTTAAACAGTGTACAACTGACGCAACTACACCCAATTTCATCCACTAAGTATGACAATAAACGGGAAATAAGGGGCGAAGAAATTATGACGAAAGTTAACGTGATATATTGTGGCCAATACAAGCATGTAGTTCAAATATTATATCATTTAGCCTCCGCAACACGAATAGTTAATTTGTTGATAAACATAATTAGTACCTTACATGTTGTTTTCCATGCCTCTCACCCCCCTCCCAAACACACACACACCCCTAGCCACCACACCCTTCCCCAATGAAAATGGCATAATGGCATGTAAATGCAAGTCTAACAGAAGTAATAAAACAAAACAAAATAATAACAAAAAAATATTTTTTTTTTTTTTTTTTTACAAAATGAAAGAGAAAACAATTAATGCAGAATGAAAAACCAAAAACGTAACTTGATTATTTTCCAATTATTAAATTTAGAACAAGTTTTAATATTAAAACAGCCGCATCTCCTAATTTCTCATTTTTTGTTATTGGTTATGTATATGGAAAAACAAAAGATGTGCGATGGGTGAATCCGGTGGTGAGAAACCGCCACTACTGAGAGAGTTATTGAGATTTACGTGTTTGCTCATTTGCCTCTCGTTAATATTCGTGAAGAATCAAAGACGTAAATAATTTTACTCATTACGAAAACACGCCTATTCAAATATATAGAACATTTCATCTCCAAAAACTGAAACATTTCAGATAAAAAAACTCCGATATTTTTCATATCTGTGCTCAAAACATCGATTGTGGGTACTCGTTAGAACCGCCTCATCGAGGCGGTTCTAACGAGTACCCACAATCCATGTTTTGAGCAGAAATAAGAAAAATAATGTATACCCCTGTAAACCCCAGTTTTACTATATAAAAGTGGGGTTTAAGGGGGTCAAAATTATATAGGTATGTTTTCGTGATCATAGTGAAAAGTGTTTTAAAAACTTTAATTTGAAAATATTCAGGAAATGTTAGCAGAGAGAAACAGGTCTCCTCCATATTTGTATATATGCGGGCTGCATTGCTTGCAAAGTTTCATAAGTTTGATTTTAAATGCAGTTTGATTTTAAATGCAGTTAAAATTAAAATGAAAAAAAAATAAAAAAAAAAAAATAACAAAATAAAATAGATTAAACTAAATTTTTTTAATTAATTGAAACTCCATTTTCTAAAGTTATCGGAATGTAATTTTCGGAATGTATTCTTGGTAAGCTTGTTTTTTTTTTGTTTTTTTTGTTTTTTTTCAACATATGATCTGTTCTTGCATTTTTCATATTTAAAACAATGCGTGTAAATATTAATTAAATCTGTTTTCACTATTTAGCTCGAAATATAATGTCTAAATATTCAAAAGTAACAGGACATTTACTATTTTATCAAAATTAGCAGTCGAAAATAATATAATGGGAATTTAAATACGATTTATTTATTTATTTATTTATTTATTTATTTATTTATTTTACTAAACTTTAAGCGATAAATGGCAACTTAAGTTACTACCACTTTGTATGCATGTAACTTTTGAACCGATAGGAATTTTGATTGTGTTTTCAACATTATTGTCGACACAACAATATCTTTAGTTGAAACAATTTGAAACTAAAGGTAACATATTGCACATAATAAGCACATTAACAAATAGAAAGCCTGTTAAGCTAAACATTTTGGTAAATAAAATAAAACTTGGTTGAGAATTAAGAAAGTTATTGGGCTTTGAATTTCTATAAAATGCTGTCTTGAAAGCCGTCATTTTTCAGTAAAAAGTGACGTCATATCCACCTAATTAAATATGCAAAAAATAAATGAATTACTTCTGAAACAGTATTTTGTTGTTATTTACCAGTAAATCTGTTCGTTTGCATACAAATCATCAACTAGCTCACATAAGCAGCACATTCCTGTCAACAGGTGACGTTTATTTGTAACTTAAAACAAGTTAATATCTTATTAAATATTCAAAATAGCAGCGCCCATTCTCACGGTTATATAGAATATAAATTACAATGTCTTTCTTATTTCTCAACAGATTTGACAACATTTGCGCCAACATGTTTTCTTAAGCTAGATATTTAAGACATTCACTGCACTTAGTGGGTCTTTGCCTTTAACCCATTTATGCCGAGTGGATTCTTCTACTTTAACTCTTTGCATAGGCTCATTTCCTATATAAGGGGTGTCTGGTTAGTTTTTATTATTGCCATGTTTTGTAGAAATATCTGCTTAATGCAAACAGTGTAGACCCTGATCAGACGCCGCGTTCTGCGGCGTCTGATCTGGGTCTACACTGTTTGTCAGTGTCCCTTTTATGGGACGCTAGTCGTATATGGGTTGAGGCATGGGTCACCATTAAACCATATCATATCATTGCTACAACCGATGAAAATGAACAGCAATATCTTGTCATATTCCAAGTGACTTTCCACATCATTATGTTAACACGTCTATGTAAGTAAGTAAGTAAGTAAGTAACGACTTTATTTATCGAGGGTTACAACATTTAGCACCTACATAAATACATGTAATAGCTAATCTTCCATGAGGCCCTCACTATTTACAAATATACACACAAGTTCATTTATTCAAATAAACAATGATATTATAAAGTGATATTTTTCTCATACTGTGACCAAGTGCAGCTTGAGGGAAGTAAATAAGAACTGAACCTCATTATTTCCTTCCATTACAGTTTCATCTTTTGGATATCTTGCCGAAACGAAATGCAAGAGACCTGATGAAATATAATACAAGGCTACTGGAATAAGGTTCATAAGAATAGTATAGATTTGCCTGATCCCAAACAAACTCTTGATCATATTCTACTAGACTAGTTTAAAAACATATACGAGTATCAATATATCAGCTAGTTTGAATATTAACTTTCCACAACATTCTGAAATTTCATCATGTTTTACAGCTGAAAATGAAACTGAATCATGTAATGAGTACTCCATGAGTTCCCCCATAGTATAAAGTGGAAACATAGGTCTGCAGGGGTTTACAACGTTATTACAGACAACCCTCTTTATACCGATACTCCATACAACGACAAAATTCATTATAATGACAATATGACTGTCACAAAACCTACGCTTAAGAGGTAACAGTTAGTCACGAGTTACGCAAGAATGTGTATTTAATACTTTAAAGAAATATATGCTTGATATTTGTTAGAATCGCCTCAGTGAGACGATTCTAACAAATATCCAAAACATAGGCTCTGTAAGAAAATAAGAGCAAAACAAGACCGTTCTTACATATCAATCTGCTTAAAAAGTATTCTGTACAACAGCCTTTTCAGTTTAATGACATCGTGTTTGGGAACTGCCGTTGTAACGAGGGCTCACAGTACTATCAGTTTATAATTTTGTCTGATTTTTTCACGAAGCATATTTATGTGTACTCATTCGAATTGCCTCCCAGTCGGAGCATATTCTTTCCTTTTGGAGAAGGATCCTTCGGACACAGGCACAAAAAACAACAATAAAAACAAATGATTGAATTATTTCCCCTGAAAATGTAGCGCTTCCCCGCAAATAAATATGTTGTTGTAAGATGAATTGATGCACTTTCAAGGAGCATAACTGTAAAAATGTTTGCCTCCTTCAGAAAACGGGCTAGACTGGCTCCAGTCTCCAGTGACTAAATATTTATTCATATAATCGTATTTGCTGATCCACTAAAAATAAAACCAAAATAATATCGTGACCTTAAAGGCTGGTCAATCATGATATTATTTTCGATTCATTTTATTGGATTATCTATCCGGATTATAAGAAAAAATATTTAGTCACTGGAGACTGGAGCCAATCTAATATGGGACCTACTCAGAAAGGAAAGAATTTGCTTCCTGTGGGAGTATTTTTTTTCTTCTTTCCATTACCGAAAGGAAAGCAAACATGAACTACCATAAGTTATCTACCTTGTAACAAATGGCGGAAAATCAACAAAGTGTACCCAGGCCCCTTAAATTACTTACAAGTAATGTGTCCAGTCAGGGATAAGATCCTTTTGGAAACCAAATTAACAGCGAATTCAGTGATATCAGTGATATCAGAAGTTACTTAACATCCAGATAAGGCGTATTGTTTCTATCAAAGCCTTTTCACCTTCCTAATGGAAAACAAACCCACATATGGAACCAGCATAACCACGCTGTTTCCAAACAAAGCTAATGTAAGCTTCTAATATGTGATACAGAGAATTTGACATCTAAACCAAATAGGTCACAACGTGAAAAAACGTACATTCTGATACATGCACCAATGCATCCGCGCAGTCTGACCAGAATCTTTGTTGTCCGCAGACACTTTGTACCCATGGCTATCCAAAATGCACCCGGTGAAGATTCTGATCAGACTGCGCGAATGCGCAGTCTGATCTGAATCTTCACCGGGCGCACTAGTCCGAAGGTGCGTTTTCTGTCGTTGCGGCTCAAATAATGAAATAGTTGATTAATGGCAGTCATTTGCGGATCAACATTTCTTTTCTATAGCCTTGCGTAACCTATACATAGCTACCAGATTTTGCTATAATTAACCTTTACCACTCTCTGGACAAATTCAGCACACGACAAACTGAAGAAATATTTTCCAGAAAATAGGTTTTGAGATTTCATGCAAATTGTCTCCTATGGAGACGATTTGCATGCAATCTTGGGAGACAATTTGCTTAAAATCTCAAAGCCTATTTTCTGGGAAAATCTACGGGAAATAAGAAACAAATTCAACACACGACAAACTGGTGGTATTTTGTTTCCAGAAACTAGGCTTTGAGATTTCATGCAGTCTCCTGAGGAGACAATTTGCATAAAACCTCAAAGCCTACTTTCTGGGAAACTATACGACATAGACATAGACATAGACATTTTATTTTACGTCGAATATTGTTAACATACGAGGAATAAAACGAAACCCATTCAGCACACAATAAACTGATGATATCTTTTTCCAGAAAATAGGCTTTAAGATTTCATGCAGACAATTTGCATGATATCTCAATGCCTATTTTCTGGGAAAATCTACGAGAAATGAGAAACATATTTCAAATTGCCGTCTTCTAAAAACTGTATCAAGCATGCTTAAGCGTTAAGAACATATCATGAAGTTCGATACATGCACCATCACTTTTATTTAGTGCTGCCCTGACGAAAATGTTCATTGGAATTACTTTTTATCTTTGTATACACTGTTCGCTCAAGCTTGTTAGTTTATACAGCGCCCAACATCACGAAAACACGCCTATATAATATTGACCCCCTTAAACCCCACTTTTATATAGTAAACCTGGGGTTTACAGGGGTATACATTATTTTTCTTGTCTCTGCTCAAAAACATAGATTGTTGGTACTCGTTAGAACCGCCTCGCCGAGGCGGTTCTAACGAGTACCCACAATCTATGTTTTGAGCAGAAATAAGAAAAATATCAGAGTTTTTTATCTGAAAATTTTCAGTTTTTGGACGTGAAATTTCTATATACTTGAATAGGCGTGTTTTCGTAATGAATGATTCCATATGTAGGCTGCGAATAGCCCAGATCAGATTGCGTAGGCGTAACCTATCCGCATATGACTGGAGACAGTCGTTGGCGCGGCCTAATTATTGAATCTTACAATCAGTCAGTCCAATTAAACCAAATTTCTGTTCCTATACTATCCGAACAATGTGTCAATGTAAGGTTTATTTTGTGTATTTTCCCCGAAATTTCTTTATTAGATTTACTAAAAAGAAAAAAAAAAAGATAGAAAGAAAATAGCGTACAGACAAAAAACATATCTGGAATAGATAATTATGTACAGGACTGTGCAGGATACATCAGATATCCGTTGAAATAAAATTCATTATAACATTTCTACGTAATAATTTATTTATTTACATATTTGTATACATTTTTATACATTATTATTTTTTTATCGAAATCAACACTGGCAGTTGATCGCGATCAACAAAGTAAAACCAGAATTAGCTAGCACAGCAAGAGGTTATCGGAGAGAGCGTTCGATTGGTCAGAAATGATTGATGAATATTCACAGCAATATTGCTACGGAGACGACATATTCAGACATATTCTCCGATAAGTCAAAATTAATCATATGCTTGAAATATAAGTAAGTTTTAGATCCACTAATCTTTGAACTTGATAGAAAACATATCAACGTATCAAGAAACATGTCTGTTTCAAGCACAGAGAGAGTTTTTCATCTACGTATCTATGTCAAATTCTTTTTACATTTTCCTTAAAATACCGGATTATAGATTCCTCCAATAATATTACTAATACTGTTACAACTCAGGAACGGACAAATCTGGCAAACAGTGTAGACGAAGATCAGACGGTGCTGTAGTCTATACTGTTTACCACGCATTCAGAAGGTTTTTTTCTTCTGTGTGTGTTGTTGTTGTTTTTGTTTGTTTGTTTGTTGTGTTTTGTTTTCTCTCTCTCTCTCTCTCTCTCTCTCTCTCTCTCTCTCTCTCTCTCTCTCTCTCTCAGACACAACATGTAGCAAAATGAACTTAAGTATGGTAGGGAGTTAAGGTGTCGGAATACCCATGGTACTTCATCACGAAAACATACCTATATAATTTTGACCCCCTTAAACCCTACTTATATATAGTAAAACTGGGGTTTACAGGGGTATGCATTAAGTTTCTTATTTCTGCTCAGAAACATGGATTGTGGGTACTCGTTAGAACCGCCTCGGAGAGGCGGTTCTAACGAGTATCTACAATCTATGTTTTGAGCAGAAATATGAAAAATATCAGAATTTTCATCTGAAAATTTTCAGTTTTTGGTGGTGAAGTTTTCAATATATTTGAATAGGCGTGTTTTCGTAATGTTATATAGTGGCCAATATACATGTAAATGTATTTTATAGTAATTACTGAGTAAACATTGTAGATCCTCGGCAAATATTGTAGCATTACGAAAACATGTCTATTCAAAGATACTGCAATTTTACCACCAAAAAAAAAAAAAAAAAAAAAAAAAAAATGAAACTTTCAGATAAAAAATTGCTATTTTTCGAGGCGGTTCTAACGAGTACCCATAATCTATGTTTTTGAGCAGAAATAAGAAAAAATATGTATACCCCTGTAATCACCAGTTTTACTGTATAAACGTGAGGTTTAGGAGCGGGGTGGGGATGGGGGTGGGGTGGGGGGGACGCGGCGTAAACCTGCAGAACGCTGCTTTCGCTTAGGATCAATACTGTTCGCCCGACTCATTCAGCAGGCTTTGTCACATCATTAGACAGTAAAATGGATTTGTCCAAATTTTAGGATACGTGTGGTATTGGGTGAAGTTGTCCGAATACCTAGGGCAAAAAAAAAAAAAAAAAAACCTAGACAAAAAATTGTAGATCCAGATCAGGCGCCACCTAACGCTGATCAGGGTGTATATTATTTGCCATATGTACCTAGCAGTTTTTGACACATTGAAAATTAATAAAACTAAAGTTGTTAAAAATTTAGAACAACTACGGTACGGATTGAACGGATTGAAGCTGTCCGAATATTTAGGGTAAGTTCGATTGTCTCCCACTTCAACTCGAATGCTTTAAGTATTCATCTTGAATATTCATATAACTTGAGTATTGTTGTATTCAACTTGAATGCTTAAGAATCTACCTGCGAAAACCTTTGTTAAACTGTGCGCATGCACATATACTTCGATGGTTCTGGTGCTAGCAGCATAGAGCGTGATTAGAATTGGCAGGCGCATCGGCTGACAACTTTTGTGACTTCCTGTTGTACTGTTCTGAACACCAGTTCCCTTCTGAACAAAAGGAAAGAATTCTTTTCTTTTTAAAGTAGACCCTTTGCAGAAGGGCATCAAAAACAATTTTTTACAGTATTGCGTATTCCCCTTCCCCGTCACACAGACTCACCACCACTACCCACACACCTCCCCTTCCCGATAAAAGTGTATTTAGTACCCTTAAACATTATTTTATCATATATCATTATATATGTACTAAAGGAAAACATTTCAGGTGAGCGAAGAGTAGCTGAGAGAAACTGAGGCCTGGTCAATTAGCTCATAGAAAGAATGCTACAAAATCTCCCCCACATTAAAGCTCAGATCTCAGTCACGGTCATTTTTTATCATCTACTTTTATACATGTACTAAAAGAATAAAATTCGAGTGTAAAACCAGCTGAGAAAACTGAGCCCTAGTCACCCTGGTCACCATGCTCAAATAAAGAATTTCTCCCTCACATCAAAGCTCGGGTCTCAGCCATGGCCATTTATTACACAAACGTGCACTGTTTGTTTTCCTGACGGTCGAATAATGACCGTTTCTTAAGCATTACTGACTCTAAAAACAAACAGTTTGGCGTTCCCTTTCATTAGAAGAAATCGCAAGGATTTTGTTTGAAATATTGACGGCTAAATTCCAACAGATTTGTCATCAATCACGAAATTTTGTCTCCCACCCAAGAAAGATTTCGGCCGCCCTATGGGAAAAGAGTACGTATATCATCTGCGAGCAACAAAAAAACCCAGGGCAGCCTGCGCGAATTCGCGCAGGCTGCCCTGGGTATTTGAAGCTCGCATTTCCAAAATCTGCAATTATATAGGCCAGCCACAGAAGACAAACAGACATGAGCAAAATTCCTGATTATTCGCCATTTTCATTCGCTCATTATAGAAATCCATTTTTTTACAAGGGAATCTTATTTGAAGATTCAGGTTAGTAAGGTATTTGGCGGTTCAGACTGTCAGTTACGTCACCACGCCTTGGTCTTTGTAAGATCAAAATACTTCAAAGTTAGAGAATGAAAATCGGAAGTGGCAACGAAGAACGCCGGGAACGAAATAGAGGTTAAGAAAGTTGTTTATGTTTTATTTCTTGGGTGAAGTGTGTTACCCGGTCATTTAAAAGTTTGCCAAGCACTGTGTGGAGGTTGATGCAGATGTATTATCAAATTAATAATTTAATGGTAAAACTGGATGTGACCCTGTAAAACTATTTTTTGTTTTCGTACCCTTCAAAATGTCAAAGAAACAAATTGATAAAACATCGTGTATCTGCTTGTAACATGTATCTATAAAATTATATCTGCCATCCACTTTCTTGACTTTCCGTAAACAAACAAATAGAAACAGAAAACATGAAGTAAAACAAATAAACAAATAAAATTAAAGGCAACAACAAAAATATCTAAACGTCGTCACTACTACCGCCGACAACAAAAAAAAAAAAAAGAGATAAATAAATAAACAAACAAACAAATAAATAAATAATAAAATAAATAAATAATAAAACTAATAAATAAACGTGTATCAATGAACATTGTTAAACAATTTACTGGGAAGTATTGTATGAATTGATATAAAATGTCACACATTAAAGTGTGCGACATTTCTCATTATTTTTAGTACTTATTCTGGGCGCTATTGACTAGTGGGTTTATTTAAATTGTGAAAGGTGTTGTGTGTCTTTTTTGTTTGGCTTTATCAATCCAAATTTCAATTATTTCACTGACAGATCAACACTTATACTGACCAACGTTTTAATGAAGAGCAAACAATTTAGGGAAAATAAAATATCTATTGAGGCTCAGCATTCAGATATTCTTAAAAATGGCTTACAGCAGTAAGAAGATTGCGGAACACACACACACACACACACACACACACACACACACACACACACACACACACACACACAGAGAGAGAGAGAGAGAGAGAGAGAGACTAAATGCATACAACGTCTTATTATGGGATATATGAATATCTCTTTACAATTATAAATACAAAGTGGTAGATTATATATTGTAGATAAAATAAACAAAAGTATGTTGCGAAAATAAATAAATAAATAAATAAAACGCTAGGAATATTTATACTTCATAAGAGTATCCAGTATACCATGAGTTTCTAATTCAACCAAACAATTTGAAAAGAAAGTGAAAGATCGCAGTTACAGAAGGAAACTGAAACAAAACACGTAATATCCTTTCATTGAAAAATAAATGTCGGCTCGCATCAACTATATTTTAGAAATGAAATAATCAAAACTATTTTTTTTTCCGTTTCTAATTATGTTTTTTTAACATCTCCACTCTCTGGTCTAATTCAGCAGACGACAAGGTTTGGTAATTTTTTTTCCTTGCTTTTCTCAGAAAACAGGATTTGACATTTCATGCAAATTGTCTCCGCAATTTGCATGAAATGCCGAATCCGCTTTTCTGGGAAATTAAGAAAAAAATGTTTGGATATATCGTCTGCTGAAAATTTTACCCAGAGTGCTAAGCATTAAATCATGAGTAACATACATTCAAATGATCCCATAAGTACGAACAAATGTCTATCAGAAACCCAGAGTATAAATCTGGGTGTTTGTTTCCCTTGGTACCAAAATAACCACTGAACTACAAATGGACTAAAAAGGCATATATCAACTGAATCGCATAATTCCTAGGCGTCGCATGATATATGTGAATTGTCAAAGTCGAATTAAAAACAAATATTTTATGTTTTAATGACAAGATGAGATCATCTTTTATTGTTGCTAAGGTAGGTAAATGTATATTTTTAAAGCAGTCGCGACAGTTATTGCTTCTGTTGGAGGTCTTCGCTGATTTACTGGGCCCGGTTGTTCAAAGCGTCGTTAGCTTAACGAGCTTGTTAAGGGTCATTTCGTTAACTGTTTTAGCGGATTCAATATACAGTATTTTGATATTTTTTGCTGAAAAAATGTGAGTAGCTTTTGCACTGCAAAAGCTACTCACATTTTTTCAGCAAAAAATTTCAGCATATTTGTGTATCACTCCATTTAAATTTTAACGAATCGTTAACTAACGACATCGTTAGCTTTGAACAACTGGGCCCTGGCCTTCATGTACATAGCCAACATTTTTCAAATAAATATTTGATGGTTTCATTTACAATAAGGTTGTGACTGTTTGCCGAAAAAATAAAAGCTAAAATTAAAAAAAAAGTCGTGATTGAATTTTGAAAGAACACAATGGTGACAAAGGTGATTTTGTTTCAATAAATAAATAAATAAATAAATAGAAAGGAATTCAAATAATCCACTTTGTCGTTAGAAAGTAAATCATGAAACTAGCAACCTGAACGATAAACATTTATAAACATTTGAAAATTAATTCAGTGCGAGGCTTTACAAACTATACAAAAGTTAAAACGTGGAAATGGGTAAAAAGACAAGAATTGTAGAGAAATAATGCATGATTATGTGTTGTTTTTTTTTGTGTTTTTTTTTTTTTTTACAAGATTTATACACGAACAAATATTGATTACTATGCATGCGTATAAACATGCAAAAAATAATGCATGCTTAAATAACTGGTTTTAAAATACTGTCCTTCAGTTCTGTCAAGGCAGGGGGCAAGGTAACCAGATTACAGGACAAAATAACATCTTTAAACTGCATGTAACATGTTAAAAACAACGCAAGTAACTGAAAAAAAAAAACAAAAAAAACAATAAAAACAAAAACATAAACACACACACACACACACACACACACACACACACACACACACACACACACACACACAGAGATGCATATACTTCTTTACAAACCTTGATCAAAAAGAAAAAAAAAAAAAAAAAAAAAAGAAAAACACGGTTTATAATGAAAGTGAAATAACGTTTCGTGACTTATTACAAATCAAACGAAGAAATAGAAATAAATGAATAAATGAATATAATATTTCCTGGCTTACTTCATGGCATACAAAATTAAATAAATAAATAAATTTCAATATCGCTAAATAAATGAATTACGAAAACATACCTACATAAATTTGACCCCCTTAAACCCCACTTTTATATAGTAAACTGGGGTTTACAGGGGTACACATTATATTTCTTATTTCTGCTCAAAAACATAGACTGTGGGTACTCGTTAGAACCTAGAATCTATGTTTTGAGCAGAAATATGAAAAACTTTAGAACTTTTATCTGAAAACTTTCAGTTTTTTTGGTGGTGAAATTTTCAATATATTTGAATAGGATTGTTTTCGTAATGGAGTGTCAATACGTAAATAAGCTCATGAAATGAACACCACCATGCATGTCCCCTTATAATGAATAATGAAACCCTGGGTATGCAATTGTATAAACTAAAAATATTTGTTTAGTATTTCTATGAGTAAATTAATACTTTTTAATCAAATTTCCTGGACTTTTTTGTCGATTATTTTATAGGGTGGAGAGGAAAGGGGTGTACGTGTATATTTTATATAGGCGTATTATAATGATCTACAAATCAATTGATGAATGAATGTTTTGAATATTATGAATAAATTGTTAAATGAATATGCGTATAGACGCCAAATCTCACGGTCAGCATTCGGAAAAGGGCTTAGCATATATTTTCACACTTTGTTGAATTTAAACCTGTCCATGCATGCAGACCAATCAAGCCTGTTCGATGCATTTCAATGACAATACAAGATCACGGCACCGAAATATATAATTTGGATGCATTAATGTGACCTGCAGTTTAAAAAAATAATTGTCAAGTGCTTCGTAAGTTGTCTATTGTAAATAAAAAGAAAAACATGGACTTTGAAAGCAAGTCTCTCATACTCGTTGAGTGAAGACAAACAGACAGAAAGATATCCTTAAAATAATGAAGAAAGGTAAAATGTAGCAAACGGAACACAAAGAAAAAACAATAAATGAAACGTTTCAAATTCTGCCGTAGTTGACAATAAATTATTACACAGTAATAAACAATATCGTATTAAGAATACTATATTAGTCAATAATGATAATCGTGCAATTAACAGCAAAATGATAGTGGATACAGTTATTATTATTATTATTATTATTATTATTATTATTATTATTTGATTAAATATCGCTGCTTTGCTTAGATGTTTGTGCATATAATACGCATTTTGTATATTGTTTTATTTGTGAATGCTATTAATGATTTAATAATGCATACTGTTTTGTAAATACATTCATGTTTAATAGTGGTAGTTGGCCGAAATCGGTGTTTTTCTTTTTGGATGATAACCTGTCAGAGACTGAGAGAGAGAGAGAGAGAGAGAGAGAGAGAGAGAGAGAGAGAGAGAGAGAGAGAGAGAGAGAGAGGGGTGGGGGGATTAGCCGGGCCATAGCATTTCCAAGATTGCATGTGCGCCAGCCTACACTCTCCGCCAGAAGACATTTTGGATCCTTCGCTACCATAGAGCGTCCTGAGGAGACTCTGATTTGACTGCGTGGATGCGCAGACTAATCTACGTATTCGCTGGGCGCACAAGCAATTTTGTAGGAAATACAGTGTCCGGGGTCAAATTAGGCTCTTACAGATAGGTAGTTTGTAATCACCAATATTCCAAACACAATCATTAGCTCACCAAGTAAGGGATGTAACTCTCGAGACCTTAGTTTCAGTAGCTGGCGGGCTGAAGATTTAATGCTGCCCAGCACAAGGGAAATAACCAACACTTTGGGTTAATTTACAGCGAAAATACAGCAACTAAACAAAATAAAATGTTTACAAGATATTTACCAACAAGTGTATCCGTCCAGTTTTAAGAAGATAATATCGACATGTATATCTCTATGATCCAAAATTTAAACTTTCTGAACACGTCACCCCTGGAATAAGGTTTTCATGTGAAAAAGTCATTTATCAAGTATCTCTCGTTTGATAGGAGTTTTGCTGCGAGACTCCGTGGCGCTAATGAACTAAATTGAATACACATTTCTAATATCACTTTATTGTCGGAAGAAACTGACGCCTGTTTATAATATTGGTAAGTCTTTGTAACCTGTGAATGATTTATGTTCAGGCAGCATCCTATTTGAGAGAGAGAGAGAGAGAGAGAGAGAGAGAGAGAGAGAGAGAGAGAGAGAGAGAGAGAGAGATGCGTCACGAAGATTTATTAATCAGACAGCATCCTTTTTTGAGAAAGAGAGAGAGAGAGAGAGAGAGAGAGATCACGATAATGAGTTATATTTACTCAGCAACCTGTTGTGTGTGAGAGAGAGAGAGTATGCAGCGTCTGGTCTGGGTTTATATTGTTTGTCATTCACCCAGTAGTTTAAAGACGTAAACAGGCAGATAAATGGAGGATCACAAATTTTAGAACAAGTATAGCAGGTTGTTAACGTGTCCAGGAGCGGGATTCAGAGGGGTTTCGCGGGGTTCAGTCGAACCCGCGTTGTCTCAAAATTTCACGTTCATGGGAAACTGGATAAATTTCATGAAATGTTTCTTATACCTCTTCAACAAGTCCTTTTTAATACCTGTAAATTAGAGTAAAATTGGAAGGTGAATGGCAAACAGTGTAGACCCTGATCAGACGCCGCGTTCTGCGGCGTCTGATCTGGGTCTTCACTGTTTGCTCAGACCTGTATGTCCAAATACGTAGAGTAAGTACGGTAATATGATTAAATCGCAACCCGCCCGCCCCCATCCACCCCCACCCCAATCCACCCCCACCCCAAAGAAATCCTCCTACAACCGCACCTGCAGTGTCCCAATATGTAGGGACAATACGATAACCCCACTAGCGCCGGATTATCTACAATAGACTCTTCCATTTCATTATGGTTGTCGGAAGAGTTAATTATCTTTTTACAGGGCGGCTATAGAGAGATTGCTTTACTTGTTCTTGTTATTGCAATTTGCTAAATTTGCGACAAATAGTGTAGAACTTGATCAGACGCCGCTTTCTGTGGCGCCCGACCTGGACTAGGTCCATTTTGAGGGATGCCAAACAATAATGAGTTAAATGAAAATCATAGTTGGCTAATTAGGGGATAACTGCATTCAAATTTGTCACTTGTGGAGGTAAATCGGCGGTTTTACGGTCGGAATGACAAATTTGAATGCAGTTATCCCCATTCTAATGCATTTATTCATTTTTCTGTTGAAAAATTGTACTATTTGCACGAAGCCACAAGTGCTGTGAGCTGCAGTAAAACCAAATGCCAGCTAATGAGAAGCGACGTTACGTGATGACGTCGGATTTCCGACAGTATATCGCAGAATATACCGTCGCAAATTTTTGACGTTACATACGCAAGTGCATTAGAATGATGCTTTAAACACTGGGCCCAAATCTTTGTCACACGTCCTGAAACTGTTCGCACCCACACTGTCTGACCAAGACATTTACGTTTACGGGACTACCATGTTAACCCTATATATGAGGACAAAGTAACGCCATACCGTACACGCCCCGAACCTGGAAAAAACAAATCCATCTTACAACCAGTTGATGTGTCTAAAACTACTGGATGAGTCACAAATAACGTAGAATCTGACCAGATCATCACGAAAACATGCCTATATAATTTTGACCCCCTTCAACCCCACTTTAATATAGTAAAACTGGGGTTTACAGGGGTATACATTATTTTTCTTATTTCAGCTCAAAAACATAGATTGTGGGTACTCGTTAGAACCGCCTCGCCGAGGCGGTTCTAACGAGTACCCACAATATATGTTTTGAGCAGAAATGTGAAAAATATGAGATTTTTTTTTATCGGAAAATTTCCCCTTTTTGGTTATAAAGTTTTCAGTATATTTGAATAGGCATGTTTTCGTAATGTGCTAGCAAACAGTTTTGGGCAGTCGGATATCAAGATAACTAGTTGGTCAGTTGTGTCGTCCCTCTGTTCTATTAAATCGTTCGTTTAGGGCCTTCATAAAAGGAAAATCTAAATGTATGCATATATGTGTTTGTTTGTAAAAAGCCAGCTAGTAACATTATTTATTATGTGCAAATGAAGACAGCTAGCTTGCACATTCATTAACACCTTGAACCATGCAGATCAAAGCAGATACGTGGTGTAACAGTGTGCATCGCACCATCAGGATCGTCGCCATTTGCCATTCCTGTTTGGTTTTAGACTGACCCAAGGATTTGTCTGTCCAAAATAAATAAAAAAAAAAAAATAAAATAAAAGATGGAAAGCTTCACTTAAGAAACACAGGATTGAACGTGTAAAGTCATTACAGTAGGACACAGAAAGTAGACTAGACTGGCTCCAGTCCCCCTTACAGTAGGACACGGAATGTAAACTAGACTGGCTCCAGTCTCCCTTATAGTAGGACATGGAATGTAGACTAGACTGGCTTCCACCCCCACCCCCACCCCTTTTAGGAGGACACGGAATGTAGACTCGACTGGCTCCAGTCCCCCTTATAGTAGGACACGGAATGTAGACTAAATTGGCTCCAGTCCCCCCCTCCACCTCCCTCCCCTTATAGTAGGATACGGAATGTAGACTGGCTCCAGCTTTCCCCCCCCCCTCTCCTCTTATAGTAGGACACAGACTGTAGACTACACTGGCTCCAGTCCCCTCTATAGATTAAACTGGCTCCAGTCCCACTTATAGTAGGATACGGAATGTAGACTAGTCTGGCTCCAGTCCTCATAGCAGGACACGGAATGTAGACTAGACTGGCTCCAGTCCCTTATAGTAGGACACAGAATGTAGACTAGATTGGCCCCTACTATAATGATTTTACCAGTTCACTCGTTCATAATCTCCTTCATACGGACACGAAAATATAACAAAAACAATATTAACATGATAAGATTATGTAGCACTGATCCATTACGAAAACACGCCTATTCAAATATATAGAAAATTTCACCTCCAAAAAATTGAAAATTTTCAGATAAAAACGCTGATATTTTTCATATTTCTGTGCGAAACATAGATTGTGGGTACTCGTTAGAACCGCCTCGGCGAGGCGGTTCTAACGAGTTCCCACAATCTATGTGTTTGTGCAGAAAAGAAAAATAATGTATACCCCTGTAAACCCCAGTTTTACTATATAAAAATGGGGTTTAAAGGGGTCAAAATTATATAGGTATGTTTTCGTGATGACTCATCTTCATAATGATATTTGCATGTTAATATCGTCTTGCTTTAATTTTAGGGTCTATATTAATAAGCATTAAAAACAAATAATAATACAAAAAATAATCACAAGGGACTGGAGCCAGTTAAAATGTGGATGTACGGATGGACGAATGATAATCCCAAATTTTAATTCGCTCGGGGTTGATTAATTACGCACAACAATACAATGACAATACAGACTTTCCTAACGCTG
The DNA here is from genome assembly GCA_964016985.1 of Anodontia alba. NCBI lineage: Eukaryota > Metazoa > Mollusca > Bivalvia > Lucinida > Lucinidae > Anodontia > Anodontia alba. The sequence continues at coordinate 26,033,434 of OZ024831.1, forward strand.
TTAGCATTCAGGCGAACCACGTTTATTAAATTTCTACCGCATTCCATCCCTGGCTAAATTGTCCTATTTTAAAACAATGATTTATGTGAGAATATCAAATACGCCGAAAACGTCGTTTCATATTTCTACTAGGCATCTTATAACCGCCTTTAAACCACATGCCGAGACTCAAAAGTGACATTTCGAACAATTCCTGCAATATGATTTTCTTCAAAGAACAATAGCATAGGAAATTGACACGGAAAATAATTATTTTGTACGGGAGATCTTACTCAGAATAATTTATCATCTAAACACGACCATGTCCCGTACATTACAGCATGAAATTATTGACCGGCGGTGACTTGCAATGCTTGTTTCCCGATTTGTGTGCTGTATTTTCTCTAATCAGATATAAACAAAGTATTTTTTGTGAGTGAAAGATCGCTTCGGAGACAATATGTATGTATGTAGGTAGGTAGGTAGGTAAGTAGGTAGGTAAAGAAATCCGAATTAAATAATGGGACTTGCCATCTTAACAGACATTTGCGGACAGCAAAAGCCCCCAAAAAAGAAGAGGTGCTTCTATGTGTGTGTGTGTGTGTGTGTGTGTGTGTGTGTGTGTGTGTGTGTGTGTGTGTGTGTGTGTGTGTGTGTGTGTTTTGTGAAGATATGAGAAAAATAATTATCTTGATACCTGCCTGAACTATGTAGCTATGTAAGCAATGACGTTTTCACCATATGATATTGGAAATATGGCTTATTCTGATTATATACGCATATTACAAGTGATATGGGCAGAAAGAAAAAGGGTTGCCAGAAGTACCAAATAAATTGAAAAGGCTGGTTGAAAATCTGCAAATTTCTGAAAATCCATTTAATAATATGGACACCTACAAATCTGTTTTTATTATATATTATGGGGTAGTATAGGGTGCACATACCTATGTTTATTATATATTATGGGGTAGTATAGTGTGCATATACCTCTGCTTTCATTATATATTATAGGCTAACATAGGGTGCACATAACTCTGTTTTCATTATATATAATGAGGTAGCATAGGGTTCACATACCTCTGTTTTCACTATATATTATGTGTAGCATAGGGTGCACATACCTCTGCTTTCATTATATATTATAGGGTAACATAGGGTGCACATACTTCTGTTTTCATTATATATTAGGGGTAGCATAGAGTGCACATACTCTATTTTCATTATATATTATGGGGGAGTATAGGGTGCACATACCTCTATTTTCATTATATATTATGGTGTAGCACAGGGTGCACATACCTCTGCTTTCATTATATATTATAGGGTAACATAGGGTGCACATACTTCTGTTTTCATTATATATTAGGGGTAGCATAGAGTGCACATACTCTATTTTCATTATATATTATGGGGGAGTATAGGGTGCACATACCTCTATTTTCATTATATATTATGGTGTAGCACAGGGTGCACATACCTCTGCTTTCATTATATATTAGGGGTAGCATAGGGTGCACATACTCTGTATTCATTATATATTATGGGCTAACATAGGGTGCACATACCTCTGTATTCATTATATATTATGGGGTAACATAGGGTGCACATACCTCTGTTTTCATTATATATAATGAGGTAGCATAGGGTGCACATACCTCTGTTTTCATTATATATTATGGGGTAGCATAAGGTGCACATACCTCTATTTTTAATATATATTAGGGGTAGCATAGGGTATACATTACACGTTTATCACATTAGCAATATGTATACATTTGAAATGCAGCATACAATTAGCCCCTAGACAGCACTGTTTCATTTTTAGTTCCCTGTGTTTGTTAATGCCCCAGTTTCGTCTCGGGGGTGGGTGATGGGTTGGATTGGGTGTGTTGGGTGTTGGGGGTTGTTTCTTTCTTTCTATTTTGTTTTCGTTTTTGATAATATTTCTGATCACTTCATTGTCTACGAAATAATTTTTTCTGAAATGAGAATCGCCCTTTTGCCATACGGTTTGGCTGGAATGCGTAAATGTATTTACTTACAACCATGCCGTATGCATGTATTTTACGCCTGTAATTTAACCTTAAACACTATCTGAGCGAAATTTGTAGACAACAAATTAATGATTGTTTTTCTTACTTTTCCCAGAAAACAGGACTTGACATTTCATGCAAATTGTCTCGATTAGATACAATTTGCATGAAAAAGCCTGTCAAAACTTGTTTCCTGTGAAAATTAAGAAAATATTTCAATATGTCGTCTGCTGAAAATTTTACTCAGAGGGCTAAGCTTAAAAGAAGATACACATACTCACTGTATGGATCTGAACTAACAACCTGCGCTTTGTTGTCAATCCAAGGGAAACAACTCTATCAGTCTTATCTGTTTCGTTGAAAACTGGTTCATTTCCAGTATTCAAGGAAATATTAATCCTTTCAAAGTAAACACCTTTTTAAACTGTGCAGATCTTATATGGGATGGGTCATGACCTTCTCATTAGGATCTACACTGTTTGCCATTTTCCTCTTCAGCTTAAAATGGCACTCCCCATTACGAAAACAAGCCTATTCAAATATACTAAAAATTTTACCACCCCCCAAAAAATGAAAATTTTCAGATAAAATTTCGGATATTTTTCATATTTCTGCTCAAAACATAGATTGAGGGTACTCGTTAGAACCGCCTCGACGAGGCGGTTCTAACGAGTGTCCACAATCTATGGTTTAGAGCAGAAATAAGAACAATAATGTATACCCCTGTAAACCCCAGTTTTACTATATAAAAGTGGGGTTTAAGGGGGTCAACATTATATAGGTATGTTTTCGTGATGCTATTTATAATATTGATAGTTCGTTTAACGATGGAAGTGTCCAAACTACAAACCGGAACTGAAAATGTTAATGTTAATGCCAGTTGGAAAAGTGGAAAATTACGGCAAATCAAGTGCACACTATTGAAACATATCCAGATAGAACTAACGACCGTCGGCTTGAAACGGATAAATGTTGATTCGCAGTATCATCCTACCGGGTCTGCGAGGGAGTATACCAATTGTGTGTGTGTGTGTGTGTGTGTGTGTGTGTGTGTGTGTGAGAGAGAGAGAGAGAGAGAGAGAGAGAGAGAGGGAGAGAAACAAAAACATCTACATAGAAATCATTTCAGTTATGATCCCTGAAACAAAACACACAATGAAAACTCAGCACGTTTTTAATTAAACATAAATAAATAACGACATAAACAGATAAAACGAATTTTTACCCCTCTAAATAGACAGTTTTTTTCTGTCTTTTGGGTTTCTCCGAAGACCAAAGACAAAAAGCATATGCTACATGCTTGTTTCCTCTTTTTGTTTTCAGCATTTAGCTAAAAGGGACATTGGCAAACAGTATAAACCTAGATCAGGCGCCACAGAACGCGGCGTCTGATCAGGGTCTACACTGTTTGCTTTAGGTTAAGAAATTTCTACAAAACATATAATGATATAACTAACCAGACACCCCTTATATAGGACATGGACCTGTCAAATGAGTTAAGGTAGAAGGGTCCACTCGGCATAAATGGGTTTACAGGTAGCCCTAGAAAACTACTAAGGAAACCGAATAAATCATGAACACAAATAATTTCCAGATCAAGGGAGGTAATACGTGGTAAGAAGTAGCCAAAATAAAACAAAAGAAAAAGAAAAGACAAAGTAAGAAACGAATGAGGCTATGAAATAAACGACCGCACTAAATCTTATTTTGTCTTATTTGATTGGCAGGCAATGATGAATGCTCCTGTTCAAGACAACATCATTTTCCTCTTCCAGCCAATCAATAAAAAGAAACTCAATTAGCATGCGGCTGTCACTGAACCAGAGATACTCGCATAGATGATACGTCTTGCGTCTGACATTCAAATGAGCTGTGTTTCGAAGAAGAAAGCTTATCGGGGTCACATGTCCAGTTCTTTGGCTGAAGTTTATCCTTTGGCCTACCGCTTACGTGAGCGAACAGCATAGGTTCTGGCGAGACTGCGCGGATGCACAGGCTCGCCAGAACCTATGCTGTTCGCATATGTTATAATGACTCTTTTTGCATGACGCAGCTCATATTAACTGAACGAATGCTGCAGTACTAATTAACTGTGTTTCGTACACTGTGTACGTTCGGCGGTGTGTACGTATGTAAGATGAAATGTTTCATGAGGTGATTCGTTACTTTTATTGTCATTTCTGCTAGAGATTCAGGTTTGCAGAAAACGTCTCAGTGGTTGCCGGTTGGAAATAGCAATACTACAAATTATTCTACTACTACTACCACTACAACTACTTCTTATAATGATAATAATACAGTAAAAAATTGTGCAAGTATTTAAAAAAAACACACACAAAAAAAAACAAAAAAAAAACACACAACAACAAAAAACAATAATAAAAAAAAAAACAAAAACGAAAGACAACCACTTTAATTAAAGTACTGACCAGAGGGCTGAGGGGAACACATGACAAACAAATCTATGTAATGCGTACCCCACTCCCCACCCCCTTGTTCTCTCATAATATATAGTAAAAACTGGGATATGCCGGGATTTATTAGAGTTTTGCAGTTTTTGAACAAGCTTTTAAGTTTGCGGCGTCTGATCAGGATCTACACTGTTTGCATTAAGTACAGGCATTTCTATAAAACGTGATAATAATAAAAGCTAACAAGATACCCATTTCATTGGACTGGTACAAAGAGTTAAGGTAAAAAAAAGTCCATGTAAATGGGTTAATAAACAAAGTCTCATCACAAAAGCATGCCTATATGAAACCTCATTTTTATATAGTAAAACTGGGATTTACAGGGGTATAAATTTTTTTTTTTTTATTTCTGCTCAAAAACATAGATTGTGGGTACTCGTTAGAACCGCCTCGCCGAGGCGGTTCTAACGAGTACCCACAATCTATGTTTTGAGCAGAAATATGAAAAATATCAGAGTTTTTTTATCTGAAATTTTTCAATTTTTGGAGGTGAAATTTTCTATATATTTGAATAGGCATGTTTTCGTAATGTTTTTTTTTTTTTTTTTTTTTTTCTTTTTTTTTTCCTTTTTCGTATAATGTGCTAAAAGTACTATGGCTAACCAGGCTCAAGGTAAGAACTGTGCCAAGATCAACAGTCATCCTATTTCTTTACAAAAGGTATGTTATGGGTACTTATTAGAAGTGTCTCGCACAGGTGCTTCTGTTGAGCACCCACAACATAATTATGTTTTTTTTGCGAAACAATACGAAGAAACATTATTGTTTTGATTAAGAACTTCGGCTACTTAGAAAAGTAAGATGGAAAAGAGTGCATGACATCCCCTCAACGAGAGAGAGAGAGAGAGAGAGAGAGAGAGAGAGAGAGAGAGAGAGAGAGAGAGAGGGCATTTTCAAACGAAAACATCAAACTAGATTTCAAAATGTCAAACATGAGTAATGGTGGGTTATATTATCGAAAGTGACTGCAAAAACGTCTCCATGTTATACAGTGTAAATTACTATCACATATCCGCATCTTCTGATTCTCGATATTTCAGCTGTCTTATAGTCTAGTACGAACATGGTAATTTCTGATTCGCCAGTAACTTGTATTTGTATTTATTTTAATAACCAATCGTTGTGCGATTCGTCGCAGCGGTTTCTTAAACTATAACGGCTCTGTAAGCATTTTGAAAGGACTTTTAAAATGGAGTTACTGCCCTTGGTATATCAGGCCAGTTAATTAGCTTCGATTATGATAATTATTATTATGTTTTATTGAGATTAATCCGCTGTGTAGACTGTATCTTGGACAAACAGTTTTGTTTGCACTACAACGCACAGAAGTTTACTTGTTTTGTAAATCGACATACTATTGACATAGATTTTTTTTTTTTTTATTAGCTAGCTTCTTGAATATTCTATGTGTGTACATAGGAGCTATTCAAAGACTGCGTTGGAATTTAAAAGAAACGTCAAATTGAAACAGCAGAGACAGGTGCAGCTAAATATATATAATTTTCGTTTCCTAAACTTAAAGTCGAATATTGTTATTTTTTTAACTAAACATTTTCAGTTAGCACAAAACTGTGCAAAATAATAAACGAAGTAAATATATAGACTCAAGTTCATGGTTTTCAATTACTTACTTGTGTGAAAATTCCTTATCACTTATTACACCGCTATTTCTATTATATATTTCTTTTTCCATTTCCCCTTTATAAAAAGAGCCTGGCTACAGACATAAATTAGACAAACTCTCATAATCTCTGCGCTCAAAAATCTTAATCTACGTTCAAAAGAACTTAAACTTGACAACTCGGTCGTAAACCTTTCTAAAATCTTTCTATGTTGAAATAAAATAACAGTTCATGGGAAGTTTTTGTAATGCTTTATGGTCGGAATTTCTCGCTTGAATACAACGCGACGTCGTAAATTTCTCGGCGGCTCATACGCACAGCATGTCAATCAAGCGACTTGTCTGATTCGGAGATATATTTCTTGTGTAACTGCTGGCGTAAATCAATAAAAATGTGAGTCAAAATCTATAAATTTTCAAATAGATTTCTTTCCCAGTCTTAATAAATATAAGAACTGCAATCTTCAAAGAAAGTACAAAGCATATCATTGTGTAATCAAATAAATGATTAGTTCCGCATAAACACGAAAATGAATTATATGTGAAAACAGTTTTGCTTTACAAAAATAAAACGTTGCATCAGAAATAAATAACTACCATGCGAATCATCTTTCCGTTTTCATTTTAACCTTTCCCACTCTCTAAGCTGATTAAGCAGACGACAAATTGGTGATATGTTTTTTTTTTCTAGAAAACTGGATTTTGCATTTCATGTAAATTGTCTCGTGCATGAAATTCCAAATCCTGTTTTTTCGGAAGAATAAGAAAAATGTTTCTATATGTCGGCAGCTGAAAATTTAACATAGAGTTATAAGAGTTAATTGCCTTCAAAATGGACTATCAAAATAAAATTTTAAAGTTTAAGTTCATTGCAGATTTTCTGTTATAGAAAAATCAATATGTTTTCATTGGCAAATCTGAAAATCATTTTTAAACCATTCATGCCGGGTTGACTTTTCTACCTCAACTCTTTGAACAGGTCACTTTCCAACAGGAAGGATGTCTGGTTATTATTATTTTTTTATCAATACATGTTTTATAGAAATTCCTGTATGTAATGCAAACGGTGAAGATCCTGTGGAGCTTCTGATTTGGGTCTACACTGTTTGCCAATGTCACTTTTACTGGACGCTAGACTTACATGGGTTAATCATGTTACAAGTTGTTGTTTTATTCTTCTTCTGTAAAATGATGTCACTTCACTACAGTCCCTTAACCTTGTAGGTCGCATTATGAAAACATGTCTATGCAAATATATAGAAAATTTCTACTCCAAAAACTGAAAGTTTTCAGATAAAAAAAAAACAACAACAAAAAACATACAACTCTTGATGTTTTTCTCATACGTATCTGCTCAAAACATAGACTGTGGGTACTCGTTAGAACTGCCTCACCGAGGCAGTTCTAACGAGTACCCACAATCTATGTTTATGAGCGGAAATAAGGAAAATAATTTATACCCCTGTAAACCCCAGTTTTACTATATAAAAGTGGGGTTTAAGGGGTTCAGAATTATGTAGGCATGTTTTCGAGATGGTTTAGGTACCACTAGAAGTTTGGAATTGTTTCTCTCCAGTTTTATCCGCATTCAACTACATGTAGCCTTGGTAAGCTTGCAAAGCTGAGAACGGTCGAATCCTTCATGTTGGGCCCCTTCTTTCGTCCGCTAGCCACTTTTTTCTGGTACCTTCAACTGTGTCTTGCAGAGTACTCTTCGACACGCCAGACGTGACCAGTGACCGTACTACATGTGTTTTCGTTTCTTAAAGGGAAAAGCAAGAAGGCAACAAAATGCATCTAAAATGAAATTATGTGACAAATCATATATTTTGACGGAAATTTGATCTAATTTGGATAAAAATAAGAATATTGATTAAGTTTAAAGAATTTTAACTTTCTGTCAATCGCGCCGCCATTTTGAACATTTAATGAGGTCTTAAACATTTCAAAATATTAGATAAAATGTTTATGAAAGAAAACGTGCTAATTTCTAGCAAAGTCAATAAATGTCCTTAGAAGACACTGGATACACAAATATAGAGCTATAGCGTAAAACAAAATAGCTGTGTTTCCGCTAACCCGACCGACCCTGTTTCAAACACTCGGCTCTGCTATTTTTTATCAGTAAAAATGCAAAATAAAAAGCTCCGACCTTCAACAAAATACCTATATTTTCATAAAATTACAGGCTCGATCCTGTTCTTTTCTGAAGAAAAAAAAAAAAAAAAAAAAAAAAAAAAAAAAAAAACAACAACAACAATACTTTCTCCTATCTACCGACCAATTTTTTTTTCAGCATGTTAGCGGAAACACAGCTATTTTTTACGCCTAAATATTATTGCAAATATTATTTATTTAGGTTTTGCATATTTAATCAAGGCATAAACCCATTACGAAAACAAGTCTATTCAAATTTACTGAAAATTTTACCACCAAGAATGAACATTTTCAGAAAAAAATCTGATGTTTTTCATATTTCTGCTCAAAACATAGATTGTGGGTACTTGTTAGAACCGCCTGGGCGAGGCGGTTCTATCCAGTACCTACAATCTATGATTTTTGAGCAGAAATAAGATAAATAGTGTATGCCCCTGTAAACCCCAGTTTTACTATATAAGTGGAGTTTAAGTGGGGTTAATATTATATAGGCATGATTTTGTGCTGCTAGATACACAAATATAGAACTATATATTCTTGCAAATATTATATATTTAGGTTTTGTCTATTTAATTAAGACTTTATGTTGTCATAAAGCCTCATTAAATATTCAAAATGGCGGGCCTGTATCAGCAATTTTGACATCTTCAGACCTCAAACCTTTATTTGTCGTCCGATTTTGATCAAACTTGCATCAAAATACATGGTTTGTCAAGCACTTTCATGTTTAGATATATTCTTCAACAACTTTGCTTTTCCCTTTAACCATGGCGAGGATTTCGTCATAGAAATGAATAGCATCTAGGATTTGTTTGCGATTTACGTTGTAAAACAGTGGGATCAAAAATACATTATGAACGAACTGCCAATGACTGATTTTGGAATTTGACTGTCTATTTCCAAAACTCTGAGTTATTTTGTTTTATTTTCAAGATTGCTATTATTCATTAAATCTAGAAAATATGGAACTTTATTACAACAAATTACATTGCACTCAATTCTGTACTTTTTCAATATTTTATAGACCGGCCTGGTAGACTAAATCTGATATCGTTTTTAATAGTGCCGATCCAGATGGGGCGGCTTATTTTCAGTTCTGTTCTAGATATTTGACTGATACTGCTATGTTCTATAATAGGTGTGCCCAAGTTCAAACACAATTTAAGTATACAAAAATCGGGAATATTATATTATTATTGGGGATATTATATAGAAAACAATTTGCATGATTTGTCACAACTCTGCGATCTGAGAAATAAGAAAATAAGACAAATATTTGAACATGTCGTCTGGTGATGTTTTTATTAAGAAATAACACGGAAAATTTCTCATATTGAGGGTTGGGGTTGGAGGTACACAAATGGGTGAGACAATGTACAAGAACAACCCTATATTGGGACTGAGCAAACTGAGCAAACAGTGTAGCTCCAGAACAGACGTCGTAGTGCGGCGTTTCTTCTGTGTCTACACTGTTTGGCACTCGTTCAGCAAATATTTATAAACCGATGGTAGCCCGAACAGACTTTTGAAAAAAAAATAAATAAAATAATAATAATAAATAAATAAATAAGAAAAATGTACTAGTCTTATTGCTTGTTGTTGTTAAAGGCTCCATATTCCTTTAAAATAGACATTTTATTATCCACAAAAGGCTTAATAAGTTGATATTTGGTATTAATAAATCATAAAATGTGGCACCTGACAGCCTGTTAAATTTCAGGTAGTCTCACGTTCTTGAAATGAAATGATTTTTTATCGTTGGCAACATTAATTCAGGTACGATAAAAAATCATTTCATTTTTGATCCAGTTTAAAAAAATGAGAGACTAAATGAAATTTTACAGGCTGTCAGATACCACATTTTACGATCGTATTAATACTATATATCAATTTATTAATGTCTATTCAAGGAATATGGAACCTTTAAGGAGAAATGACAACAATATTTCATTTTTACCCTTTTAGTTAAAACCATTTTATTCAGAATATAAATGTTTTGATATAGACCATATCTGGATATTAATATACAAAATATCGTTTATATATTTAGAAGAGAGAGGCTGTATCATAGTGAAATCATAGTGAAATATACTAGCTAACTTCTCACTAATAAAAACGCATAATAAGTACTATCGGAAGACAGATTCAAATATTCATCTGACTTGAAGTTTCAAATTTTTTTACTAACCCGCTCAGCCGTGTAGACAAATACTTTTGCAAACAGTGTAGATCCAGATGAGACTGTTAATAATGAACCGTTTCATCTGGATCTACACTGTTTGCCATTCTGTTTTTTATTTACAACTAACACCCTTTTGGTAGCAGTGGGTGTACCCGCCCAAATGCAGAGATGGTAGTGTCTGTTTTAGGAACTCAGGATTGAAAGGGTTTTTCCTACATTTGTGCTTGAGTGTCATAAACACTATACATGTATACCTGTACCTATTTACATCAGTATATACCATACAGTCGAACCTCGTTATCTCGAACTCGCTTATTTCGAATTACCGCTTATCTCGAAGTGAAAATCTGGTCCCTGTTTTAACATGAAACTATGACAACAGGTAACAAAATAATGTGGAAAAGAGGAGAAATTGCTCCTTAGGAGCAATTTCTCCTCTTTTCCACATTATTTTATATATAATTTTTAATTTCAAGAGTCAAATTGCATATTCATTTGTTAAATGTGGTTGTTCAATTTATTGCTTTCCACACTCTCTCAACTCTGATATGTCGAGGTACGGATATCTCGAAGTATTTCAGTGAGTCCCTTGGAATTCGAGATAACGAGAGTCGACTGTATTTGTAACAAGAAAGGACAAAGCAGAAAACTGCGAAAGATAGCAGTCAGCTTGAGTAAAAGGTTGCAAACAAATAAGCATTTTTTTTTTAAATGAGGCTTATAGCAGTGTATACAGACTTGCAAACTACATCGCTGTATATGAAGAGACTTAATAAAACCGAGTCTCCGATTTTCGTTCTCATTACGAAAACATGCCTATTCAGATATACTGAAAATTTTACCAACAAAAAATGAAAATTTTCAGATAAAAAAATCTGATATATTTTTCAAATTTCTGCTCAAAACATAGATTATGGGTACTCGTTAGAACAACCTGGGCGGGGCGGTTCTAACGAGTACCACAATCTATGTATTTGAGCAGAAATAAGAAAAATAATGCATACCCCTGTAAACCCCAGTTTTATTATATAAAAGTGGGGTTTAAGGGGGTCAACATTATATAGGCATGGTTCCGTGATGTTGAGTGCGTTCTCTGTTTCAAGTTTTCTTGCCAGACGAGCTTGTTTAAGCCAGTTAGGTTCCATCAGTGAACCTATAAATTTTAAAAAAGTCCGGAAAGGGTTCAGTGATCACAAATGACAATATACACTACATTATAGTGAAGTACGGGGAGTCGTTTTTACAGCGCACTACCACCAGCAGTAGTGAAGATAAACTGATTCTTAAATCCTTTAAATAATTTAGTACGTTACAAACAAGCATGATCTTTTAACAGAGAGAGAGAGAGAGAGAGAGAGAGAGAGAGAGAGAGAGAGAGAGAGAGAGAGAGAGAGAGGGGGGGGGGGGAACGTCCAGATCAACCAATGTATGCAAAAAGTCTCATCAGGGTCTACACTGGATGAGAAAGGTTATTTGGTGTTTTATTCTTTATTAACAAGCATGATTTGTTAACAGAGAGAGAGAGAGAGAGAGAGAGAGAGAGAGAGAGAGAGAGAGAGCGTCCATATAAGCCAGTGTATGCAAAAAGTCTCATCAGGGTCTACACTGGATGAGCAAGGTTATTTGGTGTTTTATTCATTATTAACAAGCATGATCTGTTAACACACACACACACACACACACACACACACACACAGAGAGAGAGAGAGAGAGAGAGAGAGAGTGAGAGAGAGGGAGGAACGTTCAGATCAACCAATGTATGCAAAAAGTCTCATCAGGATCTAGACTGGATAAACAAAGTTATTTGGTGTTTTATTTATGTTATTGTTAATGCTACATGTAATAAATATCACTTGGCACACGACATCAAAACCTATAGGAACGCAAGTCATAGTTAAAAGGTCTGATTCTGCTTGTTTTTGTAGTAGTATAAAATTAAGGTTAAAAATATTGACATATTATACAGAAGATTGTTATTTATGTTTAAATTTATCTATTTATTTATTTTTACCAATTAAAGATCAGCTTCGAATTTGAATAAAATAGCCTTTTCTTTTGAGCACTTATTATTATTATTATTATTATTATTACATTTGTATTATTATTATTGTGTTATTATTACTCTTATTATTATTATTATTATTATTATTTATTTATTTATTTATTTATTTTACTAGGAAGACACCAGCTTCGCATTTGAATACAATATCCTATTATATTTGGGTAGTTATTTAAAGTTTTTTTTTTTCGTTTTTAAGCGAAAAATATGCAAGTGTTGATAGCTTTTAAATCACGGATGAATTTAAATACTTAAAAAAATATGGAAAATGGTAAAGTGCACGGAGTTCCAAACAAGCCTCTCTTGAGAAGTTATGCTAAAAACGGCGAGAGGTTTTGAAAAGCTAATGTTCGAATACAGTTCGAGACTGAGATAATTATTTGGGATGCTGTTCCTTTTTGACACTCATTTGAGTTCTAAAAAATCTTAAAAAAACCAAAACAAAAAAAAAAAAAAAAAAAAAAAAAAAAAACAACAACATATGTTTGAGTGTAAACTTAGGGTATCTTCCGACTATTGGAGCTAAGAGAATGCATATGACATATATTAACCATTTCAGCCCTGCAGACCAAACCATTCTTCTTTTTTTTTTTTTTTTTTGCAAACAGTGTAGATCCTGATGAGACGGCTCATAATGATCTATACTGTTTCCATGCTAGTCTGGTTTTTGACTGAGACCCCTGATCGGAACAATGGTTCTGACCAGATTCGGTAATGGAAGAGTCCACTTCAGAAATTCAGGGGTGACAGGGCTAGTTAGTTAAGGAAGCAAGGGGAGACAGACAGAACGGTTACGGCTATTTATAGCCGTGCTATTTTTGTCGCTGTGACGTCAGAGTGATGTTTAAAGAGGGTTATCTGTAAAACCTGGACTGGGATTAGTGCTGGTCCCCTGGACTGGGATTAGTGCTGGGATATTGGCAGACAGTGAAGACCCAGATCAAACGCCGCATTACGCGGTGTCTGATCAGGGTCTGCAGTGTTTGCTTAATTTACAGGAAGTTAGCGGTTAAATGAAACAGTCTTAAAAAAAAAAAAAAAAAAAAAAAAAAAAAAAAAAGATCGCCTTTGAAAACAAAGAACAAAAACAATCACGAAAATCGGAGACTCAATTTGTTTGTTTGTGTTGAGGCTTTACGGCCCAGTCAACCCAATAGGGTCATGTCGAGCGCGGTCAGTTTACCTAACCACACGTTTACTGGGCAGACTTAGTCCTCTAAGTGGTTAACCAGTATTGTGCACATTCTTTCGCCAGAAACTGACAACTGCCCTTCTTGAATCAGCGCAAGGGAGAGAATGACCGTAGAAAATATTTCATGATCAATCTCCGTGAAAGAATGTTGCCGACCTCGGCGGGGGTTGAACCCGCGACCTCCTGGTCTCCAGTCGGACGACGCATCCAACTGAGCCTCTTCATATGCAGCACTGTAGTTTGCGAGACTGCATACGCCCCCTACTTCCGGCTTATGCGGTATTCCATTTTTAAAGTAACCAGGATGGGCTCATTAAGTTCCCGTTCAGAACCATTTCCCCAGCCTACATTCAGAGACAAACGACCAACAAGGGTGGTCAGTGCTTTTATTTTTGTTCGGAATAAATGGCAAAGGGATAACAAAGACGTGATCAAATAATATACAAAGCACACAAAGGTAGTTCAAATATATGCATTGTATTATAATAATTGCTAAGGGATGATTTAATTTTAATTTTATTTTGTTTTGTTTTGAAGGCTAGTTTGTACAATCTTACTGTATCAAATATTGAGAAATTTTCGTTATAGATCAATAGCAAACAAAACAAAACAAATAAAAAAACATATTTTCCGGGCTCATGTACACCGGAACGTTCTAATATTCTATCTGAATAAACAATGCATTTTGATCTATAATTCTGATCGATCTGATCAGATTATTGAACACAGAGACATGCGTTCTAGAATTAAGGAACGAATCTAATAAATGTCTTTCTGTAGTGACCACTGTTTTTTCGCCGACCGTCCGTAAGTAGAGCAAACTTAAAAAAAAAAAAAAAAAAAAAAAAAATGAAGCGATAGAGTAAAGAGTACAATTAACATGAAGTAGTTGGTGAGCCAACATATTGCACAGAAACAATTTGAATTTCAAATGCCCGCACTGCTTCTACTAGTGGATGGTATTAACTATTTCTTATCCAAATTGTATACCAATTCCCGATTTATTGTATGTGGAATTCGATAACTATCAAGAAAAACGTTTCATCGACATAGTTTGTTTTTCGCAGAGGTAAGGCGGTGATTACAGGATGCTACAACGCGACATTAGCCCTTCTCTTGCTAATGATATGTTTATGATTTGTAAGATTATTTAGCGCTATTAGTAATATGATAACACACACACACACACACACACACACACACACACACACACACACACACACACACACACACATATATATATATATATATATATATATATATATATATATATATATATATATATATATATATATATATATGTTTTGTGATTACCAGGCAAGGGTGACAACTGTGCCGCCCTCTTAAATTGCACGAGGGGGGCGACACTCAGACTCGATGACGACTCAGTACTATGTCTTTTGTAGACGGTTATACGCTAAATATACTCTTCTGTGGTCAGGTACATCTTGGATTTACCAGATTGTTTTATTATTATTATTTACTCTGATTTCAAGTTTGTTATCCAGTTCATACATTTGCTTCATCATAGTTTTGAAGCAAGTTAACTTATATGTTTGTCTGTCTTGATCCATCGGTGAGTTAGAAAAACGTACGCGGGCCGAGCAACAATGTGTAGCTGAAATTGTATCAGTGTTCTGAGTGTCACTAATGATGCCTGTTTGGCAAAAGCTGGCTAATCGCGTCCCGAAAGCGTCGATACTTCAGTTAGAAATTCTGCAACGCCACAAATTTTGTTATGGTGTCATTCGGAATTTCTCTGATAAAGATCTTGGTCATCCTAAACTATACTGGGTTCCTAAATTGCACAAGACTCCATACAAACAACCAGCATTACATTGCGGGCTCAGCTAAGTGCTCAGCTAAGCCCCTTTCATAGATGCTAACGAGAATCCTTACAGCAGTAAAAAAGGGGGATCTGGATGGGGTTTACTGACTAATGGCCTTAGTTTTTATTGACTACTGATTTTTGGCTTATAATTTAGTGACTACTAATTTTTGTGATGTAGAATTTAATGATTAAGCCAAAACAATCCAAAAAAATATTGATTTTTGTGCAAAATAGCATTATCGATTACTGATTAAAGGGCTAAAATTTTAATGATTAGCGATTTTTGGTACCCCTCCCCCTCCGCATCCGGATCCTAAAAGAAGGACTTCAGAAGTATTGCAACACCACATACGCAAGAACCGGCGGTAATCTGATGTGGATCCTGAACGAATCCAAAGAGCTCCTACAAACTATGCAATTACAATTACTCTGTTCTGTATGCAGTATTAACTCGTCGATTTCTCAACACTATATACCACCATTCCTCGTGACAAACTGAAATCAACATTACGAGATATCATTAACCATCATTAACCAGTCTTTCTTTCACAAGAATGGTAACTGTCGCTTCCAGTATGTTGTCCTTGGCTATGCAGACACATACTTTCTTCAGGGCCACTCTGATATACCACAGAAATACTATGATGCAGACGTTGTAAAAATGCTGGAATATCTAATCGACATTTTTGTGGAACTTGGTGGAGGAATATTTCAACAAACATTCGACATTCCAGTGGGACATAATTGTGGTCCTTTCCTTGCCGACTTGTTTTTATACTTGTATAGGGCAGAGTTTATACAGGGTTTCATGAAAATAGGCAAAAAAAAAAGCGCTTTGCCCAGCAATTCTATTTCACCTACAGGGGCATAGATGATGTATTACCTCTGAATAATTCATAGTTTTCAGAGTACATCTAATTCATCTACCCACGTGAACTTTAAATTACAGAAGCATCGGAGACGGTAATCTCTTCTTCATACTTAAAATACCTCTATATCGACAATGGAAAGTCATAGGCTTTATGACAAACGGGGTGACTGTCCCGTAGTTAATTTTCCGTTTCTGAGCAGCAATATTCCTTCTGCACCAGCATACTTTTTTTAACGTTTCACAGTTAATCCGTTATGCTGGAGCTTGCTGTGAGTATCAGGGCTTTATCGAACAGGGAAAACTGCTCACTTCGAGACTGTTGACAAGGGTACCAAAGAACTAAACTGATGTCAACACTTAAGAAGTTCTATGGGAGGCATCATGACGTTGTTAATCCCTACAATTGACAATGTCTAAGTTTATTGAATTATTAAATCTTCCCTTTTCCAAATTCATTGATTCCATGTATACCAGAATCCCATATATGATTACTATGCTCATACCCTGTCAACAACTCCCTGAGAGCACTCTGATATTGCATTTGGGAGCATTGATAAGTCGGCTTTTATTCTATAACTGGTGATCTTAGAGTGACTTGCATGCATAGGGGCTAGAGGTCAAACTCTAGGAATGTTATATATTTGCTACAACTTTCTTCATATATACGAGTATATAGTTGCACTATACCTAGTGGTTAGCTGGCTGTAGTGATTTTGTAATGATTTAATCTTGTGTTCTTCTACCCGTAAACGGTTTGTAAAGGCAACCTTTTGAGGACAAGTGACTATTGTGCTTCTGTAGAGTAGGACTTCTGCTTTAATGTTGGTGATACGGGGTGGTAATTCATAGTGTAACGGTAAGGTTACGATCTGTCGTTACCATAGCGTCTTTTGGTAACATTGACTGATAGTCGAGTGACTGTACGGTTTCTATTTGTCACACAAGGAATGTCCATGACCGTCATAGTTCTTTTATATTTTGTCTTTGCCGGCCTGATTGTCCTCATAACAGGTGCCAACGAGATGGGTAAACCCGTATTACTACTTGCTGGACTTTCACTAATGTACGTATGCGTCCCTTGGCCTTCATCTGTTTCTTGCAACGACACAGATGAAACTATGACTCAAAAATGAAACTATTCGCAGAAACAAGTCCTTTGTATCATAGTTGATGACGTTGATCATACGTTATACTGTGATTTGAAGACGATCCAGCAATAGGCATCCAAGTGGGATGTTCCACTCAACCAGGCTCAGACCGAATTTCTTGTCCTCTCTAGGAAATGTAAACGACTGCATCATCCCGATATTACTACGAACACTCAGTTGCCATTGCCATGTTAAATCACATTAACACGTAGGCCTGAATGTATGATAATTCACACAAAAAGGCCTGTTCGAGTATATTGGAATATCAAGTTCCGCGTAAAGACACATATTCTCTGCCTCTTGGCTATGGTGGTCCATCATGATTGCACGCAATATACAGTCCTGATAGTGGGGCTCACATAAAAGGCTGGTCTTATCTAAGTGATTATGAGGTGATTATCACTGTATGAAGTTTGTTTAGGTGGGGCCAGAAAGGGGGAAACGAATATTATCTAATAAAGTGTTCATTGTTTTACCTGAACTATATGAAATTGTAAAATTGTATTGATTACATTTTAAAAAGAAATATCATTCTTTGTTTCTTTTTTTTTAAACTTTTATGTATTCTTATTGCATTATAAAATGAAGATATGAATTCTTAGTTTTCAGATTTGTCAAAAATAAATAAATAAATCAATCAATCAATCAATCAATTAATAAAATAAAATAAAAAAAAATAAAGACAGTTTTTTTTTTTCTATTTCTTTATTTACATTTATATCAATTATAACAACAACTGAATGCTAATGTGAAAATTGGATATATAAGGTTCCCATGTGTCCACAGGATATACTTTCCAGCACATAAAATTTACAAACATGTACATCTCAGATATCTAATAAATTTTATCACTTTTTCAGTGAAATTTCATGTTTTAAAATGGTTTTAAATAAGTTAGCTTTCACTGGATAATGAAAGCAAGTTTATTCTTGAACGGTCTTGCACAGTTATGACGGATTGTGTGAGATAGTGGATTAAATGTTTAATTTCGGGTTTAAAAATAAAATAAATAAATAAGAAAAAAAACCACCTGTCTAAGTGATTTTAAATAAATAAAGTTACACTTGTTTATAAAATGTTTCAATCGTCAAATTCTATACTTTGTCAAAATGGTTTCAAATGGATAAATGAATAAAAAAATATTTTATACTTTTAGCCATTTATCTTCTGCTCAAAACTGATTTCCCCATTTCTGGTCCCTACCCGTAACAGAGCCATAGGTCACCACAGGTGTATGATAGTTCACCAAAAGGGCCAAAGATATTACGTAATGGAATATATGTCTTTAAAGGCAAGTCTGCCGTACATTACGAAAACAGGCCTATTCAAATAATTGAAAATTTCACCATAAAAAAATGAAAATTTTCAGATAAAAAAATCTGATATTTTCATATTTCTGCTCAAAACATAGATTTTGGGTACTCGTTAGAACCGCCTCGGCAAAGCGGTTCTAAACACTACCCGCAATCTATGTTTTTGAGTAGAAATATGAAAAATAATGTATACCCCTGTAAACCCCAGTTTTACTATATAAAAATGGGGTTTAAGGGGGTCCTAATTATATAGACTGTTTTCGTGATGAGGACCTACAGTAACTGCTGTAGGAGAGGAAACCTGGAAGGTATTGAGGTCATCACGGTCAGAGTCAGGACAGCTTCAGATGTACGCATAAATCTACATGTGTGCATCAGCTGATTCATTTAGCTAATCCAGCAAATCATACAACAATAAGTTTAGAATTCATTGTTCCTGCAACTTGAAAACAAATAAATCATGGTACTCCATGGAGTTGGTGCTTTGGCATGTTTTATGCTTGATATCTCCAACATGTTTAGGGTTCTGTGTATGACTGCATGCAGTACAATATGTGCTATTCTATTTATAGTTTGTTTTGGTCATGTGACCGAGGTCATAGGTGACATCATAGATGAAATTTCAAATTCAACGGTCCGTTATCAGTAGAAAGTATGGACATCGATGCAAGGACTTCTTACACCAGATAGTGACCTGTTATCGCTTTACGAATAGAGAGACGACAGTAAGTGGAAGCTTGAACACCATCATTTTGACCCCTGTTACAAATCGCTATTTTTATAAGAGAGCGTTTGCTCATCACATCAAATCGGTGAAATGAAATAAAGTCTGAGCATAATGTCAAAGATATCAAATTTCATGAACAGAATGGAATTTCTCTTTTTAGCTTTCTCCAGTCTAGTTTGAAATCAAGTGTATAGTTTCCAATTTCATCTCAGTTTATCTTTTTTACATGAGTGACAATCTTTATCACTTGTTCCGAAATATCAGTGTTACTAGCAAACATTCTGAAATTGAAGACTAAGTCGCTAGAAAATTAGACTTTCCCGCACAATGGTTTCAAGGCAACGTTATACTTGGAAGTTAATTGCATGGCAACAATAAAACCAAAACAATTATGTTTTACGCAGTTTATGATACAGGTACAACATTTTAGAAGTTAATCAGTCAGAGGTTTGTTCCATTTATTATAGTGACTGACGTGATTAGACGATCCAGCGAAACTAATAGAGACAAAGTTGAGGAATCGATTCCACCAAGTGAGACAACGGTAGGCTTGAGAAAAGGCAGATTCAACAATGTCGAAAACCGATGGCTATGTTACATTTGTGACATTTGTCTTCAGTAAAGTAAGCGGCAAAGAACTTGTAGACATTCAGTAGAAATTTGTATTCTCCAAATGAACAAAGACAAACAAAATCAAAACAAAAGCAAAAATGGACTACTACAGCAGAGATACCTGTTTACAGTTAAAGAAAAGAAATACACCTTTCCAATCAACAACCCGTAGCCAAAAGACTATTTACGTATTTCACTTTTACAATAGATTGGTAACTATCATTAAGGCGAATGGTTACATCAATAAAAATGGCTCAGAACGAAAATAGTTGTCTCCCCTCCCAATGGAGCTCCTCCAAAAGGAAATTATTTGAGGATTAGTCCCTAGTTTTTGTTTGTTCAAGTACTAAAGAGACAGTATCTTCTCAGGAAAAGTGGTCTCTGTTTACAAAACAAAACAAAACAACAAAAAAACAACAACAAAAAAAACCAACAAACAAACAAACGAACAAACATTAAAAAAAAAAAAAAAAAAAAAAAAAACGAAAAAAAGAAGAAAAAGGAAAAACTTTGAACAGTATAAATAATTTACTCCTCATAGGAAGAAATAATTTTAAAAAATAGACCCCTTTTTCAGCAGTGCATCGGTGTACATGAAAGCAAATCGGAGGTCGCAATGTTGTCTATCTTGTCAGAAATGGCGGAAAATCTTCAAAGTGTATCCGTTTCTCTAAACAATGTCATCATTTGCTGATGAGTCATGCTAATGAACCAAACAGATCCACCTATGCACAGTTGTGTAAAACTAGGCGTCTACGATTGGTACATTTGTGCAAGAGAAACAGCTTTTGTGTTTACTTTCCTGCATTATAAGTTCCGACTGGAAAGGAATTTTCTCTAAAAGAAAAGAATTAAGAGCAAATGTCCTTTCAAAATAGATCCATTTTCAGCAGAGGAGAAAACAAGTTTGATAGCTTACTCCCCTGAAAGTGCTTCGATAGCCAGTAAGGGCGTCGTCAAACCGCTGAAAAGAAGTAATGAACATATCCATGAACTTCACAAATATATATTTAAGGTCAATATCAACACTTGTCAGTTTTTGGATGTTTCAGTTTGGTAAATAGGTCTACCACTGTCTACTTATTAAATGTAGAAGAAACCAGATTGACAGTTACAACGAAACTGACGTAGAATTTAACAGGATTAAATTCTTAAACAAAGTAAAAGTAGGTCATTACCTTCAGAAATATATAAGGATATGGGGATACCCAGGTAAAGGCCTTAATCATGGCACACAACCCTCCAAAGACATCCAGTGAGGTTAGAATGACATGAAACGACATCAGAGAACAACATACCGTCAAGAGAACATGCCTATATAATGTTGATCCCCTTAAAATAAACGTCAAAAAGATTGCCTTTGGAAACAAAGAACACACTACAGATCAGAAAATGGGAGTCTCGGTTTTATTTTTAAACCCCAAACTGGGGTTTAATGGGGTATACATTATTTTTCTTACTTTTGCTCAAAACATAGATTGTGGGTACTCGTTAGAACCGCCTTGCCGAGGCGGTTCTAACGAGAACCCACAATGTATGATTTGAGCAAAAATATGAAATATTATCAGTTATTTTTATTTGAAAATTTTCAGTTTTTGGTGGTGAAATTTTCAATATATTTGAATATGCGTGTTTTCATAATGCCTATCAAAACAGAATGAAAAACACGAAGATGAACTGCAGTAGAAATACAGTTTTGAAACGATCCTCAGTAACATTGTAGGGTGGCTGAATCCTTGTTTGACTAACGCTCTAAAGCAAGTTTTTAATCTTGATATAGTTCCAGTTAAGGTTGCTTCGTTGTATAAAGTCTCTGTCGTGACTAAACAGCAATCACCAACAACCGGTTCACAATTAGCGTTGTATTAAGTCTCTCTCGTGACTAAACAGCAATCACCAACAACCGGTTCACAATTAGTTTACATAGGAATACAATTATTGCCTATAAACTTAATTATAGTTCATTTCCTTTGGAATCATTGGGCCCATTGTGGAATCTTTGAAAATGGAGTTCTGCTCATGTAGGTATACTCTAGAGGGCATACGCAGTGTTGCAAACTTCATTACTGCTTATGAAGAGTCTCAATAAAACCGAAACTCCCATTTTCTTATCTGTAGTGTGTTCTTTGTTTCCAAAGGCAATCTTTTTGACGTTTATTTAAGTACAAAATCTAATCAAAAAGAGAGGTAATAACTTCGGAAACATTCGAACAAGACCATACGGTATAGAATGCTTGGTCCTTTGACGTGGAAAACGCATGTTTCGATTACAAGCCAATTATGGGAAACTGCTCTTGAATGTCTCTTCAATGAGATCAAAAACTTTACTGTAATCAGTTTGTGTGGCAAGGTAGTGTAAAGTGTACAAAATCATATGTCGATAAACTAGACGCTCCAAAATATCTCGACCTATACCCAGCTAGTATCTTTATAAATCTATAGCGGGCCGTTATCGGCTCGTCAGGGTAGCTGACGGGCCGACAACGGCCCGTTATAGTTTATAAAGAATGCTGACTGGGTAGATGAGTCTGAGGTCAACATACCAAATCGTATTTCGGAATATCATAAATTCGATATATACAAAGACAAAATTAGGAATGTTTAGACAGAGATACATGGACCCAAAATAATTAGTTGTAATCAGGTGTTCATGGAAAGTAAGCATTACTTGATAAGGATGCTTCGCCTACCCTGCCGATCAGCCTGAACAGAGATTGAGGAAAATACGGGAATAGCGATGTCCAAGACAAAAGTCTGGCAACAGCCACATTGTAGGTATTAACAAGATCATGGTGCCTCTCATAGAGCTTCTTAAGTGTCGGCTCCAGTTTTGTTCTTTGATATCCCCGAGTCAACAGTCTTATAGCGAGTTATCTTCTTCGTCCGATAATACTTTTCTTCAGAACCTTACTTGAATTTGACCAATATTAGGTTTTCATCAAATGTTTCATAAATTTTCCAAAGTATTTAAGTCTGTGCGTTTTCACTCAATTTAATTTTTAGGCAAGAAGTAAGTAATGTAGAAAGCTCATTCGTAGTAACATAAACTAGAATTTGAGATCAAATTAATCAAAGCTAATTGAGCCGCAACACAGACAGTGTTCCTCGAGACATGTGCAGTCATGCAGTCTGATCAGAAACTTCACTGAGCGCATTTTATACTCAAGAATCCAAAGTTTCCCCTCGCGGAAAATGAAGACTCTCATCAGACTGAGCGCATCATGAAAACACGCCTATATAATTTTGACCCCCTTAAACCACACTTTTATATAGTAAAACTGGGGTTAACAGGGGTATACATTATTTTTCTTATTTCTGCTCAAAAACATAGATTGTTGGTGCTCGTTAGAACCGCCTCGTAGAGTACCCACAATCTATGTTTTGAGTAGAAATATGAAAAATATCAGAGTTTTTATTTGAAAAAAAAAAAAAAAAAAAAAAAAAAAAAATCAGTTTTTGGTGGTAAAATTTTCAATGTATTTGAATAGGCGTGTTTCCCTAATGGTATGTCCGAAGATACGTTTTATCACGTTGCGGCTTATTTTATTTTATCTTTATTTTTATTTTATTTTATTTTATTTTATTTTATTTTTTTTATTTTGACAGGTGTGATCCTTGGTGACCTAAGATATTGTTGTTACAACTTTCCGCACAGCATTTTTTGACTTCATAACTCTATAAATAATAATCACAGGGGGTATATGTTGCAATAATTATTTCCAGCAAAAACGCCGGCCTCGGTGGCTCAGACGGATGCGCATCAGACTGGTGATCAGGAGGTCGCAGGTTCAGTACCACCGGGTCCGGTAACATTCTTCCCTGGAGATTGATCTTGAAATATTTTCTATTGTCATTCTCTTACTTCCGCTGATTCCAGAAGGGCAGATGTCAGTGTCTGGCGAAAGAATGTACAAAAGCACATGTTAACAGCTTGGAGGACTAAAACTATCCAGGAAAAGTGAGGTTAGGAAAACTGACCTGCTGGACATGGCTTTGATGGGTTAACTGGGCCGTAAAACCGCAACTCAGTGAATACCAGTAAACATAGCCCGTGGTTAGAGCGCCTTTTTAGATCGCCGCAAAGTGATAAAAACGTTGTTTGAACATTATATTCCACTGACCGTCACTTTGGCGATAAATGGCTTTAAAGTACCGCATTATTACAATAAATGATAGATAGTGACCACTTACTATTTTGTAAGAGTTAGGAAATGTCATGCACAGAATTGGTGTATAATGCAATATAAATATATTTGCAAAAAAGTTTGCAATAAATTTAGATGTGTTATACACTCTCATAACCAAAATTATCCAGATTTCTTTTTTTTTTTTTTCTTTTTTTTTTTTTTTTTTTTTTATCTTGGCAGTTTATGTATTTTGGTTCTAAATTCATTTGTAATAGATTTACTTTTAAAGGAATTATTATTATTATTATTATTATTGTTTTTTTTTTTTTTTTTTTTTTTTTTTTTTTCTTCTTTTTTTTTTTGTTTTTTTTTTGTATTTGACACTGGCCTCTGTATAAGTACATGTAGAGGTTTCTTCCTAAGATAAGCAAACTATACGATACACAACGTGCTAAAATGACCCGTTTACCATATGCGCACAAGGAATATCAAGATCAGCATGCGCAACATTTTGTTTGATTAGCGCCTTCCCTTGTTGTCAATTTATACTATAGAATACACTGATGCGGTGAGGAGAAACAAAGAAAAGGTGCTAACCAGACTGATCTGGGTGTGGGCTGCCCGTGCAGTAAGGACTATTTTCATCTGTTGCACATAATAGTCACTGTGTGTAGCAAACCCGAAAGTGACACTTGAATTTTTGACAGCCGAAAATGTGGTTAATTTCACGTGGACGTCACTTTGTCACATGTCATGTCATTGTAACGAGGTTTAAACAGACAGCATCATTTGCATATTCGTAGATTTTACCACAAACGACAACATGTTTTCATAATTTGTTATAAGCTATTCCTTAATTTAGACATATAAGTGCCTTGAATGTTTCCTTCCTTTGTCCAAATTTAGGTTTTGTCATAGTGGTTATCTCTGCAGGTGTTTGAAGACATTGAAACAATGATAACACGTGAAAATCCGCACATGTCACAGTAAGGTTAAAATCGTTATATACTTCGTTTAAGCTTCTCTTATAATTTCACCGATCTACAATACCCCAGCTGGCATTCTACGTAAATCTACATCGGGCCGTCATCGGCCCGTCAGCTACCCTGACGGGCCGATGACGGCCCGATATAGATTTACGTAGAATGCTGACTGGGGTACAGTACTTACAGATCGTCTGTGATCACGTGAAAGCGTAGGCTTAGGAGGTTTCCTTGTATGTTGCAAGTTGTTGCTCTCATTAACAATACGCAAATTGCAGCATTGACTCTCGTTTCATCTTCTTCACAATGGTTTATCGTTTACGATTATTGTTTTATTTACAATTTCCTTACTTGTTGGTGTTTTGCTTGGGTGATGTATTAGTTGGACAGTCATATGGTCCGTCACAATTCCAACACAACTAATATAGACAATGATTTGTCATTTAGAAGTTTCCAGTTTTCTGTCTAGCATTGTGGTCACCTTGATGGGGAAGTTGGAGCTGGTCGGTTTACTTGTCTTTGGTCTGTGGCTTGTGTACTGACTGTCATGGCTTGATTGCCCGTCCTTCCGGTGTCATTAGTAAGATATATTCTACTGGAAAAGTATGACATTCATTACACTATACACTCTCGTAGCATCTATTGTTATTGTAGAGGTGGCAGTCTAGTTACGATAAAGAAGAAGGTCACAGATATCTCAGTTTGATCTACTCTTGTAACTCACCGGATCAATAACAGATATCTGTGCAAGAAGTGTACATCCGAACCATCTTATCCGTCTTTCTTTTATGATTTTCAATGAAGTATAGAGATTTCTCAGTGAAATCGAAATAGATATTTTCTCTGTTTCAAACATGAAATCAAATTCCTCATGAAGTCTGGGTCAAAACATTGCCAAAAGGTGTAAGACATATAATACTTGTCTGAAATTATGTAAAGAGGTAAACGTTCCGTGTTAGAACCGCTGACATCACTTATTGCTCGGATGTAACTCTTTTTCTGCACTCGACGTCAGGGCTATTACCTACTGTGGCATTTTCTTTGTGTCGATTTCTTGCGTTTTATTGCTTTAAATTTAGTTGTCCTCATTTTCTAGGTATAAAATTACGTTTTCTACCCAAAAGTAAGCCCCTAAACACACTGAATAAGACCAAATTAACGCAAAATAGCTAGGAAAAGGAGTAAATGTCCTGACGTAAGTGTCGAAGAGTAGGTAGAAGTTTATTTATTATGAATAAAAGCGTAAAAGAAACAGAGTATAATGAAATCAGTTGTTTTCAACAAAAGGCATGTCCCGATTCAAAGATGGAACAGAGATGAAAGGATTACACTTATTTGATATTGCTGTGATTGGTAGGTTATGGTCTGTGTGGCACTTCAGAACATTCATTTTGTTTCTTGTTTTCATAACTAAAACTCTACTTGTTTTCCCAAAACAACGTGGAACCTGGTCGCTTGCCTAGTCGTTTATTTATTATATTCTTTCGGTGCTCTTCATGTTGCTGAATTGTTACAAGCTGTTGTTCTTATTAACAATACGCAAATTGTAGCCTTGTCTCTCAATTCATTATCTTCACAATGGTTTATCTTTTACGATTATTGTTTTATTTAAATTCTCCTTACTTGTAGGTGTTTTGCTTGGGTGATGTATAAGTTGGGCAGTCGAATGGTCCATCAGTATTCGGTCCGTAACCAACAAGAGTCAAACCTGATTTATCTGAAGTATACTTAACATTTTTTCCTGTGCAACCTTAGACCTTAAACAGGCTTCATGATCTGAAACGCTGGAATGTCTTAGAATTTGTCATCACATGGCGCAAGTTTGCCATAAAGCTCCAGAAAACAAAGTAATGCTTCTTAAAAGTGAAAGTTACTTGTAAAAGCTATGTAGTATTTTGGTTTTTAATAGAATTTATAAATTGTAGCAACAATGTATGACTTCACAGCAGTTTACTTTTAACTTCAGGTCCTTGAAAACATAACCTTGCCTAACCCAGACCTTTTGACAAATCTAATTCCAACACGACTAATGTAGGTTATGGTGTGTCATTTAGTTTCCCAGTTTTCTGTCTAGCATTGTGGTCACTTTGATGGGGAAGTGTGAGCTTGTTGTCTTACTTATGTTTTATGTCTGTTTTTTTGCTGTGAAAGTGCTTTAACCCCCCTCCCCCCGCCCCCGCCCCTATCCCCGGTGGTTTATTCTACTGACCGTCCTAAGGCCATGATTCCGCTGATAATTTTTCTCTTTGTTGCTTTATGGTTTATTCTACGAGGCGATTAATTTAATAAACGTCAAGAAGATTGCCTTTGGAAACAAAGAACACACTACGGATTAGAAAATGGGAGTCTCGGTTTTATTCACATTCTTCATAAGCAATAATGAAGTTTGCAACACAGCTTGCGCCCTCTAGCATACACATGAGCAGAATTCAGTTTTCAAATTTACCACAAAGGGCTCAGTGATCCCAAAGGAAATGAAATATAATGTGCACATAACCTTGTCTTGTGTTATTTTGTTCTTGTGTTTTTCTTTTAGCATTGCGATTACCTCGCTTGGGGAAGTGAGAGCTAATCTTAATGCTTTTCGTACGTTTGTTCGAATTGCCCTTGTTTGGTTGTGTCTGTTTCCTCTTTCGCTTGGTGTCTGGGAAGGGCTGCGGCTTGTGACTATGGCACTCCCTGGACTTTTCTCTTACCTTTTTTGTTTACTGTTTGTCATGGTTGATTGCCCTTCCTCTCGGTGTGACTAGTAGGCTATATTCTGTGGGAAAGGGAAGCCATTCCATACACTCTACGTTCTCGTAGCATCTATTGCTAATCTAGAGGTGGCAGTCCAGTTACTATGACGAAAACTGATATCTCAATATGATTTATTCTTGCAACCCAGCAGATCAATAACAGATACCTATGCAAGTAGTGTACATCCGACTCATCTATCCGTCTGTGATTACATAATGAAATCAGTTGCTTTCAACAAAGAACATGTCCAGATTCAAAGATGGAATAGTCTACTGCAGGAATTTAAGGATAAAAGGATAAGCGAAATATACGGCACACAACGTGCTAAAATGTCCCGTATAAAATATGTGCACAAAGAAGATCAAGATCAGCTTGAATCGATTACACTTACTTCATATTGCTGTCAGTGGTAGGCTATGTTGTGCGATTGTGGCACTTCCAGAACTTTTTTTTTTTTTTTTGCCTTTTTATCATACAGTAAAACTCCGTTTGTTTTCCCAAAACAACGTGGGACCTTATCGCTTGCCTAGTCAGATATTTATTATGTTTTTCCTATGCTCCTCATGTTGCTGAATTTTTTTTTTTTTTTTTTTTTGTTTTGTTTTGTTGCGAGAGACTTCATATGTTCTCTGTCTGATGCAAATCAAGCTAATTTGATTGATACTTTCAAAGGGAATTCTAGGTATCTAGAAGAATCACTCGATATAGATACTATTTGAAATAGGCGAAAATATGGTTGATCAGATTTATCCTTCTGAATTTCAGTTAAATGGTGCGAATTATTCTTATACCGCAGCGTCGTGTTTTAATATTGACATCAATACCTAACACTACCGGTGGTTCCTCTTATGCAGTTCTCCTTTGTTTGTTTGTCGATTATTGCAACAGTGGTGTTGTGTCTTATTGTTGTTCCTGATCGCTTCTTCAAAGCTGTGCTTTGTCATTTGTCCTGTTCTAGGTGGCTTCATCTATATTTTTTAAGGTACAAGTAAGGACAGCTCAAAATAAAACTTAGCCGAAAATAGAATGACTAAGCGATAACAAACGGTAACAGACAGCCACGCGCAAAATTGTGGAGGCTTAAACTTTGGTTTTTATGTGTCAAACTTCTTCGTCAACCCTGGTACAGTTTCAGCTGTACATACTTCACCAGTCCGTAAAAGGTAATTCATCGGTGGATCAAGACATAATATTTCAGCTAGAGAGTACATTGTTAGTTATTCTAAAAATAGATTACTACTGAGGTCAGCACTTGAGAGTATCCCAGCTAGCATTCTACGTAAATCTACATCGGGCCGTCATCGGCCCGTCAGCTACCCTGACGGGCCGATGACGGCCCGATATAGATTTACGTAGAATGCTGACTGGGATGATAAGCGTTTCATTATGAAGTCTGTATTTTCGTTTCTGTAGTGTACTCTTTGCTTCAGTATGGTTCGTCCTTACATACTTTATCTTCACTACAGCTGTGTGCTGGCAGTAAATAGCCCCCCCCCCTCCCCTCCAACTCCCTGAGCACTTCATTTTGGCATAGTTTATATGCACCGCGGCATGCGAAAACATATCTTTGGACATATGCAGACAGCGAAAGTCCTGATCAGCATGCGTAGAATGCATTGTTCAAAAGTTCAGAGTGTGGTAAGAAAATAGTGAGTCACAATATTAAGGATAAATTAGACTACATTTGAGTACAGGGTCGTCCTGTTTGTTGTTTTCTTGTGTTCTGGCTTCAGATCACCATTGAGCCCTTCGCTTAATTCTTTCATCTTAGTATTTATCACAAGGTGTGTTTCATGTGATGTTTCAAATATGATGTAGAGGACCCTATGCGAACAGAACATACGTAATTTGGAACTGCATCAGAATTAAGGGCGATGTTTCCCACTAGAAAAAAAAAAAACTGGTTCAAGCCCCAACCCCCCTTCCCTCCTCCGTACCCCACCCCCTACAGTTTTGTTTCTGCTGACCGTTCCAAGTCGGTTTCTCCTTTGCAGTACTTCTTTATTCGTGCATCGGTGGATTCATATGGCCCGCTCATTTTGTCACTATTTGTTCCTGATCCCTTTCTCTTTCGGTTCAGAACATCCTCTTTATACCAACACTCGATACAATGACAAAATTCGTTATAACGACAATTTGACTGTCACAAAACCTTCGCTTAAGAGGTAACGTTAGTCACAAATTATGCAAATATATTGTATTTAATACTTTAAAAAAAAAACATTAGTTTTGTATATGTGTTTGAATCGCCTCAGTGAGGGGAGTCTAACAAATATCAAAAACATATGTTCTATGAGGAAATAAGAACAAACTGACAAAACCTTTTTACATATCAATCTGCTCATTAAGTGTTCTGTATAACATCAAATTCATTTCAATTGCAACATCTTTGGGATTAATTGTTGGCGTTGTAACGAGGTTTCACTGTATTTCTTAGTGATTGTGGTATTACGCCACCTGTGCGTGGCCTTAATGTTAAGTGAATAAAGTTTCTGTTATGTTCTGTTCTTTGGTATCTTCACATATGTTTTCAGATATCTTGCAGTCATAATTTCATACAATAACTGCCGCGGTTGGCGCAAATAGAGCACTAGATCTACAAAGAACTCTTGTTTTAGATATGAATGGTTCAACCAAAAGTTTGTTCATCAATCATAACGCATTGATGCGATTTCTATCACAGAAGATAATGCGCGAAAATTGTAGACATTGAAATTTAACACCTTGGGTTATTTCAATACGTGAAACAAATGTATTTTTAATAGGTCTTTTTGAAATTGAATACCGAAAATTGCTTATGGGTCATTAAAGTCGCGAGCCGAACAAGTTATCATTCACATCTATTCTGACAAACCATATACATGTATGTTGAATGCATAAAATCAACGAAAATTTAAGAGATGGTTAGAAGAAATGTTAATGATTTAGGGACAAAGAAAGTTTAATACATTATGGGGATTTGATATTTGTGGTTCATTTTCCGCCATGTTGTACAAAGGAAACACCTTTTGCGACTTTATGCATTCCAATATCCTCCGGAAATCGGGCCCACTCCTTTTAGAAGAGATGGAAATCCACTGACACATGAAAATGTGTCATATACTCGTAGATGTCCGTTAATATGTTTCACAATTTGAAAAGTCAAATTTTCCAGTAATTTCGTTTCGCTAAAAGCCGCATTTTACTTCCACCACTTTCACATGCGGTACAAATGTAGTGACTTTCTGTTTTCTTTCCTGCAAGTCAAGCCTCGTCGCAATGGGATGTGCTAATTTGCCCCCTACCGAAAAAATGGAAGTAAACATGCCCCTTTCAGGGTAGACCCCTTTTCAGAAGGAATGCAATACTAGTTTTGACAGAGTTGTCTGTCATGGACGTGTTTAAATTCTTTTGAAGAAGATACTGGACACTTCTGTTTGGCACGATGGGATAATCCATTGAACTGTATTTACCCTAAGTATTCGGACACCTTAACGCATTTTCATACGTGTTCTAAAACTTGAACAAGTGCACAGTAATACCCGATGTTGGGTCTAAAAAATGACGGATGAGTGGCAAACAGTCCTGACCCTGATGAGACGCCGCTTCTGCGGCGTCTCATCAGGTCAACACTGTTTGCTCATGCCTGTCTGTCCGATTCTATACGCATGTCAGGTGAAGAACATTTAAAGAGCCTGAGGATAGATTCTAGATTCTGGTTATCACTAATGTGGTGTTAACGAAAAACAAAATGATTAAAGCTAGTTATACGGAGATTATTATACGAATAAGATACAGGAAACCCAGAGCATAAATGGGCCGACTGCTTAAAGACATATTTTTATATAGGTTGGTAGAATTTGCCTTTGAGGAGTTTTTGATAAACCTATGTTGGCCAAGTTAACAAATATAAGAGCTTTATTTGACGTACATATTCAAGAGTGGCTTTAGAAAATCGATTCTTAGCCAAAACGGTAGAATATACAGTTTTGAGCAAGACTTTATTTTTCATTACGAAAACACGCCTATTCAAATATACTGATAAAAATTCTGTTTTTTTTTTTTTTTTTTTTTTTTTTTCATATTTCTGCTCAAAACATAGATTGTGGGTACTCGTTAGAACCGCCTCGGCGAGGCGGTTCTAACGAGTACCACAATCTATGTTTTTGAGCAGAAATAAGAAAAATAATGTATACCCCTGTAAACCCCAGTTCTACCATAAAAAAGTGGGGTTTAAGGAGGTCAAAATTATATAGGCTTGTTTTCGTGATGTTAAAATAATTCGATAAGATTTGACAATAAGCAATATCAACCCTTTTTCAAATTCAGAACTAGTAATCATAGAATTTCATTTGAGACAACTTAATATGTAACATTGAATAAAAGGTCGACTTTGGTCTAAAAATCTAATGGGCGATTTATTTCCATAACCGTTTAGCCTTTATATAGCAGACATAATATGTCAAAGAGGAAAGGTTTATTCTCTAGTAAAAATCTCTTTCACTTTTGAAATACACGTTAGAAATTTAATGAACATGTTTCTGAAGTAGTGGTGCTCTCTCTCTCTCTCTCTCTCTCTCTCTCTCTCTCTCTCTCTCTCTCTCTCTCTCTCTGATATGTGTGTGTGTGTGTGTGGGGGGGGGGGGGGGGGTATCACTATACTTACATGAACCTTAACCCATTTATGCCGAATGGACTATGACACCTCAACACTTTGGTTAGGTCAACTTCAAGTAGAAGGGATGTTTGGTTGATTTCTATTATTACTGTGTTTGATGGAAATTAATGTTATTTCAATGCAAACAGTGTAGACTCTGATCAGACGCTGTCTGATCTGGATCTACA
Source organism: Anodontia alba (assembly GCA_964016985.1). Lineage (NCBI taxonomy): Eukaryota > Metazoa > Mollusca > Bivalvia > Lucinida > Lucinidae > Anodontia > Anodontia alba. The sequence continues at coordinate 26,066,303 of OZ024831.1, forward strand.
TTGTTTGCCAGTGTCTCTTTCATGGGACACGAGGCATAAATGAGTTACACACTGGTTAAATATACCTGAATAAACAGTGACTATTAAAGACAGTTTCAGACATGTATATATTGATTGCCATTCAGCAAGACCAGTGATTGATTGTGTTGGGGTTTAACGACACGTCATCCCTTGTGGATCATTTTTGTCGTCTCCCAGAGAAAGGGAGAAGAGAGATAGAAGAATTAGTAGAGGAGATGAAAGAGACAGACAGGGGAGAAAGAGGAACAGGAATAGAAATAAAAACATTCCCCCTCTACCCTTACCTGCTATAGCAGGCCTTGTCCAACTGTAAGCCAATATCAGTTGGACACCCCGGTGACGTAAGATACACGACACCTTCGCCACACCCGACCACCCCTCAAGACAAGTGAAGTTGTGTCCGATTTTAGGCACAGTAGTAAAGAAGATATCCAGGAAGAGCCACAATATCAGAATAAAGCCTACCAATGATACCAAGAGAAAATGAATACAAGTCACGACGGAGAGCATACATGTCACAACCCAACGAAACGATAAATAATCAGTTACCTCCAGCGAGATAACTGATTATTTATCGTTTCGTTGGTGATCACAATGTCAGATAGGACCCAGCAAATAAAACAACAACAATACGACAATAAAGAGACTGGACAAAAACCCAACGAAACGATCTTTGATGCTCAGCACATGTTTGAATAAAACCTAACGTCATATGTGAACTGCGAATGCCCAGATCAGCCCTTACATCCGTGCAGTCTTATCAAGGCCTCCTTGCATGTTCATATTTTATGTATCACATCACGAAAACATACCTATATAATTTTGACCCCCTTAAACCAAACTTTTATATGGTACAACTGGGGTTTACAGGGTATACATTACTTTTACAGGGGTATACTTTATTTTTCTTATTTCTGCTCAAAAACATAGATTGTGGGTACTCGTTAGAATCGCCTCGGCGAGGAAACTTTCAGTTTTTGGTGGTGAAATTTTCAATATATTTGAATAGGTATGTTTACGGTAATGAATGATTCCGTAAGGCTGGTCTAAGCCTTCGTTGCCCATACAATGCATAATGCCTTCTTTCTTGCGATGCGTACAATTTACTCTTTTGTCTACTAAGGGATACAAAACACACGTTATACTGAACTATAAGTCCACCAAGCGAAGAAAATTTCCCTTGGGTGTACGATTGTACCTAGATACGTCGAGGTGAACAAAACTAAGTAATATTAATGTGTTCCGAAGGCTAATACGAATTTCCATCTGCTTTTCACTGAGTGAAATGCATTTATCAGAAAATAACCTCTGATCCCCACGCGGCTGAACAAAAACCGGACACTTTAGGGATTCGTTTTCAGCTACTTCATTTGTCTCTGCAACAGTCAACCTATTTATTATCCTGAAAATCCATAAATTTTGTGGAAACTTGAATGAGATTTTCGTCTCCCATTTTGGCAGATCACGATGCATACTTTACACGTGTAACGAACCGGAGTGGAGGCTTTTGTATGTTAAAGCATTCCTCGCTGGAGTATCGGGTCCAAGAGGAAAATTGACTTTTGAGAAGAAATTCATTGTAGGAGTTATGAATAACTCCGTCATTAATCTTGAAGGCATGATTAATCTACAAGGCCCTCAGAAAGAATCCGCATTAATTTTGACCCAAAATCAATTACCATATATTTCTCAAGCCCCGTGGCCTGTCTGATGTTTTTTTTTCTTTTTTTCTTTTTATTTTAGTATTTCTTCAGCCATGCTTTGAATGTTTACATGGTCTTAGGACCAGTTTTAAACAAGAAAATTATAGTTTAATGATTTAATTATTATTATTATTTTTTTTTTTTTTGAAAGAATTTATATATCATGTCTGTACAGCATATCGTTTAAGCAGGCAAATAATTTTCTTATTTTATCCCAGATAATAGGCTTTGACATTTCACGCATTTGTCTCCTGGGAAAATAGGCGTCGACATTTCATGCAAATTATCTCCTTAAGAGACACATTGCATGAACTGTCAAAGCCTATTTTCTGGGACAATAAAGAGATTATCGACAATTTGGCGTCTGCTGAATTAGCCCAGAGAGTGGTAAAGGCTAATGACAGGCAAAATAGTGAAATATAATTTTATTATATTTTATGATTTATGACAACTATCGACTAAAATAATGTCATGACCTATTGAATCTGTTAATTAGGTTACAGAACTGGAATTCATCTAGGAAAATGTGTTGTGTGTCATTATACTTTGCAGTATATTTACCCTAAGTATAAGGGCAAGCTATCCAGAGCAGACTGTGTAGACCCAGATCAGACGCCGCAGATCGGGGCGTCTGATCTGGGTCTACACTGTTTGCCAGCTAGTTCAGACCATCAAAAGGAGCTCAGTGGGCATGTTCAAATTTGGGACGAGTATGGAATAGAAAGGTGTTCGAATATTTAAGGTAAATGCGGTAAGCTTGAGCAAAATGTGATGACTGAGATAAGGCGCCACAGAACGTCACATTTGATCAGCGTATACATTGTGTGCCACTCATTCAGCAATTAACCCTTGTCATGCTGAATATATTTAGATGCCATGTGCATTTCTAATTTTCAGCCAATCAGATTACTTGATCCAGGTTGTTGATACAAATTCAAGAATTGAATGGCAAACAGTGTAGATCCAGATCAGTTGGCTTCTGAAGAAGCCAATTGATCTGGATCTATACTGTTTGCATAGGCAGGACATATCCGGGTTCAGCAGGACAAAGGGTTAAGACATATCAACCTCTTTCTCAGATTTTAGGACAGGTTTGTTAATGTCGACTACGTACTAATCGAAAATGCGGTAGGCGGGAGGAAAACCGTGAAAACCCACAACAAATGCTGCAGAATATGGCGTCTGATCAGGATCTACAATGCAAGTCGTCCAACAGTTTTTAGTCACAGTAACAGGTAGTAGAATGTACTTGCTCAAATTTCAGTACAGTTATAAAAAGAATGGAGGTGAATGAATATTTAGGGTAAGACCGGTGATTTTACAGCCTATTGACACGGCTCATTCGACATTTGGTAAATGGATTAGAGAACTTGAATTCAGCTGTGAATGGGTATTTTTCGCAGGTCCACATATAGTCGACTCTCGTTATCTCGAATTCCAAGGGACTCACTGAAACACTTCGAGATATCCGTACTTCGACATATCAGATTTGAGAGAGTGAGGAAAACAATAAATTGAACAACCGCATTTAACAAATGAATATGTGACTCCTGAAGTTTGAAATATATGTATAAAATAATGTTGAAAAGAGGAGAAATTGCTCCTTAGGAGCAATTTCTCCTCTTTTCCACATTATTTTGTTACCTGTTGTCATAGTTTCATGTTAAAACAGGGACCAGATTTTCACTTCGAGATAAGCGGTAATTCGAAATAAGCGAGTTCGAGATAACGAGGTTCGACTGTATATCGTAGTTACCCTAAATAATATGACAAACAAGCTGCTGAACATGCTTTTGATCAGAGCCGCCACTGGTTGCCATCCATCTAGCATCAACGCATAGTCATACAGACTAACGCAAATCGCAGGACAAGTACGGTATAGATTAAAGGTGTCCGAATAGCTAGGATAAATGCGGTTACAATAATGGGCCAGCGCACGACAAAACCTACAATATGACCCATGTGACCAGCAAAGACTCAGATCAGCTTCTACAACCTCCCGTTATGGCAGGCGTTCTCGCTTATCCCTCTAGATAGCCCGGAGGCTGTAGAAGGCATATGCATTCAGCGAAGACTTTGATCAGACTGCGCGGATGTGCAGGCAGATCTGAGTCTTCGCTGTTCGCACAAGTCATATTGTAGGTTTTGTCGTGTGCTGGCTCATGTATTATTAAATGTTGACTTGGCTCCGTCCAAAATTTGGTGAAAAGGTTAGGAGTTTTTGCACATGTCTGTATGTACGTAACTACTATTTACTCTCAGTATTGGGACATACATGTCTTAGCAAACAGTGTAGACCACAATCAGACGCCACAGAAGGCGGTGTCTTATCAGAGTTCACTGTTTGTCACTCATCCGGCAGTTTAAAGCACATCACCTGGGTACGTAGGAATTGTTCAATATTAAGGACAAGTATCTTAAGGAGGTAAGATGTCCGAATATTTGTAGTAAATGAGGTAGGTCAGAATTCACTGTTCACTGTGTAAACCGATATAAAGTTCTACACTGCTAGCTACTCATCCAGCATGCGGTTGGGCACCACCATTGTAATCTTTCTTCTCGACTAAACTAAAATTTGAGTTGATGAATGGAGTACACACTGGCTTCCACACATAGAGTGGCTCTAGTCGTTTCTACATTTTGTCTGTCATTCTTTCAATCACATGTAACATTGTGTCTGTCACCGTCTTATTGCAGATTATGTTTTTACAACTTAGGGGCTTTATGGATTAGACTGATTGCAACTAAACGAGATAGCACACCTTGAAAAGATGAACAATAAAAGGATAGAGTCTTGAGAAAGTCTAGCGCCCAGCGATGTCTCACATGATCCTTCGCATACTGAGCCATGTCTTCGTCGGGATTCTCAGAATGGCCAATGATTCAAGATTTCATCAGAATAAAACTGAAACATCTGTGCAGGCTAATCTGAGTGTTCGCTGAGAGTATGTCATAAACTATGACTTGACATGTTTCTTTTCACCTAATTGAATAACAGTTCTTACATTACTTGGTCTTTCCTTGGTACTCTTTGTTTCAATATTAATAAGGTGCGGACATTAAGATGGTCACGATTAAGGCTTGATTTCATTAGCGTAGATGTCAGTTGGGCAGTAGGTAAAGTTTTATTGCTTTGTAACAGCAGAAGCTTTCATGTAAGTGTATGCTTCTTCAAGCAAAACGGAAACAGCTGGAAAGAAACAAGGCATCGCAGGCCGTACAAATTCCCTCGCACAAGACTACTCGGTGAGTGCAAACACTGAACTGGAAATTTCATGACATATAATAGTTATATGAACGAAGAAACAAACAGCCTGCGACCTTAATGTAAAGGTCAGTTATGACTTTGACATTATATACAGTATTGTAAACATTCAGATTTTCAGGTTGGGAGAGATTAGATTTCACACGATAGAAAATATTTTAGTCAAGTCAACCTTGACCTTGAGCCCTGGACCTGAAAGTCAAACTTGTTCAAGATATTATCATACCTACAAATGTTTGAAGTTATATTAAAATCCATTGATAGATGGAGGGGCTAGAGCGATGACAAAGTTTGTTTGTTTGTTTGTTTGTTTTCGAAAAATAGCCAGTTACATTGACCTTGAGCCCAGCAACCTGAAAGTTGAACTTGCTCGTGATATTAAATACCCAACAATTGTATGAAGGTACATTAAAATCCACTGATAAATGCACAGGCTAGAGCGATGACAAAGTTTTTTTTCTTTTTTTTTTTTCTAAAAATAGCCACAGTTATCTTTTTAATCTGAAAGTTAAACTTGCTCAAGACATTATCATAACCAACATTTATGTGAATTTATGTTAATTTCCATCGATAAATGTAGGCACTAGAGCGATGATAATGTTTTTGTTTTTTTTTTTCTAAAAATAGCCACAACGACCTTGACCTTAAGCCCAGGACCCTGAAAGTCAAACTTGCCTGAGATATTATCATAACCAACATTTGTATGATTTTACATAAAAATCCATCAATAAATGTAGGTGCTAGAGCGATGACAATTTTTTTTTTCTAAAAATAGCTTCAGTGACCTTGGCCTTCAGCCCAGGATCCTGAAAGTTAAATTTGCTTGAGATATTGTCAAAACCAACATTTGTGTGAAGTAATACGAAAACACATCAATAAATGTAGGCTCTAGATTGATGACATTTTTTTTTTCTAAAAAAAAGCCACAGTGACCTTAACCTTAAACCTACGACCCTGAAAGTCAAAATTGTTCGAGATATTGTCATACCAACATTTATGTGAAGCTACATAAAAAATCTATCAATTAATACCGGTGCTAGAGCGATGACAATGTTTGTTTTTGTTTGTTTGTTTGTTTGTTTGTTTTTCTTCTAAAATAGCCACAATGACCTTGACCTTAAGCCCAGGACCCTGAAAGTCGAACTTGCTCGAGATATTGTCATACCTAACATTTGTGTGAAGTTACATTAAAAATCCATCAACAAATGTAGGCACTACAGTGATGATAATGCTTTTTTTTTTTTTTTTTTTTTTGTTGTTTTTGTTTTTCTAAAATAGCTACAGTGACCTTGACCTTGACTCCAGGACCCTGAAAGTCAAACTTGCTCGAGATATTGTCATAACCACATTTGTGTAAAGTTATATTAAGATCCATGGATAAATGTAGGCGCTAGAGCGATGACAAAGTTTTTCTAAAAAATCGCCACAGTTAGTTTGACCTTGAGTCCAGGACATTGAAAGTCGAACGCCCGAGATATTGGCATACCCAACATTTGTGTGAAGTTATATTAAAAGCCTTTAATAAATGTAGGCGCTTAAGCGATGACAAAAGGTGAACATTCACACGTACGTACGAACGTATTTACATACGAGACAAACACTATATCCCCACCACAACCTCGTTGTGCGAGGGGATAATAAAACAATCCACCTGTATACATGCACCTTGAAGTAGCGTATTTCACTATAAGGTTGACAAGAGGCTGCAAATATGCAAATCTGACTATATGCGTTACCACCGCAACAGACAAACTAGATTTTGACGTTCAAGCATGAACAGCGACGGTATAACAGTATTTGTACATTCGCAGAATCTTATCAGGACATTGTCTTCTTGGAAAATAGTATTGATGTACAGGAAGAGCCACAATCACAGAACAAAACCTGCTAATGCCCATGTCATCAATCATTTTGTATATGAACAGTTGGTAATTTTGCGATTAGATAGTAAGCACCATTTTCTGCTTTTTTTTTTTTTTTTTTTTTTTTTTTTTTGATAGCGAAGAGACGTAGATTGACTGTCGCCAATGCATAGATGCCATTGACGGGGTATATGTTGTATGCGAAAACAGGATTGAAGAGAATTATATATAAACAGTGTTTAGTAACAAATTGAAGAGAATCGTTATTATACATTTTGTTTTTGTTCAATTACTGTGATCACTTTATCTGTTCGTCTATTTTTTGCTTTGTCTTGTAATAAGAACATTATAAAAAGCACGGACTACCACTTATGTTTGATACAACTTAAGCGGCTGTTTTATACACATGTCGATACCATCTCAATATATCATCATGTTGAGAATGAAAAATGTATTTTCGTTGTAAATCAGTGTGCGGAAGGTTGTTGTGTCTGAATCAGATAACATAAGAACAGGCGACCGACAACTTCTCAAAAATGAGGCCCATTATTAGCAAATCACTAGAAATAAATGGATATCGTTATGGAAAAATATGTAAACTAGCTTACGTTTGTAAACGTGCTAGAAAACATATAGAAATCTAGTTAGATTATTACCGTATTTGATCCAGTTACCATAAGTACCCCTGTTAGCGCACAGTCAAACAGTTTTGTACTCTTCAGATTACAGGCCATTTATCTACTTCTTTTTAAAAGCTTATGTTGTGGGTACCCATTTGAATTGCACAATTCATTTCATGCCGCAGATCAAACAGACAGCTAATGCAATTTAGCCTGTATAATGACAAAACCAAAGAATCTTTTTCAAATCCAGAAAGTTACGACGGGCAGCCGGAAAAAAAGCCAGCCTTCCCAAGCTCTGTCTTTTCACATGCAGGTACCTACACTATTATACATGACCGAAAACAACATTTGAACGCCTATTTATCGGTCAGTTTACTTTCAACGAGACATGTGTATACACGAAGATTTGTGAATTTAAATTAGGTATTACGGCAGCAATGGACTTAGTTGGAGGAACAGAGATCTGTAATAAAATTCCTGCTTTCAGACGGTGAAACAACTTGCCACATGTTTTTTCAAAGGTTGCAAAATTTTATTTTCTAAAACATACATAACGTTTAGGTGACAATTGTTGTCCCGTCCTCCGTACAGCCAAGACATTGCCCCTTGTGACTTTTATTTGATTCCAGAACCAAACAAAGGCTCGCTGGAAACAAATATGAGACCAGGGGAACCTGAATTTTATGGTGACTTAGTGTATGAATTAAAAAAAAGAACTATAGAAAAACCTGAATTTTCTGATTATTTGAGTAAGATTTTCATATGTTATAAACGAAAGGGGTATAACTGATGTCATAAAAATCTGCTTGCTTAGCAGTTAATCCAATCACGGTTGACCACTTTGTTTACCTCTTTAATTGCACACCAGAGAGCGTGGTTTAGACAATGATGGCTCCGACTTAAAAACTATTTATTCGTTGGTCTGGGCCAGAACTTTTTATGTCTGTATCTCGGCTCAACGGGGTTCAACTGGTGGTTGTCTTTTGCTGCAGTATTACAGTGGTGTTGTTTGACAACCCAGGGATCTGCAAGTTTCTCAATACGTTGTTCTTTTGAGTCATCATCTTTGCTTCATTATAGGCTTTGTTATTTATTTGTTGCCCGTGATAATTCATAGATGAGTTAGAAGACCTCCTAACGGACCGAACAAATATATGGGTTTACCACTATTGAAGCTGAGGGCGAGGGTTGGGATCCCTTGAAGCTAGCTTAAGCCCTCAGTAATTCATTACTGACCGTTCCAAGACGGTACTTTCATTGTGGTACTTATTGTTAATTACTATGTAGTGTTTTAATTTCTATTGTTTTCCTTTAACAATTATGTACGTTTATTCAATTAAGTTTGGGTATCAATGCTACATTTTTGTGAAAGAATTGCCAGCTCTACTTGCCATCTGTTCATTTTGTGGCTGCTTAATTGTATTTGTCTGTCTTTCCTTTTGATGTTGGGGGGCTTGATGTGGATCTGATTGTATCAGTTCCTGAGTTCACTTATTTATTTTACTTACAGTTGTAGACTCGGTACCTCAGCAGTTGGGAATACAAAATCCCTCGGAAATTGAAAAAGGGTATAGACGTAGGTGGGAAATACTTTGAAAAGGATTAAAACACGTTTTTTTTGACAAAACTGATTTTATTTATTTATTTATTTATTTATTTATTTTTGCGAAAAGAGCAACCCAGTAAGCATTCTACATAAATCTATAGCGGGCCGTTATCGGCCCGTCAGCGTAGCTGACGAGCCGATAACGGTCCGCTGTAGATTTATAAAGAATGCTAGCTGGGAAAGTGTCCGAATATTTTCCGATGCCCTCGTAATTCCACTGAAACATATATATCTGTTTTTGCCTGATCAAAATATAATTGAAGATACTCAGGAAATGCCACAATCACGAAGCACAGCCATCTCGAGACACCAAAAGTAGAAGAGATGAGATGAGCAATAAAAAATGATTAAACAAACGTCACATATGAAACCACCGACGCACAAAAACAGAAAAGCTGCAACAAAGTTACCGCCTCAGAACGGTCACCTACTGGTGAGCTTAAATCAGGTTCACTCGCACGGAATCGCGCCCTGAATTCTGCGGCGACCTGAGATCAAAACACGAGAACATCTAATCAGGACCACGATGCGCCCGACTACAGACATTGATAGTCAAGCACCGACCCTGTAAAACAGACTGAGGAAGGATCCGACTCGTTGTCTGCAACCACTGAAATGAAGCAAGGTCTAACGTTAACAAGATCTCTGTTCAGCATGACGTCTTCGTATTTTAGAGTATAAGTGAGTAAGTTATTCAACCTACGTAGACTTCCTTCGATTCAAAACTATCCCGCATTGAGAACTGGTAAATGAAAATTTGTTCATCGGCACAATGCCAGCAACTGCCTATCAGAACAAAGGGTGCACCTAAGCGATCAAATCAAATCACATGAAATAAAAAAGTCCAAACAAATATTAGATTGTCACCAAGCCATGAACAGCAAATAGACAAACAAAATTGATGTCAAATGAGTCACTTCACGAGAAAAACTTTTAGCCAAGTACGAATAACACAGGCACAGATTAGCTTGCACATTCACCCAGTCCGATCAGCACCTCTGCTCGCCTACCAGACAGTTTACTACCTATATCATCAACTGCTCATCGGAATAAAAGATGCACCCAAGCAATCAAATTTCACCACAAAAAAAAAAACAAAAAAATGAAAATTTTGAGATAAAAAAATCATATTTTTTTCACATTTCTGCTCAAAACATAGATTGTGGGTACTCGTAAGAACCGCTTCGCCGCGGCGGTTCTAACGAGTATCCACAATCTATGTTTTTGAGCAGAAATAAGGAAATAATGTTTACCCCTGTAAACCCCAGTTTTACTATATAAAAGTGGGGTTAAAGGGGGTCAATATTATATAGGTATGTTTTCGTGATGAGTCACAGATCAGCCTGCACATTCACGAAGTCCGATCAGTACCTTAATTGCTCGCCACCAAGGCGGTATTATACCTATACTTGCTTAACCAAGATTTAACAGCTACGCTCATTTCTGTTGCTGCACAAGCGCGGTAGCGGCCGAAAATAATGACCGTGTACATCGATATTTGGAGGTTATTACATGCCTACTGTCGCGTTCTAGGCATATCGGCACGGTAGCCCCATATTGGCCCGAGGGCCTTTAGGCCCGATGACCAATGTGGACTACCAGGTCGATATGTCTGGCATAGCTACAGTGGCCATGTGGTAACCTTTCTATTACATTTTTTTTTCATTGAAATGTGTAAGTATATCTTCAGTAAAACACTCGATACCATTGGGCTTCTTTGTGTGTTCCATGTCTGTTCATACAGAGGTGATGGGTTTACCCTCTTTATGTTTGGTTTCAGTACCTAAACTGATGACGTTAGTTTAATGATGTCACTTTTCATAGTAAAACCGCAAACAGAATAAAATTGTATTGATGGATGAAAGAGATTTTAAAAACGATCCAGATGCAGCTCTCGGAGACAATTTTCAAGAGAGAACTTTGTTTCGGTATGTTCGAGCAATATAGGGATCGAACATGGTTTTTCATACATTAACATTCGCCAGGTCCCGAGGGAGGTGTTGAAAACCGAGGCCGGAGGCCGCGGTTTTCAATACCTGCCTAGGGACTTGGCGAATGTTAATGCCTTGAAAAACCATGTTCGATCGATATAATTGCATAAAATCTGAAAACATTTGCCACATTTCGTGTTATTTCTTGCACTACTTTGTTTCGCCTTTTCACCGATGTCTCGCGAACGCAATTTGTACGCACTGTGCTCGTTCTAGGGCCGGGCAGTACACATCTCGTAACGGAAGCAAATCTGTGGCCCCGGTATGATCATATTGAAAGTTGCGTAGCCGTGCATTAACAAGGCGTGAATTGCCTTGTTAATACACGGCTTTTCGCCCGTTAATGCACGGCTGTTAATAACGTACGACACTGCTTTTTATGCAAGAATCGCTTTTTCTGAGTTTGTTTGGGCAGCAATTTGTTTTCAGTTTTACATTAAGATCGAATCTGTATGCTTTACGCAGCGTGTTTTTCATCATTCAGTTGGTATGTTCGATCTGCTTGATATGTTCTGAATTTCGACGTTAAAGGGCGGATATCGATGCACCCGTAGTCTAATATCGATGTGCTTTGGAAGTTGGCTATCGGTTGAGAGTCAGAAGCAATATCAGGCCGTGTAACTAAGCAAACCGTTACTGTTTTTTGTAAAACGTGTAAAAACATATCAATATTTTATTTTGCTTGGACCACTGAGACTAGTGAGCTCATGCATTTTGTGTTGTTAATTTCCACAAAAAATATTAGACGTTCACCACAGTGATTTCGGCCATTTCTCAAGATTGTCAAGCCGAAGTTATTAAAGCATTCAATTCAATGTATCGATATTTAGATTCTGACTACATATTGATAATGATTACTATGAGCGACTGACAGATAATATTTATCCAAACATATTAAACTATTGTATTATCCCTGATACCGAATCCCAGTTTCTAGACTTAATGTTATCCATACCTACTGGTATAATATCTATTAATATGTATGACAAAAGGCAATCATTGGTTTTAATATGGCCCGTGTACCAGTTTACCATTTGTATGGCAATGTCACGTGTGATAATGCTATGATATATTTCTAAGCATTTAGTCAAATGATGACTTTGATATTCGGAATAAACTTCGAATCGCTTAAACAGGGTATCATAAACTTTATAAAATTTTTATAGTTTATTTTTCAACATCATTCTGAATAAAATGACATTGAAGTCAGCATGAAAGTCTATAGGAACACGATTTTATTGTACGCGTTGATGTAAACGAGAGCATGTTAAGTGTAATGCTTTAAATAATTGAACATTAAAGATTTTTAAGATCATTGATGAACGGGTGTTATTTTACTCTAATAACCTTGATCTTCTCCCTTCTAATCCTAAATTATCTTTTCGATATTTGAAACAAGGTATCCAAGACTTTCATAGGAAGTATGTTTTGGCTCCAGCTGATAAGGCTGCTAATAATGTCGTTGTTGTGTGACGACTTCATTATATCAATAACACAAGAACTTGGTAGTACCAAAATATAAGAACGGATTTCTACTGACGAGGGATCTGTTGTCACAACCCATTCTATCGATACTACTGCTAAGTTTGCAGTGAGTATTAAAGAAAAACAAGACAGACTTCCTACGTTATATTGGTTATCGAAACTTCATAAACGACCTTATAAAACACGTTTGATTGCTAATTCTAGTTCATGTACGACTACTGTTTTGTCAAAACTGCTAACTTCATGCCTTACTGCTGTTAATAAAAACATTTTAATTGCACGACGGCCGTTCGAGCCTAAGACTCAATGACGGCCTCTTTGTAAAAAATTTAACCAGTGGGATGGGGCTTGACGATATGTCTTTGGCTTGGCCCGCCGTGGTTCAACTATTGGTTTTCATTTACTTTGGCATACAGTAGAATAAGCCATGAGTACTCGTCTTTGTTTATTATAGTGATTAATTTAATTTTTATGTTTTCGCGTTGATGCATTGATGAGTTGGGAGCCTTTATGCGAACCGAATGTTTATGTATTTCTGTATTAAGATCTGTATTAAGATTATCGGGACCCAGGGTGAAGTTGACTAGCTGTAAAAGTGCATTAACTTCCCCCTGCTCCCCCACCCCTCCCCCTGGTAGTTTATTCTACTGACCGTTCTAAGGCGGTGGTCCTGGTGTTGTTCTTACCCTTTGTACTATTTTTTCTATATTCGTTGTGATGCTAGCATGGTCACCGTCTTCAGTAGCTGCCCACTTTGCTTTCTGTTTTACTAGTTGTGTTGTGATGCTAGCAGTTTGGTCTCCTTCAACAGCTGCCCAATTTGCTTTCTGTTTTACCAGTTGTGATTAAGAGTGGCATCGGGACACAGGGTAAAGTTGGCTAGCTGTAAAAGTGCTTTAGAAAAAGGTAAGAGAAAAGTCCAGGGAGTGCCACAATCACAAACCGCAGCCCTTCCCAGACAACAAGAGGAAGAGGAAACCGACAAATCCAAACAAGCACAAATCGAACAAACATACGAAAAGCACTAAGATTAGCTCTCTCTTCCCCAAGCGAGGTAATCGCAATACTAAAAGGACTGAAAAACACAAGAACAAAATGACACATGGTAAGACATACAACAAATCGCCTCGTAGAATAAAGCACAAAGCAACAAAGAGTAAGACTAACACCGGGACCACTGCCTTAGAACGGTCAGTAGAGTAAATCATCGGGGGGTTTAAAGCACTTTTACAGCTAGCTAACTTCACCCTGGGTCCCGGTGCTACTCTTAATACAGAAATACATAAAAATTCGGTTCGCATAAAGGTTCCCAACTCAGTCAATGCATCAAAGCGAAAACATAAAAATCAAATTAATCACTATAATAAACAAAGACGAGTACTCATGGCTAATTCTACTGTATGCCAGAGTAAATGAAAACCAATAGTTGAACTCGGCGGGCCAACCCAAAGACATATCGTCAAGCTCCAACCCACTGGTTAAAGTTTTACGAAGAGGCCGTCATTGAGTCTGAGGCCCGAACCGCCGTCGTGCAATTAAAGAGTGAAGCATAGCCATCAACAATGATTGGGTTGACAACTAGGCATGAAGTCTGCCGCATAATATCCAGGCTATAGCCAATTCTTTTATAACGGTTAATAAGTTTTCTGAATTGCTCCGAAAAGTTAGATTTACCTACAATTTTTCTAAATCTGTACACTAAGTCACCGTAAAATTCTGGTTCCGATATACCTTGTTGCAGAAGTGTTTTCAGACTGACGCTATATTTTTCTAACAAGGCACTGTGTCTGCGATAAAATTTCGAAAGCGCCTTACGAAGTTTAAAATAACGATAGCCCTGCCTAAGAAGTTTGGCAGTAAGGGCTTTATTACGGTAGTTAAAGTCATTAAGATTTGAAGAAGCTCTGGCGAATGTAATCAGTTGAGATGTGTATACCCCATATGAGGTGCGCCGGGGGACATCGCCATCCAGAAAAGGGAAATTGACTATATCAAAATAAAAATCGTCCCGTTTATCATAAATTTTGGTGGAAACTGTACCATTAGATATACATAGATTCAAATCCAAAAAGGTACCTCGGTATCGGAAGAATTTGCTCTATTTAATTAGAGTTCTATAGGGTATATCCGGTCCACCATTTGGTCAAAGTAAATATTGTCAATATTTAATAAATCATCAAAGTATCTTGAAGTTGAATTGAAAGCCTCAATAATGTCAGTCTGATTTTCACGTGAGAGAGACTTCATGAAATCTCTCTCATAACAAAAAAGACACAAATCTGCAACAAGAGGAGCACAATTAGTTCCCATCGGAATACCAATAGTTTCCTATAAAGTTTAGTTCCAAATCTAATGAAAATATTATCCAAAATATAAACAAGGGCATCACAGACGTTTTGACACGACCATAAATTGTGATTATTGTATACATCAGAAGTGAAAAAAGCACATTCTTCGTTGCAAGCCAAATACTGGGTATTCACCCGAATAAACGTTCGGTTAATTAAATCAATAAGTTTATCTTTTATAAGATGATGAGTTAACGTAGTATACAGTGTAGAAAAATCATATGTAGACAATTTAGAAGCCTGAAAGTTTTTAGATTTAAATGTTTTGAGAACATCATTAGAATTTTTAATTGACCAAAAATAGTTAATTCCGTCACTTTCGTAAACAGTATCATAGTACCTAATCCAATGTTTTTTAACAGCAGTAAGGCATGACGTTAGCAGTTTGGACAAATCAGTAGTCGTACATGAACTAGAATTAGCAATGAAACGTGCTTTATAAGGTCGTTTATGAAGTTTCGGTAACCAATATAACGTAGGAAGTCTGTCTTGCTTTTCTTTAATACTCACTGCAAACTTAGCAGTAAAATCGATAGAATGGGTATTGACAACAGATCCCTCGTCAGTAGAAATCCGTTCATATGTTTTGGTACTACCAAGTTCTTGTATTAGAGTATTGATATAATAAAGTCGTCACACAACAACAACATTATTAGCAGCTTTATCAGCTGGAGCCAAAACCTACTTCCTATGAAATTCTTGGATACCTTGTTTCAAATATCGAAAATATAATTTAGGCTTAGGAGGAAGAAGATCAAGGTTATTAGAGTAAAATAACACACGTTCATCAATGATCTTAAAAATCTTTAATGTTCAATTATTTAAAGCATTAGACTCAACATGCTCTCGTTTACATCAACGCGTACAATAATCATTTAAAGCACTGGGAATTGTTTTCCGACATTTATTGAAATCAATGTGGGCTGGGAATCTATATTTAGGTCCTTTTGAAATAACTGAACGGATTCCTGAATCAGTTATAATCTTCAAGTTACCAGTGACAATATGACCCGCTGGTTGATAACAAAAGTTAGAATCTTTACATTCTCAAGAATCAGGGGAACTAGTTTCAATATCAAGATCAGAAACTAATTTATTGACATTAAGTATAGTATTACGGATAGGTTTGTTATATTTATAACAAATGATAGGAGATTCCGTGTTTTCGAAATATGAAGGTATAGCTGATTTAACATTATTATCTCGAAATAAGCTAGGTAAATCTATGAATTCAATACCTTTATTAATGAATGGAATTTTGATGAAGTGTCTAATGTGGTTAATTTCAGAATCAATGTAAGGACGAAGAGCATGTTGAGTATAACATCTAGTAAGAAGAGCTGCTTCAAAGAAATCATGTTTTCTATCAGAAAATGTATTCGCCTCATCATCTAACTTACGTAATGAAGAAATAGACAGTGAAGCTAGTTTAGAAAGCATTTGATGACATCGAGAATTTAAGAGAATATTTAAATTAAAAAGAGATAAAACAGTTTTATGTTTTCGTTTAAAACTGCCATTTTTTTCGCTTACCATGGGATCGTTTATTACGTTTTTAATATCTAAAAGGGAAAAAACATCGAAATCCGGCATTTTAGAAATATTTACTTCATGGTAAATATTATCATTAAATCCAAGTGAAAAAGGGGTTTGTAAACGTTTATTCCATTTAAGTTCAAGTTCATGTCTTAAAATATTTTTGAATCTTTCGGTAGAATTGGACTTGTGTATATATTTTTTTCAACAGGTTGAACCAAAACTTTACTAGATGATCATGAATGACCAGTACTCCGGAAATGTTGATAAAGAAACGTATCAATTTTCTTTGCTTTTTAGATTTTAAGCAAATACCTCCAGTGGGTTACTCTACTGACCGTTCCAAGGCGGTGGTCCTGGTGTTAGTCTAACTCTTTGTTGCTTTGTGGTTTATCCTACGAGGCGATTTGTTTTATGTCTTACCTTGTGTTATTTTGTTCTTGTGCTTTTCAGTTCTTTTAGCATTACGATTACCTCGCTTGTGGAACAGAGAGCTAATCTTAGTGCTTTTCGTACGTTTGTTCGATTTGTGCTTGTTTGGTTTTGTCAGTTTCCTCTTCCTCTTGGTGTTTGGGAAGGGCTGTGGTTTGTGATTGTGGCATTCCCTGGAATTTTCTCTTACCCTTTTAATCTGTAAATTCATAAGAGTTATTGGAAATACCTACACTGATCCTTTTGTAAAACAAGTATAAAAAAGATTGCCAATCGTTACAAAAGATAGGCTAAATCATGACTGTGTTGCGGTAAACAGCATGCATTATTTTCTACCCCATTTATGACTTATAACCTCGCTACCCTCTTTTATTACACGACAGTAAGTCAGACTAGATGATGGCTTTTTCCGCCATCTGTTACGGAATGTTAGTGACTGTCGTGGTCATGGCCATTCTGGTTCTACGTATACGTGGTTCTTTTTTATATGATTTTTTTTCAAGACAGCGCTTGTGATTATACATATTTTCTCTGACGTTTCTCTTTTATGGTACAGGGCTCCGAACACAAATTTAGAGCTGCATTTGAATTACAGGCAGAGGTTCTATTGTAAGCCGATTGATCGATTGCCTAACTGATTGACTTTAAAAAAAAAGGGAAACAACAGTTAAACTTATTACCGCAGAGATACTCTTTCTATGCCATTAGAAATAAAACAAGCATTATTATTATTACGCATTTGCGTCACACAATGTGTTATACAGCGTGGTTGTCTGCATTTATTTATATGTATTTACTGACATTAAAATATGGACTATTTGTACATATATTATATCTGCTGTCTAGCTACAAGGGCTATATTACTTTTCTGTAAATCGTTTCGCATACTTTAAACAAAAGTGAAGTTGACACAATTAACAATTTGATGAAAACAAAATTGTGAAAATTGACCTTGATTTGCAAATTATTTATCATACATAGTCTCTTAAGGTACCACTGCTTCCGATAGCTTTCCGAAAGTCGCGCGCGCGCGTGCGCGTGTGTGCGTGTTTCGCTTTACTCAGAAGAAGTAAATTTGCAAAGTTTTGACATAATTCAATGCAAAACCTTCTGTCGTATATACCTGTACATAAAAAGTTTTATTTTATTCAGTAGTTTTGAATAAATCGAAATTTTCCATTTTTCCTATGGTAGAAACACATGCTGCACATTTATCAAAATTTAGGGTAGGTGGTTTGAATGCAAGTTTTCAACAAGTTCATCTTGTTCAATATTTCCGAAAATTTCGCAGATGAGTTAAGGAACATCAATAATGTAATTCCAGTAAAGAAAAGCAAAATTATTTCCTAATAGTTGTTTCCTTTCAAAAATCCAGTTTACTGTAGAAATTGTATTGTAAGACCCATTTTGGCCGCCGTAGAAAATGTTTGGAAAAGAAGCATAGAAACATAAACCGACAAAATGCTCCTGATAAGGTCTTGCCAATAAGAAGTAAGGTTTTCCATTCAGAATAAAACTTCATGCGAAACAGGTTTTTTTTTTCCGAAACCTAACTTTAATTAAAACCAGATAAGGAAAGACAAATAAAAGAACTAGAGACAATTTGCTGTCAAAAGACACTACAACCCGTCCATTCAATGAAAAAAAAAAAATCTGTTATAAAACAAAGGCATTTTGACATCTTTCTAAATACACACACGTATTGATATCCGGCTTATTCTTCCCATTCCTGTAATCAGGCGAGTCCGGGAGTCGTTCACAAGAAAGCATACGAGGTCGATTGAATTCAGAATGGAGATTATTGATCATCCACGTACCTTATGAGCGGCATAGTATGTGCATAGGAGGTGGGAATGGATGTATCGATACAGTAAATTGTTATGAATTGTATATTTTATGTTTGTAATATTAAACTGGTAAATATGCACATAGAAACATTTCAGTAGATCTTAAGTCTGCACTACGCCTAAGTTACAACCAAATTAACTTAACAGCGGCATATATGGAGGCATCACGAAAACATACCTATATAATTTTGACCCCTTTAAACCCCACTTTTATATAGTAAAACTGGGGTTTACAGGGGTATACATTATTTTTCTTATTTCTGCTCAAAACATAGATTGTGAGTACCCGTTAGAACCGCCTCGACGAGGCGGTTCTAACGAGTACCCACAAGCTATGTTTGGAGCAGAAATATGAAAAATGTCGGATTTTTTTTTGTCTGAAATTTTTCATTTTTTGGTGGTAAAGTTTTCAGTATATATTTGAATAGGCATGTTTTCGTAATGGGAAGTTATACCTTGTTGTTTCTCCTCACGAATCAGCTTACAAGTCTAGTTTTATGCGGGTAACGAACAACAATACACTAGTCATACAATTATGTTTGTCTTATATATTAAGATTTTGCTGTTATGTACAGAAGTTTTAATTAATTTATTTATCTGTCTTTTGGTTTCAGTAAATAAATATTTTTTGTCAATATTTGGACAATGCAGTCAGTATGTGTTCAAAAAGCAGAAGTACATGATATACAATTTTCTATTTTATAACTTGAGCATACATGGTAAGTAATTTTTTTTCATTCGTTTCTCATTCGTTTTTCATTCATTTTTTTTCATTCGTATTACCTAACGTTATTCTTATACAGGTTTTGTCAACACACTTTCCTTACTTTATTATACAGCAGAATAAAACATAGTATTTTATTTCGCCGGTGTTTGATAAACTAACAAAACATTTTTTTTACATGTTGGAGATAGCAAAAAAATAGGAGTAGATAATTGGAGAAAATACGAAAGCATAAAATAAACAGTATTTACACACTACAATTAAGAAAAAAATATTTCTTAAGAAGTTACAAATATCGAAAACCTGTTACTGAACAATAAGTAAGTCAAACGCTGCTCAAGGTGCTAGGTCTGCAGGAAAGCAAACAGAAAGTCACAAAAAATTGCCCCCCTTCTCGACAGAACCATAAAAAGTATAGTATATGTATTATGTATGTTTCTAACAAAGTTTTCTCTCTTTTTCAGAATACCGGGAATAGCGCAGCGATGCAAAGGGATAAATAAAGAGGACACTGATTTGTATTTAAATTTTGTCAAGTTGTAGAATATTGCTTAACATATCTATTTACGAAGTAGCATTACGAAAACGAGCCTATTCAAATATACTGAAAATTTTACTACCAAAAAATGAAAATTATCAGATAAAAAATTCTGATATTTTTCATATTTCTGCTCAAAACATAAATTGTGGGTACTCATTAGAACCGCCTCGGCGAGGCGGTTCTATCGAGTACCCACAATCTATGTGTTTGAGCAGAAATAAGAAAAATAATGTATACCCCTGTAAACCCCAGTTTTACTGTATAAAAGTGGGGTTTTAGGGGGGTCAAAATTATATAGGCGTAATTTCGTGATGATGGTCACTTTGGAAAGTTATCTGTGCTTGTTTATACTTATAATTCTAACACTTATCACACAGTCTTTGTATTTTAGTCGATTTATAATGCTATACTATATTTGTTTGTATATTCCCCATGTAGTCCTCATATATTTTCCATGAAGTTCATCCGTATGAATTACAGCTGGACAAATCTCTTCTATAATTCAAATTATAATTATGACAATTCACACGTCTTGTTTTGCGATGTCGTATTTTAAAAATGACAATCCAATAAGTTATTGCAAGTTTTTTTTTTTTTTTTTTTTTTTTTTTTTTTTTTTTTACATATATAATGTTTTTCTTTTTACATATATAATAAATGACACTTTTCTCCGGAAAACGCACACTTTTGTTCAGTTGCATTTCATTAATATTCATGAGGAAACAATGACGTCATTCAAGTAGTCCTATGCATATAACAGACTTCATTCATATTTATATGCAAGGCTATTTATTTTACAGGTATGTTTGTTAACATGACTTAAATACAAGTTTGACTTGAGGCTTAAGTTTGCTTTCAACTTGCATTGCATATATATTACAGTACAAAACCTGCATTTCGTTGGCAGGTTAATATTTAGGGTCTCTGACGAGGCTCTGGTTGTTGCAGCTAGCTAGTATAACCTTAACATTATAATTAAGCGTATCTGTTGTTTGCAATTATATTCTTACTGCTGTCATTGCCCTTAAGGGTATTCCTTTCATAAACATGTTAAATATTTAAATTGAAATACGATTTAAAAATGATTTTTTTTCATTTCTGGTCATTTATTGAGGTTTATATATATATATATATATAATTACGTTTACGGGAAGAGATCGAGTATCCAGCCAAAGGCCAAAACCCGGTAACACGGCCATTCTAGTGAATCCAAAGACGCGAGGGGGACGGACACAGAAGTTCTTACAATACTGCATGTATGCCCACCATCCGCGCAGTCTGATCAGAGTCCTTTCAGGGCACTCTGTGGGTAGCCAAGGATCCAAAGCGCCTTCAAGGGGACAGCGCATGCAATCTTGAACCGGCTCATGTCTGTGTTATCGGTATATTGTCTTCCACTATTTCATTATTACTTTTTAAATATTAAAACCATAATAATTCAATTTCTGCGGTAAGAAAATACTGCTAGATAGAAATATAAAATCTAAATAGTTAGCCGTTTATTTCCCTATTTAATCAAAATGAATAGTCTGGAATCAAATAAAAGAGACTTAATGAGCGGGGGTTTGGAGTAGGTATCTTTGCTCGTACGTTAGGCATTGTAAACATACCGTTTTATGTTATCATTATCATGTCTTCATATTCGATGCCTTGGGAAGAGTGTATTTCATGTTTGTCCCCTTTCATATATATATATATATATATATATATATATATATATATATATATATATATATATATATATATATATATATATATATGGAGTTTCTTACATTATTGACTGCAAAACTCAATTCTAGATTTCCCACAAGGTCAATTTTACAATCTTAGAAGACTCTTCACTTTCACCGGGAAGAAGAAGATTTGCAATAGACATCTAAAATTTTAGGGGCTTCTCCATTCTATATCATAAGGCCATAGTCGAACATCTAAACGTGTAACATTGCTGGATAATATTATATACATGTACTTGAACCTGTGAATTAAAAAGTAAATTTTACGCAATTATTGTTGTTTTGTTTTAAAGGGAGTCTGGAGTAGATGTCACAAAAAGTGAAAGAGCATCATCAAGCATTGGCATTGCCAACTGCATGCTAATGTTTCAAGAAATAAATAAAATGAAACGGATATATAAATAACAAATAGATATGTGTTTAGCAAATAATAACAAATAAACCCATCACGTGAATTTCCTCATAATGTCTTAACTCAACTCCTATTCTACTTTTTGTACGACATGAATGGTGAATTAGTGGATTTGCCTGAGTTCTGAATTAATGAAGTATTTGTTTTTATGGTTGTGTTTCAACCTCAAAAATAATTTATCAAATTTGCTTTCATTTATTAAATCGTCCAGTGATAAGGCCCAGAACCAGAGAAAAGGCTTTGGCATTCCTTGCGGATTGTACTCTAGCAGGCAAATTGCCTGAAATTTCAAATACCACTTTCTGAAAAACATATCGAAATAGAACAAACAAACAAAAGAAAACAAACAACAACTTATTTTCCACATAGGAGGAAATATCAATGCTGAACTGAACAGAGCAAATTAGAGAATACTTGTTCTAAACAAGCATCTATCTTTAAAGAAACAAAACTAGAGAAACGCTGCTAATGCTGGACAATATTTACAATTTCATTCATTCAGTAACGTTTAAAAAAAAATCAGCTTTGCCTCACCAGTGTTGTGATGGGTGTACAGTTGTCATGGTGTTTACGCGACTGTCCAAAGTGGGAAGTTATCATTGAAGGGGAAAGGGATTTGTTTTCAGGGGAGACAGCTCCTGTTAAAATGTTTAGCTTCCTGTAAAAATGGCTTGCCTTCCTTGTCAATAACTTTTTCGAAATGTTTTGCTTTACTTGTCAGTAAGAGACTACTCTGGGAGCTAACACTTTTCTTAAGAAAGTGTTTGAAGAACAAGAAGCAAACAGGAACTCAACTGAGTTGTCTCCATTTTGAAGCCGGAGAATTGTAATAATTAAATCAATTTCCCTTTAATTTCAAAGCTTAAAATATTTATATTTATATTTTTGCACAGTTTATTTCACAAACAAAAATAAACTGCGCAAAAATATGTCTAAAATATTGTGCGCTTAATGAGATTAAGATATTTAACTAGCTTACAATAATTCATCAAATTGTAAACAACATGATGAGACGTGTCATTACGAAGACCAACACTGTGGGTCTTCGTAACGACCCCTCTCATCGTTATCTATAATGCTCATAATTCAGAAAGCGATTTTTGCCAGTTAAAAAAGGAGTTGTCCGACTTACAAACTGGAGTAGTCAAGTGTAGTCAATGGGTCAAGTAAACGCTACCGTCAGTAGTTCAGATAGCTGTGTAGGACATCACAAGTATATACATGCATATGACAGCTTGTTCTATGATAAAACAATGCAAACGCATGGATAGAACATTCGATTAAAGTACAAACCTTACGGCGGATCTAACCACAAATTCCTAGTGTATATCCATTTGAGCACATCTATCCACCATATCGTTTCTATAAATAGATCCAGTCGAGAAATTCTTAAAACGACCTCCATCACAAATTGTTCGCCTTACTTTGTACACACTTTTCGGAAACAAAAAGCTTTACATGTATTAATAGACCAAAATCCTTTTGTCTACCAGTCTTAATTAAACACTACTCTATATGTTTGTAAGCCGTTCTAAATCCATGTCAGAACATTTTTCTACACTTCTGCGACTAAAGGAAATATTTTCCGAATTTCATTATATAGTATGAACATTTTCACAGAATGAAATATGGAATGCTATCAATTCAACGTTTTCTTTCCACCCTGTCATACGAAGTATATATTATGCAACTAAATAAATCACTTCAGAAAAAAAAAAAAAAAAAAAAAAAAAAAAAAAAACATTAACCAGTACTAATGAGCCGCATCTTGCATAAAAGGGCCGAAACGTACATTGTAACAATTTGGTCTAGTGTAACATTTACATATGCATGCCTGCAAACTGATCAGCCAACCGTTGTTGCCTTAAGGGAATAGATACCTTTTTTAGGGAGGCAACTTTGTACAAATCGTTTGCCCCCTTCTGTAAAGGGGCCTATTCTAAAAGAAAAAAAATCGCTCTCAAAGGGAGCGAATGCTTTCCTGTTAGATTAGGCCTCTTTTCAGAAGGGCTTTGATGTGCAGTAAAGAAAACAGGTAGGCAAAAAAGTTGTTCTCTTTGTACAAAATTGCGAAAACTCTATCAAACGTATCATGTCCCCTTATATTTCTGAAGTTCTGACAATGTAAAAGAACAAGCAAAATGTGAAGGTCCTGATCAGACTTCGTTGTGCTAGCCCTTCATTATACATAGCGCGAGACAACGTTCGAAAATGAACCTTATGGAAGGTGTGCCCAACGAAGATTCAAAGCATACTGTTTTCCGTGTAGTTTTGACCCGGCCTCCATTGTCAGCCTGGATAAACTTTTGATCCTTGGCTGTCAAAGACCACCCAGTGAAAACTCTGAACAGACTCCGCGGATGCGCAGGCTGAGCTGAGTTTTCGCTGGGGCACATTTCCGAATGGTACATTTTCTCTCGCTGCGGTTCAAATATATAGATACGTCTCTAAATATCCAAATACGATATTACTACAGAAGTCGTGAAAAATCTTAACACATACTGTATCCTAACTGAAACAGTTCTGGGAGAAAATAGACTAATTTGCAGTTATAAAGAGCGGATAACATAATAAATCAAGAAAATGGCCGACCCAGTGGCTTAATAGGTCTCCCAAGTCGGGCCTAATTCTTTCCAAAACAATCAGGAAAATAAATGTTTCGCCGTAAATTTCAAACTGAATAAATCAGAGCCGTAGGTTTGCATTCACCAGCGAGCAGTTCGCAGGGTGTTCATGAGCGATCCCGCGGATAGGGTTTTTCTTCCCCCATTTTGTGGTAATTCTCTCATGATATACGAGGTATTTTGATAGGCAGTTTAATTCTCATTTACAATCCGCCATCTGCTGCATTGGTAGAGCTACTTGATCAATGTTTGTAATAGTCGCATCTATTTTCTCATAAAAGTTTCCATATTTCTTCCCCTGAAATGAAAGATCTATGAATGCAAAAGATTAGATATGGATTCAAATTCATATTTACACTCGTTCTGCATGTTGAACAGCCAAGAAGTCTGTGTACATGCGAAGACACAGGGGGAAAAAGACCAAATGAGAAATGAAGCAAATTCGAAACAAAACAGGAAACGCAACAAAACTGGGGCTACTCAAGAAAACCAAGTCTGCAAGATGTCCAGGAATGGCCAAATGGCTAATCACATATCAAAGGCAACCAATCCGGACACACACACACACACACACACACACACACACACACACACACACACACACACACACACACAATACAAAGAGAGAGAGAGAGAGAGAGAGAGAGAGGTGGGGTTGGGTCACTCACTTATCTACCCAACTGTTGCATGTAAAGATGATAGCGCTTGCATTTGTTAGCGTAATGACTACTCAGTTGCCCTCTGTGGAATTTCTGAATTGAAATTAAGCTCAATGTGCCTCTGATCATTTGTAACACTCACTAGCCTCCCCCTGTGACATCACCGATTGTAGCTAGAAACTGAAGAAAGAATACCTGTACATGTAATATCAGAGGTAAAAGAAATACAGTCGACTCTCGTTATCTCGAATTCCATGGGACTCTCTAAAATACTTCGAGATATCCGTACTTCGACATATCAGATTAGCAGAATTGAGGAAAAAATAAATCGAACAACCACATTTAACATATGTATATGTAATTGGACTCTTGAAATTAGAGATACGATATTGAAAATATTGTGGAAATGAGGACAAATTGCTCCTCTTTTCCACAATATTTTGTTACCAGTTATTAGATTTTTATCTTTAGGCAGGGACCAGATTTTCACTTCGAGATAAGCGGTTATTCGAGATAAGCGAGGTCGAGATAACGAGAGTCAACTGTATTACTGTTGGGCCAGGAACAAAGTGTTACTTGGTAACCTAAACGTGTACTTGTCCATATGGCCGGTTCCGGTGGCTCAGTGGTAATAATTCTGGGTCGGTTTTTCTTATTTCTCCATACAAACAAAATGTTGTGGGCGCTTATTAGAAGCGTCCGGCCGAGGCGCTTCTTGTGAGTCCAACAACGTACGTTTTTAAAGAGAACTGGGCAAAATATCCCAGAACTACAATGGACTACGTCTCCTTAACAGTCAGGGCCCAGTTGTTCAAAGCTAACGACATCGTTAGTTAACGATTCGTTCAAATTTACATCGAGTGATACACAAATATGCTGAAATTTTTTGCTGAAAACATGTGAGTAGCTTTTGCAGTGCAAAAGCTACTCACATTTTTTCAGCAAAAAATATCAGAATATTGTATATTAAATCCGCTAAAACAGTTAACGAAATGACCCTTAACGAGCTCGTTAAGCTAACGACACTTTGAACAACTGGGCCCAGATGAAGCAATTACGCAAATGAACAAAGTGGATGATTCCTAGCGTACGCTACCAGAAGAGAAGAGCCAGAGTTGCAGTGTTGCAGTGCAAAAGCTACTCACATTTTTTCAGCAAAAAATATCAGAATATTGTATATTGAATCCGCTAAAACAGTTAACGAAATGACCCTTAACGAGCTCGTTAAGCTAACGACGCTTTGAACAAATGGGCCCAGATGAAGCAATTACGCAAATGAACAAAGTGGATGATTCCTAGCGTACGCTACCAGAAGAGAAGAGCCAGAGTTGCCTGCATCTGATAAGGGCATTTGTTTTTTTATTAGACCTAGGACTTCAGTGTTCAATTTTCTTCATTCCGAGTAATGGCACAAAAGCAGCAATAAAAAAAGTATATAAAATACAACATGCCTATTCAGAAGGAGGTCAGTCTGTTTCGCAATCCAAAGGTCTTGTTTCTAAGTGAGCGATTAAAACCCTGATCAGACTGCACAGGTTGTGTAGGAGCTTTGTAATCCAGTCCTTATGCTTCAAAGCTCCTTCGTACACCTTCGCCAGACTGCGCAATTAAATTCATAAACTAAGCGGAACATTATACAATATGCGAACAGTAAAAAGCCAGATCAGCATGTGCATCGGTTCAGTTTAATCATCCCATTATCTGTTTGTGGATAATGTTAATCAATATCGTTTCATTTTGTACGGTGTCAACGAAGCCCTCATCAGAATGTTCGAATGCGTTGGCTGAACTAGCACTGTACATCGGCCAATATTTATGCTAAATCTACTATTTAAGACATTTGTTTCTCGTGTTGTTCCGCAACTCTTTGGACAGGTCCATTTCAAGCTGAAGTGGTGTCTGGTTAGTTTAATATTATTATGTTATTATCATTTTTATAGAAACTCCTGTAATTGATACAAATTGTGTTGATTCTGATCAGACGTCGCGTTCTGCAATGTCTGATCTGGGTTCATACTATTTTCGGATGCTCCTTTAAGTGGACGCTAGGAATAAATTGGCTAATATATTTGAACATGGAAGTTCACACTTAGTCAACGCAATTGAAAAAGAATCAAAAAAAAAAAAAAAAAAAAAAATAAAATAGCAAAGCAGATCCAGAACTGCGAAATACTGATAAAAACACATATTAACCCATTTATGCTAAGTGGACTATTCCACCATAACCCTTTCGATCCGTCTATTTCCAACTTTAGGGTGTCAAGTTACTGTTTTTATTATTACTAAGTTTTATACAAAATTTACATTCTACACAGTCTAGAACCTGGTCAGATGCTGTGTTCTGCGGCTATTGATCTGGGTCTACTCTGTTTGCCAATGCCCCTTTTATTGGACATTAGGCGTAAATGGGTTAAATGAGTAATGGACATCAGGGCCCAGTTGTTCAAAGCTAACGACGTCGTTAGTTAACGATTCGTTAAAATTTACATCGAGTGATACGCAAATATGCTGTTATTTTTTGCTGAAAAAATGTGAGTAGCTTTTGCAAAGCTACTCACATTTTTCAGCAAAACATATCAGAATATTGTATATTGAATCCGCTAAAACAGTTAACGAAATGACCCTTAACGAGCTCGTTTAGCTGACGACGCTTTGAACAACTGGGCCCAGGACAGAAAATAATTAAATGATTAAAGTGATGTCACGTTCTTAACAGTAATCTTTGGTGCAATACAGCAGCCATTTTGTAAAAAAAAAAAAAAAAAAATAATAATAATAATACAAAGTAATTGATACAAGTATTTCATTCATCCGTTTTTTTTGTTTTTTTTTTTTTCACTCAAACGTCATAATTGTTCAGATACACCCGTATTTGCATACGTCTTGAAAAAATCTTCTAAATTTGTTACCTTATGACAAGCATTTGTTACTAACTATATTTATATAATACAGGCTATCAATCATTTACCTCAGCTTCCTATTTATAACAATTCACCACTGGCGTAGCCACAAAACTCAAATTTATCAAATGTTCATACGAAACCTTAGGCAGACATTATCGACTTCACAATCTTACATGCGCACGTTAAAGAAAAAAACGTCCCTTATAGCTTTTGTGAGAAGCTATGTTTCGATTAGCATTTGCTTACCCGCGATGGGATCAGCATTCTTATTGCTTGCAGGACGCAAAAACAATTGTGCGAGCGGCGAGGACCTGATCAGCCTGCGCATGCGCAGGCTGATCTGGCCCAACGCCGTTCGCATATGCGTCCAGGAACCATTTCCTTTGTTGCTTTCAACACATATAAAACGCTTTTATAAACAACTTCATCAATCAAAATACACTTCTTGACTTTGAAATTGGAACACTTTACTCTCTAAATCGCTGAGTAATAAATAGTCATTAGGTGGAGTCAGACAGAAAGGACCTATGAAATATTAATTACTTGTAAAACAAGGCAGCCTGATTGAAAAGTGTTCGACATGTAATCATATTTCAAAGGTATTAATAAAACAAAGGAATACGAAAAAAACGCGTTCTATTACTCTTTTGTGATGTCATAAGACGATAGCGGGACCAGGAGCCTAATTGCTTTAGGAGAAAGCAGTCAGTTAACTCCCTTGATTACTTTCTGTAAATAACCAGGTCCAATTAATTGGATTCCTCTGCTTTTATCATTAGTGTTTCCATTAAGTATCACTTCCTTTTCCTTAATAAACCTAATTTTAACAAGGTCATATGCCAATACAGCTTCCAAAATATTTAGAAGAAATATTTTCTGTGCAATGAAATTTATAATATTAATTAATCTTCCATGTGGATATGGAGAAATGTAAAGTTAAGAATTTGTTTAATTCCACTGACGACCTATGATAAAAGCAGAGGATTCCAATTAGAAGGACCTGGTTAGTATTTGATCTACCTTGGACTTTACCTGTCAAGGGAGATAATAGAAATACTGCTGCTATCTCTCATTGCTTTTCCATAGGCTTTCATTATGACATTTGGCTTAATTCTGACTCCCACAATAGTCTTTGACTTCCAATTTTGGTCTCAAATTAAAGGTTAGTATTAGTCTGACAAAATACATCACGATATAGCAGAGGTCTAGTGTAGACCCAAATCAACCCCAGGTAGTAAAAGGGCCTTGTTCAGATTCTAAGATAAGTAAAATACAGTAATAACCCTAAGTAATGGGACAGATAGGCCTTTGCAAACAGTGTAGACCCAGATCAGACGCCGCAGAACGCGGCGTCTGATCAGGGTCTACACTGTTTGCCATACATACTGCAATATTTTCGACACTGCAAGCGGTAGCAGAATGAACTATCTCAAATTTTAGGACAAGCAAGATACGTAGATAATGTGTCCCAATACTTAGGCTAAATATGATCCTAAGTAAGTTGTCCAAATATTTAGTATAATGTGGTAGGCCAATAGTTTACCATACCATGGTATACTTAAGATATCAAAACTAGTGACAATGGTGTAACCACATCATCATATTTTGGCACTTGTCGGCCCTCATTTTAGTGGAAAATGAACAACAGAAAACAAAGGAGTTTACCAGGTCTGATTTTTCAAGACAAGCACAAAAAAACAACAACAAAAAACAATGACAAATTAAAATTTTGTTTGCAATTACATGAGATATATTTTGTGTAAAATTGAATTGTATCGTCTATTACCGACCAATCAGAGTCAAGCTTTTTATCAAATATAACCCTTGACATCCGTATACTTTTTACTGGTTTCTGTCCTCGCCACCCTAAATGTAGACTGGCTCCAGTCTCCAGAGACTAGATAGTTTTCTCATAATCCTGTTTGATAATCGACTAAAATAAAACCAAAACATATCATGACTATAAAGGCTGGTCACTAAGGACTAGCCTTTATAGTCATGATATTATTTTGATTTTAAAACAGAATCATAAGAAAAAAAATTAGTCACTAGAGACAGGAGCCAGTCTACCCTAATTTGTACCCTGTTCCCTAGAGAGCTATTGCCAGAGACGGTCGAGCATTTACAAATGATCACAAAGCAGAGATTCTCAATCCGAATAAACTGCACATTTAGTTATCTAGTATCCATATGTGACCCCGTAATATGAAAGGAAACAAGAGTATATTGCGTCGACATTGTTTGTCGACTTTTGCAAAAAAAAAAAAAAAAAAACAAAAAAAAAAACATGTTTTATTTTATTCCATTAGCATTTCGCAAAACACAGGATATAAGACATAAGAAACATAAGTCGGAGAAGCATTAACAGTAACAGTATCTATGTATAGCTACTTACGGACAAAAACACCAGACAAACAAAATTACAGCATACCAAGCAACTGGTTACAATATGGAACTGTTGCAAGCAATATCAGTATTCTGAAATAAAAATTGTATTACATTAGTTGGAATATTTATAAAACACATCGTAACAATGAGGTCAACAAAAGAGTATCTCTCCATCATACAAACCAAAGGACCAAAGGAAAGAACCTGCGTGTGTCTGCACGTGTCGACCCGCAAGGAACTGGCACTGGAGCATCACATAAGGCTTCTCCGCGAGCCACCCAGGTTTCACGAGGAAACTTGTGCTTAGCGTGGATGCACTTTTATTGGTTATGACGTAATTGTCATTAATAAAACAAAGTGGAAAGGAATACAATGAATATATTAAAATATTAAAATATACAAACAAAGCTATTTTAATGGATTTAATAATCAACATTTCCTAACCTTTTCTCATATTCACAGAACGGAAAAGTCAGACTAGAAATCATCACTAAAACATGCCTTTATAAAATGCTCACCCCCTTAAACCCCACATTTATATAGTAAAACTGGGGTTTACAGGGGTATACATTATTTTTCTTATGTCTGCTCAAAAACATAGATTGTGGTACTCGTTAGAACCGCCTCGCTGAGGCGGTTCTAACGAGTACCCACAATCTATGTTTTGAGCAGAAATATGAAAAATATCAGAATTTTTATCTGAAAATTTTCATTTTTTGGTGGTAAAATTTTCAGTATATTTGAATAGGCATGTTTTCGTAATGACTCGTATGTATCTGTTACTAACGATATGTAACTACCATATAAATGATGACTGTCACCAAGCTTGACCAAGGCATGACTGCCTTAAAGTTTTATTTCATTTTATTTAACTAAATGGCATTTCCTGCCCAGTAAACGTGTGGTTAGGTAAACTAACCGCGCTCAACATGACCCCATTTGGTTGACTGGGCCGTAAAACTTCAACACAAACAAAATCAAATGGCATTTTGTTTGCAAATGAACAAGCATTTACGTCAATGCGTTAACCCATTTTAGTCTGGGGCCCACAAAGGATAATTGGTTAACAATGTAGACCCAGATCAGACGCCGCAGAATGCAGTCTGATCAGGGTCTCCCCTGTTTGCAAATATATAGTTTAGCCATTTCTTCTCTTGCAATATCTAAATAGTATAACCTGACATACCTAAAATTGGAATTCGACTCTTCCAATATACAGTGTAGGTGAGTTTATTGAGTCTAAAATTGGTTAATACATGTATGTTAAATGTATACATATCAGCCACTGGCTTAGATTATGGTGTACCAAAGGGGTCAATAGCAGCAGTTGTCGCTGGATTGCGAAATTTGAGCAACAGACTAATTTTTTTTTATTACCAGTGCTAGCGCTGTATGCCCATTACGAAAACACGCCTATATAATTTTGACCCCCTTCAACCCCACTTTTATATAGTAAAACTGGGGTTTACAGGAGTATAAATTATTTTTCTTATTTCTGCTCAAAAACATACATTGCGGGTACTCGTTAGAACCGCCTCGGTGAGGCGGTTCTAACAAGTACCCACAATCTATGTTTTAAGCAGAAATATGAAACTGAATATCAAATTTTTTATCTGAAAATTTTCCTTTTTTTGGTTGTTAAATTTTCAATATATTTGAATAGGTGTGTTTTCGTAATGCATCAGTGCAGCGTTATTTTTATCAGTGCACTGATAGACTTTAACAGTGCAGCGCTTGATAAAGCAGTGCTTAGCAAATATATCGGTACTGCTTCAGGGCATTTACACACCAATTTCTGAAAAAAACAAAAGAACAAAAAAAAAAAAACAAAAAAAAAAAACAAAACAAAAAACACACACACACACACACACACAAAAAAAAAAAAAAAAAAAAAAAAAAAAAAATAAAAAAATAAAACAAAATAACATAATGATCAAATATACTGTGTAATGATAAATGGTGCTAAACAACTCTGCGGTTTACTTTGTGGCGTAGTCGTCTTCTGCCTGCAAAGCCGCATATATTTAAGGTAAATTATATATCCGTTTATTTTATTTCATTTTTATTTTATTTGTCTTCTAAGATAAATTACCATTATAATGCCAGTATATACTAATTTATGACGTCTCATATTTGCTTTCTGTTACACCAGGAGGCTATCTAAAATCAGATGGTACTCCTACTCAAGGCGAAAATGTCATTTGCCAAATTTTGCGAAACGTGATGTTTTTGCCCACTCAATGAGTGCAGATCTACTTGGCACCTGATATCTTTCAGAACACGAAACAATCAAATATCCCCCCATTTAATTAGCATGAAGAAGTCACTAGTCGGTGAAAAAAACACTGATCAAACCCTATCTATATTACCATGGTGTAAAACTAATGTACTTGTTCGTCATGCTATTTTGTCATTTTAATACAATTTTGCGAAACTTAGGCACCTGCGTTACATAGTGCCATAATATCTGAGCCGCTTCGTACCAAAATCAATCTTCTGGAACAAACCACACCAATGAGCGCTGTTTCGATTAAATGTAAAAATGCCGTGTTGAAATAGTGTGCGGGTGAATTGCGCATGCCTAGTCCAGACTGCGCATGCACATGCGTAGTCTGGACTGGGCATGCGCAATTTGCCAATGTCCGAAGACTTATTGTATCGTGATCCGACTCGTATAGTCATGCAAACCTGATGTAGAAAAAGGAAGCCATTACGACAATGGAAGTCGGATGTGGCACCTATTCGATCTGTGCTCTGCG
Source organism: Anodontia alba (assembly GCA_964016985.1). Taxonomy (NCBI): domain Eukaryota; kingdom Metazoa; phylum Mollusca; class Bivalvia; order Lucinida; family Lucinidae; genus Anodontia; species Anodontia alba. The sequence goes on from OZ024831.1 coordinate 26,099,765, forward strand.
AGTTTTGAGAGATTTTATCAACACTAAAAGTAATGATCATTTAGGCCCCTAATTTGTTTTTCACGTCGTAAAACTGCAATAACTCTCATGAACTTAGACATAACATGTTGAGTCGAATTAAGAAACGCGTCTGTTAAATTAAATTAGGAAATCTGGATCAGAATGGGTGTAGCAGGTACAGACGAATTTTCGGAAGTCCTTTGGCTTTCTTCTTTTTTTTTATGTGACCTCTTTAACCTTTTCCGCTTTCTAGGCTAATTCCGCAGACGACAAATTGGCAATATTTTTTATTTCCCAGAAAACAGGACTCGACATGTCATACAAAGTGTTTCCATTAGAGACACTTTGCATGACATTTCAAATTCTGTTTTCTGGGAAAAATAAGAAAAAATATTTAAAATTGTCGTCTGCAAATAATTTTACCCAGAGTGCTAAGCGTTAAATTTCCTACAACATAACGATGTGACCACGAACATTTGCAATTCTTTCTTTCTTTCGTGCGTGCGTGCGTGCGCGCGCGCACGTGTGTGTGTGTTTCTGTGTGTGTGCGTGTGTGTATATTTCTTTTTTCTGCTTAGAGAATCAATGAGAACTGTGATACGAGTATGTAATAGTGCACATGGAAGGGCCTAATCGGAATGTGCGGATGCGCAGCCGGAACAGGGGCTTTGCCATTACGTTAACCCATTGAAGTCTGGAGATCCCTAAAAGGGTAACTGGCAAACAGTGCAGACCCAGATCAGAGTGCGGCGTCTGAACAGGATCTCCACATTTTGCAAATAGTTTAGCCATTTTTCTTTATGTATATCTTAATCGCATAGACAGATATACCTACAATTGAAATTGGACTCTTCCAATATATAGTGTAGGGGAGTCTATTCGGTCTACAATAGGTTAACAAGTCATTATAATGTGTACGCCGATAATCCACCATAGTATATAGTGATACCTAGAGTCTATATTATTTTTTATTTTTTTATTTATTTTTTTTCTTCAAAATTTTGCAGTTTTTAACCCATTGTAATCTGGAGCCCCCTAAAAGGGTAATGGGCAAATAGTGCAGACCTAGATCAGACGCCGCAAAATGCGCCGTCTGATCAGAGTCTCCACTCTTTGCAAATAGTTTAACCATTTTTCTCTAAGAATATCTAAATCACATAGCCTGATATACCTAAAATGAAAATAAGAATCTTCCAATATATAGTGTGGGGAATTTATTCAGTCTGGGTTAAACCATAAAAAATTGTGTTGGTGTGAAAACACTTCTGCAAGAAGGTCTGTCCGAACTTGAATTTTATAATTAATAGAATTATAAGCCTCTGGGAAAGCTTGTTGGCAAAACTGATTGTTCGGTGCAGTTCACGCAACGGAAAGATAGGTTACAACATGGATATTCTGCGGCAAACTGCATGCATGGTTGTTAACCCAAATATGGCTGATAACTTTGCTTCCATCTTTAATTGAACGACGGTGAGTCGGTCCTCAGACAACGACAACTCCCTCCTGAATCCGTTTCAGCTGGTCGGCGCCTGATTATCAATGTCTTGGCTCGGGCCCACCGTGGTCCTGTTTGTGATTTTCTTGTTTTCGCTTCAGATCGCCATTGAGCCCTTTGCTTTGTTTCATCACAGTGTTTTTGATTATATGTGTTTCACTGTGATGTTTAAAAGATGAGGTTGAGAAACCCTAAGCGGACCGAACATGTATGTAGTTTGGAGCTGCATCAGAATTAAGGATGAGGTTTCGCGTGGGTAAAACTGGTTTAAGCCCCCAATAGGTTTCCTACTCGCCATTCCGGTTCCTCTGTTGTAGTTCTTCCTTGCATTATGAAAACACACCTATTCAAATATATTGAATATTTCACCACAAAAAGCTGGAAGTTTTCAGATAAAGAGTCTGATATTTTTCATGTTTCTGCTCAAAACATAGATTGTGGGTACTCGTTAGAACCGCCTCGCCGAGGCGGTTCTAATGAGTACCAACAATCTATAGTTTTGAGCAGAAAAAAGAAAACTAATGATATCCCCGTAAACCCCAGTTTTACTATATAAAAATGGGGTTTAAGGGGGTCAACATTATTTAGGTGTGTTTTCGTGATGTTTGTGCGTCTATGGTTTCATATATAGCGTTTGTTTTGTCCTTATTTGTTCCTCATCTCTACTTCTTCTGGCCCCGAGGTTATAACACTTTTTTTCATGCTCAACTAATAAGCATGAAATTTCACTTGGTCGTAAAAATAAAAATACCAACAGTTAAAACTTTTTTTCATGCTCAACTCAGCTGAGCATGCTCAGCTGAGTTGAGCATGAAAGAAGTTTCAAAATTTTGTCAGTATTTTAAGATTTATAAGCAAAAAAATTTCATACTCAGCTCAGTTGAGCATGAAAAAAAAAATATAACCTCGAGGCCAGGTGCCTCGGGAGGGCTGGGCTTCGTGATATTGGCATTTCCCGGGTATATTCACCTATATTTTGTCTAGAACTACAACAGAGGGGCCGCCTTGGAATTCCACTAAGAGGAAGAGAACCAAACCTTCACAGATCATCTTCCCCAACAAGTTGATCACAACGGTAGACAGAATCCACGAAACACAACAATAAAACAATAAGATATTACATAACAACTTTGACAAGGACTTTTGATCCACTGAAAGGATCGCATAATAACAGAAAGTAGTCACCAGACAAATTTTCGAAAATATCGGTGTGTTCATTACCAATTTATTGATAGACTGGCTGCAGTCGCCAGTGACTAAATATTAGACTAGCCACTCTAGTCATGATATTAGGTTTGGTTTCATTTTAGTGAATTATTAAACAGGATTATAAGAAAAAAAGAAATAGTTACTGTAGACTGGAGCCGGTCTAATTTATTGACTGGGTAACCCTTTTCATGATTCAGAATACTTTATCACTGTGCTCTATCTACACCGGCAATTTCTGTTTCGTCTCTGAAGCCGGTGTTGAGGTAAAAATCTTCATCATGACAGTTAGACAAGGAACAGAAACCATTTTGTTTCTGGTTTGGATTCGCTCCTAAAATGCATTTTTTTTTTTCTTCTCAAATTTTCAGATCATTTTGTGAAGGTATTCTACTAACGTTATCATAGTCATGCAGGCAATAACTTGCTAATTCCTGTTTGGCCATGGATTGTTCTTGTTTTGTGACGAAACTGGAACGATAAAAACCTCTTAATTAACTAATGTGCAACGCGAGAAAAAGGCTCTTATGTTATATGCGAACAGCGGTCCAGATTGACCTGCGCATGCGTACAGTTTAATCAGGACATTGTCTGGTCGTCAAAACATACTTTAGTATCCACTGATTCTGTAAGCGGGCAATGCAGGCCCAAATCAGCCTGCGCAAGTTCCCGAAAGTCCAAGAGTCCTTTCTGTACCGTAACACCGGTTTCAGCGACGAAATAGAAATCACCGGTGTATATAGCTTATAGTGTTTATGCTTCCGTTTTCAACAAAACAATATATCCCTCGAACAAATGCACAATAATAGACATTAAGGGAGATTTGTATTTCGATCGCTCTTCAACATCTCCGTATATTGTGTGAACCCACAAGTCGCTCAGTAAGTGTCACTTTAGCCTTCCTGCCAACATGTGTCATAGGGCAATGTCTCTGTATTAAGGTTTATTGTTTTAATGGTTTGTAAGTGATAAACTAATGACGTTTACATCATGCTAGATTGCTGATTAATATCTTTTCCCATTTAGACTGTAACCACAAAAAGGCACCTTATAATATGTGAGTGGCTCAGTCAGAATGAAGGGGTGTAGTACTTACGAAAACACGCCTATTCAAATATATTGAAAATTTTACCTCCAAGATAAGGAAAATTTTCAGACAAAAAAAGCTGATATTTTTTTCATATGTTTTCTCAAAACATAGATTGTGGGTACTCGTTAGAACCGCCTCGGCGAGGCGGTTCTAACGATTACCCACAATATATGTTTTTAGCAAAATAAGAAAAATAATGTATACCCCTGTAAACCCCGGTTTTACTATATAAAAGTGGGGTTTAAGGGGGTCAAAATTTTATAGGCATGTTTTCGTGATGCTATGTACGTGGACAGACAGGCCGGACATGTTGATTGTGTTTGGGTTTAACGACACACGTCAACCCTTGTGGGTCTTTTTGTGTCGTCTCCCAGAGAAAGAGAGAAAAGAGACAGAAGAGATAGTAGAAGAGATGAAAGAGAGGGACAGGGGAGAAAGGGGAACAGGAATTAAAGTGAAGAAACAGAAGAAATAGAAACATTCCCTTACCAGCTACAAGGATAGCAGGCCTTGCCCAACTGTAAGCCAATATCAGTTAGACGCCCCGGTGACGTAAGACAGGCCGGACAAGTTGTCCGAGTATTCGATGGGTGTACGATCCTGAATGTACATAAGACTGGAGAAAGGTTATTGCCATGATCATACTGTGTGAATTCACACAGTCTGATCATGGCCACAACTGTTTGCACCCAATAATATGTGAGTTGCTCAATCAGAATAAATGGATGTCGTATTGTCCTATGTACGTGGACAGACAGGCCGGACAAGCTATCTGAGTCTTAGATAGGTGTACTATCCTGAATTTAAATAAGATTTGAGAAGGGTTATCGCCATTGTCAGACTGTGCGAATATTTTTTTCTTATATATATATATATATATATATATATATATATATATATATATATATATATATATATATATATATATATATATATATATATATATATATATATATATATATATATATATATATATATATATATATATATGTATGTATGTATGTATGTATGTATGTATGTGTATCCAGACATGCTGCTAGAATCTAGACAGTTCAACAGAGAACGCCTGACCATACTCTGCCAACGCCAAAATTTAATTGAAGATAGCCAGACAGGAAATGCTACAATTGCGAAGTACAGTCTTCCAGAGGCACAAATTGAAAGAGAGATGAGGAACAAACAATAACAAAAGAAACACCACATGTGAAACCACCGACTTACCTCGTACCTAGACCTTCGTTATTTGTATACGTGATAAGATCCCATTGAACGTCAAATTAGAATATTAATTAGCCAGTGCATGACAAAACGAACAAAATATCATGTCCGCCCAGCGAAGACTCAGATCAGCCTGGGCATCCGCCCAGTCTGATCAGAGTCTTCGCTGTGCGCTCAATGGTTAGCTAAAGACCCAAGCTTTCTTCATTGGGATAGCAAGGACTCTGATCAGACTGGGCGGATGCCCAGACTGATCTGAGTCTTCGTTGGGCGCACATGATATTTTGTAGGTTTTATCATGCGCTCGCTCATTTACAACGACAGAAAATGACCTGTTGCATATGTGAACAGCGGAGACCGATCAGGAGCTTCATTGCTTGCTAAGAGATAAAATTCTTTTAAACATGTCGACGAAAAGTTGTGTGGATGTTCAAGCCGACTTGGACATTCGCTATTCGCTATTCGCAAGTGCCCAATTCAGCATGCGCATTGGGCCTTTTTGCTGCGCATTTAGTTATGCATATGTGGACAGCGGAGTCTGATCAGGATCTTCCTTGTTTGCTAACAGATTTATATACAGTCAAACCTCAATGGCTCGAACATCTTTGGGACCATTGAAATTCGTTCGAAACATGGGTAGTTCGAGCCATTGAGGGTTAATCATGGCACCAGTTCAGGAAGCAAATAGCAATAATTTAGGGAAATTTTTTCGATTTTCTACACAATGATTGTATGTAGAGTGTACTCATTAGAATCGCCTCGATGAGGCGATTCTAATGAGTACACACAACATACAATTCCATGATAAAATAAGAAAAAAAATCCCTAAATATTTGTTTCCTTGGGCTATTGGAAGAATTTTGTAGGGACTGAAAAACGAGTTCGAATCATCCACGGTAAACGAGCCATCCGTGTTCGAGCCATTGATGTTATTCTGTACTTTAGAATATATCGACGATAGTGTGTGGATGCTCATGTTGACTCGTGTTGACTAACGAATGATCAAGTCAACATGCGCATCGGGCATTCTTTTACCGGGCATTTTTTTTTCACCTATGTGAAATGTTGGTTTTCTTTTCCACAGCATGTCTCAAATCAGGTTTATGCATTGTTAATGGTCGCGGTGACACTTTTTACTCCTTTGGGGCCTTGTCGTTAAATTGCGCATTGTTGCAATGAAGAGATAAAACATAAAACAATATACCAGAATAGGAGTTATTGAGAACACAGTAATGGGTCTAGTCACTGGGGATATGTTTGCTTTATTTATGTTATTTTTTGTTTATTCATGGCTAGTTTATTATGTATAGTCTCTCTCTCTCTCTCTCTCTCTCTCTCTCTCTCTCTCTCTCTCTCTCTCTCTCTCTCACACACACACACACACACACACACACACACACAGAGCTTGTCTAAACCAAACAGTTATATGGACATGTATGCAAACAGTATCAAAGGGCTGAATAGCCCTGAAATGACAGATTCTATGAAAAACTAATAAATTCCCGGTATCATTCTGTTCTCCATTTAAGTTTGTGAGACGCTTCTTCGTCGAAAAAGAACGAGCTATAACGAACAACAAAGGCGCTGATCAGCCTGCGCGGACGCGCAGGCTGATCTGCGCCTTTGTTGTTCACACATATATTAAGCGACTCTCGCCATAGACCAAGCACAAGTTGCACTACTTTTGTATGGACAGCTCTTTAATGGCGTACTAATATACACACATTAAAACATTGGATCTACTTTTGTGCGCGGATAAATACGAAATTGAATAGTAGTCAAAGTCACTTTCTCTAAAACCGTGCGTGGCAACGAAGAATGACAGATAGAATCTGTCATTAAAAATGAAATGGCATTATATAGATATACTTATTTCTGGGTACTACTTTCTGCGGACGGCATTTTGTAATATTTCGTTCTTATTTTCCCCCGATTATAGGAATTTACATATCCTGCAATTTGACAATTAGGATGAAAATCGAATCCCTACGTTTCTCGAATAAATAAGAAAAGTGTCACCACTTGTCGCCTGTTGAATATATTCTGATAGTGCTAAAACATTATAGTGCTCCAGTATTAAAATTACTCCCAGCAGGCACACAACGTTGAAACAACGTCGATTCATTCATTCAGTCAAGACGTTGACTCAATGTTGAATTGATGTTGTTTCAACGTTGTGTGCCAGCTGGGCTGGGCCCAGTTTCAGATCACTACTTAGAATTAAGGCGTACCTACACGTAAGGCCCGAAATCTGAACATATGAAATGAGGCAATTAAATTAAGCTAAAATGGAATGTGTTTGTTAGTCTGCGAACTATATTCATTTGTTTCATGCTGAAAATCAGCTTTTATGTGAAAATGAAAACAGAGACTTTGCAAATCTCAGTCCTTACAGTTAAGATCGAAACTGAGCCCTGAACTAAAATGGCAAATGACTATGTAATATATTTAATTAGAAGTTTGTTTGTAATTCCAGTTTCTCTCCTTTAAACATTTTAGTAGCCATTTGTGTAAAGTAAAGGATAACTCATCTGCAAAATATATTAAGCATCAACTGTCTAAGACAACACATGTAATGCACATATTTACACTTCATATAATAATAGTAATATATCAATTTTACACCATACAAATACATCAATTCTAAACTAGGTGCTACTTTTCATCTTTATTGCTTAGTTTGATGCGTACAAGTGTTAGCGGTTGGTTAATGTGTAAATTAATGGTGAAATCCAGCGACGGCCGTCAGAAAGATGGATACATGTCGTTATGGAATAATTGCATCAATTAAGAAAATGCTACTTTATAAAGGCGTGACATTTAAATAGGTCAGCGTCATAACTTTAAGTTCAGTGTAGTAATCGTTATTCAAAAATTTTATTCAAATGACTTCAAACTGTCACAGATTATGAGTATATGATGTGTATATAATGCAATTTCAGTTCGAGCACATACGAGTACATAAAATTTATATTTTGAACCGGGCATTTCCTATAGGATTGCATGTGCGCAGAGCGAAGTCTCAGATGAGCCCTGCGCATCCGTGAAGTCTGACCCGAACCTTCACATGGCAATCTGGGCCCAGCTGTTCAAAGCATCGTTAGCTTAACGAGCTCATTAAGGGACATTTCGTTAACTGTTTTAGCTGATTCAATATACAACATTCTGATATTTTTTGCTGGGAAAATGTGAGTAGCCTTTGCTACTCACATTTTTTCAGCAAAAAAATTCAGCATATTTGCGTATCACACGATGTAAATTTTAACGAAGCGTTAACTAACGACATCGTTAGCTTTGAACAACTGGGCCCTGTTGGGCAGCCAAGGATCTAAAGCAGCTTCAGGTGCATAATTATGACTGGATGCGCAGGTTAACCCATTTATGCCTAGTGGACTCTTCTACATTCACTCTTTGGACAGGTCCATTTCCTATATAAGTGTGTCTGGTTATTTTTTGTTATCATTGTATTTTGTAGAAATTTCTGAACTAAATGCAAACAGTCTAGACCCTGATCAGACGCCGCGTTTAACTGTTTGTTGACGTCCCTTTTATGGGACGCCAGGCGGGTGAGATGTTTAGCAACCATTGGAATGATTGAGGCGGCTTTTTCCGTTCGCGCTTCCTCCTTATTCGCCTGAGCTCAAAACGTTTTCATTCCTTTTGCTGGTAACAACAGAGCTTTGTGTTGTGCGAAATAAGTCAGGTGATGTATTTCTCGCCGAGTTATGTGTTCTGTCTCATACACATAAGCGGGTTAATCGGAGATTTCGCTCGGCGTATTATGCAATCTAAAAGAAAATGCTGTGTCCCGGCTCAATCCTTAACTGATGATTTTTTTTTTTTTTTTTTTTTTTTTTTTTTTGATAATACGTTAAACCACGAAGAACAGTCACACGAACGATCGGTTTTCATTTACCAATAGTGGTTTATAAATCTACTAACACATAAATTGTCGGCACCAAAATAATTATGGGCAGGGACTTGTACATGTACCACGAGGCCCAGAATCAACAGATTCACTTAAGGGACAAAAAGATGACTATACGTATTTATGTACATTTGTAACATTAACTCAAATCTCTACAGTGAATTGTTCAATCAGTGAATTTTGATTTAATGACATTGCTGTTACAAACCAGTTGTTTGTACTTAAAGAGAAATACAATATTCGTGCATAATGTAACTGAGATGAAAGATCTTGACACGCCATTCATTCTGGTTCAAATTTGATCGAGATCGGATAATTTCTAAGAACGATAATGATGTTTAAAAATTTTGAAACTATTGATTTAAACAATATTTATTTCTTCGTTTTTATGAACATACAAATATACATTCATAATCGATTTTAAAACTATTGCCAAGGGTGCAGCAGTTTCAATATTTAATTCGAAATTATTAAGCAAATTCCTCCGTCTGACAGAAAAAAGTGTCGTTTACAGCCACAGTAAATGAGCCCGTTACGAAAACATGCCCGTTCAAATATGCTGAAAATTTTACCACCAAAAAATTGAAACTTTTCAGCTAAAAAATATTATTTTTCATATTTCTGCTATTATGTGACTGAAAATCAGGATCATAAGCTTAACGAGCTCGTTAGTGGTCAAAATGTTAACTGTTCTAGTAAGTATAATACCAAATTCACTGGTATTTTTGCTGAAAAAAGTGTGAGTAGCTTTTGCGAATGCCAAAGCTACTCACATTTTTCAGCAAAAATATTAACATATATGCCATGATCAAAGTTATAACGATGCGTTAACTAACCACATCGTTAGTTTTGGGCCTTGGATAGAAACTGCAAACAATTAAACGAAATTTTCAACAATTTTTCTCCTTAGAGTGTCTGCAAATCAAAATTATGACAAGTAACTGTTTTGATTTGATTTTCATTCACACATGAGACTAACTAAAAGACTGAAAAAAAAACATAAATAAAATAAGATTCATTCAAGTAGCATATGACTAAAGGAGATATTATTTATTTTCATGGTACTGCAAATTAAATAACGAATGTGTCAGTCTATACTTACTAAACTGTTTGCCGTATTAATGACTGGACCAAAAAGTACCTTAATTAAAATGCACGTATTACGACCGAAAGAGCTGAACAGCTCTGTAAAACAGACACACACACGCTCGCACGCACGCATGCACGAAAACACACACACACACACACACACACACACACACACACACACACACACACACACACACACACACACACACACACACACAGCAAAACAGTTTTGTGAGAAACAAAGGGAAAAAAAAAGAAAAAAGAAAAGAAAATCCATTGAGAAATATGAAATGTGCTGTTGCTGAAGCCGTGTGAGTGTGCATATGTCACACATACGAGTACGTAACAAATGTGCTACATGTGCGTACAGTTGTACGCGTACGTAACAAATTGTTATGTAAGCGTACAACTGTACGCACATGTAACACTAGGCAACATTAATGTGTCACGTTTGCTTACAACTGTACACATATGTAACATGTGGACAAGTTAGCATGAAGCGTTCGTATGGTATGCACGAACCGTGCACATATGTAACACCTGTTCATTACATGAAGTAGAGGTAACTATATCGGGAACGATTACTGTGACCGATTTGTTTCTTAGTGTGCATGATTTTATTTGACACACGGTCCTACTTACAAAACTAATGTTTTGGCATCTATACATGTAGAACAAACTTTTATGTTCAATGGAATATGACACGTGTATTACGATCAAAACTTCTAATATTTCGTGTTTGTTATCTGTACATTAAACATTTTAGACTATAAAAAACCCATAGATTTTACGGTATTTACCTGCAACTGGTTGCCAGCGCTTTAACCATAAATAATACGGGCGCCTGTAGATGATTTACAGGAATCACACGTAGGAGGGCAGAGTAGGGCAGGGTAGGGAACGTAGGATATAAAGTAGGGATGTGAGCTACCGCATAATATATTAGGCTTACCCCATCACGAAAACACGCCTATGTAAATTTGATCCCCTTAAACCCCACTTTTATATAGTAAAACTGGGGTTTACAGGGGTATACATTATTTTTCTTATTTTTGCTCAAAAACATAGATTGTGGGTATTCGTTAGAACTTCCTCGCTGAGGCGGTTCTAACGAGTACCCACAATCTATATTTTGAGCAGAAGTATGAAAAATTTCAGAGTTTTTCATCTGAAAATTTTCAGTTTCTGGAGGTTAAATTTTCTGTATATTTGAATAGGCGTGTTTTCGTAATGCCTTGCCTATCCTACGAGGTGATTCCTGCAAAAGTTCTACAGGCGCCGATAAAATTAAATGCAAACGCGCTGTCAGCTGGTAGCCAGTATTGTACCGTGAAATCTACGGGCTTTTTTTTTTATAGTGTATAGATATACATTACGTACGTATGCAAAGATATTGCAACCGTTTGATATGCATGGTTTCCCAGGTAGAAAACGTCCATGTTGCTAAAAGCCTATAACTGAAACTTCTAGTTGCAAATATCAATTTTGAAGTGTGGTAATGTTCTTTTTACCCTCTTGCAAGGACCTTCATGCTAATTGCAGCTGAGGCATGTTAGGATCAGTGTCCGTATGTGGTGTAAATATTGTTACTGGTACACTTATCACTTTTACCGACATTATCTTTTGTTCTGAGAATCTGCTGTAAGTGTACATTCGCTCGTAAATGAGCCGTGTCATGACAAAAATAAATAAAAAAAATGAAATAAAATAAAATAAAATAAACAAAATAAGTAACATGAGAGTAGTGTAGACCAAGATTAACCATCATATTGCTATTATAACACTAAGTCAGGCTTTACACCATTTGAAGTGATATGGGACAAAATGAGGGCAAACAGTGTAGATCCTGATCAGTCGCCACGTCCGGTCTACACAATCCGACTGTATTGATATTCCTTTGCAATTTTCTAAGATGTGAAGATTTCATATTGTTTGCATACGTGTTAAAATCGACATGTGACACTCATACACACATGTAACTGTTACGTATGCATACAATTGTACGCATATGTAATACATCTGTTACGTATTCGTATGTGTGACAAATGCACATTCACGAAGCCGCCATTTTTGTGAGTTCGTGGCGCCATAACCATCTTATTAAATATGCAAAAAATTAATGAGTCACTACAATATTCCAGCATTCAATAAGTGGGCAATGATTGCACTTCGCTTATCTCGAAGTAAAATTCTGGTCCCTGCCTAAACATGAAAATCTAACAACAGGTAAAAAATGTGGAAATAGAGGAGAAATTGCTCCTAAGGGAGCAATTTCTCCTCTTTTCCACAATATTTTCACTATATCTCTAACTATTAATAAATTCAACGGTTAACCCATTTATGCTTCATTATTTGGACAGTTCCGTTTCCAAGTTAAAGGGTATCTGATTTGTTTGTTGCTAATATTTTAAAAGAAAATTTGATATTTATTACAAACAGTGCAGACTTGATCAGACGCCGCCGTCTGTGGTGTCTGATCTGGATCGACACTGTTTACCATTGATGTCCTTTTATAGGACACTAGGCATAAATAGATTAAGATGTTTAAAGTTTGCTTGGTATGCATGCTGTGAAAACACTCGATATTTTGAAACATGTTTTCTTTTTTCTTTTTCTCAGAAATTAGGGTTTGTGTACAGATGAAACATGTAACTACATGGACTCGCGTCAAGCGAAAAAGTGCCGTCGAACATGTGCAAAATGCGAAGATTCAGATAATCCTGCGCATGCACATACAATTGACTCTCGTTATCTCGAATTCCAAGGGACTTTCTGAAACACTTCGAGATATCCGTACTTCGACATATCAGATTTGCAGAATTGAGGAAAAAATAATTCGATTAACCATATTTAACAAATATACATGTTATTGGACTCTTGAAGTTAGAGATATAGTGAAAATATTGTGGAAAAGAGGAGAAATTGCTCCTTAGGAGCAATTTCCCCTCTTTTCCACAATATTTTTTATCTGTTGTTAGATTTTCATGTTTAGGCAGGGACCAGATTTTCACTTCGAGATAAGCGGTTATTCGAGATAAGCGAGTTCGAGATAACGAGATTCAACTGTAGGATATTATGATGGCCTTTGCTCTTCATTCATATATCTGTAGTATCTAGTTATTCTGCTAGCGGACTTGATCAGACTGCGTGGATGGGCAGGCTGATCTCGGCCTTCGCTGTCCGCATATGTACGCAGACACGTCTTTGCTGGGCGCGGCCCATATAAGAACTGAGGGTGAAAGTTAGACGTCAACAATAGCGACGTAAGCCCCAAACAGCGTATACTACCGTCTGTTCAAGTCGAACAATTCTGATTCAGTTTTCAGACTATATTCTATTGTAATTCATTGGACCGGTACATTTCTAACTGAAGGGGTGTCTGGTTTATTTTTATTACAGTCAACTCTCGTTATATCGACCTCGCTTATCTCGAATAACCGCTTTTCTTGAAGTGAAATTCTGGTCCCTGTTTTAACATGGAAATCTAAGAACAGGTAACAAAATATTGTGGAAAAGAGGAGAAATTGCTCCTGAGGAGCAATTTCTCCTGTTTTCCACAATATTTTCAATATATCTCTAACTTCAGGAGTCAAATTACATATTCATTTGTTAAATGTGATTGTTCGATTTATTGTTTTCCTCACTTCGGCAACTGTGATATTTCGAGGTACGGATATCTCGAAGTGTTTCAGAGAGTCCCTTGTAATTCGAGATAAGGAGAGTAGACAGTATTACCATAGAATTTTATACAGCAATAATGCAAACAATGTAGACACAGCTCAGACGTCGGGTTTTGCGGCGTCTGAGCTGTTTCTACACTTTTAGCCAATATCCCTTTTATGGGACGCTAAGCATAAATTTGTAAATGTCATTGCATGGGAACGCTGGCAAAGTGGACACTTTCTGTAGCAGCCCACTTTGCTTTCAGCTTTTTTTTTTTTTTTTTTTTTTTTTTTTTTTTTTTTATTGTATCTTTAGTTGCCCATATGGCTTTCAGGGGTTTGTTTCTTTTATTTTATGATTGTACTCTTGGCTGTATTTTTATTGGATGTTAGGTACCACATCAGAACACGTGAGAGGATTGGACAGCCATAGCAATAGGTTTAAAACACCGTCCCCCATACCCCTCACCCTTATTAACTCCTGACAACACTTGACTAACATTTGATCAGTTCCCGTTTTACTACCTAGAAACTGTAGGATGCGAGTCTGATCTGGGTCTATACTGTTTGCTTAGGCAGGCTTGTCCGAATAACATTTGCACGCGGGACAGAATTTATTCTAATAGGAAGGATGACTACACTCGCACAAAAACAAATCGAAAATACGCTCAGAAGCACACAGGTAAATCCGAAATCTCGATGTCGGAGGCTATCATATTTCGGAGGTAAATAATAGCAGTCACGGCATGACAGGGTCTGTATTTATCTATTTTTCCCCGTATACATCAACTTTATGGGACAAAATACCATACAGGTAATTTCTATATGGAATGATGTAAACACGTGATGCTTTAATGACATTTGAAGTGCGTACATTGGATTCAAATTCACTTCTGAAGTGTCTGTTTCATTTGCTTATTGTTTGTATTTATGTTTCTCAGTTTCATAAAGTATAAGCATTGTTGCAATCTTACACCTTTCTCTGGATTATATCAGACTTGTAAAAGTTGAAAGACTCATAAGACTCTTCTAACTTTGCAAATTAATTACGGTGGTGTCACTTTTATGGTTATTTGATTGATCAGAAGTATGGTGCATTGATGTAGGAGGACAGAAGTTTTTAACGTTATTCCTGATGTCGGAGAACGGCAAAATATTTAAAGCAAATATCACGTCTATCGCACTTGTTATTTAAAGCAAATATCACGTCTATCGCACCCTCAAGTGGTTCCACCTCATCAGTGTTTACGCTAGGTGGTGAAATTCCGCGTAATGAAAGGGACCGAATTAACGAGAAGACAGAAAATATAAACTGCTTCTGCGCATTACAAAGCCAACAATTGGACCTCAGATCAAACTAGGCATCTGTTCAGTCTAATCAGGGGTCCCGTAGAACCTTTGCAGGAATTAGCTCGTAGGATGGGGTAGTGATGTGCAAGCTTAAGACACGATGGGTTAGCTCACATTCCTACTATGTCCTATACGGCCCTAGCATGCGTAACTATTACTGTAAATAATCTATAGGCGCCCGTAAAAAAGTACGGTACATGTAATAGCAGCCAGTTGCCAGTATTTACCGTAAATCTACGGGATCATTTTACACTGCAGTGCATTCACCGGTACTTTTACGGACACCTATTCAGATTTTGCAGAATGGGGTAAGGGTGAGTAGCCTTCCGATACGGTTCGGTAGTTCGCACCCCTACTCTGACATACGTTATGTATCTTGCCTTACTATGCCTTGCCTAGTGAGGTAAATTATCTACGGGCGCCCTTAAAAATTAACGGTAAATGAGCTGGCAACCAGTTGCCAGTTATTTCACTATAAAATCTACACTCACTGACGAAAATACCCGGGGTTACACGCTTTTCGGGCCAGACTAGCTAGCTACTTTCGACCAATTAGACCCCATTAGCAACCCCCATAGATTATCTAAATTCTCCGGATGGGCTCAGTAATCCAAAATGACATGAACATATAAACTATTCTAAAATACGGGGTACATTTTACGGCCACCACACAGCATGAACACCTCCTATAATGAAGCTAAATATACACTAAAAGGAATCTATCTATCTACCTATCTATCTATCTATCTATCTTCTTTAAATGAATCGATCATGTCTGAACATTATGTCAGTGGGATGCGCGGCTAAATTTATAATTTAGGAGTCAAATAAAAAAGAAATAGGCAATTAAACCTATTGTTTCTACAAAGTATTAATTGTGTCAACAAAGCAAATGAAAACTGGGGTAACAGTTGTTTCATTTTAGCCGTCTTTCACACGCCAAGAATGTTAAATTTTATCTCCTATTAGAACCACTAAATGTCAAAAATTAACCAACCAAATACGGACATGCCACAAAGGAGAGATAATATTTGTCATATTTATGACACTTTTATAAAATTTAAGCCGAAACAGTGTGTACATTTCATGACCTCTAAGTCTTATTTATGACTTTCTTAATGTACATTTTGAAGCACATCCCTGAAGCGTTTTGCTGTCTAGCACATAAAAAGAAAGTTTAGGAGACCCACATTAGGATAAGCGTATTTTCTTCTTCACTGTCTACGACGGCGTATAATGCTAATGCCCCTGTATGTATGCATCCCAAGGACCCATTTCGCATTATAACCTTTCCAATCCTGAGTTTCTGAAGAAGACTATTCCATCTTAGAATTTGGAAATGTCCATTCTTTGTCAATAGTGGATTAATGCGCTTTAAAAAATGCAAATAGTGTAGATCCTGATGAGATGGCTCATTATGAGCCATCTCATCAGGATCTACATTGTCTGCATAGGATCTGTACTGGTCTACAGGTATGGACGGGTTAACCAAGAAAGTCGTGGGACGGGTAGTAGAAATACTACTGCGTGTGGGTGGCTGAGAAACGTTTTAATCACACGATACAATGCCCTTAATTCTGATGCAACTCCAAACAAGACAAAATATTTAGACGTAACCGTCTAGGTACCGGCACAAATTTTGTCCATGTTTACATAGAGATATGGGGACAAGCGTATACTAAAGTTTAATAAATTTTCAATGTAACTTGTAAAATCGAACACCAATATTATTCTTTAACTTTCACTGTCACAGGCGATAATAATAGGCTTTTGCAAACAGCATATATCCAGATGAGACAGCTCATATGAGCCGTCTCATCTGGATCTACACTGTGTGACGTTCAGTTTTTCAACTTTATGTTTAAATTTCTTTTCAAGCGATAAGATGTTAAAAAAGAAAAGCACACGACAAATGTCGTCAGCAATAATTTGGCACCGAAAGAGTTAATGTTTGTTTTTATTAAGCTTTATGAAATTTCTTGATTGAAATGAAAATAAAATAGACATTAATCTGCTTATAACACATTTTGTTTTAAGATTTTATTTTATATTTTCCGGGATCGTCACAAACCGACGATCCCGGCAAATATAGAAAGTCCTTAGAAAGCTAATCGAACCCGCTCCCATCTGTAAAAAATCCAAAGCTATATTAAGAGACCGGCGCGTTTCGCGCGCCAGTCAATTACCAATATGATTATGTTTTGACGGTATAAGGGTTCTCTACCTCAGCAGCTGAACATATAAACATAATCACAAACACCATGCTGAAACAAAGAGAAGTCTATGAAATCTACTACAACAATCAAAGTGTTAATACGCTAATGCATTATGCAAGCAATTCTATTAAAACATATGGGTCGCGCCAATAAAATGCGCCTTCGAGCATGCGTAATGTGCGGATTTACATCTTTCTGCGCATGCGCAAAGTGTCAGCCGGGCTTTTAATCTTCAATCACATTCTGTATTATCCAGTGCTTCTGTTGGCGGACAGTGAAGGCCCTGATCATACTGATTGGATGTGCATGCTGATCTGGGCATTCGCTGTCCGCATATGCTCGAAGGCATTTTTTGTGAGTGTAATAAAACTTTTTTTTATAAAACAGGACATACTGTTTAAGAAAACCAAACGCCTTGATACTGCTGCTGGATTATTCATTATCGCAAGAAATACAGTCGACCACCTGGTTTTAGTAAACAGCTGGTTTGTTAGACTAGCTACTAGTCGGATATCAATATTATTTTCATCAATCAGTTATAATTATTAATTTACTTAATGAACTAAGGGCTATCTACTACTTACTGCTTGCCTCACCTCTATGATAGCAGCAACTAATCTTGGAGATGTCAGAGACCAAGTATTAGAGACTGGCTATACAAGATGTCATACATAAATTTGAATCAGCCTATAGTAAGGAGTGATAAAACATGACATCAAGGTCTAGGAGCTAGTCTACTGGTTTGTGTATGTCTGTCCTGGCCTGTCCATTTATCTTAAAACGCATTTCTGAACTTTTGATGCTTTTAAAAATATATTCATCGATTGTACATTGCACTCGTATTCGTTATTGATTCGGCACACGAAAATAGGGACCTGGACCTAATTATTTTACTTTTTTTTTTTGTTTTTTTTTTTTCCAAATGAGCATGCGGATATTTGGGTTACAGACATGCTTGTTTGCCCGTTGCTTCCTCAATGTCCCTACTAGATGTCTGCGAACAGCAAAGGCTCTTGTAAGACTGTGCTTATACGCAGGCTTGCCTGAGCATTTGCTGCTCGCCTATGTGAGAAGTACCCTTTTCTCGTGTGCTGGCTCAATTTGTTTTTGTATCGTTACAGATTATCATCCCGAAAGTCTATTTTGAACTTCTTCTTCTGAACAGAAACGCCAACTAACTCGAATTTTGGTAGGAAGTACCAGAATTACTTGTAAAACAAAAATAGCTAAAATCATTTCGATCAAAAATCCAAGATGGCCATCTTGAAAATCTATTTTGAACCTCCGTTGACTCGAAAGTTGGTGGTATCGAGGAGACCTGTAGATCAAATGTGGCTAATATTCCGATCAGAATTTAAATATGGCCGTCATGGCCGCGATTTGGAAAATCTGTTCCTAAACTTAAAGGCCACTTCACTCGAAACTTGATAGGAAGTAACTGTGTGACTTGTAAATCAAAATAGTTAACATCAATGCGATCAGAAATCCAAGATGGACACCAAGGCCCTCATTTTACAATACATTGTGAAGTCCAAAATGGCCGCCACCGCCGCCATCTTGGAACTGTATTTGGAACTTCTTCTCCTGAATGTAAAAGCCAATCGACTCGAAATTAGGTAGGAAGTATCGAGAAAACTTTAAGATGAAAAAAAAAAAAAAAAAAAGAAAAAAAAAAAAAAAAAAATAGCAAAAATAGTTCAGATCGGAAATCCATGATCGCCGCCATGGCCACCATCTTGAAAATCTATTTTGAATTTCTTCTCTTGGACCAAAAGGCCAATTGACTCGAAACTTACTAGGAAATATCGTGGCGACTTGCAGATCAAAAGCTAATATCATTTCGATCAGAAATCCAAGATGGCTGCCATCTTGCAAATCTATTTTGAACTTCTTCTCCTGAACCAAATAACCAATTGACTGGAAACTTGGTAGGAAGTGTTGGAGATATTTGTAAAGCAAAAATAGCTAAAATCATTCCGATTAGGAATCCAAGATGACTGCCACAGCCGCCATCTTTAAAATATATTTTGAGTTTCTTCTCCTGAACTGAAAGGCCGTCTGACTCGAAATGTGTCTAGTACCAAGGTGAGCGATACAGTGCCATTTCAGTCCTCTTGTTCACTGTTTTACTCTAACTTGAAATAACCGAAAAAGGTAAGAGAAAAGTCCAGGGAGTGTCACAATCACAAGCCATAAGCCGCAGCCTTTTCCAGACACCAAGAGGAAGAGGAAACAAACAAAACCATACAAGCGCAAATCGAACAAACGTACGAAAAGCACTATGAGATAAAGCTTTCATACCTGGTTTTCTGAAGTAGACTCTCTCATCTTTGAGTTTGGTCAAAACGATTATTTTAAATAGGGGTCTCAGTCAAAAAAAATGGCAAACAGTGTTGATCTTGAGCCGTCTCATCAGGAGCTACATTGTTTGCGAAACTTTTTTTTTTTGTTTGGTCTGCAGGGATGAAAGGATAAAATTGTTTTTCATGTGGTCAATTGTACTACATTTGCTTTAATACATTCTTCCTAGTCTCTCAAAAAGATTCGTCTTTACCTTCCTAATTAATATACGAGGGGTAATTAGAAAAAGTTCATGGACAATAGTTTAGTATGTAGAAGATGTACGGACCGTGCCATGCAGAAACATGGCTTCGGGCATACGCCAGCAGCGAAGGCCCAGATCAGTCTGAGCATCCATCACGAAAACATGCCTATACAAATATGACCCCCTTAAACCCCACTTTTATATAGTAAAACTGGGGTTTACAGGGGTATACATTATTTTTTTTATTTCTGCTCACAAACATAGATTGTGGTACTCGTTAGAACCGCCTCGGCGAGGCGGTTCTAACGAGTACCCACAATGTATGTTTTGAGCAGCAATATAAAAAATATCAGAATTTTTTATCTGAAAATTTTCATTTTTTGGTTGTAAAATTTTCAGTATATTTGAATAGGCATGTTTTCGTAATGCCGCGTAGTCTGATCAAGACCTTCCCTGTCTGCTAACAGTACTACAGATTGTATGAATGGCAAGCAGGATGCGCATTTTGCGCTTGTTCGTAGGCATTTTTCACTTGGTTTACAGCTGAGCAAGCTGCATTTGTCCCACATTTTGGCCATTTACATACATAATCCGCAACTCGATACCATTCCTCCTTTCACTGCATTCCACTAGAAAGGTGGAAATATTGGCCACAGGGGAATGTTTTTGGAATACCATAGTGCATTGTATGTTCATGAACAATAGCATTTAGTGGCTCCAAACATATGTCATGCTTGTGTTCCATGCAAACCAAATCACACAAAATGGGGCATTATTTGATATGGGACAGCCAAGACCAAGATGAGCTTGGACATCCACACAGACTGGTCTGGATATATGGTTCCTCTAGATAACCTTGAATTTATGGAATCATGGCGTAAAGCGAACCTTAAATCAGACTGTGCGGATGCGCAATGCGATTAATATCCCCTTTAGCAGTTCAGTTCTCCGCTTAGTATCCTTTTTGTTTGTTACAGTTTTTTCAGCTGTTCGATCTTAAGACTTTCGTTGGAGCGGAAAACGTGTAGGACAAGAAATTGCCAAATTATTAAGACAAATGTTTCTTATCCAATGCTGCGCGATTGTACAGTACAAATTATTCAAATCTGCATACTAGGCATAAGCCCTGTGTCGACATACACTTTACAATTGCCATAATAAAGTTTATTGTTGAAATTTAAATGAAACAGTTTCATTAATTGCAATATTACGCATTCTAACAGGCAGAAATTACTTGAAATCCCAAGTGAATGAACGTGTTCATTATCTCTAGACTTTAAGTAGGGATTTAGAAATAAAATCCTATTCAAGCTATTAGTCATACTTCCTATGACTGACGCGCAACGCACGAAAAGGGTAATCATGCAGTTTGCAGAAAACGCTGGCCCTAATCAGCCAGCGCATTTGCGCAGGCTAATCAAGGCATCCGTTGCCCACTTTCAGACTCAATGGACGCCTGTACTATACATCGACGAACGGAGCATGTCCAGATCAGACTGCACGGATACACACGTTCCTCTGAACCATAGATATCCGCATTAGGCACACGGTTCTTTTTACCACATTACGCATCTGTTCATCACGAAAACATGCCTATATAATTTTGACCCCCTTAAACCCCATTTATAGATTAAAACTGGGGTTTACAGGGGTATACATTATTTTTCTTAATTCTGATCTAAAACATAGATTGTGGGTACTCGTTAGAACCGCCTCGCTGAGGCGGTTCTAACGAGTATCCACAATCTATGTTTTGAGCAGAAATATGAAAACATATACGAGTTTTTTATTTGAACATTTTCATTTTTGGGTGGTAAAATTTTCCGTAAATTTGAAAAGGTGTGTTTTCATAATGGTTACTGCTCGTGCCAGAAGCAAAGTTTAAAAACTGCTATAATTGACAAATAATATTTCACATGCCAGTGACTTTTGTTATCATAAATGCTGGGGAAAGTGACATGGATGTTCATTCATGGCAGCTTTTGCCAGGTGCGGGCTTGTTAGTCATGCAAACACTTATTTTATAATTAAAAGCATAAATGACAAATTGTTCTTATACAGATTTTGTCGTTAAAATATTGTTTTTGCATTTCTTTTTCGTGTCGTATTTCAGTGCATGGAAGGCATGAGACTTTCCCAGCGGGCACATGAAGTTTATACAACGTCGCCTAAACGTCGATGCAACGCCATGACGTTGCATCGACGTTGAAGTGACGTTGTATAAACGTCGTTTGTCCGTTGGATTGCTATTGGCGACTTCTGTTTGTATAACTCAGCAGATTGGATACTATGGTTTCAAAAGCATTTCTGCGTGGCAACCGCCACTAGATATAACATGCCCCATTTCGACAATCCCAGTTTCTTGTTACTACCAACCTAATAACTTCCTAACAAATAGTGCTCTGCTTACGCTGACAACGCTAAATTCTGCATTCAAACAAATTAGCCATATGATTAAAGATAGAAAATAAATAAACAAAACCAAAGAAAACTTAAAATTTTTGAAGAAATAAGACTCTAATCATATCGAGTACAATATCGGTGATTTCGTCTGTCATTACTAACAATGACCAATCCTAATCAACTGTGTGATGTGTTATTATTTGTATTCTAAGATGGCTAATGAGACCAATGTTAGCTTTAAACTGCCTGTTGCAGACAGAGCAAGAGAGGTCTGAGGAAGAAAGCTCTGTTGGTGATGCCTTAGCTCTGGCTTTCCGCTGTGCACGTTTCTGCTCGGCTTCGTTGATTCTTTTTGCTTCGTATTCACCAGCTCCCCTTCTTATGAGGCCTCGCCACTTTGTTCGATCCTAAAAAATATAAATACTCCAGTTAAGCACGCCAAATCTACAGCGTTGGGTAAAAAGTGCAACCCGAGCCGCGGTCCTATTAAACACCGAAGAAGACCTTTTCTACTGCAAAGGGACTATCGGGTATATCGGGCACCGCAAAGGACTAAACCCCGATCAATTCTAGAGCACAATAGAAATTTCTGGCACCGGCCCCCATCAGCAATCTCGGGCACCTTTCCAAAGATCCGATTAAACATTTGTAATCAACAGTTCACTTTCTTCCTGAGGTCTATTAGAGCTCAAGTTTACAATCTGTTTAAACCACATCATAAGCATTTGCAATGGTTGTTTGATGAAAATATCAGTGGA
This sequence comes from Anodontia alba, assembly GCA_964016985.1. Classification (NCBI taxonomy): domain Eukaryota; kingdom Metazoa; phylum Mollusca; class Bivalvia; order Lucinida; family Lucinidae; genus Anodontia; species Anodontia alba. The sequence goes on from OZ024831.1 coordinate 26,122,725, forward strand.
CACTGTCCATGAACAAACAGGCTCGGCATCACGAAAACATGCCTATATAATTTTGACCCCCTTAAACCCCACTTTTATATAGTAAAAATGGGGTTTACAGGGGTATACTTTGCTTTTTTTATGTTTGCTCAAAAACATAGATTGTACATACTCGTTAGAACCGCCTCACCGATGCGGTTCTAACGAGTACCTACAATCTATTCTTTGAGAAGAAATATGACAAATATCAGAGTTTATCTTATCTGAAAATGTTCCGTTTTTTGGAGGTGAAATTTTCTATATATTTGAATAGGCATGTTTTTATAATGGAGATGAAGTCCCCCTTGTGGTTTTCTAGTATTCTAGCTTCAGATATCCATTAGACCCTTTGTTTCATCACAGTGTTTTGTATAATATGTGTTTCACTGTAATGTTTCATCGATGAGGTACAGGAATCTATGCGGACCAAACATATACAGTTGACTCTCGTTATCTCAACCTCGCTTATCTCGAATAACCGCTTATCTCGAAGTAAAAATCTGGTCCCTGCCTAAGGATGAAATTCTAACAATAGGTAACAAAATATTGTGGAAAAGAGGAGAAATTGCTCCAAAGAGCAATTTCTCCTCTTTTCCACAATATTTTCAACATATCTCGAATTTCAAGAGTCCAGTTACATATACATTTGTTAAATGTGGTTGTTCGATTTATTTTTTCCTCAATTCTGCAATTCTGATATGTCGAGGTACGGATATCTCGAAGTATTTCAGAGAGACCCTTAGAATTCGAGATAACGAGAGTCGATTGTATTGTAATTTGGAGCTGCGTCAGAACTAAGGTTAGGTTTCTCTCGACTGAACATGGCATATGCACCCCATCTCCTAATGGTTTATACTGCTGTCCGATCAATGATGGATAGTCTGCTGGTAGTTATCACTATTGTAATTCTAGCATTTCGATCACCCGTTATACGGCTGTCCACTTTCATTTCTGCCTTTTATTTTTTTTTTTTTTTTTTTTTTTTATTTTTTTATTTATTTTTTTTATTTTATTTATTTTTTTTTTTTGTGATGCTAGCATTGTGGTCACCGTCATCAACAACTGCCCTCTTTGCTTTCTGCTTTCTTTCTGCTTGTATTTGTTTTGATATGTGGCGTTGCATCAGGAGGTAAGGGCGAGGTTTCGCTCAAGAACAAGTGGTTTAAGCACCCGATTGTTTTTACACAGACTATTCCAAGGCACTTCCTTTGTTGCAGTTCTTCTTTGTGCGTGCGTCAGTGGTTTCATATGTGGCGTTTGTTTTGACATTATTTGATCTAGCGCATGACAAAACCTACAAAATGGCATGTGCGCTCAGCGAAGACTCAGATCAGCCTGGACATCCGCCCAGTCTGATCAGTGTCTTTGCTGCGCGCTTAATGGATAGCTAAGGATCCAAGTTTTCTTCATGCGGGCAACGAAGACTGATCAGACTGAGCGGATGCCCAGGCTGATCTGAGTCTTCACTGGGCGCACATGCCATTTTGTAGGTTTTATCACGCGGTGGCTCATTTTGGTTCTCAAGTCTGCTCTTTGATGCCTCTGGGAGGCTGTGTTTCGTGACCGTGGCATTCCTGGGTATCTTTATATTTTCATCACGAAAACACGCCTATATAATTTTGACCCCCTTAAACCCCACTTTTATGTAGTAAAACTGGGGTTTACAGGGGTATTGTTATTTTTTCTTATTTCTGCCGAGGCGGTTCTAACGAGTACCCACAGTCTATGTTATGAGCAAAAATATGGAAACTATCAGAGTTTTTTATCTGAAAATTTTCAGTTTTTGGAGGTGAAATTTTCTATATATTTGAATAGGCGTGTTTTCGTAATGTAGTGTACTTTGTTTTAAGTTGTGGTAAAACACCTTTATCACAAATAGATCAATCAATAGTATATACCAATCATCTGATTCAAACAATGATAATACAGCTTAAGAGAGTTGTTTGACTGCAACTGATACTGTCTGATTACCTCTCGTGTGATTGGAAGAGTAGGAAAAACATGTCGAAATATTAGGAAGAAACTGATGAAAATAGCAAAGGTTTTGTCTTACGACTAGACGAATGCACTGCATGATATGTAACGTTTCAAGTGTGATTCAGATCCACCTGAGCATGCCATTAAGTGTAATATGGGTCTTATCTCCCATTTGTATCCACTATTTATTATATAGCTATTAATACCGACTAAGTAAAAATGCGCGATAAATCCGGACAGGATACCAGCAGCTATCCCTCGATATCGACACGCTAACCCGATATTGTAAGCCTACTCAGATGCCTTCGAATTCTACCGTTACATGACGTTGTTTTAGATGAGGTCTTCTGGCAATGATGTGCCACCAAAGTTGGTCGTGCATTTGTGCTGTTTCTGAATTTTAGATAATAAAATCATTACGAAAACATGCCTATGCAAATATACTGAAAATTTTACCATCAAAAAATAAAATTTTCAGATAAAAAAGTCTGATTTTTTTTTCAAATTTCTGCTCAAAACATAGATTGTGGGTACTCGTTAGAACCGACACGACGAGGTGGTTCTAACGAGTACCCACAATTTATGTTTTTGAGCAGAAATAAGAAAAATAATGTATACCCCTGTAAACCCCAGTTTTACTTTATAAAAGTGGGGTTTAAGGGAATCAATATTATATAGGCATATTTTTCCTAATGGTATGTTTTGAGGCTACAAACAACTGAAAAAGGCGCACAAGATTTATAGTTATATAATAAAAGTGTTATTGCACTGATATTAATGAATATTACCCCGCGTTGGAATAGCAAAAGCCGCTCTTAAGCTCACGTCCTTTGATATTCTAACTCGTGACATTATTAACCAATATCAGTGCCATAACTCTATAATATTATATAGCTATAAATATAAATACTTAAAATGTGCGATAAAAGCCGAGGAGCTAGCGTGCCAATATCACACGATATCGGCACACTTACTCGATATTGCACACTTACTCGGATGCCTCCTCATATTACCGTTACATTACTTTGCTTTTGATGACGTCGTAATGCAGTGACGTCGCGCCAAAAAAGGTAAGAGAAAAGTTCAAACCTTGTCCGGCGCAATGGTAGAATTCACATTTTAATTATTAAAACAGCGTTTTAAAGAATAGAAACCCCGGGAAACGAAATAAATATTTATAGCTATATAATAAAAGGGTTAATACACTGATATTCTGATATTGGTGAATATTGTCCTTCGTTGGGATATCGAAGGACGATCGCAAGCTCGCGTCCTTCGATATCCCAACTCGGGACAATATTCACCAATATCAGTGCAATAACCCTATAATATTATGCGTGAACAGTACGTATACATTACATAACTTGGTAAACTAATCGATAAGACCACGGAATAAAACATTCGGGACCACCGACATAACGATACTTCCTAGTTTAGATTCGTCGTCGAATCTCCATGTCAGTCGTCAACGAAATTTCCCTGTACACGGATGTTCTCCGAGTTTCTGTGGGTCATGTTACGTTGGGCGCCAGATGTTACCGGTGAAAACTATCTGATTACAATTTCAACGATCGTGGATCAAACCCGGGCCGCCTGCGTGACAGGCCAGTACTCTTCCGCGTCGCTATAAAAAGCCGGCTTGCACTGCAAGGCAGTACAAACGTGTCATATACATATCATTACCATATAAAGGTCATGGATAAGCCCTGGTTGTCCACAACTAGCTAGTCGGGCTAAAACAAAAAAAACTTTAACACTTCAGTCATTTTCAGTTTTTGGCTGCGTGTTCATTACACATAAGCTTCGGAATCAATGTGTTTGGTATACCGGCTGTTATGATTCATTATCTAATCACGGTCTCGGAATGACGGATACACTGTTAACTGGTTGTTGAAACAGCAACATTTCAGAGAATGGTCGTCTGATATGATCCTCCTTAGACGGCTATCTGTGTGATTTGTTTCAACAGTTGACAAATGAGACTGATTTACACGACCCACCGGATACTAGGATCGGTCAACTGAATGACCACAAAGGACATGAATGGCTTTGAACAGCAGCCAGCGGCCATAGCTGTCACCGACATCGGATGCGAGAAATATACCACTCGCCGTAAGTAAATTTAGCAATAAACATGTAGAATACATATCTGGATATAAAAACATATATCAAATATGCGCTGAAAAATACATGCACATAGTTTTGCAGATACAGACATGACATGACAGTGATGCGGATGCCACACTATGTCGGGACCTTTCATTCCTTAAGAATATGTCTCATTACGAAAGCGCGCCTATTCAAATATACTGAGAATTCTACCACCGAAACATGAAAACTTTCTGAAAAATTCTGGTAGTTTTCATATTTCAACTCAAAACATAGATTGTGGGTACTTGTTAGAACCGCCTCGGCGGTTCTAACGAGTACCCACAATCTATGTTTTTTAGTAGAAATAAGAAAATGAATGTATACCCTTTTAAACCCTAAGTTTTACTGTATAAAACTCCCAATGATATTGCCTGAACAATAACAATAAATAATGAGGTCACTTAGATTAAAATATACAGGCAAACAACATCTCCAAACGAGACACGGGACACCGTTAAATGAACATTTGTGTTACCATATAAGTTTTTAGGTAATATATCCTTGTTCACATTTTGGGCGCTATCCGTTTGATATCATCGGAAGCTGCAGTTGCACATCGACAATAGTTTCTATAGAATAATGTTATGTCCTCTGTTCTATTTGATATCGTCTGTTCCACTGAAAATTAAAATTATAAAACAAAATGACGTCGCAACGTCAATAAACATACCATCGGACATGTGCGCCCAGCGAAGTTTAAGATAAAAATTGCGCATTTGCTCAATCTGATCAGAATCTTCACCGAACGCGTTTTTGCAAGGGTGCAAAGTTTCTTCATAAGGACAACGGTGACTGATCAGACTGCACAGATGCGCAGGCAGTATTGAGATTTCGTTGGGAGCATATGTCAGAAGGTACGTTTGTCACGTTATGGCTCAACTGTGTTCGTACCAATAAAGAAGGTTTAAAGAAATATATTTCAAACAACGTGTCTATTCAAAATATTTGTTATTATTTCATCTGTTTATCTCGTACTTACGCATGGAATACATTCAGCTTTTAATAAAAGAAATCAACCTGCATAAACTGAAATTCTTAAAATAATAAAATAAAATTGAAATATAACGTAAATACATTTTCTTTCTTTTTATTTGTCCTTACACCATTATCTCTGTACATGTTCTTAGCATCCAACTGACTCTGTACAGGTGCGATAATCTTAAAGGTTGGCGATGACGCGTCGTCGGCAGCAGCGGCGGCGTCGTCGTTGGTGTCGTCATCACACTTTCGTCGTTTCCGCTCAATAACTTTTGAAGGTATGCATTGATTTAATTCAGACTGCAGACCTTTACATCACTGTAAAACACAAATTTTGGCTGAGCAATGGTCCTTTTCGACTTTGTGTTGTTCGTTTCCGCTCAAAACCTTTTAGAGATGCATTGATTACATTGAAATTTTGCAGAACTGTGAAATGCAGGTCGATATTAGTGATTATCCGCCAAATTCTGGCTAAGTTATGGACCTTTTTCGACTTAGTTTTTGTTGGTGTGTTGATATTGGTTTCCGCTCAATAACTTTCGCAGAGATGTATTGACTTTATTTCATGTTTGCAGAAGGATATATCACTGTAATAAAAAAGGTAAGAGAAAAGTCCAGGGAGTGCCACAATCGCAAACCGCAGCCCTTTCCAGACACCAAGAGAAAGAGGAAACCGACAAATCCAAACAAGCACAAATCGAACAAACGTACGAAAAGCACTCTCTTCCCCAAGCGAGGTAATCGCAATGCTAAAAGGACCGAAAAACACAAGAACAAAATTACACAAGGTAAGACATAAAACAAATCGCCTCGTAGAATAAACCACAAAGCAACAAAGAGTAACACCGGGACCACCGCCTTAGAACGGTCAGTAGAGTTAACCACCGAGGTGATGGGTGGGGGCGGGGAGGGCGGGGGGGGGGGGGGGCGGGGGGAGTTAAAGCACTCTTACAGCTAGCCAATTTCACCCTGGGTCCCGATGCTACTCTTAATACAGAAATACATAAAAAAATAGGTTCGCATAAAGGCTCTCAACTCAGTCAATGCATCAAAGTGAAAACATAAAAATCAAATTAATCACTATAATAAACAAAGACGAGTACTCATGGCTAATTCTATTGTATGCCAGAGTAAATGAAAACCAATAAATGAACCACGGCGGGCCAAGCCAAAGACATATCGTCAAGCCCCAACCCATTGGTTAAAGTTTTACGAAGAGGCTGTCATTGAGTCTGAGGCCCGAACCGTCGTCGTGCAATTAAAGAGCGAAGCATAGCCATCAACAATGATTGGGTTGACAACTAGGCATGCAGTCTACCGCATAATACCCAGGCTATAGCCAATACTTTTATAACGGTTAATAAGTTTTCTGAATTGCTCCGAAAAGTTTGATTTTCCTACATTTTTTCTAAATCTGTACACTAAGTCACCGTAAAATTCTGGTTCCGATATACCTTGTTACAGAAGTGTTTTCAAACTGACGCTATATTTTTCTACCAAGGCACCGAGTCTGCGATAAAATTTGGAAAACGCCTTATGAAGTTTAAAATAACGATAGCCCTGCCTAAGAAGATTGACAGTAAGAGCTTTATGACGGTAGTTAAAGTCACTGAGATTTGAAGAAGCTCTGGCGAATCTAATACGTTGAGATATGTATACCCATTATGAGGTACGCCGGGGGACATCGCCATCCAGAAAAGGGAAATTGACTGTATCAAAATCAAAATCGCCCCGTTTATTATAAATTTTGGTGGAAACTGTGCCATTAGATATACATAGAATCAAATCCAAAAAAGGTGCCTCGGTATCGGAAGAATTTGCTCTTTTTATTTATTTATTTATTTATTATTATTATTATTATTATTTTGTTGTTGTTGGTGTTTTGATATTGGTTTCCGCTCAATATCTTTTGCAGGGATGCATTGATTTTATTGAAAATTTGCAGAAGGATATATCATTGCAAAATGCAGGTCACATTCCAAATCGGTAACCATCCTCAAAATTCTGGACAAGATACGGCCCTTTTTCGACTTAGTTTTTGTTGTTGGGGTAAAATACAGGGTGAAAATATTGCTTCCCCTCAATAACGTTTGAAGGGATGCATTGATTTTATTCACAGTCTGCAGAATGGTGTATCATTATACCACGGAGGTCAGTTTTGATTTTGGTAATCACCCAAAACAATTTCAGTCGAATTATAGCCTTTTATTTACTTGATTAATACAATATAGACAAAGACATGAGGCGTTGCCTTTAAGGATAGGAGCGATTATTAGGACGAATTCAGTGGGTTTCTTTCTTTCTTTTTTTCATATCAAATGGTTGGCACTTTAAGCAGGGGACAAATCCGATTCATATGTCAAGCACAGTCTTGGAAGACTCAGCACAACGCCAATGCATGCTGGCCAACATATATATATATATATATATATATATATATATATATATATATATATATATGTGTGTGTGTGTGTGTGTGTGTGTGTGTGTGTGTGTGTGTGGTTTACTTGTGAAATTACTAATTTTATTTTATTTGTGGTTGGCACTAGCGAGTAGTTTTTCATGCCATGCAAATGCCTATTATATTACGTTTTAACAGATTGCAATGGGTGACCCGTATACACTTTTGCCCATCATAAATAAAACAAATTTGGCTTACATTTCACCAAACTGACCTATCTAGTGTTCGGTGATGATGCCTGACAGTTTATGTTGAATTTTGACAATGGCTTACCTATAAATTGTAAATTTTATATGACATGCGTAAAGACACATATTTCGTTTTCTTAGAGTGTCAACAAACTGTTTCTTTGTCAGTTGTATCTTCCAAGATATAAATCATGGAATAAACATAATGTCATAAAGTCAAACAGTTTCCTGTGTCAGTACAGAAAAAAAAAATGTTGATACATTCAACTGACCACAGTAATGTTAAAACAGACATTCATTATCTGATGCATTACTAGAAAATTTATAAGAAAACAGATGCCATCTCCAACGCAGCCTGCCTACCCCATGTTTTTCATGATTGCATGATTTTGTGTGGCCATTATTGCAACTGTGCCATTTTAATCCAGTGTTACACGACACAATTGTAATAACTGAAATACACATTAACCTCTTTATAACACGGTTCGTTACAACACGGTTTTGGATACAACACGGTTCAAAGATGGATCCCTAAAATGTATAGATTATATAGCAAAATGACCATAAATTGTCATTTTTCTATATAATCTATGCATTTTTGTTTGGATATAACACGGTTGTATGCTTTGGACCCTAACAATAGTGTTATAAAGAGGTTGTGGTGTACAGTCAAACTGAAACAGAAGACCGCTTTGGAACGGTCAGCGGTAACAACTCTGTCTGGATGTGTGTGGAGTTGTGAGGATGTGTGTGGAGGGCTGGGCGGGGAGGTGCTTTCCGCGACTTAAAACTAGAAGGAACTTTGTGATACTTCTTTTGACGTTTAGAAAAAACTACTTCGATAAAGTATACTTTAACAATTCTGTCTTACTTGTAACATCACTTATTAATATGGCTTTCTCAGAAATTATAGCAAATATAGGTTAAATACAGAGCACGTCGGCTTATCAAGATACCAAAAGGCTGATAATGTTATACCATAGATTCATACGATTAAAAATGAATTCTGAGATTTCAGTCTGTACAAATCAATTGAGCCGCAACGTCAAAAAAAAACAAAAAAAAAAACAAAAAAAAAAACGTACCATTGGCCTTGTAAGCTGATGGATCATTACTCTAAATGTAACAGGTGCAATCATTTTGTGCTACGTATATGTCGCAATATTTAGGTTCTAATCGTCCACGATAAAGCAACCATTTTTGTTGCAGTTCATATCTCGATGCAAAACACTGAGCTATCACGTGATCTAGGCCGCGCGTTACGGCGGCGCTATGTGAGCATTCGCCTATAATATTCCTTGTTTATATGCGTTGCATAAGGTCGATCACGTTATGCGTGAGGTAGGTCATGTATCTCCATGACGTTAAGCGCGGGAAGTCGCCGTCAGGTTGTTTCAAGGCCTCTGTTAAGCGAAATTTAATTCCAACTATTAGGAAACCAAGCGAATGTTAAAGTAAGATAAGGGCTGATAATAAAATTATAATATGAAATATAGATATAAGAATGAAATTCAGATTTTGAGCTTTCATTGGATGATAAAAAACATTAGCTATTTGAATATCTCCGAGAAGCCCTTCGGGCTTTACAAATATTAAAATAGCCTAATGTTTTTCATTATCCAGTGCAGTCTTAAAATCTGAATTTCAAGTCGTAATAAAAGCTTATGGAAGGGATGTACATAATACCCTAATGTAAGTATTATAAAACCTCTTAATATCTAACTATTGAATGTATACAAATGTTATGACTTTCTCTGACCTTTGGATTCATTTCATTAACACTTTCATTTCTACAGATCAACACAGATTACCTTTTCAAACCGTGCAGACCCATATTAGTTGGCTCGTAACACCAGGGTCTATATTGTTTTCCATTCTGTTGTAACATATTGACTGAAACCCCATTTTTGTAACAATGGTTGTAAACAAATTCATAGCTGGAAGTGTCCATTTCATTAAATCTAGGGTGAAAGGGTTAATGCGCGATACAAATGGATGAGGTTGTGAGGAACCTACAGATCAAGCACTACAATACCTCAGATTTTCTCTAAAGTGTCTCAAAAGACTAAAGCTCCATTTAAACCCACTATGTGTTCTAAAATAATAGTATGCTAAACACTTATCAAGACGACACCTGAAAGAACCTATGTGCAAACATTACGAACAATAAATTAAGGACTCGAATAATTTTTAAACCAACCACCCATACAAGCGTCAAATGTTCGTGAAAACCTCGAACTGGTCAGCTTCCAACGAAGACCTCATTCGTTCAAGACAAAGTTGACAGCTGTGCATTTCGCAGGATCATCACTTTTTATCCACAATTTTATAAATATGTATTTAAGGTGGGCTTCCACTAATTAAAATGCGGAACTCTTTATCATTTAATTCCTACAGTCCAATATAAATGTCTTTTGTAAACAGTACAAATCCATATTGAATCATCTCATCAAGATATACACTGTTTGCAATTCTGTTTTGATTCTGACTGAGACCTCTATATGGAACAATGTTTCTGGTCAATATCAATGATGGAAAAAGTCCACTTCAGAAACGCTAGGATGAATGGGTTAAGCAACATGTACATTTGTTTCAAACTAAATGTCTAAATATACCACAACATTTGTGCCATATGTTTTCACATTTAGTTGTATGTATAAGTTGATTAATGTTACCAAATGTGTGTGCTTGTCGCCACTGAGACACCTATGGAGACATGTAAAATGCAGAGACTTGAAAAACACGATTTATCAAGGATTTGTTGCACATACAGGTGAAAATCTGTCATCAAGTGTCTGCATCGTATGCCCTACAAATGCATGTTTTTGTCTGATTTACTTGCACTGAGGCTGTCTGAAGATTAGCTACGGAGCGTTGCAAGTCACCGAGTACTCTTTTTATCAGTATTTTACCGGATAAAGACGGCGATAATATCTTGGTTGATGAATGTTCTGGGGCCAATACACAATAATTCCGCTGCTATGGTCTTATCAAATACCGGAATTGGCTGCCTTTCGGAAATTGAAAAAGACAGTTTGGTGTGAAACATCACACCAGAGAAACATTTATCATTTCCACTAATGCGCATGAACCGATGTTTGTTCGGACGGCTAGCCATTTGGTCATGTGTGCTGCTGCTTATTTTTATTGTTGTACTCTGAAATTGAGTGATGAGGCCGTGCTTGCATTTATTATACAGTGTGTAGAATAGTTTTCGCATTTACTGTTTTCTCATCGATACTAAATTCATTAGTTTAAAGTTTTGCTATTTTGATTTTTTGTTTTTTAAAGTTAAAGTAACTGGAAAATTACGAATATATTTGCCTCCCTTTTCAGACCACTCTAGTAGAGAAGGATATGCTTACCTGCAATTAGAACTTTTTCGCGAATTGGACTTCTGTTAAATGAAACAATGTGTCATACTTGTTTAAGTGAGCACCTTCAGATCAGAACAGTCTCGCGATCGCTTGAAAGTTATGCATTCACCTTTTATTATGCAAGTAATATCCATACTTCATAATCAAGCTATGTCCATTCCCGTGAGAAAAGGCCACGATTTCTAGCATATTTGCATCGCATTTGAAGTATACTTCTTTTAAAATATCCAATTACTAGGTGTAGCTTTTGAGGAAATTGGTTACATAGGTCGCAGCAAACTGGCTGTCAACCATACGATAAGTATTTAAAAAGAATATCTTTAATGATTAACATAGAATGTTACTAGTGTGAGCGTTCTATCGAAATGTAGTAGTTGGGTGTGAAGCTCTCAGCCACGTTTACAAACAATAAGTATCAAAATAGCTCGTTGCATTTTTTTTTCTTTTTTTTTTTTTTGTACAATATAGATTAATAAATGTCTTTGTGCGGAATGGGTCCCTGAATACTGAATGAATAAGACGTCACCTTTTAAAACCTCAGAAATAGTTTATGATGCATGTTTGTTAATTCAACCGTACACCGAAAAAGGGTGGAGCATCATTACGCAGATACATTATAGTGGTTCCGAAGAAGTTGAAAGCTTCAACTTTAACCTGCAAAGTAGAAATAAAACAGACAAGATTAAAATGTAATTGACGGATCACGTGATGTTTTGCTTGACGCGACGCAGTAGTCTAGATATACTAGTATAAGTACGTGCACAAACATCAGTTGGGCCGCGATAAGGAAAAGTGCCTTCGCGCATGCGCACAATGTGCGGATTCACATCATCCTGCTTTTGCGGATAGTATCATCCAAGCCTTTGCTCTCCATTCATACATTCTGTAGTACCCAATGATTCTGTTAGCTGACAGTGAAGGAACTGACCAGACTGTGCTGATGTCCGATTACACGTTTTCTCATGGCACGGCTCAGTTACAATGCCATCGAATCATTTTCAGATGCTGAAAGTGCGCTGGTGTCCACTTTCAATATAACCACTTTTGTTTACAGATTATACCTGTATGACGTCGATATATTCAAATGATGTGACGGAAATAGAGTAGCATTCCTGTGCATCCATTTGTCTGCGCTATTTTAAAAGCTTCATGATTAAAGCAGTAATGATAATTTCAACAGCGGGCGATAAACAAACAGCGAAAAATACAAGTTTCTAGGGAATACGATTGGAGCCGTTTTCTGTCATTAATTTCTGGAGAAGAGATTAAGCTTCTTAGATTTATCTTCTTATTTTCCTTTTTGACATGGACGAATTCGTTTGAAACAGCTCGGGAAACGCGATCCTAGTTAAAAAGCTCTCTTTGAGTAATAGAGTATTATGATTATAAAACCACATGTAATTGTATCTACAGTGTGCTTCCTAAGGTAAACCAGCAACAAACATCATATGAAACGTCTACCAAAAGTAAGTGTTTACTATATTGCCGCATTGACCTGACATATACGGACACCATAACTCCTTATAATACATATGTTGAAATTGAACAGGTCGGTTTGCCTAACAGATGAGCCATTTACATTCTTGTTACAGAGTGGCAGACGGTGTAGGCTTAGGTCTAAACTGTTTACTCAGCACTGTTTTTCCGCATATTAAGGTTAAATACGTTACGCTATTAAATAATTAAAACATCACGATAAAAGTCTAACTTACTTCAAAAAAAAAACAAAAAAACTTGAACTAAAATTGTCGTCTGTCGTACTTAATGGAACATTCTAGTCCTTGAAAGTCGATGTCTCAGAAGACTTACTTGCATGACAGCAGTCCCTCCGAAAAATCCGAAACCAGAACGGCGTGGCAGTTTTCTGGCGTGATGTGACATGTAAGAAGCGTGTACGTCTTTGAACTGGCTGGCATATCGTTTGCCAAGACGGCTTTCAGATAATACGTTAGTAGTATAGGCTGGCCTATACTACTTACGTTTTTTTCACGAACTTTTGCGTATCTTCTGGGCGGTTACTTTAACCCCTTTTGAAATTAGAAAGTTTCTTCACGAGGTTTGATGTTAAATCGAATAAATTATATATATGTCTACCAATAGGATCGCATGAATATTATCAACGCAATACATTTTTCGCATAATTTATTGACTGAGTTGGGAGCCTTTATGCGAACCGAATTTTATGTATTTCTGTATTAAGAGTAGCATCGGGACCCAGGGTGAAGCTGGCTAGCTGTAAAAGTGCTTAAACCCCTTCCCCGCCCCCACCACCGCCCCCGGTGGTTTACTCTACTGACCGTCCTAAGGCGGTTGCCCCGGTGTAAGTCTTACTCTTTGTTACTTTCAAGCTATTCAAGAATTTCATAAGAAGTATGTTTGGGCTCCGGCAGACAAGGCCGCTAAAACTGTTGTCGTTATTTGACGGCTCAACTATGGTAACACTCTTCAGCAAGAGCTTAGTGGTGCTAAGGCCTGTGAACTACAACCTGTGGCTGAAGAGAGGTCTATAGTTAATGACCATATCTGTTATTCTGACACCAAGTTTGCTGCATGTGTTATTGAAGGTCAAGACAAGCTTCCTACGTTATAGTGGTTACATAAACTTCATACAAGCACGATTTATTGCAAATTCAAGCTCTTGTACCACCACTGAACTTTCTAAATTGTTAACTTCATGTCTTACTGCCATCAAAAAACATGTAATAAAATATTGTGACAAAGTTTTCGAAAGATCAGGGAGAAATCTGTTTTGGTCTAAAAAGTGCTTTTTGTCTGTCTACTTATGATTTCTCCACGCTTTACACTACACTCCCTCATAATCTTGTGAAAGAAAAACTAAATGATTTAATTTAATGGACATTTCATAGAGACGATTCCCTCTACCTTGCATGTAATGTAAGAAATGTTGGTTTTTGTTGTTTTTTTTTCACTTCTGAAGTGCATAAAAATTACACATTATGGACATGTCAGAAAGTGTGTGAAGCTCTCACCTTTCTACTTGACAATATTTATATAAGATTTGGTACTAAGTTATTTAGACAAATTGTGGGTATTCCGATGGGTACGAATTGCGCACCCCTTGTGACTGATTTGTTCTTGTTTTGTTATGAAAGAGACTTCATGATGTCCCTTTCCGTTGAAAACCAATCTGAAATCATTGAAGCTTTTAGCTCGACTTCAAGATATTTGGATTTTTATTGAATATTGACAATACCTACTTCGACGGTTTAATCAGTCAAAGCAGCCACCTCTACCACGATCCCCACCCCCCCCCCCCCGCCCCACAGCCCCCCCCCCCCCCCCCCAACCCCAGAACTTCAGTTAAATGAAGCTAATTCTTCTGATACCGAAGCGTCGTTTTTGGATTTACATTTATCTATTATACATGGGTTTGTTTCCTGCAAAATTTATGATAAACGTGATGATTTTGATTTTGAGATTGTAAATTTTCCTTTCTTGGATGGTGATGTTCCTCGTGCGGCATCCTATGGTGTTTATATTTCACAATTAATTCAATTTGCCAGAGTGTCTAGTCATGTAACTGACTTCGTAAAACTTTAACCAGTGGGTTGGGGCTTGACGATATGTCTTTGGCTTGGCCCGCCGTGGTTCAACTATTGGTTTTCATTTACTCTGGCATACAGTAGAATTAGCCATGAGTACTCGTCTTTGTTTATAATAGTGATTAATTTGATTTTTATGTTTTCGCTTTGATGAATTGATTGAGTTGGGAGCCTTTATGCGAACCGAATTTTTATGTATTTCTGTATTAAGAGTAGCATCGGGACCCAGGGTGAAGTTAGCTAGCTGTAAAAGTGCTTTAAACCCCCGCGGTGGTTTGCTCTACTGACCGTTCTAAGGCGGTAGTTGCTTTGTGGTTTATTCTACGAGGCCATTTGTTGTATGTCTTTCCGTGTGTCATTTTGTTCTTGTGTTTTTCAGTCCTTTTAGTATTGCGATTACCTCGCTTGGGGAAGAGAGAGCTAATCTTAGTGTTTTTCGTACGTTTGTTCGGTTTGTGCTTGTTTAGATTTGTCGGTTTCCTCTTCCTCTTGGGATCTGGGAAGGGCTGCGGTTTGAGATGTGGCACTCCCTGGACTTTTCTATTACCCTTTTTTCAACACTCGTAATAAATTGCTAATTGCTAAACTTCTTAATCAGGGACGTCATTCCAATTTAGTTTCTAAATTCAATGTTGGACTTAAATCTCTTCTGCGACAAAGCCTATCGGAACCCGAATTTTATAGTGACTTAGTATATAAATTCAGAAAACTATATGCTTGCAATGACTTCAGTACCCATTTCGTAAAATCATTCTTCGATATAAAAAGATTGGGGACAACATAAATGTTATACGACAGACTGCATGCATGGTTGTTAACACAATCATGGTTAATAACTTTGCTTCCCTCTTAAATTGCACGCCGGCGGGTTAGGCCTCAGATTCTATGATGGTTCCAGCGTAAAGGCTTACTTGAAATTTAATTTTGGGTAATGTTGGTTGATACTTGATGCTCTATCTTTGGTCGGGCCCACCGTAGTCTTACTGTTGGTTTTCTTTTGCTCTAGCATTTCAGTTGTTTCGTGCTGTCGAGTCTTCATCGTTGTTCTATCTCTGTAATTTGTTGATTTTTTTGTGTTCTCTGAGATGTAGCACTGATAAGTTAGGAAGCCTTCATGCGGACTGAACAAATTATTGTGTCTAAACCGCGGCAGATGTAAGGGCGAGGATTGTGGCCACGTAAAATCGATTTAAGCCCCCCCAGTGAAATACTTTTCACTGACCGTTCCATAGCGGTTCTTCTGTCATAGTTTATATTTGTTATAGTTCGTCTGTCTTGAGTGTGTGTGTGTCGCTTACATCTTTTTGTTTTGGATAGCCATTTGGCCACTTTGTGGGAAAAAGTTTGTTAAATATTTTACTATGATTACAAAACGGTACATGTATGGAACAAAAGTTCCAAATTTCATTGGTTTGTGATCAACAAGTCTCGAGTTATTGAAGTTCATTGGTAGCTACCCCGCAAATCTTGAAATCAAAATCAAACTGAAAATCAATATCGGGTGTGCCCCCCCTCTTGCTGCCGTTGCTGCCCTAATTCTCCTTTGGATAGAGTTAACCATAGCATTGACAGTTCGCATCGGGATGTTATTCCATTCATCGATCAACGCATTCCTTAGTTGTGCGAGAGGCGCTTCCTAACCCTTCTGTCCAGCTCATCCCAAATGTGCTCTATTGGGGTCAAATCTGGACTGTACGGGGCCATGCTAGTGGTGCGATGTTATTGTTTGCCAGGAAATCCTGACAAACTCAGGCAATATGTGGTCGGGCATTGTCCTGCTGCAGAATCAGATTACGTTGTTGCACAAGCGGGACTGCAACAGGACGCAGGGTCTCATCCCTATACCTTACTGCGGTCATAATGCCCGCAACAATAATCAACTGTGATTTTATCCCGTTAGCAATGCCTCCCCAGACCATAACGGAGCCACCGACAAACCGATCCAGTTCGACAACACAGGCGTCGGCAAAGCGTTCTCCGCGACGTCGGTACACACGACGTCGACCATCTTCGCGATAGAGAGTGAACCTAGACTCGTCCGTAAAAAGAACTCGTCTCCACTGCCTCATCGGAAATAGCCTGGGCGCATGCGCCGTCAACCACGCCATACGACGCAACCTACGTGCCTGGATCAGAGGCAGACCAACGTATGGACGATGAGCTCGAAGACCAATCTCACGCAATCGACTTCCAACAGTCTTCGGAGAAATTTGTCGATTATGCGTACCTACTGTATTAAGGGCAGTTTCGGTAGCAGTGAGATGACGATTCCGCAAATGTGCCAGACGGATTGTTCTGTCTTGACGTCGCGACGTCACGCGTGGACGCCCAGACCGCGGTCGGTCTGCTAAATGCCCTGTCTCCCTTAAACGTCTAACAAGACGTTCAACTGTTGAGACGTTAACCCCAAAATGATTGGCAACTTGCTGTTGCCTCTGACCCTGCATCAGCAACGCAATTGCCCTACCTCTCTGAACATCAGTCAATCGTACCATGATTGAAAAAAAGTTCAAAGTAGCGTAAAAATGAAAAGAAAAATCGGTAAAAGAATCGAAGAGCGTTGTGTATCGTTGAAGTGTACCAAATGGTGTGAGGAAATCTTGTGCTGAAGGTTTAAACATGCTTGTTTTGCACGAAATTTTGGCTTTCCGTATTGTCCGTGCAATGCACTGTGTAGTGCACGGTTGAATGATTTCACACACTAGGTAGACAGCACATCGACCAAAGACTCGTATACCCGCGGTTCACATTCACAGGACAATCTGTAAAAGTGTATGGCTATAGTAAACACCGTAAAAAATGGTTAAAATAAGAAGGAAAAAAACTCTACCCTGCGTTTTTTTTCCTTTCAGTATATATATACTAACTGAAACGGTGATATAGGATATTTGTTCAGCTGTGTTTGTCAGGGCATCTTCTTGTACATCTATCATCTACATTTGATGAAATTTAATATTTTTTTTCGAAAATTATGGCAAGGGGTTATGATATCCAAATACTTCGAGTTGTTGGATGATGTGAAGTTTAACGGCCCAGTCAACACTATTAAGGTCATGTCTGGCCGATCAGTTTACCTAACCATACCTCTTGGGCGGGCAGGCTAAGTCCGCTTAGCAGTTAACCAGTATTGGGGCATATTCTATCGCCAGAAACTGACAACAGCCCTTCTTGAATCAGCGGAGGGAAGAGAATGACTGTCGAAAATATTACATGATTAATCTCAACGAAGGAATGTATCCGAACCATCCGCGACAAGTCGGATACCGGATCCGTAAGGTAAATACGATAAAAACAAAAGATAAAGAAATTTTACAGTCGTTTATTAGAATTAACAGTTAACATCAGAATGTAAGGTGATGTTTTGACTGATGCGACGCAGTAGTCTAGACACAATAACAACATTTACAATGCCATCGAATCATTTTAGAAATACTGAAAGAGCACATTATAGCACCCTGTAGAGTACGACTCGCAATATACACAATAAACATGCTTATCTCCCTAGCGCAAGGCGGTACATATTTCACAACTAGGTAGACTGAACCATCCCGGTGCTAAATGATTTGGAACCGACCAATTCTAGTCTTCCATCATTAACATTGTGTAACGGACCAATTTTAGTCTTCCATCATTAACATTGTGTAACTATCCTATACAGAGATTAGCTGTACTTCGGCTATGTTTACGAAAGAACACTGTAGTAGGAGTCTGCGATGCATCATTTTGAATGAGGAAACAAGACGATTGTCAGTTAGATTGCTGGTACTGAAAGATCTGCGTCTGATGTGTTGAAAGTAATCATAAGGATCAAACTCAAAACAAACAAAACAATGAAGCGATTATTTTCTTTACGGATAACACGTCAAATGCGCCGTCTGTATTTCGTATAGTGATTTTTGAGACGATTTGGGCTTTACGTCTTTTAAACAGTACTACGTGCATTTTAAACTGGTCTCACATTATGTACAGATAAGAACTAAGGTGTGCATTTAATTGAAATTAAATATATTGAGATGGTAATATAAAGTTAACCTACCTTCTAACCCTGTAGAGATTAACGAAATCGGCAGAATTTAGATCAGGGCAAGAATAATTATAAGCAATTTATTGGCTAAATATCATCGTCATCATATATGTTAGACTGGCTAATAGTTTTCAATTAACGCTTTCCCTGTTTACAAACGAAAAAGTTAGAAATGTTACATTTATGAAATGGCTAAAAGTAGACAAGGTAAAAATGAAATTATAAAAGAATAACAATAAAACGAAACGTTCTGGTGTTCAAGGGAAGTACAATATTACTTTAGGAAGTAATATATGTGAAGGGAGCCAGTACATTATATGAACATGTTTTGGTTTCTCCATACTTTCTGGATAAACATGGCAACTTGAAAATTACAAGGTCTTATTTTCAACATCATACGTCAGCCTGTTTTACCCAAAAGTTTCAAAAGAAAACTATATATTAAATGCTATTATTATTGACTCCATTCGTCCATCAGTCACTTGCAACCTCCATTATACTGTATCGACATAAACGTTTCACTTTGAGTGTAAATGCATGCTATGTTAAGGTGTCAATGTATGATATCACGGTTAGGGGTTTGGCCAGCAAGCTAACTGACAGTTGTCAAGTACTACCAATCCTGATATTATTAAAGGATACAAAAGATAGACTTTGTTACTACCTGTTTACAAAGTTGCTTTCCTCCTTACAATGACACCAAGGATGGCTCTGGCCACAGATGGTTCATTCCTGGAACATTCGTAGAAGCCTTGTGCCTGATCTTACTTATATATGCTATGGCGCACTATCGTTCTACAAAGTTATATTTATATTATTCATTTGTTTTTGTAATTTTATTTATTTATTTTTTTACTCTGACTTTAAACATAGTCTAGCCTTCATATTTGTTTCATTGTCGTGTTGATAAGTTAATTGATACGTCTTTTTGTTATTTCTGCATTGATTCTCAGAAGAATTAGGAACCCTACGCGTATAGAGTTGTTAAGTGCAGCTGGAACTCAATCAGAGCTACGGGCGATTGTTGGACGGCTACAAGACCAGAGTTAAGCCAACACCCTATCTTTACTCAAGCAGTTTTACTACGACCTTTCCAACTATATGTTTTGGTTGCAGCTCCTCTTCATGTGTTCGTTTTGTGTTCCTGGAGGATATGTTTTAAGATTTTCTTTTTTTTGTAATTCGCTTATCGGTTGCACTTGAAAGGCTACATTCCGTGAGTATCTCCATATTTATCATTGGATTCCTTTGGTAATAAATGGACAATAAGGTCATACACAAATGGCACAAACATCTCTCCCAACAGTAAAAAAAACAAGATAAAATTTTAACTTGTTATGGACAATAAGGTGTATAAAATACATGCATAGAACAAGTTTGCAGAGCTGACATTGGGGTTCCTGAACAGGGATGGTAAATTAACTACTTTCCATCAAGCATTTTAAGAACTATTTTTTGTGTGGTTAACCCTTCCTGATCGCATACATTTAGTTTCTTTTAATTGCTGGGAAAATTCTTGCAAGGCTTTGTTTTATCCCATGTTTATGATTAGGGTATTTACTTTGAGGTGTCTCTAATGAAGTGGAGGATCACTACGTTAATTGAACGAATGAGCCGCAACGTTCGAAAACGTACCACCGGAGATTTACACCTAACAGAAGCCCCCATTATTATTATTATTATTATTATTATTTAAGGCTGGCAGGATTAATCGGATAATCGATTGATTGATCGATAAATTCCACAAAAATGACCATCATTACAGATTTGCATATCATCGATCATTTAATTTCTGCGCTTGTTACTTTACCGTATTTACCCTTCGTATTCAGACACCCCATCTCCTTACCATACTTTATCTAAAATTTGAACAAGTCCAATTTACTTTCCACTGTTGTGTCTAAAATAGCTGGGTGAGTGGCAAACAGTGTGGACCCTGATGAGACGCCGCGTTTGCGGCGTCTCATCTGGGTCTACACTGTTTGCTCAGGCTTGTCTGACAAAACACATACAATAAAGTATAACATATGATAGAGTCATGCTCAAATAGGTAAAATTATGATCAGATCTTCAGCGATTACTAATCGATTATCGGTCACAATGGCGGACTTATAATCGATTATCGTTTCAGCTCTGATCAGCAAGCCTTATTATTATTATTATTGTTGTTGTTGTTGTTGTTTTTATAAATGTGACGCCTTGTGTAACTATGATTTACATCTTTGCTGCAATTCTTCTTCGTGAGCATGTCGGTTTTTGCAATTGCGCTGTTATGTTTCCGTCCTCATCCTTATTACTTACGGTGCCCTGGGAAGGCTGTGTGTCTTGATTGTGATAGTTCCTGTAAAACTGTCGTTGCTTTCGTTGGACCGTCTGGCTTAACACGTTGTAAAGGTCATGATTCTACCAGAGACTAGGTATCAATTCGGGAATGACAGGGTAACATTTGATATGAACTTCACGGCATGGAACATTCAAGTCCAAGAAAGTGTCAGGGGCAGAATGTGGTCAACTACGTGGCATTTATCGTTCTGATCAAAACTTTTGACACAGCCGTTTCGTGAGTGTATGTGTAAAGATTATGGCAAAGTTCGTTGTCCAGACTGATTCATTGTACTGGGTCCGCAATACCACGATAAAATGTTTGCCCGTGTCAAGAATGATGGTGACTTGCTTGTCTTACTCTTTCTAAAGGCAAATGGAATGAAAGAGATCCGTGTGCTAGCAACAACCCTGTTCAGCATGATATTTTCATGATATTTTCTGCTACACTTGAACATTCAGGGCTATGACACTTAATCTCTTCCGAACAGGCTGTCTAAGTACCTATCTAATATTGTGTTTCTGATCACAGCTGAAAGAACGTAGGTGTGCTTCTCTGCGTTGATACCATGGCAAACAAATGGCTCGACTGAACTGA
Source organism: Anodontia alba (assembly GCA_964016985.1). Classification (NCBI taxonomy): domain Eukaryota; kingdom Metazoa; phylum Mollusca; class Bivalvia; order Lucinida; family Lucinidae; genus Anodontia; species Anodontia alba. The sequence continues at coordinate 26,144,382 of OZ024831.1, forward strand.
AGGAATTGCATACACCTTTGAATATAACGCCGCCAGTTTTTACAAGGGAGATAACGTTTGTGACTTGCTGTTTGCTTTCTGGCACAAAGTTTCTGAAAAGGGGTCTACTCTCATATGAAAGAATTTACTCCTCAAAGTAGGCCTCTTTTCAGGAGGAGGGTAAACAATTTTGACGGAGGTGCCTCACTTAAAATTGTATCCTTTTATGTAAAGATTTAAGGAAGCTTAAATCGTTTTTCACAAAATCTGTGACGGCCACGGCCTCATCCTTAAGTACACTATATTGAGGTGTTCTACCCTGCGGGGCTTGGAAGGTCAAACACTTACCGCTGAGACATTGCAGTTAGTTGATTAATCCACGTACCTTGGAAGCACACTATTAAAGGCTGTGCCCTTGGATGAGGTGGTAAAAGACCGGATTTTAAAAGAAAATGTAACTTTCCGTAGGTTTGGCAGAAATGAATGGCTATAAACTGAAAGGTATACAAGCTGTGGTATTGCCAACACTCCTGTTTGTATGCCAGACATGGGCTATCTACAAATGACACTTTATCTCTTCCGAACAGGCTGTCTGAGGCGATTCAATATAAAAGTCCTATTGATTGCAGAAGTGACAACATGTATGATCGTCTAAAGCAAGCACTATTAAGTTGGGCTGGTCATGTGACCAGAATGCCAGACGAATAAGTGCGAAAAACAATTACCTACGGGAAGGAGAGAGAGCGTCCCCTGGGTGAATGGAACGCTACAAGGATACCCTGAAACACCCGGAAATATTCCAATAAACAAACCTCCCAATACCTGGGAGAGTGCTTGTCAAGAACGTTTAGTATAGCGTGGTCTTGACTCTGGGTGCGAATGCTCTTGGAAAACGGACAACATGTACAACCCATCAGAAACGAGCGAGGCGTAAATGCAGACCTGTACGAGTATCGCAGTTGCAGCTATCATCTTATGGTCAATTTTGAGCGGGACTTGCGGCAGACTTCTCAGAACATCCATTGAATTCATCAGGCATCCACCAACATACAAAAGCACAATCATAGTAATGGATGTGATCATATATGATCAACGAACCAACTGTTTTCGATTGCCTGAGAATATGTAGGCGAGGGTTGGAGTTTTGTTATATGTCAGGGGGTGGGGGGTTACTTTAATAGCTAAGCAATTTAAATAACACGTATTACTATCATAATCTGATTAAAACCAGATCTTATTGGATCTGGGGCCAATATTAAATGTCATTATCGAATAACCACGAGAAAACCGAAAGGTCTTTTTCTATATTATTACAACCAATCATATCATGTTTTGGTTTGCTTTATAGAATAGCGACATTGGAAAGCACGATATTTTTCGCCGCTCATCTGCGATGTTTAATTTTCTGTTAATAAAGCTCTCAGAAATTCTCTGCCCGTTGACTGGTAACCACTGACTGGTCTGAATGAAAGAAAACGCATAAGTTATGAAAATAATACACTTGTTTTCGACTCCATTACCTTACCTTAAATTTCTGAAACTTGCCTATTGTTAAATATAGCAAAATGAATAGAAACCTTTCGCATAATTTTACTGTCGAAACTTTGAAAGCGATTCGCTGATTGGTCAATTCTAAAGGTCATTCGATGGTGATCCTCTATACGTATTCGACAGATCCTCCTGAGGAGGATATGATGTTAATTAGATCGCTACTATTATAAAGAGATGCCAATTACATGTACACATCAGGTGTAATAAGGATTCGCCATACTGGCATGATTAGAAATTTGACAACTTAGTGTCATTCTGTGTTAAATAAAAGTATGTTTCTTTTGGGGGTAACTATTCCTTCATTATTATTTTTACAGGTTAGCTTTTTTTTTTAAAAAAAAAATATATATATATAAAGAATCTTTTGGCATTACTACATACTGTATGGGCATGTTTAAAACTGTCCAAAACAATGAAGCACCGTTTTTCATCGTTTTATACTCCACCACACGATATTTGCATTATGGTTTCACTTTGGGCGAGCGCGTGTTCGTCCATCCGTCTGTCCGTCCGTCCATCCATCTGCCGTACGTTCGTCCGTATTTTCATTTCTGGATGATAACTTTGAGTAAATTTCAATTGATTTAACCAAACTTGGTGTGTTCATTGATATTGTAGAAATCTGGTTTAGCATTGTAAATGGGCAAATTTAGTCGATTATTGACAAAATTATCTGCCCACCACATATCAAGTTTTTTGATTCCGAACGATAACTTGAATAAATATCAATAGATTTTCGTCAAACTTGGTATTTGCATTGTAATGGTAGAGATCTGCTTTGGTATTGCTAATGAGCAAATCTCGTCAAATTCTGACAGTGTCCGGACGACATCAATGTATTTTCACCAAACGTGGTATCAAAGCCTGATCTGAACCTTCACTGTCCCCGTCTATGAATTGAATTTCCCAGTTTTGTAATACGTATGTACGTATGTACGTACGTACGTATAGTCGCTTCAATGGCTCGAACATCCATGTGACCATGTAAATATTGTTCTAAACATGAGTAGTTCGAGCAACTGAGGGTTATTCATAGCGCCAGGTGAGGAGGCAAATTCGGATAATTTAAGGATGCCGTTTCGATTTTCTATATAATGATAGTATGTTGAATGTATTCATTAGAATCGCATCGATGATGCAATTCTAATGAGTACATACATTTTCATGACAAAATATGTTCCTGAAATATCCCTAAATATTTGTTTTCTTGACATTTCAAAAGAAATCCCTTTGGACTCAAAAAAACGAGCTCGAATCAGCCACAGAAAACGAGTCATCGGTGTTCGAGTCATTGAAGTGTAGCTGCCCAGCTAGCATTCTTTATTAATCTATAGCGGGCCGTTAGCGGCCCGTCAGCTATCCTGACGGGCCGCTAATGGCCCGCTATAGATTTATAAAGAATGCTTACTGGATGTATTTGCCCAGCTAGCATTCTTTATTAATCTATAGCGGGCCGTTAGCTAATGGCCCGCTATAGATTTATAAAGAATGCTTACTGGATGTATATATGTATGTATGTTCGAACGCAATCGTGTATGATAACCGCGGTATATATTTAAAAAAAAAATAAATAAATAAAAAAGTTCAATGATCTGCAAAAATGTTTTACGATACAAACATATATATAACGTTACCAAGGAAAGATCACACGAAGATCACAGCGCAAGAAGTATTCGGCGTTGTCCCGTTATACAATGATATGTTTAACCGCAAATTAATCCCCTACTTTACACTATTAGTCAGCTTTGATCTTTTCGTGAATTTGAACAGATCAAATACATTCTGATGCGGCAAGGGCTCAAAAGTGGGCATCATCTATTTCAAACAAACATTTTCTAATTCTTTAATAGACGGTCTAGGAATGATAAACACCGGTAAACTGCCGTGTAGGTGTTTAATAGAGCACGCGCCGGTATTGTTAAATTCGGTAATCAAAGTATCAAATTCTCTTTTTATTTTCCTTTTAAATCGTCCTTATAGTGTTATCTGACTCTCACAATTCACCTTTTGTTGCTACCACCAAGTTGTCCATATGTTTTCAAGACCGCCGAACAAAGGTTTGTCTTTATACTTGCCGACACGTAAATCCTTGAAGTCTTGCTCGTTTATAAAACTGACACTATTTTCGGATCATTTGTAAGTTTTCGTTTGGTGAAGATCAGCAGAAAAGCTTTTAATCACAAGCAAATATCCAGGGGCTAGAAACGACCCTCCAATGATGCAAGTCGTTGAGGTGATGAATGAGTGTATCGCTGTGTTCGTCCAATATAATAAACGACCCAAGTTTCTAAGTGTCGTTAATATTTCTCCAAGCTTTTCCGTCTGACGGGCTGTATTTAGGCAGAATTAGCGCTTGTTATTATCTCGCAATTAGCACATTTGTGGCCAAAATTTAACTTGACTTGTTCATTAGTCAATTTCAAAGCTTTGCAGATGCTAAGCCGTTGGAAATAACAGCGTCTGAGCTCACCAGATCGGTGGTGCCGATTTGGAGTTGTACAATTTGGAAAGGAAGATTCGGAAAAGAGTATTAAACACATTTCTAAAATTGGCCTGTCAAAATAAAATATGGCTCTGTCGTTTGTAAAGAATTCCTTTCTAAACGCATGTAACGAAATCGAGAAAAGTCGATTATGACGAATGTGACTTTTTGCCATATGACATATATAATTGGGTTCTACTTCTCAGGTTTCTCCATCTTAACCTTTTCAATCCTGCAGACCAAAACAAATATTTCGCAAACAGTGTAGATCCTGATGAGACGGTTCAGAATGAACCGTCTCATCAGGATCTACATTGTTTGCCATTTTGATTTTGGACTGAGGTCCCTATTTTGGGACAATAGTTCTGACCAGATTCAAAGATGGAAGAGTCCATTTCGGTAATAGGTGTGAAAAAGCTAAAGTTGAGAAAAGCAAAGCCGCATTTATCCTAAATATGCAAACACTTTAACCTCTTACCATACTTTACCTAAAACCTGAACAAAAATTCATCGTACTAACTGTTTATATGTCTAAAATTTCAGAATGAACGACAACTAGAATAGATATTGATAAGACGTGATCTGGGTTTACATTTTTTCTCCAGAATTGTCTGAAAACACCGACGCCAGTACTTGAGACGCAAAGTTAGAAAACGTACCTTCTGACATAAGCGTCCAACGAAGACTAAAATCAGACTGCGCATCCGCGCTATCTGTCCGCATGAAGAAACTTTGCATCCTTGGCTATCCAAAATGCGCCAAGTGAAGATTCTGACCAGACTTCACAAATGCGCAGGCTGATCTGAATCTTCGCCGAGCGCAATTGTCCGAAGGTACGTTTTCTGACGTTGCGGCTCATTTAGACGGTTGACAGCTGGTCCCAATTCTATCAAGAGAATTTCAAAACAAGCGTTTACCAAAACTTTCTGGGGCTGTGGCATGAGAAAATAGCCCATATCGATTATGCGGACACCGAAGACTTGCAAAAGGCCTACACATCCTCCATCGTTCTCCAAATATAAAATGTATGCATATTGCAAAAAGTACCGACAGACAGAGGATGCACTGATCAGACTCTACAAGACTGATAACGGACTGAATGATAACCACTTCCTCAATCAGTTTCAGAAGGTTGCTGTCTATGGGCGGCCTCATAGTGGTCCAACTTGTCTATTTTTTCTAGCTCTGGCGTCGAATTGCCAATGAACCCTCTAGTTTGTCTCAGATCAGTTTTGTTATTATTGTTTTTCCTTTACTGTCATGTTTCACTGATGAGGTAGAGGTCCCTACGTGGACCGAACATATGTTTGTGATTTTGAGGTGCATCAGACTTAAAAACACATGTTTCGAATGAATAAAACCATAGTCAACTCTTTTTATCTCCACTTCGCTCATCTCGAATAACCGCTTATCTCGAAGTGAAAATGTGGTCCCTGTTTTTACATGGAATCTAGCAACAGGTGACAAAATATTGTGGAAAAGAGCAGAAATCATGAGGAACAATTTCTCTTCTTTCCACAATATTTTCAATATATCTCTAAATTCAGGGGTCTATCTAATTACATATTTATTTGTGAAACGTGATTGTTCGATTTCTGCAAATCTAATATATCTAGGTACGGATATCTCGAAGTATTTCAGGGTATATTGGACTTCGAGATAAAGAGAGTCGAATGTAATTTCAGCTCCTCAGTACTTGTCTCTGCTGTGACCGTTCCAAGGCGGTTCCTCTGTTACTGTTATGTTGTTGTAATTGTTGTTGCTGCTGTTGTTGCTATTGTTATTGTTTGTAGATGCAGTTGTAGCTTATCATTGCTTGTTTCATCTTTTCTTCTTTCTTCTTACTGTGCCTCTGGAAGGCTGTGCTTCATGAGTGGGATCCTTCCATATATATATATATATATTGTTTAATGGCGTTGTTGGTGAGTTGCTTTGTCGACGTTAGCCACTACTACGTTTATGAACGGTAGTTTGACGATTATAGATGTTTGTTCGACGTATTTTATGTTGCGCACATACTGATACTTGGTTTGAATTGAAAACGTGGCCTACTTTAGTACTTGGTTCATTGCAAATAAGTAACTGTCAATAAGCGCTCATGTGCTGAAAATGTATTTATGTGTGTATGTTGTCGTAAGTGCACAACATTATTTTAGGAAAATTGATTGTTGAAACATTAATATGGCGAACAAATATATATTATTTTCGGTGTTCGTTTGATTACATTGTAGCAATGACAAATATGTATTCCCGACAATACATACAATTTCATGTGTGTGTGTGTGTGTGTGTGTGTGTGTGTGTGTGTGTGTGTGTGTGTGTGTGTGTGTTGGGGGTGGATGCTGACAAATTTGTTTTCGCCATCCTTTTGAAAATGAGTCTACTATAAAATAAAATAATTTGCTCCCGTTCGTTCCTTTAAGAGAAGAAGGGTCTGGTGCGCGGAAAACAAATAGGGTTGTAAACAATGCGAACCGTTACGAGATGTATACAGTCATATTCGTGTAAAATTGCTGTGACGACGATTCCTCTTACAAATATTTCGCCGTGTTGATTGTGGACCAACTGAAGTATAGATAAAACTAGAAACGTGTTTGTAAAACATTATGCCCCCCCCCCCCACCCCCGATCCCCAACACCAACCCCCCCCCCCCCCGCCCCCACTCCAACTATATGGTTGTCAATACAAGGCCTTTCTTGGCTGAATATATGACAAGGCCCCTCTTATGGCACGGTACATTTGTTTTCTAATATTCAAATGGTTCGAGTAAATCTAATATACATGCTATTTTGTCGTCCGATTTTCTGATCGTTTTTGTTTGAAATAAAGGCTTTGGCCTAAGGACGCACCATGCGTGGATGTTTTGCAAACGAGCTTAAAATTAAAAAGAGTTCCAGATTTGATATTATTGTGAAATTTGTCAAATCTTGTCCCAGTGCACACAATAGGAGAAGTCGTTTCCACTCCATCTCATATTTCTAAATTCAATCAGTGTTGTTTGCCAAAACATGCGCTTATCATTGTCTCATTCACAGGTGTTAAGGGATTTAATACACTGTCAGGGGAGGTAACTTTCCAAATTATTTAACCTACCTTCTGATAAGGTGTCTACTCTAAAGTGAAAGAATTTGCTCCCATTGGGAGCAAATTCTTTCCTTTTAGAATAGACCATTTTTCAAAAGAGATTTTATGTGCAGGAGAAGCAAACATGAAGTCACAATAGTTGTCTCCCTTCCAAAATACGGCGGAAAACTACCAATGGCAACAAATCCCCTTAAGCTAAACAGTTTCATAAGTTGTCACCATATCTTAGCATTATTGTATAAGTTATAACAGCGGGCGCAACCTATCTACAAAATAAGAAACATATAATTATCATAATTTATTGCTTTATTCATCGGATTATCGCTGCGGAATCGAATAGCATTCTGTGTCGATTTACCGGGTGATAAGGTTATTTATATATTTGAAATAGAATTGGTACACCTGTCAAATATATGACAGATAACCGTTTCGGAACACAACACCTTAACGCAAACACGTGTTCTTGACATTGTGAAATATTAGCATGAAGGAAATGACAGATATTTACACCACAAATATATATAATGGCCGAATGATGTCATGTAGCTGTTAGCGGGTTCGTATCTTGCTTGTGAGGCATTTGGGTGGAAAGATGTCGCTGGCTGACCACAGAAAGTGACAGTGATGGTTTATGAATATTGTTGTAATTTGTTGAAAAAGCTTACAATTTATATACTTTTCTGACACGTCTAACTAACTAGGGACGGTTCAAATATTTAATCCTTTCATCGCTTAAGACCAAAACAGATATCTTCGCAAACAGAGTAGAGCCAGATGAGAAGGCTCGTAATGAGCGTCTCATCAGGAACTACACTGTTTGCCATTCTGTTATTGATTTCTGACTGAAACCTCTATTTGCAACAATGGATTTGCCTAATTTCCCGAATTGTAGATGGAAGAGTCCATGTCAAAAACTCGGGGGTGAAAGTTTTAAATGACTGCATATATCCATGTTGAACATATGGAAACTTCAAACTGAAAATTGAAGCTTAATGTCTATCACAATATAACTGTTAAACCTGTACATTGCAAATGTACTGACGCCATATTTCCACATCGAAACTGTAGCTTCCACGTCGAAAATAATTTGGAACCTATATATCCACATTAACATCACGTAAACATGACTATATAACATTGACCCCATAAACCCCACTTTTATATAGTAAAACTGGGATTTACAAGGGTATACATTACTTACCTTATTTCTGCTCAAATATATAGATAGTGGGTACTCGTTAGAACCGCCTCGGTGAGGCGGTTCTAACGAGTACCCACACTATATGTTTTGAGCAGATATATATATATATATAGATATATATATATCTGAAATTTTTCAATTTTTGAATTTTTGGAGGTGAAATTTTCTATATATTTGAACAGGCATGTTTTCGTAATGCCTTGCAAAATCTCCATATCCAGTTTATGAGTCGCCACATCAGAGAATGCATCTTCGACTGTGTGCCCCCAGCAAAGATTCAGATCAGCCTGCGCTATCACAGTGGTCAGAATCCTCACTGGGCGCATTTTCGATAGCCAAAGGATACAAAGTTTCTTCACGCAGACAACAAAGACACTAATCATACTGCAGGCCGACATTCTTCCTCGTGGGGAGCACATGTCCGACGTTACGTTTTCCCATGCCCATATGATCATTGAATATCAGTCCCCAAACTTGGATAGCCGAACATCAACAATGAAGTCTTTTCATCGTCGCGTCTGCCGCATAACCCACCCGCCTACTCCAATGCATACAGTAGCGCTAAGAGGTAATGTCGAGCTTAGTGCGAGGGAGGTTGCGGTTTCCATCTCGGCCGCGTCGTTGTAAAGTCATTATGCTTTATGCTAGGTCTTCCACTTTGCGTACAGATTAAAAGCATTAGAGTTCGGACTGGCCGATTGAATGTGAGGATAAATTCTCGCTAAGTGGTTGTGACTGATATTACAGAGAGAGACTACTACAAAGCGAATATGAAAATTTAACAGAATTACTAGTTTTGCTTCGAGTCGGTTTTTGTCAGCTGAGACATTACCAGTAATAAACCAGATGTTATTCAAAACTTCGACTTGTACACATTTTCTTGTTGTATTTCTTGAACAGGTTTAAAAGAATACAATCCATTACGAAAACATGCCTATTCAAAATATATTGAAAGTTTAACCAGCAAAAACTGAAAGTTTTCAGATAAAAAATTCTGATATTTTCCAGATTTCTGCTCAAAACATAGATTGTGGGTACTCGTTAGAACCGCCTCGATGTGGCGGTTCTAACGAGTACCCACAATCTATGGTTTTGAGCAGAAATAAGAAAATAATGTATACCCCTGTAAACCACAGTTTTACTATTTAAAAGTGGGGTTTAAGGGGGTCAAAATTATAAGGCATGTTTTTGTGATGTGTGTACAGCTTGGTTAAGGACGGTTCATGCGTTGTCCGAACGTAGTCGCTAGCCTTTCCCGGCGTTATTTCGATCCGTATTCATGCGAATAAAGTTACAAATGCTCATCTTCTATGAGGTATTGACAATAGTTTAATGGTTAACATTTTTTTTTTTTTTTTCAAATGTCTTGTGGAGAACATTTGCTCACTTCAAACTTTTATTTTCAAATGTTTAGATAAGTGACTCATTCAGGGCACCGCTTCTATATCATTTTAATCCGCTTGAAACTACTAGTATACATTACGAAAACATGTCTATTCAAATACACTGAAAATTTTACCACCAAAAAATGGCAATTTTTCAGATAAAAAATTCTGATATTTTTCATATTTCTGCTCAAAACATAGATTGTGGTACTCGTTAGAACCGCCTCAATGAGGCGGTTCTAACGAGTACCCACAATCTATGTTTTTGAGCAGAAATAACAAAAATAATGTATACCCTGTAAACCCCAGTTTTACTATATAAAATAGGGGTTTAAGGGGGTAAAAATTATATAGACATGTTTTCGTGATGACGTTTAGACAAAGTGGCTATGTCGCGTGTTTTTTGGAAGGAAGCACACGTTTTTGATCGCTCGATTCAAGGTAAGAAAATTGACTTTTCTCAGGTTATATCCAACCAATTTTCATAGAACAAAATGCATCTGATATGCGAATATGAGCACGTTTCATTAACGATAAGCTAACTTAAATCCTTCGTGCAGTATTTACAAATATTCGAAGCAAATATAAGTGGGAACACTTCCAACATTTCGTCGCGAAAATTATATTTTGTTTCGCATGTTTTCAAATGCTGCATGCAGAATATGAATACGCTATATGTTAATGAATAGTGTTCATTTTCGAATATGCGATGTACTTTGTTTTATGAAAATCGGTTGAATATAACTTGAGAAAAGTGCAGTTTCCTTACCTTGAATCGAGCGATTTTAGTAACGTTAAAAAAGTGCGCACCCTTCAGGAAAAAAAATAAAATAAAAATAAAATAATAAAAATAATAATAATAAAATAAATAAAATTAAAACTACGTGACATAGCTACCCTGAGCAGACCAGAGAAATATACAAAATTATGTTATTAGTATGCTGAGTCCGATTATAATTAACAATCTGTAACTTCGTCAGTATTTTACCAAATCGAAATGAATTTGCCGCACGTATTTCCTATGGACTCTAGGCCATTTGTCGATACATTTTAAACGGCCCTCATGCGCATCGATAGTTTACATGATGGCAGGTATGTTCTCTGTTGCTTCTGTGTCATGCACACGAGTATCATATAATTCTTCGGATGGAAAAACGGTGTTGGAACCACACCTTGAGTTAGAAAGGTGTCTTCTGAGTATATGCTATCAATAAGTATACAGACGAGCTAGTGATATTTGCTGCAAATCGATATGTCCTACATAATCACGAAAACATGCCTATATAAGTTTGACCCCCTGAAACCCACTTTTATATAGTAAAGCTGGGATAAACAGGGGTATACATTTTTTTTCATATTTCTTCTCAAAAACATAGATTGTGGGTACTCGTTAGAACCGCCACGTCGAGACGGTTCAAAGGAGTACCCACAATCTGTGTTTCGAGCAGAAATATGAAAAATGTCATAATTTTTTATCTGAAAATTTTCATTTTTTGGTGGTTAAATGTTCAGTATATTTGAATGGGCATGTTTTCGTAATGTTGTCTTATGATTCTGTAACCGGAAAGCGAAACTTCTGATCAGCTGCGCAGATATCCACGCTGCTGACCTGGGCCTTCGCTTCCGTATCAGCCGTAAATACATTTTTTCTCTTGGTGCGGTTTAATTTGAATCGGCTACAAATATATCCTAGCAATTTAATGCTAAAATGTACACGTCACCGTGAGCGGCATGATGTATGTCTGAATGAAACGGTGCGCAACATGGATATACTTCATTAAGAAATTTGAAAACTACCTACATCTGTATCGTTTATCAAAATTGCGCCTTTTAATTAGTTGATTTGTCTATTTTTTAAGCGATGACAGTTTCATTACGAAAACATGCCTATTCAAATATACTGAAAAGTTAATCACTGAAAAATTGCAAATATTCAGACAAAAAATTCAAATATTTTTCTTATTTATGCTCAAATCATAGATTGTGGGTACTCGTTAGAACCGCCTCGCAGAGGCGGTTCTAAAGAATACCCACAATCTATGTTTTGAACAGAAATAAGAAAAATTATGTATACCCCTGTAAACCCCAGTTTTACAATATAAAAATGGGGTTTAAGGGGGTCAAAATTATATAGGTGTGTTTTCGTGATGGATAAATAATTTCATCGCAGTTGAAGTAAATGATAATTAATTTAGCTAGAAAGGAAAATTACAAAAATATAACTGATTAATTGAATGAAGTAATAAGTATCGTAAACGTTGAACATGACAACCTTGAGCTCAGCTTTACCTTTGACATTTGACACATCATCACGTCTTAAGTAAACATCGTGTCAAGATAGTGCAAAAACAACATTATACCATTATTTATGATCATATATGGTCAGTTAAAATGTTTTCTCGATAAACTGAGACGTGCGACACTAATTCATAGCATTAAAGATAGCCTTCACGTGGTACGTGTGTCGACTCGAACCGAAAAGGAAAAACAACAAAAACAAAGACAATCCTAAAACATGGCGAATTCGGATGCAAAGAACGTACAAGCTCGAAATGAGATGATTCCGATTTATTGAACAAAATATCTTTAATAGATAGATAGATAGATAGATAGATAGATAGATAGATAGATAGATAGATAGATATAGTGTCCCAAAATGGACCTTTGCAAACGGTGAAGACCCATATCGTAGAAGATGTAGCATAATACATATTACGAACAGCAGTAGTATAGGGCCGCCCTATACTACTAACAGCAAAATTCTAACAACAAAGTGGGTACGATCTGCCACTTATTGCCTATAAACAGATTTTTTTTTTTTTTTTTTTTTTTTTTTTTTTGTTAATGGTTTTATCGTTGTTGTTGGTGGTGATGGTGCTTGTTTTTGTTGTTGTTGTTGTTGTTATTGTTGTTTGTTATAGGAAGAGAATTGTTTCATTGATGACGATGAGAAGATACCATGTGCACAGTCAATATATGTAAGTTGACTGAATATACTTTCCACTATTTTTACAAGGGATACGACTTTTTTTTTTTTACGTCATGTCTGCTTTCCAGCACACAACGCCCTTAAAATGGGTACACTCTAAAAGAAATAAGCAGAAATTGGGAGGGGAATGTGTGTGTGGCGGGGGAAGGTGGGGAGGGATAGACACAATACTTTATTCAAATTCTCCCAAAGTAGCTTCTCGAATTTACCACATATAAATAGATTACGTGCACATTGTAAATGAATCGGATGTCATCTAAGCATATACCGGTGCGCATTTATATGACGCAACGTTCGGTGTTCCCGTGTGGCATAATAGTCAATTTATACATTGCAGAGATGTTTCTGTAAACGGCAAAGGTGTGAACCCCGAATGAAAGAACACAGTACGAGAACGTAATTAAGAATCTTTTTTTTTTTTTTTTTTTTTTTTTTCGTGAAAATTCATTAATTTAAAACTGCATTGAAAATACTTACCCAATAAATATTATAATTTGGATAAGTTATTACTGTCCTCTGTGGTCAATATAGGTGAATTATTGTATAAGCAGGCTACGACGTACTCGATCTTCGAACCATCTAAAACACCACTGGATCAGTCCAAACCCAATCTGATCACCATCGGGTTTGAGCTACTGAGGTTCGGCTGTAACTGGTCCTAGCGGCAACTCTGCATATATGAGCCGTCGTATGGCAAAATCAACAAAATGACCTGTGCAACACGCGCAGTGACATGTGCATCTGCCAAGTCTGATCCGTCTTCACTGTCCGCACGTAGAAACCTTGGACTCTTGGCAACCCATCGAGTGCCCAGCCAGACTGATCAAACGCCGAATATCCATGTTGACCTGACTCTCACCTGGGCGTCAAGTCATTTTGTTTGGTTTGTCATGCGCTGGCTCATATGGTTAAACCGTCCGAATCAGCAGACCGATTACAGTGGCTAAGTTGCTAGATCGTCCGCCCTGCGTTCGGGAGGTTGTGTGCTCAATTTCCGGCCAAGCCGTACCAAGTAATGTAAACATGATATTACTGTAGCTGCTCTTTCGATTGGCGCTCAGCATTGAGAAAACGAAACTGGCCGGCCTGGTATAACGTGACTGGGTGGAATGTTACGTCATGTGTCTGGCGCGGGATATTTTAGTGAGGCAGCACTCTAAAGGTCTGTCGTATAAAGATATCGTCGCGATATGACTAAAAGATCGTGACGTTGAACTCAGACAGAATTATATAAGAGAAGTAACCTTTGAATTTTGTTTTATTTTTCAAATTGAAATTGAAATTTGTTCGATGAATCAAAATTTAATATAATACCCGCGCTTGGGTCCTTTTCTAGTAAGATTCTGAAAGGATGACTCTTGAGACTGGCTTGGAATCTACAATGAAGCCATTCGTAGCAGATTGCGATTAACCCTTTCATTTTCGAATTTCTGAGTGGACTCTTCCATCACTGAATGAGGACATGTCCACTGATGCAGATAGAGGTTTAGGTCTAAAATTAAAAGCAAAATGGCAAACAGTGTATATCCTGATGAGGGATATGTACTGTTTGCAAAGGTATCTGTATTGGTCTGTAGGGATGAAAGAGTTAGCATCCTCCAATATAAGCAACATTTATCGCAGAGCAAGGGTACGCTACAGACTGAACATATAGTGACGTCAACAAGAACAAATACGTTAAGAAAGAGCAAAGACAGTCATCACGATCACATACCTATATAATTTTGACCCTAATAAACTCCAATTTTATATAGTAAAACTGGGGCTTACAGGGGTATACATTATTTTTCTTATATCTGTTCAAAAACATAGATTGTGGGTACTCGTTTGAACCGCCTCGGTGAGGCGGTTCGAACGAGTACCCACAATCTCTGTTTTGAGCAGAAATGTGAAAACTGTCAAAATTTTTATCTGAAAACTTTCAGTTTTTGTTGGTGAAATTTTCAATACATTTGAATAGGCGTGTTTTCGTAATGAGTTGGGCCACAGCAAAACCAAGAATCTGCCATGAACAAAAACTTAGAATTTTTACGACAGCTTGCGTAAGCGCCGTGTGATGGCCGTAAAACGTCATTATGGTGTAGTTTACATTTTCTGGTATTTTATGATCACGTACTGAGCCAATTCGAAGATTTTCTGCATTTTATATGAGGGTCATTGATGAGTTCTAATTGGTCGAAACTAGCTAGTCTTGTCCAAACAACTTGACACTACAGCTGTTTTCAGTTTTGTGAGTGTGTTCATTGCTCTCAAGGGTCATTTGTTGTAGACTATATTTAGAAAAGCGTGCGAATCCACACAGTTACGTCACACAGTCTTCGCGCCAGCAATAAACATGTACAAAGCGTGTGTAATCCATACAGGACAGAGCAAAGACTTTATGAACCTCCGAATATCTCCCTATCAATGATATCAGTATCATTGTACTGTACGAGAAATGTGGCACATGGATTGTTGACAGTTTAACAATTACCACTCTCTGGAAGAACTTAGTGGACGACAAATTGGTGAGATTTTACTTATTTTTCCCAGCAAATAGGCTTTGACATGCTATGCAAATAATTTGCATAAAATGTTAAAACCTCTTTTCTGGGAAAAATAAGAAAACTTTTTTTTTTCAAATTGCAATCTGCTGTATTTTTACCCAGTATGTTGAATTCAAATATCACTGACAGAAAAGCGACATATTCGTCTTTATGTTTTTGATTCATTACTCTGTATTATTATTGCTTGTGTCCGTTTTATAGTTTTATAAAGGACATATTACGAGAAAGTGGCTCCTGGAGTTTGCAAATACTGAGGGCTATTTATGCATACTTAACATAATTTTTGTGGCTTGTGCTATTGTTGATGTATTTTTTTTTTTTTTTTTTTTTTTTTTTTTTCTGTAAATTTTTCTGGTGTCAACCGAACGAAGGCCCTGATCATACCGCGCATATGTGGGTTTTCCGTGTCGGTATATCCGCTAAAGTCCCTTTTAGCATGAATCTGGTCAACCTTTAATTTTACAACAATACTATTTATAATATCCATAACTGCATTAATAGGATCGCAGGTAGTAAAAACATTGTCACCCAGGTAGGGAAATATTTCTGTCTGTGGTATAATATTTTAGTCAACCTGCGATTGACATATCTATTAACAGCGACAGCAAGAGGTTTAGTACCCGAAGCGTTTCTGAATCAATATATTTATTTCTTGTCTAAGTGATGCGCCAGTTTAAAAAACAAACATAACGTAACATACATCATAACTGACAACTGGTATTGAAATTGACATCGATTCGATGATATTAACAATCGCGACGCGACAACCTCATGTGGCTTGAGGCCTTACCGGCCCAGTATTGCGCGCGCCATCCGCGAGAAAAAGAAGAAAAGATAGTCTCTATTTATGAATACTATATTTACTAACAAATAAATTTCAAATGACTTTATTTTAACCTTTGGATTAAATTATGTATTAAATTCACGCAGCTGTGTTATTTTAGAGAACTATGAATAAAGCTAGGTATCTTTAACAGTACGCTATCTTTCAGATTCCCAGCGGTTTGATATACCGTAAAACCCCTAAAAGTTGGGACAGACATGCTTGCGCAAACCGTGTAGACCCTGATCAGACGCTGCGTTCGGTGAAGGTCTACATTGTTTTCCACTCAGTCCAACAGTTCTTAGACAATAAACAGATCGAAAATTGGACGTATTCAATTTTTAGGACACGTATGGTAAGTAGCACTGGTGCCCCAATATTTAGCATTATTACGGTAGGTTAAATGATACTCGCAGCGGGAAACCAGTCTTAACCAGCGAGTGAACGATGATTTGCAGAAATGATAGGCAAAAGTGATATGCTTCCGTACTTATGATCATAATTATGTTATCGTACATCTAGTAAGTTTGTAAAAAGACAGCTATCCGAAACGCATTATTCAAAATTATGCTGACAATGATTAATGAAGCGAGATGAAAGAGAGGCAGAACAACTGTACAATGTTATCTAATGGCTTGAAGGAAGCAGAGTTAACTTGATAATAAAGGGTCAACATTTTGAAACCTTGCATATTTTTGAAACGGTTTACGTGCAATCGGTGCATCGCCGCGGAAACTGAAAGTGAAGACGCCTAGATACCCGTCCGGACAGAATATTGTTTCTAAGTATCTTATTGGAATTATGTTGCTTTTAATTACCAGGTCTATGTATGATGTACCCTCACATTCCCCCATAATATATAGGGAAAACAGAGGTAAGTAGGGGTCTACATGATAAGAGGATATTTTCAAAATTTGGCAGTTTTTTTTTTAAACTAGCCTTTCGATTTGCTTCTTATTTCCGGTAACCCGTTTTACTGCATAAATCTGTCCTAATGTACATAATACCAAATCAATTGTTCTTATTTTCCATATCATATGATGAAAATGCAATGGTTTACATAACTTCAGATACGAATGATATCAAGATTTTCTTGTTTCTGCACGAAACACATATTGTGGATTCACATTAAAAACGCCTCATATGTTGTCATGGAGATAAAAGAAAACGACCACTATATAATAAATAAAACAATACCAGCTTAAAAGTATATATCTGAACATAACAACGAGCAAACTTGTCAATTTATCTGAAAACAAAAGCGTCACTGATGTTTATTTCACCATTGGCGTGTTTTTCTGTTTTATTGTGTTCTTCTTTTTTCAGTTTTGCGTATTTTTCGTTTATCTTTAATTCATTTTCTTTCTGTCGTATTTTCTTTTAGTACCCCATCTGACAGGCCTGAACAAGCTTAGAACCAGTTCAGAAGAGGGTCATTCACTCTTTGCCGCTTTTCCAGCACATTTAGACACATCATCAAAATTTAGGAAAAAAAATGGTAATTGGTTAAGGTGTCTTAGTATTGAGAGTAAATCGGGTATATCAGATGATAGCACTCTAGCACTCTCCATGAGAAAAGTAAGTTAGAGCCTCCATCTAGATTTGAAGTCGCAATTTTATAATTGGCAGCTCGTCAGAAAATGCAGCTTTTCAAATTCCTTATAAATTACTGATGCGCCCACGTCTCGGGAATCGAGTACGTTTCTCTGGACGTTCGCCATTTTATGTATGTAAACCACAGTCTTTATTTTGAAAATGTACACTTGATCTGCTACTGTTAACAAAGGTGACAACTTCCATGATTTCCTGCTTGACTTTCTGCGCACCAAACACCTTCTGAAAATATGGTCAACTGAAAAGGAAACAGTTTGCTCTCAAGCTTTTAGGTTAGTCCCATTTTCAGAAAATGAAGAAGATAGTTGCCTCCCTTGGAAGTGTATCCATTTCTTCAAGGGAAAACCGATGTTCGTAAGCAACGCATTTGAGATAAAAAGCTCTTGACAAACCAAGCATTTTGAAGCAAATATTATCGCAGTCAGGTATTTAAAAAAAAAAAAAAAAAAAAAAAAAAAAAAAACTAAGAAAGTTAACGACGTTTAAATATATTTCAAAACAAGTCTCAACGGCGCTGCCATTTTGATATGTAATGAAGTTCTAATGGTTTCAAATAATAAAATAAAATCTTCTGTCAAACAATACCAATATATGTCTAGAGCAGAAGAAAATAGATAGGTAATATTGCTGCAAAATATAATTGATTAGGTTTTGCATATTTAATTAAGGATCTTTGACGTCAGAAACTTAGCATCACGAAAACACGCCTATATAATTTTGACCCGCTTAAACCCAACTTTTATTTACGGTGGTATACCTTATTTTTCTTATGTCTGCTCAAAAACATAGATTGTGGCTACTCGTTAGAACCGCCTCATTGAGGCGGTTCTAACGAGTACCCACAATCCATGTTTAGAGCAGAACTATGACAAATATCAGAATTTTTCATCTGAAAATTTTCAGTTTTTGGAGGTGAAATTTTCTATATATTTGAATAGGCGAGTTTTCGTAATGGTGACTGGCCAAAATGGCGGCGCCCATAAAAGAAATTTTCAAATTATTTATATCTCGATTTCTTATTTTTCATTCGATTTTGTTGCAATTTTCATCAAAGTGTGTGGTTCATCAATATCTTTCATTCCAGGTACATTCTTTACAAACGCTCCTTTCCCTTTAATTATACAAAACTCGAAGTACAAAACAGCTACTCTTCAATTATTTTGTCACTTTCGTAACTATGGTCATCACGTTTAAATTTGTGGAAAGGTTGGACAAATCGATGAGCTATGTGATATTGAGAGGACGAATGTTGGGTGGACGTATTTTCGCAGTCTGGGATGTCGGTCAGGGTTAATGAATGGACGGGTATGGGTGCGAGGAAGCAATTAGGGACGGCGTTGCATGTAGAAACTTGTTCATATTTTTACACAATATTCACTTAACAAATTTATTTCAAATAAACACAAATTTTCATGAAAATGATAAGTTGTGTTTATGTGAAATAAATTTGAAACTTATACAGTTTCGTAACGTGTGAAATATAGGTGGTTGAGGTAAATGTTACCAACAATGAAATATGGATTCTTGGAACAATAGAACGAATGATACAAAATGGCAGATTCAGTGTCATTGAATATGTTCATGAGTGCTTAAGCAAAGTCGAATTTCCCTCTCGCCTCCTATGAGCAACCTTACATGTCCTCTGTTTTCATTGTTGTTTACGCTCCCGGACGTAGACAATCTTATGCATTTTAGGTCAATAACGGATTCACTCCCCGTGTCCCAACCAAACCCTATTTAGTTGACTCCGTTCATGGGCTTAGACAATAACACAGGGCGAAGATTAACGGCAAACCGCAACATACACCCTTCACGACAGGTACTGCGATCACAAAGTAATCTGAAGAGGTAGGAGAGGAGCTGGGGGACCTACAGAACAAACAAAAGGAAACAGCAAAAAAAAGAACCGGCTAAAAATTACGATTTTATGTATTTTTGGTTAAGGTGGGAGAGGTTGTATTAATGAATGAACCGGATAGTGTAGATAGTTGGGAGCTTGTATCTTTGGTGAAAGTGAATAGTTGCGGTTATTGGGTAAATGTCTGTGTGAGAAGTTACTAGGACCAACCTATTGTTGATATCATGTTAATCAATGTGTGGGTTTAACTCATAGAAATAACCCGCAGCGCGCGAGAAAATTGGCCTAGCGAAGTTTCCGATGAGCCTACGCATCCGTGCATAATGACTAGAGTCTTTGCTGCTACCTCTAATCAAACTTTTCGACTTCACATAATAATTAGATACTATAGAATGTATCAATGAAGAGCAAAGGCCCGGATGAGACCTTGGCATGCGCAGGGTGATGTGAATCGGCATATTTTGCGCATGCGCCAAGTTTTTCGCTAGACGTACTCGTAGTCAATTTGAAACATTTAGTAAAAATCTTCCCAATCCGCATGGTGTATATAAGGCGACAGGAAACACTAAGTAGATGTGCAGTATTTTTTACAAGGGGGTGGGGTACAACATTTGTAACTGCCTGTTTTCTTTCTTGCCCACCAAGTCCCTTCTGAAGAAGGGTCTACTCTGAAAGGAAATACACTTTTTCCACGGTGATCAAAAGCTTTCAGAAGTGGGACAATGCCCTCCTATGCAAGTGTATACATTTACCCAAAATGGACATTGGTACTCGTAACACATGTACGTGCTATTTTAAAATGAGTCAAATTGCAACCAACTGTGCTAATATGGACCAGTGGCACAGAGCTAATGCACTAGTGATTTGAAACACCCACCCCTATGAGGCTGGGGATTAGCGGGACTTTTAATGTTTCAGTTTGCAAAACCCTGGTAAACGCCTTGCACTGTGGGGACATATTTTTGGTAAAATCCCTGCTAAAGCCCCTATTCCCGAGCTTGAAAATAATTAAGAACAAAAAATGAACTGATCATTTGGATAAATGTTCTTAACCTGCCCCTTGCTTCACATTGACAACAGCACAATATTTCTTCAACTTACTTTCGATTTGGTTTTTGCCCCCATCGTGTGGAAACGAAGTTTTGACTCACGCGAGTTGTAACTTCTCGGCGAATAGACCGCACTATCTCCCAGTAAAACCAGACTCAAAAGCTCCGTTGTTTCTACCCGGCCATGTTAGCGATAAATCAAAACCCCGACACATCTACGGCACTACCGGGACTCATTTGAAGTTTAATCCCGGTACGTAAACCCCGCTGTGTCCCCGCCATCCCTTGTTACGTAGGGTCGGGGGTTTCAAATGACTGGTGCATAATATGAGATATAAAAGTGTGTTGTTATTCGATTTGCAATGCCTTTAATTTGTCTATAGATTGTTAAGCACTGAATTGCGCATGGCCTGGATCAAATTTGGATTACATTATTGTTATTATTATTATTATTATTATTATTATTATTATTATTATTATTATTATATACGTTATTACTTGGGAATCTTAAGAATCACCTTATCTACACATGTACCAATCTTATTTTCAGGAAATTTATTTCGATAGTAAGTAAAGAAAAACACGAACACTTTTGTTGAAACTTCCGCAGTAAGGCGCGATTCAATTTATCACAATATTAGATAAAATGCCTCTCTTAACTTCTGTCCTCCCTGCCACGGTTTCTGTCTTTCTTTCCACCTGTAAAGCGTCTGTCAGATCCTGCATGCTCTTGTTGGCAAGTGCTTGGTGGCACCATTGCATGAAGTAACAATTCTTGCTCCAGATGTGTCATTTTCAACATTGCGTATATCTCTTAGATTAGGATTAGTAAGATATTTGATTACGATGACAGTATCGGCATCCATATAGATTGTATAACGTTTCAACAGATACAGTGAACCGGCTACAAAATTGGATGTGCGTCCAGTGAAGACTCAGATCAGCCTGCGCATCCGCGCAGGCTGATCTGAATCTTCGCTGTCTGTCGGAAGACGCTTGGGATCCTTGGCTACCCACAGTTCCTGCGAAGACTCTGATCAGACTGCGCGGATGTTCAAGCTGGTTTGTGTCTTCGCTGGGTTAAAATGCAATCTTGTAGGAAATGCTGTGCACCGGCTTATATATCGATCCGCCCTAATAAATGTGTTAGTTGATATAAACCAGTCAACCCGATAATTATCCGATACTGTCGATTTTGGGGAAGGCATGCTGGAGAAATTAAAAGAATGAAACAAAAGAAATATTTATTATAAAATTAAACAGATATGTCTAGCGTTGGTTATTCCCCCAAACATCTAAACCTACTCGAGTCTGTAAAAATGTACCTTATACCCTATGGCATTGTCGAATAACATAATCACAGGTAGGTGAGGGGACTTGGTAGATTTTTCGACATTGCTGAAAATGATTCCACCCTAAAAGGAATCAAGTGCTCCCAACTTGAGTACTTTCCTCTAAGAATATACCCATTCAAGAAGAGGGGCAGGATGATTATGACAGAGTTGTCACCGTTGGATTTTATTTTAATGAATACGTTCAAGAAGTACCATCTTCACAGATTCACATATCTCAGTCTATGTCCGATACAGAAAGCATTACGAAAACATGCCTATTCAAATATACTGAAACTTTTACCGCCAAAAGATGAAAATTTTCAGATAAAAAATTCTGATATTTTTTTCAAATTTCTGCTCAAAACATAGATTGTGGGTACTCGTTAGAACCGCCTCGATGAGGCGGTTCTAACGAGTACCCATAATCTATGTTTTTTAGTAGAAATAAGAAAAATAATGTATACCCTTACTGTATAAAAATAATGTTACTATATAAAAGCGGGGTTTAAGGGGGTCAAAATTGCATATGCATATTTTCATGATGGACGAACGCACGAACAGAATCATCCACAGCCAGAATATCTGCGTAAATAACAAACTTTGCGACCCATCCCTCTTCCCAAGAGATGGGATCATAAAGCTAGATAAGATAGAACAAGCATAGAAACAAGATACCAAACAGGACGGAGCGAAAATATCTCAGAGGCCACGAAGTAATAGACAGTACCACCACCTTATAACTTTTAGAGGTTTAACAAACACACCGAGGTGTTGGGGTAGCTGTGTGTGTGTGAGTAGTTGGAGGTTGAAATGATCTAACATACGAGTAGCGCAATTAGGTATACATTAAATGACTACAGCTACACTAGCAGTGCAAGTGCAATGCTGTCTAAATTAGGACTCTTCATCGTAGAAAAAAAGGAAGAAAATTCTCAGCTCTGATCATGTTCTACAAGATTAAGCACAACATGGTCAATATCCAACCCAAACTATTTCAGCCTACTATGAGAGAGAGAGAGGCAAACAGACAGACAGACAGAGAGAGAGAGAAAGACAGAGAGAGAGAGAGAGAGAGAGAGAGAGAGAGAGAGAGAGAGAGAGAGAGTCACAATCTCATTTTTTATAATTAACATACAAAATATTCATTTTATCCCAGACATATGCCAGTCTCCAACTGCCATTGGTGGATTACGAGTGGGGCTCCACACACCTGCCCTAAACATTCACCATCGTCATCATCATCATCATCATCATCATCATCATCATTATCATCATCATCATCATCATCATCATCATCATCATCATCATCACAAAGTTTTCCTGACATCATCTAAGTCTCGCAGTCTCAACTAAAAAGAAATGAGCCAGTGCACGACAAAACCTACAATACGACTGCACCCGCGCAGTCTGATTAGAGTATTTGCTGATATCATGTGCCTTCTACATCCTCCGGGCTATCCAAAGATGGATACACTAGAACCCTTTCCATACTGAGTGAACGTGCAGGCTGATCTGGGTCTTTGCTGGTCACACAGGTCTTATTGTAAGTTTCGTCGTGCGCTGGCTCAAATTCCAAAAACCTTCATCAGGATATATTTAGACCCTTCTTGTGTACAGTGCTCACTCAGACAAGCTATAGGGAAGACCTGCTCTAAGTTAGTAGAGGGCTTAAAACGCAAGGCATTCAGATAGCCGCATTATGCGAATTCGTCCTGGCACGGAAGGCCATGTCAAAAAAATGGGACTTTCTTCTCGAGTAGACGTACGAACGAAGAGCAGCGGAAAGCGGGATTGCGTTCTCCAGGAAATCCACTTTATCAGCCAACTTTCTGGCCTGCAACAAAATTATGGGTGAAGTTTTGCATGACTAGTTGAAGTCCTAGTAGTTTTTACTGGCCATTCCAAGGTGGTTCTCTGTGGCGGTACTTCTTACCGCGTCTGTGGTTTCATATGTGGCGTTTGTTTCCCAGTAAGCATTCTACATAAATCTATAGCGGGCCGTTATCGGCCCGTCAAGGTAGCTGACGGGCCGATAACGGCCCGCTGTAGATTTATAAAGAATGCTAGCTGGGTTTCTCTATGTTTGTTCCTCAAGTCTCCTTTGTTTGGTCCCTCAGTGGGGTGGGGGTGCTGTGCTTCGTGATTGTTGCATTTCCTGGGTATCTTCACTTATATTTTTGTCTAATGCTGTAAATAACTGCCTCATAACATTGAGATTTCCTGTTTGAAACAAACATGCAAGCATAATGAGTGCATATGCACCTACCCTGACAAATCCAGACGAAGTCAAAGACCGTTAAATCAGGTTAATATTTTGAGGTTTCAATGACAGACGTGGTAGAGACACTTGTAAAGAATCATTTGGCCAGAAAACAAAATTACACAACATGTACAAGTGTCTTCGTCTCTTGACGAAATATATAAAGTATGACCTTCTCATCGCCAACATAATATTCCGTCTGCAACGTAACGGAGAGGAGGACAGAAAGACTGGGTGTTAGTGATGAAAGTGATGAAAGCTATATGTGGGGCAGATTGTTGCACTGACCAAAACATCAGTCAGCAAACACAATTTGCAAAGCTAAATAAATGATATAATCTCCATTAAAATTTATGACAAACGGGACTATTTTTATTTTGATATTCTAAATATTCAGTTTTCGAGTGGTCCGCGTGTTACTCCCATGGAGTATATGTTTCTCAATTGATTCGTTTTACTAGAACATCTGGTCAAAATAGGGGCTTTATGAAAACCGAAATAACATCAGCAGGAATGACAGTGAATTCTATTTGGCGTAGACTATAAAGATCTTTGAATTCGTCGAGAAATATGAATGGAATAGTGTTTTAAACTATGATTATGCGTATCGTGAACTGCAGGCTGAGCACCAATTCCAGTGGGGAACCTTCTCACCTAATATGGAATTGCAGTTACTTGTACCAAAGTGCCCTCGTCAGGGTATGAATATTACCGCTCAGTCGTCCATATCGTCTGAAGAAGGCAAGCTACTTAAGGTTAGGGGTTTATGCCCTTTCGGAGGTAACTTTGTTCCCTCTTATTTGAAGGACGTGAGTCGATCCTCAGACACAAAATAGCGGCTCCCTCCTCAATCTGTTTCCGAAGGGTTGTGCCTGACTAGTAATGTCTGTGATCGGGCTCATCGTGATCT
Organism: Anodontia alba; assembly: GCA_964016985.1. Classification (NCBI taxonomy): domain Eukaryota; kingdom Metazoa; phylum Mollusca; class Bivalvia; order Lucinida; family Lucinidae; genus Anodontia; species Anodontia alba. The sequence goes on from OZ024831.1 coordinate 26,169,448, forward strand.
TGGTTGTGGTTTTTTCTTGTGTTTTTGGTTCAGATCGTCATTGAGCCCTTTGCTTTGTTTCATCATAGTGTTTGTGAGTATGTATGTTTTACTGTAATATTTCACTGATGAGATAGTGAATCCCTATGCTGAACAGTTCTTTGATTTGTTCATTGTAAACTGGAAAGGCAACGTTGACCAGGGATGCCTCTGGAAAAAGAGGTTTGTCAAACTGTATAACTGGGTAAAAGGTAAACCAATAAGCTTTGCACACTTTCCAATACCATTGTTAACCCTTGTCCTGCTGAACCCGGATATACCCTGCCTTTGCAAACAGTGTAGATCCAGATCAGTTGGCTTCTAAAGAAGCCAACTGATCTGGATCTGCACTGTTTGCCATAAGGTTTGTGATTTAATAGCAACAATCCTGACCGAGCAATTTGATTGGATAAAAATTAGAAGTGGATGTGGCATCTTAATTTATTCAGCAGGACAAGTGTTAAGACTGCGACCATTAAGTATATTTGGTGAGTAACTAAAAGTTTCAATCTATTGACTAAAATCATTCTGACAGAAAACATTGCAGTGGTAAATGCATGCCTAGATATACAGAGAAAAACTGTCATTGCAAATATTATATATTTAGGTTTTGCCTAGTTTATAAACGCCTATGACCTCATAAAAATGAAAAGAGCCAGCGCACGACAATACCAACAAAATAGCATGTGCGCCCAGTGAAGACTCAGATCAGCCTGGGCATCCGCGTTCAGTGGGTATCTTAGGACCCAGGCAGTCTTCATACGGACAGCGAAGATTCTGATCAGACTGGTCGGATACCCAGGCTGATCTGAGTCTTCGCTGGACGCTCAAGTCTTATTGTAGGCTTCGTCGTGCACTGGCTGTAAATTTGGAGGTACCTGAAAATTGTTCGGTCCGTGGATGGGTCCTCGGATGGGTTCCCTTACTCATCAGTGGATCAAAACAGAAAAAATATACTTTCTAGTAGCATGGTGAAATAAAGATGAGGGCTCAACGGCATGCTGGACGACAGAACAATAGACAACCGTCAATAACCCGTGATGAGCTCCACCATAGGCGAGTAAGATCTAGTAAACATTCAGGTCATTTACTCTGCGTCCCGACACATAATAGTGCAGAGAGCTGCAACGTTGTTAACTTTGATTGTATAACCAATAAGCATACAGTCAATCTAATCTGTTAGAACGAATTATAATATTTCAGAATTAGAATGATTTTACCACGAATTCTGTTCTGAGTTAATAAAGTAATTCTTCATAACTCTAGGGTTCCGACAGACCCTGATGATGCAGTTTCTTCAAGCTCCTTGAATATAAATCTTCAAACTTGCTGCATTCGATAACTGATTTATTTTTTTTTTTTAAACTGCGTTTAAGTTCTTCTATGCCATTCCATTTTGATCTGAAATAGTTCAGAAAGCTGTTAAGATCTTACATTTCATCAATATTACCTTTCCATTAAACATTGTTGTCAATATGCTATTGTGCTAAAAGGATCATATCTAGTCAACTAATTTATGCCGAGTAGACGCTCCTACGAGGATCCTGCAAAAAGTTTTTTCACTGGGTTCGGATAACTTCAATTCTACGTTTTATCAAACATATTGTTATTACAAACCTTCAAAGTATTCCCCCCTTTACTGAAACACATTTTTGTAACCTTTTTACCCAGTCGCGAAAAGCAGATAAATAGGCTTCTATAGGTATCTGTTGGAGACACTGATAAATAGCGCTGCCAAGAGAACTTCTAGACGTATACTTATTTCCAGAAAGCATTTTCTTAAGCCTTGGAAATAAAAAGAAGTCACAAGGGCTCGGGTCAGGTGAATAAGGTGGGTGGTTTAAAACTTTCACCTTTTCAGAAGTCAAAAAAGACTTAACAACCTCATACTTATGAAAGGAGGCGTTGTCATGTAAAAGGTGGACTCCTGACCATCCTTTGCTTGGTCCATGTTCCAATGTAACAAGTAAATTGGTCAGTGTATATGACTGCATCTATATCAATTTGAAATAACTCGGTCAATTGGAAAGCAATTTGCACGACATAAACGGGTATCGTTAGCTATTCAACACACCATTCAAGTGCAGGGAAGCATTTTAAAATATACCTGGGATAAAACTTAGGAAGCCTATTAGTGACAGAAATTTTTGCAGGACCCTCGTACCGCAACTCTCCTTTTTCCATTACAAAGAGTGTCAGGTTGTTGTTGTTTTTTAACAATCGTGTTTTAAAGAAAATCCTGTATTTATTGCAAACAGTACAGACCCTAATCAGACGACGCGCTCTGCGGCGTCTGATCTGGGTCTGCACTGTTTGCCAATGTCCCTTTTACGGGACACCAGACATAAATCGGTGAATATGGAATGATAATATGTGAGTATTAATATCTCCTTTCACCAACTTTTAACTCAATAATATGTAAGTAGTATTGGGCGTTTCCCATTACTATTCATGTATGTAAAGGAAAGGTCATTTATTATATGTTTTACAATGAATATAAGCTCACTTATAGGAGAAAATGCAGGACAGTTATGGTAAATGTTCTAGAATTGCGTGCTTCCTTTCTATTTGCCAATGACATGGACCGGGTCTACACTGTTGCTGTTTCATCAAATATTAGTGAAACAAATGCACAAAACCAACCGACAGAATGCATCCTTATTGTTTAACCTAATCAGCGTTGTTAGCTTTGCTGCATGTTTTTGGGTCGCTTGTTTACAGTCGAACCATAGTTATGCAAACGCCAAAATTTTCTTGAGGTAGATGCCCACGTGATAATCAAGTGTAATCAAACCGTGTTAGACGAAGTCAAGTCAAGTCAAGATTTTTAACGTAGCCGGGCAACAGAGTCACATAAGGGGCTACGTTGGACGAAATCCGGGTTAGGGTTATTTATAGCCCGCGCTCGTCTTGTCACTGTGACGTCAGAGGGTTGTTGCAAGAGGGTTATCTGTAAAACCTGGACTGTGATATTTGGGACATTGGCAAACAGTGCAAACCCAGATCAGACGTCGCAGAACGCGGCGTCTGATCAGGGTCTGCACTGTTTTTTTTAAATTACAGGAAGTTAAGGGTTAAATGAAATCTTAAGTCCCCGTTCAGAACCATTTTCTCAGCCTACACTCAGACACAATCAACCCACCTGAGCTGTTGGTTTTTTAACTAAACGATGATGGACCGGGTCGCAAACATGTATATATTGCTTGAATTATTTCAGGATTAAGGGCGAGGGTTGATCGCTCGTGAAACCATGTTTAAGTCCCATAGTGGTCTATACTGCTGTCCGTTCCAGGGTGGAAATGTTGGTGCTGACCCAAGTTTGGCAGTGCTAGCTATGCGACCAGTCCCTGTAAGGCGGCCAGTTTTAGCTACCGTTGTATCAGCATGCGCCATACGTTCTACAGTTAACACCATTAATCAATGCCCACTTTGCTTTCTGCTTTTCATTTATAGTTATGTATTATGTGCACATGTTCGGGTCTGCTTCAGGCGATATATTTGTTTACGGGTGAGGATTGCGCGCTGGTAAAACCAGGCTTAAGGTCCACAACAGTTTTAAAACTGGCCGATCCAAGGCAGTATTTTTTCTTGCAGCTCCTCTTCCTTTGTTCGTTCGGTTTCATTATAGTACAGGACCCAGTTGTTCAAACCTTAATGAAGTTGAAAGCTAACGTGACGTTAAAATTTTTACCTTGAAATATGGCAAATGCATTGATATTTTTTGCTGAGAAAAAATGTGACTAGTTTTTTGCATTGGAAAAGCTACTCACATTTTGCAGCAAAAAATGCCAGTGTATTTTAAAATACCTTGGCTACAACTGTTAACGTGTTTGTCATCAGCTCGTCAAGCTAACAATGCTTTGAGTAACTGGTCCCTGTTTGTCATGTCGATTCAACCTGTCCCAGTTTATTGCTGTGTTCCCTGACTGTGGCCTTTCCTGGCTATCCCCATCTCATTACGAAAACATTCCTATGTAATTCTGACCCCCTTAAACCCCACTTTTATATAGTAAAACTGGGGTTTACAGGGGTATTCATTATTTTATGTATTTTTGTCCAAAAACATAGATTCTGGTACTCGTTAGAACCGCCTCGCCGAGGCGGTTCTAACGAATACCCACAATCTATGCTTTGAGCAGAAATATGAAAAATATCAGATTTTTTTTATCTGAAAATTATCAGTTTTTGGAGGTGAAATTTTCTATATATTTGAATAAGCGCGTTTTCGTAATGTTTTTAGACCAATAAGTATGGGAATATAGTGTTCGGAAGATAAGGTCATTTACCGTAGTTAGTTAATAGCTTTTGTTCTATGCCTATACTGACACAAACAAGAAGACAACACTTCTAAATTGCAAAAAAATAAAATAAAATAAAAAAAAAAAAAAAAAAAAAAAAAAAAAAGAAAAGAAAAAAAAAAAAAAAAAAAAAAAAAAAAGAAATGAAAACGAAGACTTTATGACCGTAGAACAGATCTAGTGTTCTGTAAATGTGCATATAAATAAACTTTTGAGTGTATATTATAATTGTTTATTCCTCAATATATAGTACAAATGCAAGAAATCGTGGACCATCATGTTTAGATATGTTTATTGCAACAAAACAAAAAATGTATTCATCTTACTTTTCTTTGCAGTTTAGAAGCGTTGCATTTCCTCTTTTTGACAGAATATGTAAGAGGCTTTATAACAAAGCACCAAATGTGGCATATGCAACCTACAGAAAAGTCCAGACATTTTATATTAAATTTTATTAAGTCTGTACTGGGCATCCCAGTCCGTATTCCCAAACACGGGGTTTGTTCAAGTGTCTCATATAGAGTTAATATCAACCATTACGAAAACACGCGTATTCAAATACATAGAAAATTTCACCTCCAAAAACTGAAAATTTTCAGATAAAAAACTATGATATTTTTAATATTTCTGCTCAAAACATAGATTGTGGGTACTCGTTAGAACCGCCACGGTGAGGCGGTTCTAACGAGTACACACAATCTATGTTTTGAGCAGAAATAAGAAAAATAATGTATACCCTGTAAACCCCAGTTTTTCTATATAAAAGTGGGGTTTAAGGGGGTCAAAATTACATAGGTATGTTTTCGTGATGAAGTTCTACATCGCACACCAATTTTTATTTAGTTAATCGGCGGGATCTTTATACCCTGAACACGGGAAGAGGTGACGAACTTGAGCTCAGAAATGAATTAATATATATTATGTATAAATATATTAACATAAGCATTCTTTTTTTATCATTTTTGGCAAAAGTGAAGATCGTTTTTTTTTTTTTATTATTATTATTATTTATTTCTGACTACATTCTCATCATCATTTCCATTAATTGAAAACATCACAATTTATTAAAGAAACTGTACATTCAGATTTTTGAGAGCCATTAATGTGAATATATGTTCGATAAAACATTGAAACTGAGAGATGGGCAGTTTGGCATTATTGTACGTAGCCCGACTGTCTGTTGGACTGTGACTTTGAAAAAAATAAAATAATAATAATAATCGACTTTATTTATAGAGGGAACACATTTAGTAATCTAGTACTAATCTTTCATGTGGCCCTCTTTTTTCCTGGGTAGAAACCAGTACTAAGCAATGTGGATAGTCTCTTGCTCATGGAAACAACACTTGCAGTTAGTGGGGATCGAACCCGGTACCTCTCGATCTCGAGTCCGACGCTTTACCACTGCACCACAGCGCTCCCGTAAATATAACTCATTGATTACAATGACCATGATGAGAAAACTTTAAAAAGATAAATGACAAAAACAGGACATGTTTTACAACGTATTTTATTCATTTTGTAGTAAACAGATTTATATTGTAACCCGTTAAATAAAGCAATAAACGACATGGCTTTCATTTACATATTTACGGACATAAGACCATTCAACAGTAAACTCCCTAGTCCGCAAACGGATGTATCTATCATTTCATTAGATCCACAACATGCGAAAATGTATATTCTGAGATGTGTTCCCAGCGAGGACTCGGATCAGTCTGCATGAGCATCCGCGCAGTCTGAACTGGGACTACGAGGATCGCTTAGTGGATAGCAAAGATCCAAGAAATTTTTAAGCGGACAGTCAAGGCTTTTATAATCCTGCAAATACGCTGGTATTTCTATGTCTTCGCTAGGCACACATGCCATAAGTTACATGTTCTCATGCTGTGGACCATTACAAGGTTTACCAGTTAAGTGTTCACCCTAATATTAGGACATTTGAAACAGTTCCATACTTGTCCAAGCATTTGAACAAGTCCATTTTACTATACCTTCATATATCTATACACGTCTGAATGAGTGACAAACAGAACAGATCCTGATCAGACGCCGCGTTCAGCTGCTTTGATCTGGGTCTACACTGTTTCCTTGGGTTTGTCTGTCCGAATACTTAGGTTTAATACAGTTTAACTTTATAACATTATAAGTTATTTTGTAGATTTTCTGTTAAACAGACATCAATTTACAGTGCACTTACCTCAGCATGTACATACGTGCAAAAATTGGATAGTGGAAGGACTGTAATTAATAATGTGAGAAATGGTCCCCCAATCTATTTCTGTATCTTTTATAGCAGACAATATGTTTAACAACTTTATCCCTGTGGACCAACAAACAGTGTGGATCCTGATGAGACGGCTCAGAATGAGCCGTCTCATCAGGATCTACACTGTTTGTCATTCTGCTCTTGATTACGATTTTCACCCTTTTGGCAGCAATGGATATGTCCAAATGCTGAGTTGGGAGTGTCTGTTTCTGAAACCCAGGGTTGAACGGGTTAAACGAGGGGAACCGTTTTATTTCGTTCTGGGATCTCAATAAACCGACAATACTCCCGTTTATAAAAAAGAGTCACATTTTTAGCCAAGTGAAATATGAATGCATGCAATTTCTAATTTTAATGACAATTTAGCGTTTTCCGTGGTGTGATGACTTGCGCTTTTCAAACAAATTACCACAAAAAGCGGAAAAATGGCAAACTTTAAAATCATCGGAACACCACATACAATATAGAATGCTAAAATTTTGGGCTCTGTTGCTGCTGAAGAAGATGGATATAGATATGCGCGTACGTCCAGCACACTGAATTTGGTTAATCCTTTCAACCCTGAGTTTCTTAAATGGACTCTTCCAACCTTGAATTTGGATACTTCTACGGTTGCAAATAGGGTTTGAGTCAAAACTAAATAACATACTGACAAATAGTGTAGATCCTAATGAGACCGATCATTACGAACAGTCTCGTCTGGATCTGCACTGTTTGCAAAGATATCTGTATTGGTCTGCAGGGGTGACAGAATTAATGTTGTCTTACATGTACTATGCTGAGCTAGTTGACTGTCGTTGAAAACGTTACAAATATGAATCGAAAACAAACACAAAAAAATAGATTATTCCCTGCGGAAATTCTGTTTATTTTCAAATGTGACAAATGTGACATAAAGCGCGTGTCATTTGGAACGGATTATTTCTAGTTTGCTTTGGTAATCAGCAATAAACACAATATAAATTAACATAATGCAATAAACATACATCACAATTACGGAACTTTACATCTGATAAATATTTGTTTTAACCCTTTCAGTCCAAAACCAATACCTGTGCAGACAGTGCAGATCCAGATGAGACGGCTCGTGACGAGCCGTCTCATCAGGATCTACACTGTTTGTAATTATGTATTTGATTTTAGACGGAACCCCATATTTGCATCAGTGGACAAGTCCAAATTCAAGAATGAATGAGTCCACTTCAGAAACAGGAATTATAGAGTTAACAGGCCACGTGTTCATAAAGCTTTCTACTTTCAGACAATCGCCTACAAAAACGGACTCCAGCATTCTCGTTAATGGCTTTCAGAATGATCCAGTGTAAAGTTTACTGATTTTGTATCATACAAAGATCGAAGTACGAATCAACTATCTCTGTGATACTTATCTTTTTTTGCGGGGAGGGGCGATAGAAGACACAGAAATAATCTTATTACCAAAGATGAAAGTGAGTTTCCCAGTCAGCAGATATGTTCTTGTTTTAATGTAAATGTTAAAATGTTAAAATGTCAAACTGGACTGTTTGTTCCGATTTTGGTAAGCTTTCAATGGTATATTCACTATTTTGATTGTTTTGTTTGCATACCAAGCTGTGAAGCCGACCCAGAAATATAGTTTGTTTACTTGTCTATTACGAAGGCTAGGAAAAGCCTGCGGTACACCTTTATTGCTCTCTGAAATTATTGTCGGTGTCTGTACTCATGGAATTATTTACAAATTTGTCGCATTCAAACTGCCAGCAAACACTGTAGCAAGCTTTTCATAAAACAAATATTTCTGCAGTTCCTATGTTATTTACAATATGAACAGTGGATGTCCTGAGAGCAAACTTTAAATTAACCCTTGTCATGCTGAACCCGGATATACCCTGCCTTTGCAAACAGTGTAGATCCAGATCAGTTGGCTTCTGAAGAAGCCAACTGATCTGGATCTGCACTGTTTGCCATTAAGTATGTGAATTTATATCAACATTCTGGATCAAGTAATCTGATTGGCTGAAAAGATGAAGTAGGAGTGGCATCTTAATTTATTCAGCAGGACAAAGGTTAAGAAAAACGTATTTATTACTAATTAGTCTTTACTTTATTGTCGCAGCAAGACAGACTGTTGACTGCCGTTTCAACAGCTCTTGAATAGTCGTATCTTGTTTGGTAGTTTGTTCAAAATAGTTTAGTCAGGAACTGTTTTTTTTTCCGTAACTGTCTAAGCAATAATATGTCTTTTTATTTTATCTTATTCACCAGTCTAAACAATACGAATAAGTTTGTTTTCTCATGACCAAACACCATACATTATGCAAAAGTTAATTGGATACGTTCTGCATGCCGGCTGGAATCACAATTGAAACAGGTTCGAAACTTGGGTGAGTAGTAATTCCTAAAACCAATCTTCTAAAATACGCAACAGGTTAGTGAAGCTGCCAACAGCATCATATATTTTAGAAAGCTTTATGAACATGCATCTCTCTCTCTCTCTCTCTCACCACACACACAATTTCTCAAAAACACAGCACTTTTAGTGGTAGAACAACTGACATATCTTTGGTATCCTAGGTTAAAACAATTATAAAATTGGCTCGTATCATGCGAAAAAGTGCCTTCGAACATGCCCAAAATGCACATTCAGATCACCCTGCGCACGCGCAAAGTATCATCCGGGGCTTTGCTGTCCATTCATACATTCTGTAGTATCCAATGATTCTGTTAGCGGACAGCGAAGACCCTGATCAGACTGCGCAGATGCGCAGTCTGATCAGGACCTTCGCTGTCCGTATATGCCCGAATACACTTTTTCGCATGGTGCAGCCCAACTATTAGATGCGCGCCGTAAGAAAATGGTACTCATCGCACATCCTCGTAAAGAAGGCCCATGTCAGCCTGTGCTAGTCGACGAACAGAGAATCATACTGCGTGCATGCACAGACTGATTTATCTGAGTCTTTACAGTATGCATATAAGTATCATTTCCTTGCGTTGCGCATCATTTCTGTTACAAGTCCGTGTCGCAAGACTTGCGGACGAGTCCAGATATTGGGCTCTGGTAAAGAAACGAAGCCTCACACGCAAATGAATTCCTGCGCTGCAAATGAAACAAAGTGATATAAATGTGTAGTATCAGCCAGGACTAGTCTGCGCACCACTCGTTGTCCGCATTGTTACCATATACTTGCTCCATATCTTACTATCTTTTTTACATTTTCCAGAATTTGCTTTTCGCTTGGCCGAAAAATGTCTGGCCTACTGTCGTAGCGTCATACAATTCATCATTTGTGTTGTATTACGTGTTTTAACAAGAAAAACGTCTAACGGCATTATGGACGGTTTTTCACAAAAAGGTTAACCAAAAGGTAAACCTCGGACGACGCCCAACGCCCGCCCGACCGCCCGGACATCGCTATTTTAAAGGACGGATTTTTGAAAACCGCGTCCAAAAATGATGAATATTTGGACGTTCCCATCGTCAGGGTTACTTACTACAAATTATGCATATATCGACAGAGTAGGTCGTTTTGAGTCACGATCTCCAGAGGTGCTATATACTTGTTTCGAACCCCCGACATTTTCATGAAGCTCTTATAAGACTACCGGCACCTTGAAGGAATCCAGGCAGAGACGAAACAGTATATGTTTAGCTCATTGTAGTCTGGAGACCCCTAAAGGGTAAATGGCAAACAGTGCAGAACGCGGCGTCCGGTCAGGGTATCCACCGTTTGCAAACTGTTCAACCATTTTTCTCTACGAACATCTAAATCACATAACCCACCATACCTAAAAATGTAACACGTCATCACGAAAACATGCCTGTATAATTTTGACCCCCTTAAACCCCACTTTCATATAGTAAAACTGGGGTTTACAGGGATATATATTAGTTTTCTTATTTCTGCTCAAAAACATATATTGTGGGTACTCATTAGAACCGCCTCACCGAGTACCCACAATCTATGTTTTGAGCAGAAATATGAAAAATATTACAGATTTTTATCTGAAATTTTTCAATTTTTGGAGGTGAAATTTTCTATATATTTGAATAGGCGTGTTTTCGTAATGTGGTGTGAGGGAGTTCATTTGGTCTACAATGGGTTAATATTTTTGAAAACAGAAGACCGGTTTACCAGATACATTGCATAGGCTAGACCACGTTTGGCCCTAATTCTAATTCAAATAACGTTAATATCAGAATTTGATAACCAAAATAAACAGAACCGGAAAGATAGACAGTTTGTCTATAAAACTGAACTGTATCATTCAGAAGAAATATCAAGCCAAAGTGGGGCTTTCCAAGTGACGTCAAAAGGCCAGCAGAACATTCCATGAAGCTCAGGACTACATAATGGCTAATGTTCGGACAAAAAACGCTTGGACAAACTTTGATAACAATTCAGACTGCTCCAATCAGCTCTCTGATCAAAGTCTACACAGTTTTGTTGGTACTGTCTTTTGTTTTTGCTGTTCATTCTACTGTCTCTTTTGTGAAGCATCACTTGACAACTATGTCTGTTTGTTCAACTTTTCGGATAAGATGGGCAAATGGTTTTTGTATCTGAAGGTCTAGAGTAATAGGCATATTGTACAATGGAAAATCGAAAATCCAGACCAAACCTTGTGGATGCACAGACTGACCTTGGCCGTCATTTTCTTTTACGCTAACTCGCAACCATGCAGCGCCAAAATGTGGATTTCAGTTAAAACTGAAGAAAATCAATGACCGTAAATTCCGAACATATTCTCTGGCAATACATATTCGAAATGGTTTCCACATATCAATTCTTGTATTGTCTTGTTAGATTTGTCAGTAAAAGCGATTATTAAATTAAACCAGATAATTCAGTGACTTCATCCAATACATTCCAGAACTCCACAAGAACACGCCCAATCAAATATTGGCCGAAATGTCAGAAAACGTACCTACGGGCATATGCGCTCAGCGCAGATCAGATCAGCCTATCGCACGCTGATTAGACTCTTCGCTAGGGACTCACTGGATATCCAAGCAGCCATGGTTTCTTCCGGTGGACAGCCAAATCCTTGAAAGTTATATGCGCATCACGAAAACACGCATATATACGTTTGACCCCCTTAAACCCTACTTTGATAGAGATAAACTGGGGTTTACGGGGGTATACATTATTTGTCTTTTTTCTGCTCAAAAACATAGATTGTGGGTACTCTTTAGAACCGCCTCGAGGCGGTTCTAACGAATACCCATAGTCTATATTTTGAGCAGAAATATGAAAAATATCAGAATTTTTATCTGATGTTTTGGTGGTAAATTTTTTAGTATATTTGAGTAGGCATGTTTTCTAATGAAGACTTCACTGGGCGCACATGGCAAAAGCTACATTTTCTCGCATTGCGGTTCATATGGTTGGTGAAGCCCTTCTGGAAATGCAATACGCCCATAAACATATCCCCTTCACAGTGCAGAGTAATATATTCTGCCTAGTTAGAACAGCCATTTTCTGTGCGTTAACTTCTCTGTTTATCCTTCTTGGTTTCTTGGAGGTTTATAAGTTGGTAAACATTGTTTACCTAATCTCATTTGTTTTCACTAGTTTGTATCATAAACATTGTCTTATATAGGCGATAAATCCTGGTGCATAAGTCCCATATTCATATGATGTCCCATATGCATTGCTGCAAAGCTATTGGGGTCAAAGTGTCCTACCACGCTAGTATCCATTAGTCTCGTTTTAGTGTTGGGAAGTTTATGTTCCTTTTTCCACTTCATTCGACGGTTTTGGAACCAAATTTTGATTTGTCTTTCCGAGAGAACTAACGAATGGGCGATTTCTATCCTTCTCCGTCGTGTTAGATATCTGGAAGAAATTGAGAATGAATAAATTAATATTTAGCAATGGCATGTTCCAAATACATATCGATTTAGGACTGCATTCAATAACGTTTTTCGATGCAGGGAGTGCAATGACAAACTGTTACATCTTAGCTGAAAGACGACATACTGTAAACAACTGCTTCTCTTACAAACGTTTACCACTCTCTGGGCAAATTTGTACCTTAATAAACACTAGTATACCTGGCTGCCACTGCCGAAAGGCATAATAAGTAAGTAAGGAGAATGAATATTCCAGTTAATGGTATGAAAATCCACCCTTTCGTCTTTGACAGTTTGAAGCCTTGTTTTATTATTGCAATGACAAAAGCACACCATTTGAATAGTCTTTAGCATGGTCGAATACATATGGAGATGCCCAAGACACTTGACAATGGATTGAAGAGATGTAATGACAGCACAAACCAAAACTAACTAAAGAAAAGAAAACAAATGGAAAGAAACTTCAAGAAAGCTATCGCTTAGGAAGGGTCAAAAACACAACTCTTTGTGTGCTCGTGTGATTGTTACGGTATATGGACCTCCAACCCTTACTCTTTGTCCCGATTCAATTCCAGCGACATAAAATCATTATGGCATCGGGTGTGAATAAAAAAAAGATATTAATATCTATGGAACGCCACATCTGTCTTCCGAGCATAAATTTGATTTTTCTTTTTCTTTTGGTGTTTTTCTTTTATATGCTGGAGGGTTATGTGGAGGGTTAATCCGATAGAAATGCCGTTATATTATGTAGCGAAATGGTTACATCACGAAAACATGCCTATATAATTTTGACCCCCTTAAACCCCACTTTTATACAGTAAAACCGGGGTTTACAGGGGTATACATTATTTTTCTTATTTTAGCTCAAAATCATAGATTGTGAGTACTCGTTAGAACCGTCTCGCCGCTGTTCTAACGAGTACCCGCAATTTATGTTTTGAGCAGAAACATGAAAAATATCAGAGTTTTTTATCTGAATTTTTTCAGGTTCTGAAGGTGAAATTTCTATATATCTAAATAGGCGTGTTTTCGTTATATATGTTGTAGTGTTTTATTAAATGCTGTGTCTCTGCTACGTACATCGGATTAACCATTCAATATAATACACAGATCACAGCATCTAGAATGGGAAAGCGTTCAAATAATCCATTTTATGCTCGTTACACAGTTATGGCGTTCCCCAAATATTCACAAAATGTGTTTGAAATATATGACCATTTTAACATGTCGGCATAATACATGTACATGTGAAATTCGTAGTAGAAAAGGCCTAACCACCTCATTACTTCTGACTTAATGTTTCGCTATTATCTGTAATGATTCTAGTAATTTCTTAATGGTGTACTAGTATGCTCGTTTATCAACCAATTACGAGATATATATATATATATAAATTTGTACATACCTATTAAAATGGAACTCCTTTTCCAGTTCTAGTATCTGATGCCGTGTATATGCTGTTCTGTTTCTCTTTGTCTCTGATAATATTGAATCTGTATTAGTGCCTGAAAGTAACAAACGACGTATGGATATTACTGACACTGAATCATTTTAACAGAAACCCAAAATGTGTGTGTGCGTGCGTGCGTGTGTCGTTTACGGCGCCTCAACGAAAAAAAAAAAAAAAAAAAAAAAAAAAAAAACGCCGGCAACTGTAAATAAATAAATAAATATTATTTGATAAATAAATAAAAGGCGTTTATAAAATATCAATTTTCTCATTTCTGTCTCCGAGTGCAGCCATAACCGATGCAAGGTATAAACTATGTTGAACTGAATGGCATCTACCAAATTTTACCCTATATATTGGGGCACCCCTTCGTCTTACCAAACTCGTACAAAATGTACAAACCTATTTTTGCTACTGGTCTTTTCATGCGAATGAAAAGTGCTTAGTGAGAGGCATCACGAAACATACCTATATAATTTTGATCCCCTTAAACCCCACTTTTATATAGTAAAACTGGGATTTACAGGGGTATACATTATTTTTATTATTTCTGCTCAAAAACATAGATTGTGGGTACTTGTTAAAACCGCCCCGACGAGGCGGTTCTAACGAGTACCCACAAACTATGTTTTGAGCAGAAATATGAAAAATATCAGATTTTTTTATCTGAAAATTTACATTTTTTGGTGGAAAATTTTTTCAGAATATTTGAATAGGCGTGTTTTCGTAATGTATATAGTGGACCCTGATGAAACGCCGCATTCTGTGATCTGTGTCTACACGGTTTGCTCTGGCCTGTCTATCCCTATACAGAGTTTTTATGGAACATGCTGACTACCCATCTGATGCCATCGAGTCCGTCTTCATTGAGATGTTTTGATGCACATAGCAAAACAATTCATGTAACTCTATTTGAACATTGTATCGATCTATCCCCACGTGCGACTTGGTGGGCAATTATTCATAAATGATATTTAATATTCTGTAATAAAATGCAATATTGGTAATTGGATGAGCGGTCTTGATCATTGTTTCAAGAGGTATAAATCTTCCCTTGGGAGATTAATTCATTGTATAGACGAGGAATATTTATTGAAGAATTTTCGTTCCTGACATCTGTGTAAACGAAGATAGGATTCGTTCGAATATTGATGTATTGCGCTGTGGAAAAAATAATGAAACCGAAGCGCGTTCAGCTGGTTGGCTATATGAGATAATAAGTGGCATCTTTAAGGTTAAAGAATTCGTTATATTAACTTGGCGTTGATAAAATTGTAATACTTATTTTGATGTACTGCTATTTTATCAATACAAATAGTAAAAGCAAAAAGCTACACACAAGTTTTTTATCCATAATGTCAGTGTATTTATTTATTTATTTATATATTTATATTGATGTTGTTATTTAATTTTTCTGTGTAAGCTAAATGTCAATGTTTGTTAACCTACTGCGCTAAGTTATCAATATTCTGAACAACTAGGCCCCAGGAATCAATATCTGCATTTAACAAATACACGCCTATTCAAATGTATTGAAATTTTTACAACCCCCCAAAAAAGGAAAATTTTCAGATAAAAACTCTGATATTTTTCATATTCCTGCTCAAAACATAGATTATGGGTACTCGTTAGAACCGCCTCGCCGAGGCGGTTCTAACGAGTACCCATAATCTATGTTTTTGAGCAGAAATAAGAAAAATAATGTTTACCCCTGTAAACCCCAGTTTTACTATATAAAAGTGGGGCTGAAGGGGGTCAAAATTATATAGGCGTGTTTTCGTAATGTTTTGGAAATTTTCTATTAATAACTGTACAAGCTGTAACTTTTCCGATGATATATGGTATGTATATAAGTAAAACATATGCTCTTCCTAATACATAAAAAGAAATAAAACTCATGTGTTTAAATAATTTATTCAATGTCATTTCAATAATAATTCTGTCGGTTGCATTTTTGTGGGAGGCGGGGGAGGGGCTGTAAAGGGCTGCGTTTTACGTAAAGACACTTTATTATTATTATTATTATTATTATTATTATTATTGTATCATTATCATTATTATTAGTAGTAGTATTAGTATTATTATTGTGTGAAGAAATACATAAGTGCAATGCGCATGCAATCGGTTATGTTTTTGTCGTAGAAATACATGCAAACGTCAGATATGTATGCTAAAATGTACAATTTTACTTCACAAATTCCTATCACAGAAATACAGATTTCGAGTTAAAATTTCAAACAAAATGAAATTCGTTTCGTCTATGATACTTTGAGACCTTTTTTTCATTTAACAAATATAGCAATATTACCGTATGTATCATTTGTAAGTTATTATTATTAATATTATTATTATTTTGTTTTATGTTATTATTAATTTCATTTTTTTTTTACAGTTTTGTTTGCAAAACGTATTCTATCTCAAACTGTTTAGATTTTAACACTCTTTAAGCTAAATTATCAGATGGCAAATAGTTATATGTTTATTTTTTTCGCAGAAAGTAACGTTCAGTATTTTATTCAACTGGACTGTGAAGAGAGAGAGAGAGAGAGAGAGAGAGAGAGAGAGAGAGAGAGAGAAAGAGAGAGTTTAAATGTTGTATACTCTTATGTCAACAGGTTATCGTTTAAGTTCAACTGTGGAACATGGCACCAGCACCCGCTCCTTTTCAGTGGTCGGTTTTGAAAAATAAAGGCACACTTTCCGATACTATTTCTGAAGCTAAAACAACTGTTTTATTTATTTTGAATTCAGACTCCGCTTTCTCTACATCTAATCTTTCACAGTTGACTCTCGCTATCTCGACCTCGCTTATCCCGAAGTGAAAATCTGGTCCCTGCCTAAACATGAAAATCTAACAACAGGTAAAAATATTGTGGAAAAGAGGAGAAATTAAGGAGCAATTTCTCCTCTTTTCCACAATATTTTCAATATATCTCTAACGAGTCCAATTACTCATATATTTGTTAAATGTGGTTAATCGAATTAGTTTTTCTTCAACTCTGTAAATCTGATATGTCGAGGTACGGATATCTCGAAGCATTTCAGAGAGTCCCTTGGAATTCGAGATAACGAGAGTCGACTGTATTTCGCTTTTCTATATACAATCGAAATTCTGAGTGGGTAAGTAAGAAGGAGGCTACTGAGGAAGGTCACGTGATGCATATATTCTGTTTCTTTTTTTCTGGACCTCAAGGAAGAGTGTTTAGCTGAATCATTGTCTAAAATATCTTGGACCCAATAATATTAGGTCCGAGAAAAAAAAAAAAATTTTGTACTATTAATAATAATAATAATAATAATAATAATAATAATAATAATAATTATGTCTTGCTATATTTTTCCTGTTACGTCATCAGCCGAATACTGCTTTTCATTTATTCTGTTTGCTTTAAACATTGTATTCGTACAAGTGGCATGCACTTGATTCGTATAATTGACATATACAGCTTTTTATATGGGATTTGGTTAAAACAATACTATTATACGCATGTTTAGACCCATTAGGTACGGGCCCCCGTAGCCTAGTGGATAAGAGAGTTGACTCTTAATCCATTAGGTTTCTCACCGCTGTGGTTCGAGCCTGGCTCGGGTCATATGTGGGAAAGCCAAGTTCTGCTTACGGATGGTCAGGTGGTTTTTCTCCGGGTTCTCCGGTTTTCGCCCACCTTCGATGAACGATCGGCTCGATATAAGTGAAATATTCTTGAAAGGGCCGTAAAACCCAAATCAAAAAAAAAAAAAAAAAAAAAAAAGACCCATTATGAAAACACGCCTATTCAAATACATTGAAATGTTACCACCAAAAAAATGAAAATTTTCAGATATTTTTTTTTTTATCTTTTTCATATTTCTGCTCAAAACATAGATTGTGGGTACTCGTTAGAACCGCCTCGGCGAGGCGGTTCAAACGAGTACCCACAATCTATGTTTTTAGCAGAAATAAGAAAAATAATGTATATCCCTGTAAACCCCAGTTTTACTATATAAAAGTGGGGTTTAAACTGGCATTTGCGGTAGCAGCTACCACCAGAAAATGTGGGCGGGGCTTATTGATTACTGGTCAGCTGTTTACATGTTTAGCTGGGGTCTGCTAGCCTCTTGCTACAAAATAATGTATATACTCACTACTAGGTATGAATATGGCAAATAAGATTTAAACTTGCACCTAACATGCCTGGCTTACATGGGGCACAAATGGTTGTGACTTTTAATAAATTGTACCCAGCAAACAGTGGCATAATTTGTTTACTATATTTTACTTGGTTTAAAGAAACAGAATTAAGAATATATTACATGTTTTAGTGCAATTTCCATTGCTGAAATAAAATTGTAACTGACTACTTAAAATATCTCCCTACATGTATGCAGATTGCATAAGCTCCTATAAATGCCTATTAATAATGGTTTTAACAATTTTCTTTTTGAATCATGGAATATGAGTGCAATTTTCTCTGAAGGAATCAAAGATAGAATAATTTATCTGCTTTTACTGTGATTGCCATCTTACAAGTAGACAGTGTTTGTATTCTACACTCCAGGTTGCTATGTTTACATCACATGACCCAGGTTAAAGGTTATATCTAGTTTGAATTTCTCAGCACTCCCAGGTTATTTTATTCAGCTTGCTTGTTTAATAATATTTTATAACACAATATTTTAGTGTTAATGTGTAACGTAAAGACATGCCTTCTAGCAAAACAAATTTTGTGTATGAAGGTTTTCTTGTTCTTTTATTTTCATTGATAAAGCTTCTGCAAGTAGCAAAATGTAAAAGTCCTGCACCATTTTGAAATAAGCCCCGCCTACATCCTTTTATAGAACAGATGGGGGTTTAAGGGGGTCAAAATTATATAGGCATGTTTTCGTGATGCGTCGTTTTACAAGCTTATATAATACGGCTAATGCAGAAAAGGGTGCAGTGTTACTTTAAAAATGAAGTGAATTTGGTAAGGTATAAATAGAGTGGTTAGGTAGGGCTGATGCCACTTCCGGTCACATGACCAAACAATGGAGATAACAAGTTCCATGTTCCACGAATGTATCTTGCCGACTTTCGATCAGAATATCTTCAAGAAACACAAATAAATAAAATTTCTTTTCAGGACTTTATCTACTAATGGTTTAACTCTGAACTCAAAGCAAGTAATGAAGTTATACTGGGCCAAGCATGTACAATGGTCAATGATAAAACCCGAAGCAGCCACCTCCGCATCCGGGCACTAAAGGGCGACTTGTATGACCATTGGTTGTTTAGCGCGACTACATTTTTTTTTTTTTTTTTTTTACCGACCTAACAAACTTATAAAATTATGAAAATTAATTACGACCCGAGCGTCTTTAGAGAGTTTATCAAGTTGAAATTCAGCGCCTGACACCTTGTAATTCGGTAACAATTTCGCTGATAGTTTTATTATCTAAGACTGTAATAAAACTTGATTTACTAGCTCGTAGCCAGACGTGTATTCCAGTGGTATGGTTTTAGTTACTATATGTCATGTTGAGAAGTTTAGCGCTTAGCATGCTGGGTAAAATTTCAGTCGCCAATTTGAAATAAAGTTTCTTATAGTTTTCTCAAACAACAGGCTTTGGCATTTCATGCAAATTGTCTCTGGAGAATTTGCATGAAATGGCAAAAAGCCTTTTTTTTCTGAGAAATGTGAGAAAAAAATATCATTAATTGGGCGTATGCTGAATTTGCTCCGAGAGAGTTAAAGGTTAAAAAATCAAAACCAGAGGTACAGGTGCGTTTTTCAATCTGATAAGTTGATAAGTAAAATACATGTACCTGTAGAAGAAATCAGACTCTTTTTTCTCAGAATTCATTACATTATTTAAACTTTACCATTCTCTAGGCAAATCCAGCAGATGACAAATTGATATGTTCATATTTTTTTCCTAGAAACCGGTCATATTTTTTCCTAGAAACCAGGCATTGACATTTCATGCAAATTGTCTCCACTTGAGGCATTTCGCATAAAATGTCAAAGCTTAATTTCTGGGAAATGCAAGAACAAATATTTCAAAATGTAGTCAGATGATTTGTTTACCCAGCATGCTAAATGTTAACTAAACGCTATACGGAAGACACCCGTGGTTTGCCCATACATGTATAATATTGTAAATTCCTGTGGCGGTGTCTGAGAGGGGTCCGAGGGGTAGGTTATTCGAACCCAACTCAAAATTTCTTTTTCGTGGGAAAGTTTCGAAAAAATGTGATAATGTTTGGATACCATACGTTCTCTAAGTATTCGCACACCTTACATTTATCCTAGTCCTGCTGAACCCGAATATGTCCTGCCTTTGCAAACAGTGTAGACCCAGATCAGCTGGCTTCTGAAGAAATCAACTGATCTGGATCTGCACTGTTTGTCATTATGTGAATTTATATCAACAATCTGGATCAAGTAATTTGATTGGCTGAGAACTAGAAATGGGCGTGGCATCTTAATTTATTCAGCAGGACAAAGGTTAATCGTATACTTCTCCAACAGTTTCAACAAGTCCATTTTCCTATCTGTCAATCCGGATCTACACTGTTCGCCCATCATCAAGCAGTTGTTAGACACATCAAAAGGTAGTAATTTGAACTTGCTCATATTTTAGGAAAAAACATGATAAGTATGGTGTTTGAATTCGTATGGTAAATATGGTTTAATTTCTATTATTATCATTATTATTATTATTATTCGCAGTAGTAGTAGTAGTAGTAGTAATAGTAATAGTGTGTTTAGGTAGTTGTGTACATTATGAACTAGGTAATGAAAAAAAATGAAACATTCCCAAACTGCATAATACCCCGTATATACCCTTGATTTTGCGATAGGCAAGCCTGACCAAACAGTGTAGGCACAGATCAGACGCTACACAACGCTCAGGATCTATACTGCTTGCCACTCAGCCTGCAATTTTTATACAAAAAAAAAACATTTAAAATGGACTGGGTCACACTGTACGACCAGTATGGGAAGTATTGTGTCCGAAACGTAGGTTAAATATGGTATTTTTTTTTATTTTATTTGTTTTTCCTTTTTCTTTTTTCCTTTTTTTTTTTTTTACACATTAAAATCTGGCTAATGAAACAAACTTTATCTTCCCAAATCTTATACTATCTATACTTTCTTCAATTTTATTTCATAGACATACATATTATCTATAATGGGATTCACCCATACTGATACCCAAACGGAATCTTCAACAGAAACGTCTAAAAATAAGTCAACATTTGACCCTGTACTTGATGCTACCGTCTTCTACGTGACCCCTAACAATTTACCTGAACTCGTACTTGTTAAACATATCAGACGTATTACATAATTGAGATTTTAAAGACTTCAGATTCAAGATTTTATTGCCTGTTACGTTACGCTCAAGAACACCTTACTTGTTCGAACTTATATAAATTACATCTGTGTTTTGTCACTATTCTGCTTTGTTGCGAACTTGATTTAATTTAGAAAAAATCATAGGTAAGAGTGCAGACCTCTGATTACAGAATTTGTATGTCTGGAATTACCAGCAACATTAAAAAAAAAAAAAAAAAATACATGGATGGAGATCCACTGCTCTAAGGAGAGATCAAGTGCTAAAACAGAACGTAATTACTGAAGTCGAAGATTTTATTTATAATGTCCACTGAGAAACAAATCCAAGAGACAGAGAACTTGTTAAGGACTGTTTCATGATAATTTTGGGACAATTTTCTCCAGTTCTCCATAAAAACATATGCTGTGGGTATTCATTAGAAGCGTCTCTAATGCTTACCTATAAAATATGTTCTAGGGATAAGTGAAAAAATATATCCCAGAATTATCATCAAGCACTCCATCTTAACAACTCATCATGAAAATACGCCTATTCAAATATACTGAAAAATTCTCCACCAAAAACTGAAAATTTTCAGATAAAAATTCTGATAATTTTTTCATATTTCTGCTCAAAGCATAGATTGTGGATACGAGGACCCACAATGTATGTTTTTGAGCAGAAACATCACGAAAACATGCCTATATAACTTTGACCCCCTTAAACCCTACTTTTATATAGTAAAACTGGGGTTTACAGGGGTATACATTATTTTTCTTATTTCTGCTCAAAAACATAGATTGTGGGTACTCGTTAGAACCGCCTCGCCGAGGCGGTTCTAACGAGTACCCACAATCTATGTTTTGAGCAGAAACATGAAAAATATCAGAGTTTTTTATCTGAAAATTTTCAGTTTTTGGAGGTGAAATTTTCTATATATTTGAATAGGCGTGTTTTCGTAATGATAAGAAAAATAATGTATACCCCTGTAAACCCCAGTTTAACTGTATAAAAGTGGGGTTTAAGGGGGTCAAAATTATGTAGGCGTGTTTTCGTGATATTGGTGCTGAATATGATTCAGAATAAAATGTAAAATCATATTGCGTTCCATCACATATACATTTTAAGCTTTAGCAGTCTAGTGGCTAGATTATCAGATTAAAAGTAGGGACAAGTTTCTTATTTTTCACAGAAATTAAAACTTGGCATTTCATTAAAAGAGCCTCCTGTCTCCTTCTGTGAAAAATAAGAAGATTATAATTTAAATGTTGCCTCCTTTTATTTATGGCTAACGCTTAAGCATTCACTTTCGAAATCCACATTTGTGCCAGAATAAATTTATCCTCTGCACCTTTTCAGAAGGTAATTATATGTACGTATTTAAAGCTAAACAGAATCCAAGAGGTTAGAGAGAGAGAGAGAGAGAGAGAGAGAATCAGTTCATACTCTAAAATCAAGACGTTCGATTTTATCTCAGTTTAGATATTATCTTGTTCAATCAGATAATATTGAACAAATAAGGACAAATTAAATCAATATTGTTCAATAAGTTGGCACTTTTATCTATAAACCCACTGGCAGTTACTGTATCTACACTAAGTATTCGAATATCTTAATTCTTACCATATCCATCTTAAAATTTGAACAACTCCATTCTTGCTATTTTTTTGGTGTGTCTAAAAACAGCTGGGTGAATGGCAAACAGTGTAGACCCTGAACAGACGCCGCTTTTAGCGGCGTCTGCTCTGGGTCTACATTTTTTGCACAGATTTGTTTGTCCTAATATTAAGGGTTAATAAGGTATGTATATTTCTGTGATACACAGTGTTTAATAATTTGCACCAATCCCATATTTCGCACAAAATTGGAAAAAAAAATAATAATAATAATAAAATACATGCCAGAAACGAAAGAAATGTTATAACGTCTTAAAGCCCATTGTTTAAATACATTGTAATTTCCCTGCGTCCTGATTTTTTCTCACGAACTTATTGAGTATTGTTACAGAAATATGTTCTTATACGAGAATGCCCTCCCATCTGGACATCTTCATATATTTATAAACGATCATGTATTTCAGCCGCATAACCGTACGCCGAAAGCAAACTTTCTAACATTCCTTTACGGGGTGCAACGATGTCTTTCTATCAATTTAATTAAAATATTAAAGACGCACAAAAATATATATATTTCTAACGAAATTCTAGTACCAAATAATTCAAATAATAATAATAAAAAGTATATGTCACTTGTAAGCGTATAAAATTTGCTCCCCATCTTCCCTTCTGGAGTAGACCACTTTTCAAAAGGGACCTAGTGGACAGGAACAAGTCACAAAAGTTAAACCGTGGAAAAATCAAGTTGACAATATTATAACAAAATGCATCTAGTCAATTTCAAAATGTTAAATGAGCCAATGACAAAACCAATAAAATGACATCCGCCCACTCTGATCAGAGTCTTCGCTGTCCGCATGAAGAAAGTTTCATCACGGAAACATGCCTATATAATTTTGACCCCCTTAAACCCTACTTTTATATAGTAAAACTGGGGTTTGCAGGGGTATAAATTATTTTTCTTATTTCTGCTCAAAACATAAATTGTGGGTACTCGTTAGAACCGCCTCGGCGAGGCGGTTCTAACGAGTACCCACAATCTATGTTTTGAGCAGAAATAGGAAAAATATCGGAGTTTTTTATCTGAAAATTTTCAGTTTTTGGAGATGAAATTTTCTGTATATTTGAATAGGCGTGTTTTCGTAATGGAGTCCATAGCTACCCACTTAATGCACAGCAAAGACGCTGATCAGATTGGGCGGATGCCCAGGCTGATCTGAGTTTTCGCGAGGTGCACATCCAGTTTGTTGGTTTTGTCATGAGGTGACTCAAAGCTTAGAACATTGCAAACATCTCAGTCTGCTCTATTCCGATGTTTTATCGAGAGATGAGGTACGGGGAGGCGGTGGCATACTTACACGTACGTTAAATGACTGAACATATCATTTGAAAATAGTAACTGTGAATAAATAACATTTCTAAAAAGTATATCTCTGTTTTAGGTAAGAAGGATGTGTTTTTAATTAGTTACTCGCCGATGCGATTCTTATGAATACACACAACCTATGCTTTCTAGAGCTAAGTATTTTGTATCATAATACATATATCTAGCCATCCGTTTGTAAATTATGGTCTTAGAACATTTATTTATTTATTTATCTATTTATTTAGTTATTTATTTAGTTAGTTAGTTTGTTTGTTAGTTCGTTTTTAAAGCGAATATATGCGAATATGCTGAAATGATATCGGGCTAAAATTTCAACTTTTACATGGCAACATGAATATTGTAGTTTTGACACACAGCACATCTCTAGTTGTTCAGAAAAGAAAGAAGAAACAAACAAATGAATACACATTTCACCTATTTCACCAAGGCGCGACAATTATTTTCCTGAAATGACGTTTTTTGCCATCAGGGACTTTAACTAACACCTGAGAACCATTAGTTAGGCATCAGCCAAGGTGAAACAATGTGACAGCAGTGCGACAGTTGTTTTTAAAACATAGCCTAGAGCAAATTTGTAATAAAGCTATTATCCAAGTTGACTTAATGACTGTTGGCGTGTGGCTAGTCATCTGAACAAACTCAATAGGTGGGTCGGTAGTGTGGCTCATGGCGGAGCTGCAGCTATTTAAAGTAGCCTCATTGTAGATGTACGTCTGGATAGAGTGTTTGTTAAAAATGATACAGCTGAAAGAATTAATTAATCCATTGTTTTCGTGGTATCTCTTAAGCTCATCTTAAACAAATGCGTCCAACAATTTATTTATTTATTTATTTATTTATTTATTTATTGCTGTTGTGTGTGTATAAGGAATATAATGTGTATGTGTCCATCGAATGTAAATTATTGAAGGCCATATGTTAGCTGAAATATATACATTATGTGCTTATTCCAGATGTTAGACAAGTTTATACTTAAATTGCAATCTTCAGAAAATACAAACATTATTATTATTTATAAATATTTTGCCAACAGTTCGCAAAAAAAGTGTTTTATTTTGAGCCAGGCTCTTCGATTTCGAATAAGATGAACTTGCAAAACAGTAAATGACATAGCAACAGAGAAGGCGCTTTTTTCATCGCTCGTATCTTTCTTATTTCTCAATAAAAACATATGTTGTGGGTACTCATTAGAAGCGCCTCGGCGAGGCGAGGCGCTTCTAATGAGTACCCACAACATATGTATTCGTTGAGAAATAAGAAAAATATTATGTGGATACCCCCTCTTATCTGTAGCTATGAAATGACTACCATTAGTATGAGAATCAATCAGTATAGTACTATATACCGGCAAAACTCAGGTGTCGATTTGATTACGCATATTACGCATGTACATAATGAAAAATATTTACAACAAGGATGAATCATATAAATAATAACTGTTTCAATTACATTCAAAGGGGCTGCTTTTGACGAAATAATTTGCTCCCCTGGGGAGCAAATTCTTTCCTTTAAGAGTACCCCCATCTCAGAGGAATAAGGTTTTATATAGAATTTCCTTGTTGAGCGTAATAATATTTTTGTCCTGGCTACGCCACTGTCGTCTCAATATTTTGTTACACTTAAAAACTTCCGGAGTTTGCTCAAAGTATATTTTAAGTAATGGCTTTCCCCTTTTAGTTTATATATGTCTGTATATTTGTCATTTTGTATGTTTTTGTTTACTTTCTTTGTATAATGTTCTCGTACTATCCTTGCGCGTTGCTTGAGAACCTGTTCAACAATATTAAGTTCTGTTCTGTTCTATTTTTTACGGATATGTACATCTGTCAGCTGTTAAAGCTTGTACACATATGTTAAATTTATTTTGTAGAAGATAAATTGTGTGACTTTCGGCATGTTCTAAATCTATGGCCATGTATAACTGTTTGTCTGTGATCTGTTTGCCAAGTTTTTCTTCCTCTGGGCAAATATTACCAAGCATATTATTTATAAAACACCATTACGTAATGTATGCACCCAATCCAACAACATAGAAAGTAAACTCCAGTATTTCAGGCCTATGTATGCTTACCCGAAATAAAATTCATATCAATCGAATACATCGAAAAACACCAAAGACGCTGAGCACAATACAGACGTCGAAGTTGAAAGCTTCAAACTTCAAAGCTGCTAATTCCAAATAAAATTAAACAGCGTTTAAAACAGCTTTCTAACTGAAAAAATAGCTATAATTTTCATCGCATGATTGACTCTACTGTGGGATAAAGCTTTTAAAAGTATGAGACGAGCTCCCCAGTGCAACTGACAATTAAACATGCCTTCGCTAGCCTGAAACCCCTATCTCAAGATAAGTGTTCAGTCACTTTTGCACAAGTGAGACAACTTTAAATTTTTTGACATCTTGATTACTTTCCTGCACACCCAATCCTCTTCTGAAAAGGGGTCTACTCTTAATTGTGTAGTGG
The DNA here is from genome assembly GCA_964016985.1 of Anodontia alba. Lineage (NCBI taxonomy): Eukaryota > Metazoa > Mollusca > Bivalvia > Lucinida > Lucinidae > Anodontia > Anodontia alba. The sequence continues at coordinate 26,196,092 of OZ024831.1, forward strand.
TTGTGACTCCTGACTCTGAAGGGCTGGGCGTTGCCGTCGTAGCCGGCGTGGGTTCGAAGCCTCACTCAGCCCAGTGGTATTTCATATTTCTCCCTATATATATATATGTGTGTGAGTGTTTTTGTGTTAGTGTTAGTGTTTGGATGTACTTGTGGGTGATTGCTTATTTTTATATGTACATTTAGAAGCATTTAGAGATCGAAAATAATTACCCGAAAACCAGAACTCATTCTTGCATTCCGTTTTTGGTAAAAGCAAGTTTTAGGACTGGGTTTCTCTCTCTCTCTCTTTTTTTTTTTTTTTTTTTTTTCATTGTACTGAATGGTGCTACGGCCTTTTTCATTCATAATGAAAAAAGGAGTGATGGCAATCGGACGTGTGGCAAATGTATGGCAAATCTGATCTAGTGTCTTATTTGAACGAACTGTATGTATGTGCGTGCTTTATTTTGTTTGCATATTTTCATTGTTTGTATATATTTTGTTAGGTGGGCCTCAAGGAAGAGTAGCTTGTAGCTAATTGTGTTACCCACTGAAAATAAAGTCTTTATTATTATTATTATTATTATTATTATTATTAAGAAACCTACTTGCCTCCAGTGGGTTTACATTCTTCCCTGTAATAGGCAGACACTTTCTTTGAAGAGAGAAGCAAAACCAATTCTATAACAGAGTTGTCTCCCCTGAAGGTGTATCAATTTCTGCACATTTTGTGCCCACGTGACTGTTTTCTATTCTAGTATTAAATCAGGTAAGCTGACTTTTTTGTATGCAATTTTGTACATTTACAGTACAAACACGAGCATACATTCATAAACAAGAAAAGCAGTTTAGAAATTGCCTTAACCTTTACCACACTCGGTCTTAATTCAACAGACGACGCATTGATATGTGTTCTTATTTTTCCAAGAAAACAGGTTTTGATATTTCATTCAAATTGTCTCCACTGAAGACAACTTTCGTGAAATGTCAAAACCTATTTTCTGAGAAAAATAAGGAAAATATTTCAGTATGTCGTGAGTTGAAACGTTTACCGGGGTTTGAGCGGTAAAGGATCTAAAGCTGTCAGTTTATGTCCTTGTACATAACCTTGTGAACTTATTCGTTGGCAGCGATCCTACAAGTTGTCTAAGACAAGAAATGCATTATTGACAAGCTTCGAGATTGGACAACAGCTTTCAATAAGCAAACTGTGTATAGGAAGGGGCAGACATTATATTGTTTTGCAAGAGCGAGCGTGTTTGTATGCATGCATTGTATGGCCTTACCCCGAATTTCATCACGAAAACACGCTTATATAATTTTGACCCCTTAAACCCCACTTTTATATAATAAAACTGGGGTTTACAAGGGTAAATACATATTTTTCTTATTTTGCTTAAAACATAGATTATGGGTATTCGTTAGAACCGCCTCGCCGAGGCGGTTCTAACGAGTACCCACAATCTATGTTTTGAGCAGAAATATAAAAAAAAATCAGAGTTTATTATCTGAAAATTTTCAATTTTTGTAGGTGAAATTTTCTCTATATTTGTGTTTTCGTAATGACGAGACTTTTGTGGGTATTCGATGGGCGCCCATGTCCAAAGGTACGCGTTCTGATGTTGCTGCTCATATACGTGCATTTAAAGGAAATTATTGAGGAAAATATGTAAGTCTGCCGTGTGCTTCTAATGAGTACCAACGACATATGAATGTAGACCCTTACATATTTTTGAAAAAGTCCAGAAAAATATTTATCTTGATAATCCTATTATTATTAAGCTATATAAGCCATTGCATTTTCACCATATAATATAAAAAATGAGGCCGATTTTGGCTAAGATCTATTTATGCACTAACAACAGTTGCCAGAAGTAAAATATCAAATGGAACACTCTTGTTAAAAACTTTAAACAATTTTTAGATCGCCATATGAATGTAGACCCTTACATACACAACTGTTTTCACTAAATATTATTGGGGACACTCGTTACATAAATTTTCTAACTTAATGCTTATTGCACATTGCCAATGTTTAACGCGAGCGGTTTCATAATGCAGAAGACGCAGATGCACAGTTGTACAATAAGCAAGTTAAAATATTGTCCGTGCCGGCGTCTGTAATCCACGAGCTGTAGCGTCCGGTACAGAGGCAGGAACCATACACCAAATTAACGCTTAGCACTCTGGGTAAAATTTTCAGCAGACGACATTTTGAAATATTTTTCTTATTTTTCTCAGAAAACAGGATATGACATTTCATGCAAATTGTCTCCAAAGGAGACAATTTGCATGAAATGTCAAATCCTGTTTTCTGGGAAAAATAAGAAAAATATCATCAATTTGTCGTCTGCTGAAAATGCCCAGAGAGTGGTAAAGGTTAAACATGTGACATTGAAAATGATACAGGAGAATATACCGTAGATTGCAGCGATTACTTCTGTGCACTGCGGAATCAAAGGCAGTCAACCGTATTACAATAAATCAACAAACAGAAAGAAAACAAAGCATGGACTTTCAGCGGCTTTCATTTCACAAAGAAGTCAAACTTCAATGTAATAAATAAACAATTTATTAATGGTTAGTGCGTGAAACAGGAAAGTGTTACGTTGCTGTTGTTTGCAACGTTAGGGATAGGATGAGTGTGACAAATTGCACAAAGAGAGGGGAAAAGCTTTCAAAGTTCCAATAATTAGTTTGCTGGCCCTGTTTTTATCATTTTACGTTATGTTATCCATGCGTCCCTTTTATGCATGGCCCCGTTGCCCAACCGTTGCCATAAATAATATGAGAAGGAAAGAATTACGAAAACACGCTTATTTCAAATGTATTGAAAATTTCACCAACAAAAACTGAAAGTTTTCAGATAAAAAATCTGACATTTTTCAAATTTCTGCTCAAAACATAAATTGTTCTTGAGCAGAAATAAGAAAAATGATGTATACCCCTGTAAACCTCAGTTTTACTATATAAAAGTGGGGTTAAGGGGATCCAAACTATACAGGCGCGTTTTCGAGATCATAAGTATGTAAATAGTAGGATGTATTCTCAGTTTATTTGAATATAAGCAAGATGTCATAAACTGCTTGATATAAGCCCAGCAGTTCCCATCACGAAAACATATCTATATAATTTTGACCCCCTTAAACCCCACTTAAATATAGTAAAACTGTGGTGGGTTTACAGGGGTATACATTATTTTTTTTTTCTCATTTCTGCTCAAAAATATAGATTGTGTGTACTCGTTAGAACCGCCTCAGCAAGGCGGTTCTAACGAGTACACACAATCTATATTTTGAGCAAAAATGTAAAAAATATCAGAATTTTTATATGAAAACTTTCAGTTTTTGGCGGTGAAATTTTCAATATATTTGAATAGGCGTGTTTTCGTAATGCTGACTGTTCCATCCAGAATCATTTGCATGTACATGTATGCAAAGACGCTGTCTGAATGTGTTCCCAAGGAGAGCATTTGGTCCGTGTAGAATAGACCCCTTTTGAGAAGGGATGCAAAATAGTTCAGACAGAGTTGTCCCCCACTCCTCCTGAAAGTGTATCAAATGTCTCTTAATTGAAATTCTCATTGAATGAGCATTCAATATGCTACCAGCATCACAATATGACAAATCCCCGTGGGGCTAGCAGTTATTGATTCCTATGGCAATCCAAGACGAGAACATGTTTCCTACCTTTTAAAATTCAAATTTGAAAACAGATCAGTATCGGCTGCAGCGTTAAAGTCAACAATTACACAATATTCAAAGTCTAACAATGCTGTTTTCGCTTTTTAAAATACCGTGGAATCAACATAATCCCAGATAAGGAGGTACCACGTAAATATCAATTTCTTATTTCTGCATGAAAATATATGTTGTGGGTACTCATTAGAAGCGCCTCGATGAGGCGCTTCTAATGAGTATCCACAACATATGTTTTGTGCAGAAGTTAGAAAAATAACCATATGTTCTTACTTTAAAAAGGTGCTTATCTGCAGATATGAATAGAGCTGTTGAAATTGATCTATATTTACGTCTATATCAATGTGTCATTTTTATAGACCCTTGAGCAATGCTCCTATCAAATCGAAATAAAAAGTGACAAATTGCCCATAAAAATCAATTAGGAATCATTACAAGCGCCTACGATGTCTATTTGTATTGGCGAAGGCATTAATTTTTTCCTGTAAAGTTTGTGTATTGGTTAAGTAACTTCGTATTGTTTTCGTTTTCGCAGTTGTTACATGTTTTCCATTTCTTCACATTTTAAAGTGCATGAATCCATTAACACTTACAGCGCTAATCGCAACTTTATCCGACGACACTTTGAAAAACTTTTCAGGAAAAAAACGTTTGGCATTTCATGTGAACCGACTGCCTAGAAGACGATTCACATGAAGTCGCAAATCTTATTTTCACTTAAAATAATCATATCAATTTTAGAATGTCGTCTGCTACAAGTTTGCTTCACGCTTTAAATGTTAACTCGACATTTTCAATTAAAGGGAGGGGATATGAAGTTTATTTTTCCAAAAATCCTTATTGTTACTGCAAACAGTGCAGACCCAGATCAAACTCCACATAAGTACCGTGCTGCTACATTAGTTCCTTATCCAAACAACCAAAACACTCTAAAAATATCACGTCTATGCGCATTTTAAATAGAAATAATTTCAGCGTTAGTCCCATGAAATCTATGCTCGTATTTATTACGTTTGTTAGAAGATGACGAATCGCCTAAATTTAAAATATTTCAAGTTAAAGATGGTGTTGGGACGAGAAACCTCTTGTCCAAACTGTACAAGTACATGCGTAGACTGGCTGCAGTCTCTAGTGACAAAATATTTTTTCTTATAATGTGTTTAATATCCACTAAAATAAAACCAAAGTAATATCATGACTATAAAGGCTGGTCACTAGTGACCAGCCTTTATAGTCATGATATTTTTTTGTTTTATCTTGGTGGATTATCAAACAGGATTGTGAGAAAAATATTTAGTCACTGGAGACTGGAGCCAGTCTAGTACATGCGTTGTGGGTGCGCACATGTCACATAGATGCGTTCAGTCAAAGTATTAGTAATTTATAGATGGATAGAAAGGCTATCCCACAATCCACTATATGCTATGATGTTGTTTATTCTCCCAAATTTTAAAGGCTCTATATTCCTCATTTTTTTTTTATCCAAGAAAGGTTTAATAAATTGATATATAGTATTAATATGATTATAACATTGGCATCTGACAACTTGTAGATTTCAATAGTCTCTCGTTTTTGAACTGGATCAAAAATGAAATGATTTTTTATCGTATCTCTGAATTAATGTTGGCAACATTAATTCAGAGATATGATAAAATATCATTTCATTTCAAGAATAAGAGACTATCTGGAATTTTACAGGCTGTCAGGGGCCACATTTTATGATTTTATTAATACCATGTACCAATTTATAAAACCTTTCTTGGATAATAAAATGCCTACTTTTGAGGAAAATGGAGCCTTTTAAGAAATCTTAAATCTTAATTTGGTTCCCATAATTTTATCCCAGATAGGTAAGTTTGTTACTTGATAGTAAATAGTCTAGTCAGACTGAATACTGAGACTTTATACTTCAAGCTAGCAATTTGTTTGAAATGATTTATTCCGAGTTAATAACATTTCAAAATACTTTTGTTTTAAATAGTACAAATGCAAAGATGCCGGTAGAAATAAAACTATACTGATAAACAAATATTGAAAAAGCGAGTTTGAAATAATATATCTATCTCGTCAAACAAATTAATTGAACAAGTAGCAAATAACATCCCTATATGCAAATATAAAGGAAGTCAGTTTAGTTGTTCCTACACTGTCTTGAATATCTTTAAAATAAAAATTATAATCAAACAACATTTTTTTTACAAATATTCATAAGGACCAATGACGTATTTGGTTATTCATGAATATCAATGAGACGCAAATGAGCTAAAACTTCAAATCTCGATAACTTTTTTAACACCAGGGCCCAGTTTTTCGTTCAAAGCATCCTTAGCTTAACGAGCTTGTTATTGGTCAAAATGTTAACTGTTCTAGTAAGTACAATATCTTATTAACAGGTATTTTTGCTGAAAAAAAATGTGAGCAGCTTTTGCAAATACAAAAGCTACTCACATTTTTTTCGCAAAAATATTAGTGTATATACCATATTTAATGATCAAAATTTTTACGATACGTTAACTAACGACATCATTAGTTTTGAACAAATGGGCCCTGGAATATTTCAGTGGGTTTTTCACCACTGGACTCGGTAGACATATGGCTTGAAAAGGCAAGCAAAATATTTCCTTTTAGAGTAGATCCAGTTTTAGAAGGAAGGCACACAATTCTTGAGTATTTGAACGAGTTATTTCCCCTGAAAGTGAATACATTCCCATTAAACCAGTAACCTTTAGAGTTTCTTTATAGGTCACTGCTTAAATGTACCGAGAAACATTCCAACATATTTCATATCAACATTAAAACTTGATAAAATCCTGCTAAAATATACGTTTAATAGAGTTTATGACTGATTTGTAAACACTTGCGCTATATTTACATGCTGCAGACGGTGATTCCACAAAAATATTAGAGTAAGATATTGCAATACTGGCAAAAATGAAAAGGTTATTGAGTATATTTGGTTCTATAGAAGATCCAGTTAAGAGTGGTAATTCATTTCTCTCTTTCTCTCTTTTTTTTTTTTTTTTTTTTTTTTTTTTTATTTCTCCACCAACATACATGACGTGGGCATTCTAAAAAGCAGCCACAACATATATTTTGATGGAGAAGTCTGAGTCCTGTAAAATTTTGGTTTATCTAGAACTCTGTTTCTACGCTTCAACTGAAAGTTCCGTATTTATTAATAAATATTGGAAACCATACCGGTAAATAACTTCTTTGAACAACTTCATTTATTACCTGTTGATACGTCTAAAGGCCTGTTGGACAATTGGCAAACATTGTAGACCCTGAACAGACGCCGCTTTCGGTGTCTTCTGATCTGGGTCTACATTATTTGCTTTGGCATGTTCCAATACTTAGCGTAAATACGTATCTGAAGCTGAGAGTTGAACGTTTTGAAAATATTTGACGTTTAACATTTTCGGCGCCATATTGTCTCAGAAAGGAACAAATTTTCTCAGATGTGAGACTAAATACATATAAGTGACCTTCTGTAAGTGAAGAAAACCATTATTTTCAATTCTCAATGCACTGGGAATGATAACCTGAAAACAAAATGAACTCGACTTCGTTGGCAGCTATCTTCTCTCCCACGGCACCTCGAACTTTCTCTATCTTGCGAGTTTCTTTGCATTTGTCTGGACAAAGCTCATTACGCATTATTGTCGAGTATCAAATTGCCCAAAAGTAGGCATGATCAAACAGTGTACACCCAGAAAGCGACGTCTTATCAGGGTCCACACTGTTTTCCATTCACACTGTAGTGTTTATCAATAGGAAAACGTTCTTGTACAGCTGTCAGAATACTTGGCATAAGTATGGTATCAGCTAGGAAATGTATTGTTGATTCTTAGAAGTATGAAATATATTCAAAGCATAGACTATGCAGCAAACAAGCCCTGAGTGCATGGGCTGACACAATAGCATAATGATTTGGATAGGCCGTATCACTTGATAGTCGGTCAATTTCCTCAAACTAACAGCTGTGAAATATTAACCCCTTATGACTGAAGAAGAATAAAATGAATAATATTAATAATAATAATAATAATAATAAGATGACGATGATGATGATGATGACGAACACTGAACAGAATTGCCATTAATTTTATGTACAGGGTGAATGAGATGTATACGATTTACTTATGTGTTAGATAACTATTGCTGGTTTTGGATTTGGAAAGGTGGATCATCACGAAAACACGCCTATATAATTTTAACCCCCTTAAACCCCACTTTTATATAGTAAAACTGGGGTTTACAGGGGTATACATCATATTTCTTATTTCTGCTCAAAACATAGATTGTGGGTACTTGTTAGAACCGCCTCGTGGAGGCGGTTCTAACGAGTACCTACAATCTATGTTTTGAGCAGAAATATGAACAATATTTGAATTTTTTGTCTGAAAATTTTCAAGTTTTCGGTGATTAACTTTTCAGTATATTTTCAGTACATTTTCGTAGGTTTTCGTAATGTTTGGCCATTTCTTTTCCAGCCGAGTCTTGCATATCGAGGATGGGATGCAGGAATATGATGTCTGGACACTGGATGGCCACACGCTCCCTGTATCACTGGGTTCCTAATAGTTAAGTTTGGCGAGGTATGGCTGGTGCAGCTGGAGTGTGCTGATTTCCATATTTTGTCAAGTATCGCATTTTTCCAAATAGTCAATATTATTCACCTGTGATTTGCACTACGTCACTAGGACTTGTGATTTGAAGCCTGCTTTCAGGTAAATAAAAGTTGTTTTTGTAAGTTCATCAACACTGTCATATGCCATCGTATATGTTATATCGTCATGAGATTCATGTAAAGCCTGCTAGAAATTTGAAATAACATTCTATTGTGTTCTATACTATTCTATTCTTGATAGGAAAAGAAGAAGCATCACGAAAACATGCCTATATAATTCTGACCCCATTCAACCCACTTTTACATAGTAAAACTAGGGTTTACAGGGGTATACATTATTTTTTTCTTATTTTTGCTCGAAAACATAGATTGTGGGACTTCGCTATGTTTTGAGCAAAAATATGAAAACTATCAGAGTTTTTTTTATCAGAAAATTATCAGTTTTTGGAGGTGAAATTTTCTATATATTTGAATAGACGTGTTTTCGTAATGAAAAACTTCCCATCATCTTATCAAGTGCCAGCGTTTCGCATTATTTTAAACCTGTTTTAATTAATGTGAAATCAATAGCTTGGAAAAAAAATCAATTATGGCATGTCATTATTTATTCATTGTAACAAAATCATTACTGAAATCCCATAACAGCCAGCAAGTTGATCAAGTTTAGTAGGCTACATGTAAATGTATATGCAGTGTGACAGACTGTTAGTTTGGTTAATCATTCGAGATTTCCCTTTTTGAATCCGGTAATAAAACGAAATAATACACGGGAACATCTTTATAACACGGTTCGTTATAGCACAGTCTCGGATATAATACGGTTTAAAGATGTGCCACAAGATGCATCCTGACAAAAAGATATTGATCATCCAGAAAACTGACCATCAATATCCAAACAAAAATGAATAGATTATATAGGAAAATGACCTTATAGTAAAACGATATGGAGTATTTAGAATATTGAACATTTTTATATCCAAACAAAAATGCATAGATTATATAGAAAAATGACCATATATGGTCATTTTTCTATATAATCTATACTTTTTGGTACGGTCAAATTACATTTGCATAGTTTATCCAGATTTTTTGGAGCCCATCAATAGCTTTATTAATAGGTTTTGGTGTGTACTGCACCACAGAACATTAAACATGTTCAGGCGTAATACTATTTGTACCTACAGATGCTTTATAAATAATGGTTATGATAATGTTACCATCTGACACCGGATTAACATTACTATAAATAAAAAATAAATAAATAAATAAATAAATAAATAAACAAATAAATAAATCATGAAAACATACCTATATAATTATGACCCCCTTAAACCCTACATTTTTATATAGTAAAACTGGGATTTACAGGGGTACACATTATTTTTCTTATTTCTGCTCAAAAATATAGATTATGGGTACTCGTTAGAACTGCCTCGTCGAGGCGGTTTTAACGAGTACCCAGAATCAATGTTTTGAGCAGAGTTAGTAAATGCTGGGGCGAAATGAATAACGAAGTATTATTCTAAATAAATATAATATATAAACATGCATACAGTATAAAGTCTGTACTGAGGAGGAAATAAATAACAAATGATTAAGCCTCATTAATTGGGCGCCTCCGAAATACCGGAACGGACTATTGGGTCACTATTGAAAATGCTGTTTGTCAATAATTTTGCAGTGATGAAATACATGTAGTGACAGAACAATTTCGAAGAAATGGTTGTACTTCTTTTTCATGTATTTCTATGTCATTTATTCCCCAAACCCAATAATGTCCCAATTTGATAATAATATGAATAATTCAGTATATTGTATGCATTTCGTTTTCTTTGCTGGTTGTCCATTACTTCCTTTTTCAGAATGACGCAATTTCCGTTTTGAGTTTCAGATAACGAAATCGGAAACGCCATTTGCTCATTTACTGGTTATTCCTTCGTTCGTACCTTTCTTCGGACAAGGGTAATCAAACGCCCGACTCGGTCGGTTTGTATGTTCACTGCCCCTCTTTCAGTGAAAGGAAAAAAAAAAAAAAAAAAAAAAAAAAAAAAAAAAACACTACTAATACACAGAGTTGCCCCTGGAAAGCTAGACTGAAAACTCTTCATCCCTTAATATTATGAAAACTGATCTTTTTTTACACGGGATGGGAATTTTAGTGTCTCAAAGAATTCGAAAACAACGAACAATGAACAAAATATAAAAGTGAAACCCAAGAAATCTTTGAACGGAAATTGTGACAAATGTGATTTATACCCACAAAACAACATAATCTTCTTTCTTGCATTCATGTATAGGCGTATTCATGTTAATATCTTACAATCTCTTGTATCCATATGACACTCTTTTTCACCATCATGAATTAGAGAAGTTTATTTACGATGATAGATTGGTATCTCAAGTACTTGAAGAGGGGGATCACAATCGTGACAAGTAGAAAAAATATTCCTATCGTATGAACAATCACTACAGATCCAGATCATGGTGCTGCGGATAAGTCATTTTTGTGGCATTCTATTCAATTTTATCATTTTTGATACTTTAGCTCTAGACTTGCTCCAGTCTCCAGTGACTGACTAAAAGTCATGATATTACTTTGATTTTATTTTAGTTGATTAATAAAATGGTTATAAGGAAAAATAGTCACTGGAGACTGGAGCCAGTCTAGCCGTTACTTGGCACTTCCTGCAAGTCGTTTAGAGAATCACTGGATCTGTGGATCAGACTGATGTGTGATTAAGACTTGTATTAGATTGTGCGACTTTGTCAGTTGATCTGGATCTTTACTGTTTTTAGCTGCTCCCAAAAGACACATTTTGTACTTGCGATATGCAACTATACTAATTATAGGTAAACTATAAATTGATAATAGTATACATGTTGGATTTAGAGAAAAGTAACAGACAACTTACTTCATACTCTTCGTATGAGTATGAAACCTTTGATACATAATTTAACTTATACCGCATGAACGATTAAAAAAAGCTCCACGGGGGATGGAAGTCTAGTATAGCAGCGGCAGCGTAAATATTGTTTTCTATGACGAAGTTCAGTCGTAAATGCGCCAACATTCTTTCGAAATGTATTTTATTACATTAATTCTACTGGAGAATCTCACTAGAAATAATCACTTTTAAAGACTGGGATAAAACAACAACAAAAAAATGTATGATTTAGGATACGAATGAACCCTAGTAGATTAAACTACTGCTATTTACACAAATTACACAATATGAACACGTACAGCATTTGCGTACATTCTGTCGTCAGAATGCAATTATACACACACAATCGTTAGGTTATGTGTGTAAAAAAAAATCTATGTTTTTTTTTTTTTTTTTTTTTTTTTTTTTACTTCAGGTTAAACCTAGAGTAAAAAAACAAACGTAGATTTTTTTTTGTTTTGTGTATGTGTGATTTAGGATACAAAATGCAATAAACAATAAGATAAAATGACTGCTATTTGCACAAATTACAGAACATGAACATGTATGTAGCATTTGCGCACATTCTCTTGCTAGAATGCAGTTACATGCACAATCGTTAGGTTTAAACTGAAGAAACAAGAAAACGGTGACATCACTTGTTAGCATGCACGTGTAAACACTGACATTTATTGCTGTTTTATAGACATACAAGCAATAAAAAAAGGTAAATAGATATGCTGCCAAACACACGAAATGGGCCCTTGTGCCGTATGCGAACAGGCAAGTCCGCAAGACTGGTCAGGGTCTTCTCTGGTCATCGATATATTCTCCAGTAGCCAATGAACGAACAACAAGACCTGATCAGACTGCGCATCCGCAGTCTGATCTGGGCATTGTTGGTCATATATGACATAAATGTCTTTTTTTCCTGCATTTTATCATCACATAACAGTTCATGTTATAAATGTGTGTTGAAAAATGGTATTTTATCTTGCTCTTTCTGACTGATTTTATTTGAAATGTCTCGGGAGATGATTTTAACGTATTTGAGAAACCTTGTTCTCTTTTACAAATGATAACTATGATCGTTAAGTATATATAGCACAGTCTCCCTCTATAATATATAGTAAAAACAAGAATATGCAGGGTATGAATTAATATACTAAATTTCTAAATATTCCGTTTTCCTACATATCTTACAGTGTAAATATAAAGTCTTTTATATAGGTACCTTTCATAGTTCCAGATAAGCTGTCTAGATAAATATGTGTTCCACAAAAAAAGCAAAAAAAAAAAAAAAAATAAATAAATAAATAAAGAAATAAACAAAAATAAAAATAAAAAAATAAAAAAAATAAATAAAAAAAATAGACATATTGTGGGTACCCATAAGAAGAAAATGTTTTATTTTTTTTTTTATTTCTCCATAAAAACCTATGTTGTGGTACTCATTAGAAGCGCCTCGGTGAGGCGCTTCTAATGAGCAGCCTCAACATATATTCTGTGAAGAAATAAGAAGAAAACGGTATCATTTTTGTTTAAAATGTGGCTTTTCAAGAAATATGGCGTAGGGGTATAATTATACAATGCCGTTTTGCTTGACGTGAGTCAGTGACTTTCAAGTAGGTACAACTGCCGCCAGACTTTATCATATCATCACCGACCCAGAAGAACCTTTAATCAGATGTCAGATAAAGCTAGTTCCTTTACCGATTTCTTTGAAAATCGCATTTTCTGTGTATAAACTGATAATGAGAAACAAAAAAAAAAAAAAAAAAAAAAAAAAAACGTAATTATTTAATCTGAAAATTTATATACATGTAATAGATCAAAGTAATTCGCCTGCAAAATTGGTTTAGGCAATATAGAACACAATGACAATCAAAAACGGAAAAAAAAAAGCGAACACAAAAACGAAACGTTGTTCGGATACGGAAGCAATGATTTAATTTTATTATTATTATTTTTTTATTTATTTATTATTATTTTATTATTTACAAAATGCGAATTTCTATCAGACTTTGCTCATGCTTTGGCTGTTTTTTTTTTTTTTGTTGTTTTTTTTTTTTTTTTTTTTTTTTTCTTTTTTGAGTGAAATGTTCGCATGCACAGTGCTGACAGCCCATATTGAGGTACCCAAATTTGGACACTAATGGTTACAATCAATTCCCCAGGATGCATTCAACAAACCATTCCCTTAACGGATTTGCCACAATACTCTGTCGGCTTAATTTGGCTGTCATTTCATTCCAATGGAAACTATCAATGCCTGCGAAAACATAATGCATTTCGGATCTTGAGGTTCTTTGCGAGTCTGACAATAAACTCCCAAAATACCATTATCTGATCCATTAAAGCCCCTCAAATTATATGATGCCCAACACCAGGAAAAGCCCCTTATGCCATAGGCGAACAATGAGTGCGTAGGTCAATCTGCGCATATGCGCATTCCTTCGTTCGTCGATGCATTCAACGGCGCTTTTCGATTCTGTAAGCGAGCAACGAAGGCCCATGTCAGACTGTGCCCATGCGCAGTCTGATCTGGGCCTTCGTTGCCCGCAATATGATATAAGGGCCCTTTTCTATTGCTGAGCATCTTGTGTAGGTAAAACTAGACAGTTATCGGATTACTGGCTTTCAAAAAGCCTCTTGAAACGAGCGCTGTCTTAGAACACTTCAACGCTAAATGATTACTTAATGACATTCTTTCAGAAATCGTGCAAAAACCATGAAAATGTGGAACGCGATAGCTCCATCAGACACATTAGAAAACATTACCAAACGGTTGTTATGATTGAAAAGCCAAAGGCTTAGATTCCTTGGACGCAAAAGTGGCGCCATCATAGAAAAGGATTTCGTTAGTTGCATAACGATATGCTTTCTGTTGAAATGCGGTTCCAAAATGAGTGATTGTTTTCTCGGCGCGACGACAAACCTGTAGTTATTCTTCATTTATGATGATGCACCCGTCTAAATTAAACATGTTTTTTTTAGAACTAAGCACTTGTTATACAGCAGGGCTGCTCCATCCAAAGGCGTAAGTGGGTTCTGGATATAGTATCATATTAACCCATTTATGCCCACCGGCCCCAAAACGAGACATTAGCAAACAGTGTAGACCCTAATCAGACGCCGCAGGACGCGGCGTCTGAACAGGGTCTACACTGTTTGCATTTAATGCAGGAATTTCTACAAAACATGCTTATAATAAAAACTAACCTGACACTCCGTCTATTGGAAATGGACCTGTCCATCGAGTTTCAGGTAGAAAGAGTCCACTGACATAAATGCGAAATAGCACCAGGCAACAAATGCATTTTGTTTCTCATTTAAAGGCTTGAAATAGGGCTTAGCAGTCCGCGACGTCTGATCAGGGTCTACAATGCCACTCATCACACAACTGTATACACATTCACACATAGTAAAATGGACTTGTTGAATTTTTTAGAGTAACAGTTAAAGAGTAAGGTGTGCGAATATTTACGGTAAATATTGTGTCCAAAATCAAGCAAACATATATCTAAAACTTGGTTTTTCATGAAAATGAATTTTGAGTGAATGGGAAGGAGTTCGACTGAAACCTCGAACCCGTCTGTATCTGCATCTGATTTTTTTTTTTTTTTTTTTTAACCTTAAGTAAAGTATAGTTTGCATCTTTACCTAAACAACAGAACAAATTCTATGTTTTGACCTGCATAAACATTTTCACCTGTTTCTTTGAGTACAAAGTCATTTTGTACACATCGCAAGAAACCGTAATTACAAAAATTACCATAAACTGGGTTTTCACCTTGCCGCGTACCAACAGTAACCATAAAGCCCATTATATACAGTTGAGCCGCAACGGACGAAAATGTACAGTCTAACGGGCGCCAACGAAGTCTCAGATTAGCTTGCGCCTGCTGATCAGAGTCATCATTGTCCGCATGAAGAAACATGAAGCAACCCTGGCTATGCTAAATGCGCCCAGTAAAGAATCTGATCAGACTGCGCGAATGCGCAGGCTGATCTGAATCTTTGCTTGGCGCGCATGCCCGAGGGTACGGTTTCTGACGTTGCGAATCATTTCAACAGGCCGAATACAAATATTGGCAAATAACGGTTTATTTATTTTTCTTATATTTCCTAGAATATAGGGCTGGACATGTTATTAAATCGTTTCCATCATTTGGAAGAAATTGAATTCTTTCAGAGGAAAATTGAGAATATATTTCACTTCTTATTATTCTGCTAATTTCGCCCAGAGTAGGCTGCATGTTAATAAATAAAGAAATAATGTTGGTTGGACCGCGTCAAGCGAAAAACTGCCTTCCGGCATGCACAAAATGTGCGCATGCGCATCATCCTGCTCATACACAAGGTCTCATCCAGGTCTTTGCTCTCTATTGATATATCATATGTTCAATTGTATCCAATGATTCTGGCAGCGGACTGTGAAGGCCCTGATCAGACTGCGCCGATGCGCAGGCTGATCTGGGCCTTCGATGTCCGCATTTGCCCGAAGACACGTTTTCGCATGGCGCGACCAAACTACTCATTAGTTGTTAACAAATAGGCGCTTAGACCATTTGTGGGCAGGGAAGTCTCATCTGGGCCTTCGTTGCCCACTTGCAGGACATGATATATCAACGAATAAACACTGCCCCTGTCTGACTGTGAAACTGCGCGTATGATCTGAGCGTGACGTCGGCATATGCGGACAGCGAAGGCCTAGATCAGCCTGCGCATCCGCGCAGTCTGATCAGGGTCTTCATTGTCCGCAAAAGAAATTTTGGATACTACAGTATGTATGAATGGAGAGCAAAGGCTCGGATGATAGTTAGCGCATGCGCATGATGACCTTAATTTCCGCATTTGCGCATGTTCGAAGACTTTTTTTCGCTTGACGCTGTTCACATGATCTGTAAGGTGTATCAAAGCGGGGTATGTAGATGTGTGCAGACAGTGTGTGCTTGGTTTTCGCTGTCCCAACGTAACAAAAGAAAAGTCGGTTTTCACACAGAGATACCCACCATACAATGATATACCAAATTTTCCGCCCAGCTTTCTAACCCCATAATGTCTTTTTAATATGTTTCTTAATTGACTTTGACATATTCAACTGTGCTTACATTACACATGTGTTAAGCGTGATTTTATCGGTCAGCACCAATTTACCATATTTTGTCATTTATGTCTGGTTTAATTATAGTTTACAAGTTTGAAAGAAATGATATGTGAATGAAAACCGCAAAAATAAATAAATTATAAGTCAAAGAAAGAAACCCATAAACCCTGATTATCTGAAATGGATACAACTACAAATATTGAGTTTTCTGTTCTATTTCACATATGTATTCATGGATACATGTATCCTAATGTTTTCTTCTCCATTTCACATATATTAATGAATACATGCATCTTATTAAGCTTTTGTGTTTTGTATTTTTTTCACATACAGTAAACCCTGTGTAAGACAGCCACCTTTAAAATTGACCTTAGTGGTTGATGTGGAAAGGTGGTTGTCTTATAAAGGTACATGTCATGTAATTTTGCTAGCAAAATTACATGACATGTACCTTTATAAGACAGACACTTTTTTCCACATCAACCACTGTTTAAAGTCAGTCTTGAAGGTGGCTCTCTTACACAGGTTTTACTGTATATTAATGAATGCATGTTTCTTATAAAGCTTTCGTTTTCATTTCACATATATTATTCTATACATGTATCTTATATTAAGCTTTCGTGTCTATTTCGCATATATTAATGAAAACATGTATCTTATTAAACCTTCTTTTCTATTTCACATATATTAAGGGATATACATGCTTATTTTCTGTATTAATGCGACGTTGTATAATTGTCATGAGCACGCCTGGATATCTTATTTAACTTTTCTTTTCTATTTCAAATATGTCAGAGTATACAGAGGAATTGTTAAGGAGGAGTATTTGGTGATAATTATAGGATAATTTAATCCAGTTCTCAATAAAAACATATGCACTGGGTACGCATTAGAAGCGCCTCAGCGAGGCGCTTCTAATGAGTACCCACAACATATGTTTTTATGCAGAAATAAGAAAAAAATATCCCAGAATTATCACCAAATACTCCTCCTTAACAATTCCTCTGGTCTTCATCAGTTAATCTAAATAAATGCTCCAATTAGTGTGTGCGTGCGTGTCTATGTGTACCTGTGTGTGCGTACATGAGCGCACGCACGCGCGACTTTTAGGAACAAGTATTTTCCTTAAGTTGCTCGTTGTTTTAAATGTAAATATTGTTGACAATTAAATTCTTTTATGGTGCTCTCGGCGTATTCCCTGTGTTCTGGCTTTCACTGGACAAGACAGGCTGTATTAAAATCCAGAATAGATAATGAATTATGATCACACTGGTATAAAATCAAACCTATGTAAACTTATGGAAGGCCATTAATAATGATTGATGATATATGTCCTATATTTTCTCCGCACCATTAACTTAATGTATGTGTGTATGGCAGAGATTTTTTTCACCTTCTTATTGTAAAAAAGATGAAAAGTTAAATCACAATTAACGCGACTGTTGGCGTCAGCTTGTTCAGAAAAGAAAGAGAGAGAAACAAGACAGAAAAAATCTCTATCTGGCCCTCTATCTAGTTGTAATTGACTGGAGAGAGATTATTTTTTGTGTTCAAAATCTAAGAAAGATCGGATCGACGAGATCGTCTCTGCACTGGTGTAAAAAGAAAAAAAAATGTTTTGGCTGTTTGCGTTATACAGCAATACCGACTAGACTTAGCTTGAGGTGCATGTTACCTAGCACGTGTATTTGACTATTCTACATCTAGTCTCCCTATCACTTTTTTTCATAAACAAACTGATTCGTGTAAGTATGACTACGAACATGCGCTACTTCATAAGGACTGCCTTAACCCATTTAAGACTGAATAAACTCTCACACACTATATATTGGACGAGTCCATTTTCGATTTTAGGTATGTCAGGCAAAATGATGTAGCTATCCCTAAAAAAAAATGGTTGACCTATTTGCAAACAGTGGAGACCCTGATCAGACGCCGCGTTCTGCGGCGTCTGATCTGGGTCTGCACTGTTTGCCAGTTATCCGTTTACTCCAGTCTTCAAATGGGTTAATATACGTAAAGAAACGTACGGATTTTACGTTTATCGCATATGCGGATACTGAAGGTCAATATAAGCCTATGCATGGCGTTAGTCATTGATGTTTTAAGGACGAACTCATTTAACTTAGGTATAACTGTGATTAACTTGAACTGAAAGTTCTTTTAAAGATATTAACCAAGGGAACCCTGCTTAAAGATGTTATTATGGAATACAAATCAAATTTCTCTTATCTGCTGATGATAATCATACGCATATAGGGCTAACAATAGCATTGTCCTTGTTATTGGTGGCATTCGTTTCGGTACGTTTTGACTTTCAGTTTAGTTTTCTGTTTCCCAAGACCTTGAGAACTCCACTGCCAACCAAATGCAAACGACAGTCCATTAAAGTTTAAATGAGTTCAATAAACTTAGCACAAACATGTACAAATTAGTTCTTTTATTATCTAATTGTCATAATTTAAAATATTAATTTCAATATTTATTTTATGGAATTATCAGCGTTTGAGATTTTAGAGAAAACATGATTTTGTACAAACAATGTTCCCGTAAATGACTGAATGTTTTATTTTATCCCCATGGCAAAGAAACACATAATTTGGGATACAGAAGATTTGCTCGAGGGGGTGGGGTGGGGGCGTGGGGAGGGGCATTTGATGATAATTCTGTGGTAATCTTTCCTTTTTCTTATCCATAAAACAAAATTGTATGGGTACCCACAACATGTTTTTTTTTTTTTTTTTATGTAGAAACTGGAGCAGATAGATAAGAAATCGCATTCAGTACTTCTCGTGAAACCCTCTGTGATATGATTTGAATGGTCTAGTCCAGACGATTCTGAAGAATTATGCAACTTATGCAGACATGTACATAAAATGCATGTTCCCAGTCAACTGCACACTCTGCGTGTCTGGAATCCTAATCTAATAAAACTAAGCATCAAACAGAAGATTTGTTATGGATGAGTATTTGATGATTATTTGTGATATTTTTTTCAAGTTCTCCATTAAAACCTATGTTGCCGGTACAACATTAGAAGCGCCTCTCCGAGGCGCTTCTAATGAGTACCCACAACATAGAGTTTTTATGGAAAAAAGAACAAAATCACGTAATTATCACCAAATACTTCTCCGTGACAGAGATTCAAAGAGGACTTTCAGAATAGATGTACGCATTTTGATGAGACACAAAACTACATCCAAGTCTTAATATCCAACGAAAGTATTTCCGGTGAAAAAAAAAAAAACATATTGTACTAAACAGGTGTTGCGATTTCAAGTATTGCGTTATCATGTTTGGGAATATGATTCGCTGTCATAATTTGACAGGTACGGTAAACAAAATTTAATCAGGCAAGGAAAAAAAATAGATATATGATGCTTAGGTGTTGTATTTTAGTTTATTATCATAGTTTTCTATCTTTATTACTATTATTATTATTATTATTTCTACTACTATTATTATTATTTTTGTTGTTGTTGTTGTTTTTGTTGTTTTTTGCACTGCACAAATGTCTTCGAAAATTGAGGTGATTCATAACAGTATGCTGTATTTGCGTTTTTCGGGGTTTTTTTTGTTTTTTTTCCTGCTTTTTCGTACCCATCACAGTTCAATTACCAACCTTCTGTGCCTAGTTTATATTTTTAAGAAAATGTAACAAGAACCACATATAAAATTTCTCTTGGTCGAATTAATGTTTGACCGCAAAAGTGTACGGTAAAATAGCTTACATGAAACCGATGTCAAAACCAATCCCTCGCGAACATTCCTTATAAAATTACTGCATGCGCCGCCGAATGCAAGAAAAAGGGCCTTGTCACCTTGACGGACAACAAAAGCCCTCTTCAGTCTACGCATTCCCGCGGTCTCTCATGAACTTCGTCGGCCACTCACAGGATCAAGGGATACTTAGGAATATATCGGCGAACAGTGAATGCCCTGGTCAGCCTGCGCAAATGCGCAGGCTGATCTGGACCTTCGCTGTTCGCCAATTACATAATCGTGTTTTGTCTCATTTACTATCATGTATTATTAAAGTTTCGTGAACAGCTGAATGATGTATACTAACTAATAATTTGGAATAGGTTCCGATGCAATCAGTTGAAAATGACAACTTCAATGTGTCAATGAACGAACAAGGAAAACCAAGACAAATATGCAGTTCGATCATGGCATTCGCTGTTTGTTTTTAGTGCCTTTGACTTTCAAAGTAGCAACTAACCTTACCAGCCCTGCGAAAATAGGTAGGCTTGTTTTGGTTTTCGATATTCTCATATGCCCTAATCTGTAGTTTTTGTTTGTTTGTTTTTCTCATTTGCATATGCATGATTCAAAGTTTTGGTTTCTTCTTATCATGTTGTTTTGTTAAATAAGTATTATTTTGACACTCAGTCAGTCCTGAGTTTAAACACACTTTTCAATTTTCTGAAAATCAGTCTTATACAAGGCCGGAGTCTACAATGGGAAATAATGATCTCTAATGGGTACTTATTTTAGTCTTCAATTCCTGAAATATACATTTCTTCATGAATTGTTATATGAAATCATCTACATCTACAAATGCTCCTTGTGATAGAAAGTACCTTGAAACTAATATGTGACGCTTTTGACACCGGTGAATTTGCATTTTAGTGTACCCGAGTGGCATGTAAGAAAATATTCGTCACAAAATATTTACACCAAATGCCTCGAAATTTCATAACTATAACTGTTATTTTACCCAGTTTGTAAGTACAAAAATATTCAGATTGAATTCATGGTATGTCGCACCTATTGACTTTTATATAAATCATTACAATTTAAAAAAAATAAATTAAAAAAAAATTAAAACACCTGTTTGCCTCATTACTTAAGATGAAGCATTTTATGACAATTCTGAGATAATGTTTCTGATTTCTCCATATAAATAAACTATGTATTGTGGGTACTCATTCGAAGCGCCTCAACCAGGCGCTTCTAATGAGTACCATAACATTTGTTTTATGGAGAATTGGAGAAGAGTATCCCAGAATTATCAGAAAGTACTCATCCATATTTACAAGACCTTTGAAATTCAAAGAAGAATAGATTGTCAGACTAAATATACATAGTTTGATGTCCTCTGTAACTACGCAAGGATGTATATAATATACATGAATTTCTAAATAATAACAGCAATATATACATTTCTCTAATTAAAGGTAGAAATGAACAATGCTACTGATTTTGTGCGTACACGATTCCGTATTTAGATGCATGTAGAATGTAGCAGCAGAATCGCCAGTCTTCGGAAATAGCGTATGCAAAACGTACGGACACAGATCAACAAGTCTGATCAGGGTCTACATCGTTTGCCATTCCACAAAATATGTTGTGAAACAAATGCATAAAATAAAAGTGATGAAATAAAGTGTTCAATCAGACATTTACCCATTTAGATCATTTACCGTACATAAAGTGTCACTGCTTGTAATTTCGACGAAAATCAAGAATGAAATTCCTAGTTACCCCTTCAGTTTTAGTGAAAGTATAAGTTTTCTAGCTTATTTCAAACGGGACTGTCATTTTCTTTTTCTTTTTTTTTTTTTTTTTTTTTTGTATTGTTTTATTTTAACAAGCCAAACGAGTGTACTTTTTGACAGCTTCCTGTATTGTTTCATCAGTTCTATTTGCCTGGTATACCTATAATTTAGGCGACTACGAATTGAGTATGCCCATTACGAATTATACATTTCACCACCCCCCTACTCCCCCCACCTCCCCCCCCCCCCACCCCCACCCCAACGCCATGTTCCTGAAGTGAACATTCAAGCTCTGAATCTTGACATTGCAAATAGGAGGGACAGGAAGACAAAAAAAAAATGCAAACAGTGTAGACTCAGATGAAACGGCTCGTTACGAGCCGTTTCATCTGGGTCAAAACTGTTTGCAAAGACATCCGTTTAGGGCCAGTAGGTTTGAAATAGCTAAGGTTATGTAAACAATCGTTAGACAACACAATAATGATTGTGAGACTGACTAACGACTTGTGTCGACTTCTAACGGTGACTTTGGGGTATAAAACAGCAAGTCAAAATGAGTATATATTGAAAACTAAAATTAACTATTTTTGTGTATTGACTGGCGCCAGCAGCAGCCAGTTACATAAACAAACATGATATCATTGAATGTCAATGTGAAGACAGAAATCTGACACGGACACATGAAAACAACATTGCGGAAATATACAGGAACAATGCAAGCCGAGACCAGGGTGCCTAATCTGCCCAGTTCCGCAAGGTCTTAGATGAACACTATACGTAGATTGTGCAAGAGAAAATAAAGCCCTAACTAGACTGCAGAGCAGGTGCAGTCTGACCTGGGTTTCGCTGTTCGTTATGGTCCTCCGCATATATTCATTACGCGTTTGTTTACAATTTGCCACATAATGCAGTGAATTCTAGCTGCATGTAACGACGGAAGTGGAAAAATACATTTTGAGTCGGAGTACAGCATTTTCATGCGCCCAGCGAAGACTAAGATCAGCCTGCGCATCCGCAAAGATCAAAGTCTTTGCTCACAGCCTAAAGACGCCTTAGATCCTTGACATGCCGATCCGAGTCTTCGCTTGGCACACATGCAATACTGTGCCCGCCTCAAATACAAAAACAATAAGCGGTTTACAATACAAAAGAAAAGCAGCTCACCTGAGTTATTGTTATTTTGCGATTTCCTCATCCAGGGATAGATAACTGGTTTTCTGTTCGAATCTGTCGTGCCCGTTGATTCTGGCGAGTCCTGCCCTCCGGGCGAGGGTACTGATTCTGGACTGCCCGATTCCTCTGGAGAATCGGGCGGACTAGACGAATTAAATCCATTTAGTCTGTTATTTGTGGAATTCTGGTTTTGATTTTGGCTTTGATTTTGCACATGCGCCTGTGGCGGCGACTGTTGTGGATGACTGGCTTGAGGGTGTGAGCCCCTTTTTACCAGATTTTCCGTATCTGTACAGTTCACACTTGACACACTATTATACAAATTGTTTGGTGTATATTTTTCCTCTATTTCATAGCGCCGATAGTCCGTGGTTCCATATCCATAAGGATGTACATTATTTCTATAATAGTCCGTAGAATGTGGTGGAATATAGTTAGAATATTCGTCCGCAGGTGGAAACTTAGGCTCTGTGTAAGGAGCCGAGTTCATTAAAAACGAACTCATGATCATTAATAAAAGTAGATTTGGTTGTAAATAAACGTTCCCAACACTATAACGTAAAACCGAACCGATAAAGACCGCCCACTTTTACATATCTATGTGCCACGTGATTTCTATACGCCAACCAGTGTTAATTGCCTCTGCGCAAAGATATCCATCACTCGGTTTGACATTATCGGAAGGCAACTACATCACTGAACCGTATACTGTTGTAGAGAGGTTGGAAAAGGATAATTCACAGGCTACTGTTTTTGAAATCAACAATTGCTCGAAGGGAGGTTCTAATACTCGAGGGGATTGTGGTCATGTTGTAAAATATAATATTCGTCGGCTTGGGTTTTTACTTGGTTATTTAGGAAATAAAGTATAAAAGTGTATTGGCTATGTTTTTTTTTTTTGTTTTTTTTTCCCAATCAATGCTAATTCCATTTATATTATTAATTATACTTTTCCTAAACAGACCAAATTTAATTATTTAATTTCATGTTGTATTTACAGTTATAAAATGTATTTTATTTTGTTTATTACGATGCAATTATTTGCTTTATATACATTACAATCACACTTATGTTCTAAAGTGCATTTCCATACAATAATAATAATAATAATAATAATAATAATAATACCGTATTCGACCTAATTACCGCACTAATTACCGCACTGTGCGCTTAGGTTTTTCAAAATTACTGGGAACACTCAGTTGTTGTAAAATATACTATTACGGGTACATAAATTACTGGGAACACTCAGTTGTTGTAAAAAATACTATTACGGGTACATTAAAAAAAATCAGAAAAGGACGTATTTGATTATGCGATTTTTTGTCTGATTGTCTTAAAAAAAGGCATATGTTGTGGGTACTCATTTGAATTGCATCGACAAGTCGATGCAATTCAAATGAGTACCCACAACATATGCCTTTACAAAAAAGTAGACAAAAAGTACACAGGCTGTAATCTGAAGACTACGGAACTGCTTGACTGTGCGCTTATAGGGATATGTGCGGTAATTAGGTCGAATACGGTAATAATAATAATAATGACGGTGCACCACAATATTGATTTGATCTCGAGCATCTACATTTTACGTATTTTTATTTATTTATTTATTTATTTATTTTTACTTTCGTTGTAATAATATCATGATATATGTAATTGTTTTAATAATTATTTCATCACAGTCAGAGTACTTTTTGTCTACTTCTTTATAAAGGCATATGTTGTGGTACCCATTTGAATTGCATCGACTTGTCAAATGAGTACGCAAAACATATGCTTTTATAAAAAATATCAAAATGGGAAACACACACACACACACGCACGCACGCGCGCGCGCGCGCGCGCGCGCGTCTTGTTGATGTCCAATTTTCGCATGCATATATCATACCGTCAGAAGTTTCACTTGACTGCTAAAGATGGATAAATATCAGCATACGTCAGTTTGAAAAAGCTTTTTTTTTTTCTTTTTTTTTTTTTTTTTTTTTTTTTACTTTTTTTTTTTTACCAAGAAAATAGGCTTTGCCATTTCATACAAATTGTCTCCTTAGGAGAAAATTTGCACGGAATATCAAAGTCTATTTTCTACACTTCGTGATTAACCATCCCTATACAAAATTTAAGCAAATACAGCATTTAAGGATAAGAAAATATGGAATTCAGAATTTTTGTATTGTATGACAAAGGAATGAATTTTACAAAAGTAATATAAATGCATACGATGAAAAATAGATATTCTGTAAATAAATAATAACTAGATACGAAAATTATAAACATCTGATGATATATTGTAGATCCACCGACTTAATTCTTATAGACTTTCTTTCTTGTCTTTTATTTTTTTTATTATTTTTTTTTCTAATCCGCGATATTCATTACCGTTTTTTTTTTAACTTTCGTTTTCTTTTTTTTTTTTCTCATTTTTTTATGACTGAAGCTTACTGTTATGGATGAAAACACATTTTAGACATGAATGATCCCCTTATCATTGTTATAAATATACAATACAATACAACAATTTTATTGCATAAAACATACAAATATGCTTGTAGCAACTAAGTTATATAATAGGGTTTGTAGCTGTAATTTTGTTCACGGAAAGAGTGAAAAATAAGATAGTCAAAATCACTGTTTTGTTATTATACCCATAAAAGAAAAAAAAAATAAATATATATAAAGAATATGTTACAAAATTAACAAGGTATCTGATTCTTTAATGATCAAAGAACTGGCTAATTTATTTTAACAAAACCATGCTAATCAATCTACAGAGAAAACTATGTGGAAACGTGTAATTTTATTGCAATTTACCGTCTTTTAGCCTGTAATTAGATCAAATGACTGTCAACTCGTATAATTATATAATGGTTTGATCTGCGCGCGACCAAAAAAACTAAGGGGTAGTCATTTTCTTGATCGATGAGGACACGCTTTCTTCTAATTTCACAGATTTAATGCTTAGCACTCTGGGTAAAATTTTCAGCAGAGAACATATTGAAATGTTTTCCTTAATTTTCCTAGAAAACAGGTTTTTATATTTCATGCAAATTGTCTCCAATGGAGACAATTTGCATGAAATATCAAATCCTATTTTCTGGGAAAAAGAAGAAAAAATATCATCAGTTTGTCGTCTTCTGAATTAGCCAAGAGAGTGGTAAAAGTTAATGAGTCTGCAAAGAAATGTTACGAGTTCTTGTGTTTTACATCTCGGATATTCCCTTGTTACGTGCTTTGTCACAATTAGTATTTAGGTCTATTTTTATTAAAAAGCACGACGGATTGTTTCGTTAGTTCCTTTTTTCTGAAAATCTTTGCGTAGTTGCTCATTATCTTTGCATTAACATCAGCGAATAATAGAAAAAAAATTATTGAAATAAATAAATAAATAAATAAATAAATAAATAAATAAATAAATTACATTATATATAAAATGCAGACTAGATATATTTTCAAGGCAGGGATATCTGTCAAAATTGTTTGCCTCCTTTCTGGAAAGGGGTGTACTCTAAAGGAATGAATTTAGAGCTGTATGGCTTTTTCTGACTCCCTCACATTTGCACTATTATTGTATATGTCACATATATAGTTACATGTAACATTTATACGAATAAATATGTTTAAACCAAGAAACGAATTTGCTCACCATGGGAGCAAATCCTTTTATTTTAGAGTGCATATTTTTTTTTTTTTTTTTCTGAAGAACAAACAGAAACATGCCTCCTTTTGTCAGTGTTCAAATAAATTTTTGTCACATTATATCACAACGTCTGCGTGTAGATCTTAAAATTACCGTAGGTTTTGTTACGTCAAACTGAAAGAACTATTTCAGTAATTGTCATGTTAAATATAAAACAAGCAGAGGCTATGGTTACGGTTAGTCGAAATCTAATGTGCATGTGAATATAACACTTTATCGTAAGGAATTCTTTCGCCCGAAATAAAACAAACATATCAAGGTCAAGGTCACATGTAAAATTTGATAAATACAAGAGAAACATGTGAAAGAATATTTCCTAGCTTATATTTTGAAGTTGTTGGAGAAATTCACGTCAAAGCTTGCGCTTTGCGTACCTATACTTGGGACATTATTTGATAATAAAAAATTCAGTCCCATTGACCTCTCAAGGTTATAAGGTCATATGTGACATCTACATGAAAAAAAAAAAAAAAAAAAAAAAAAATGGTTGGAGCTCTTTCCTAGCATTGGTGCTCTTGGAAAATATACGTCAGACATTGTGTATACTGTCTCTACATTTTAGACATTATCTGTTAATAGGTTCAGTATCATTGACCTCAAGGTCATGGTCACATGTCAAACTTTACAAATACATGATAAAATAGTTGTTTTGTTTTTCCTAGCCGTCATTTTGAAACTAGTTGTTGATTTTGCTTGTAACCTTGTGCCTGGTGTTCCTACACACTGGACATTATATCGTAATGATTCCAGTACCGGTGACTTTAGGTTCAAGGGCACAATTCAGGTTTGCTTAGACTGGCTCCAGTCTCCAGTGACTAACTAATGTTTTCTTATAATGTGTTTAATAATCCACTAAAACACAACCAAAGTAATGTCATGGCTATAAAGGTTGGTCACTAGTGACCAGCCTTTATATTCATGCTATTTTTTTTTAGCGGATTACCAAACAGGATTATAAGAAAATATCTAGTCACTGGAGACTGGAGCCAGTCTACGGTTTGCTAAGAATATTAAAAGAAGGCTTCCCACATGGGAGATGTTTACTTCAACTCTTCTACGCAGCTTGTTTATTATTGGTACCTTACCTGCTTACTTGGTAGGTGTCTAAGTGGCTTTGACCTCAGGGTCAAGGTCACAACCAAATTTTCAAATTGATACAAAATGAATTTTGCTCAACAATGTTTTGGCTTATTCTGAATAAGAATTGAAGTTCTTAATATCCCTGCACTTTTTGGTAAAAATGAGGCTCATACCATCACAAGGTCTGTCTGTTAGTCCTTTCGCACCCCAACCCCAGACCTCCTCATGTCTGGGCCCAGTTGTTCAAAGCTAACGGCGTCGTCAGTTAACGATTCGTTAAAATTTACAGCGAGTGATACGCAAATATTCTGAAATTTTTTGCTGAAAAAATGTGAGTAGCTTTTGCAGTGCAAAAGCTACTCACATTTTTTCAGCAAAAATATCAGAATATTGTATATTGAATCCGCTAAAACAGTTAACGAAATGACCCTTAACGAGCTCGTTAAGCTAACAATGCTTTGAACAACTGGGCCCTGGTAAATGCCACTTAAAGTATACCTTGTTATTATTATTAATAACAACATTAATAACATCTAAAAACATGGATGTTGATAAACAAATGAAAAAATTATATGATTTGACCATGAAGTCATTATTTTATAAAACGTGTTTTCAAGTCAAAAACATACATTTTTTAGTTGTTTTTTTTTCAAGTTTTCCGTAAAAATATAACCCTGACTACAATGCAGAAACTGCGAGTTATTTGCCTAACTTTACCAACACAAGTAGTATAGGGTGGCACTTTGGGGACACTTATGGTGTCCCCAAAGTGCCACCCTATACTACTAACACAGGTAAGGCAGGGTTTTATCTTTTCTTTTCTTTTTTTCTTTTTTTTTTTTCTAAGAGAAATTAGAGCTACATTTATCTTGATGTTCCGCTCAACTAGAAATATGCGAATCATGTCATTTTCACTTTATAATACGGAAAATGAGGACGATTTTGGTTCTTGACCCAGTTAGTCTAGAGACCCACGAAAGGGTAATTGGCAAACAATGCAGACCAAGATCAGACGCCACAGAACGCGGATCTACAATGTTTTGCATTAAGTACAGGAATTTCTATAAAATGTGGTAATAATAAACTCTAACCAGATAGCCTGCTGTTGGAAATAGACTGGTCCAAAGAGTTGCGGTAGAAGAGTCCACTCGACGTAAATGGGTAAGGCACATTTAAAAACAGAGTTGTGCAGGTAAAAAAGGTTTCTAACAAACTGAAAAGCTGGTTTACAAATGGCAAACTTTTGAAACTTCCTATAATAATGTACATGTCGAAAACACGCCTATTCAAATGTACTGAAAATTTTACAACCAAAAAATGAAAATTTTCAGATAAAAATTTCTGATATTTTTTATATTTCTGCTCAAAACATAGATTGTGGATACTCGTTAGAACCGCCTCGCCGAGGCGGATCTGACGAGTACCCACAATCTATGTTTTGAGTAGAAATAAGAAAAATAATATATACACCTGAAAACCCCAGTTTTACTATATAAAAGTGGGGTTTAAGAGGGTCAAAATTATATAGGCATGTTTTCCTGATGGAATCCTGCATAACCTTAAATTTCCTACATAATATAGGGTAACTTGTTGGAACACATTACAAATCATTTTCTATCTAATTACCGCACATACCCCTATAAGCGAACAGTCAAGCAATTCCATAGTCTTCAGATTACAGTCAGAGCACTTTTTCTCTACTTCTTTATAAAGGCATATGTTGTGGGTACCCGTTTGAATTGCATCGACTTGTCGATACAATTCAAATGAGTACCCAAAACATATGCGTTTATAAAAAAAAATCAAAATGGGAAACACACACACGCACACACACACACACACACACACACACACACACACAACAAAAACAAAACATAGGCATCATTTGATAAGTCCTTCGCTGATTTTTTAACGTGTACCCTTAGTAAAGATAGTTACATATTTTACCGCAAGTTTTCCCAGTAGCAAAAAAAAAAAAAAAAACAAAGTGCATAGTGCGGTAATTAGGTCGAACACGGTAGACTTGTTAACATTATGTCCTACGGTATTCAGGTTTCCTCAGTCAGACAGCGAAGGCTGCTTAGGGTCTTCGATGCCCGCATATACGGTCCTTTTTCTTGTGACCTCTTTTTTTTTTTTTTACAACTGAAAATACAAAATAAGTCTTCATTTCAAAAAGTAAAATCTAATTGCAAATCTCGCTAGAAAATCAAATACATGTAAATTCATGTAATAAAAATTCAAAATAGAAGCCTTTGAATGTAAAAGAAAAAGTAGAACATATATAACTAGTTATAGATATATGTTGCAACATCCAATGAAAAAAGAAGAAAGAAAAAAAAATGCGTCATTAAGCATGAAATGAGTTCTATTTCCCAATATAGCTGTAACGACACACAAAAACTGAAAGACCAATAGAATTTTTTTTTTTTTTTTTTTTTTCAGTTTGCCTTTTTTTTCATATTTTTTTTTCTAATGCTATATAGTTCAGTGAAGCATTCAATCCAAAAGTACAACAGTTCGTTAAAAATTAGTATGTGATTTCTGAAATATACGAGATAAGACGTTTGGCATGACGCACGTATTTAACCCTTAAAGCGCCAAGAAAACCTACATCTGAAAATGTCGTCTGTTTATGTCGTCTGCTGAATATTCTTGCAAACTTTTCAAACCTACTTTTGCATACAGGCAAACAGTGTGGAGCAGTCTGATCTGGGTCCACACTTTTTGCAGAAGTGACGGTAGTATAGGGTGGCACTATTAGTCCCCATAGTGCCACCCTATACTACTAGTGACTTTTAAAGTAACCAGCAGAAGACAAAGCAGACGACAACAGTTGTGATTGGCGCTTTAAGGGTTAACCTGTACCACAATCTGGGCAGCTTCAGCAGACAACAGAAGAGAACAGAACAGAACTTTATTATTTTAACCGCTACGCAGGGGGCGTGAGAGAAGGGGGAAAAAGGCATAATGAACAAAGTGACAAGGTTTACAAATAAACATTGTACACATCGCATACATACATACATACATACATACATACATACATACATACATACATACATACATACATACATATATACACGTGTGTGTAGGTACACGTGTACATGTACACACAATAAGTAAGTAGGAAAAAAAAAAAAAAAAAGACAATTCACACATAACAATATCCTATCCCCTTCACTGGCTTCACACTCGTTCACCAGGAGGTCAACTGTCTGCCAGGAACAAATATGAAACCGGTAGAGACAATTTGCATGAAATGTCAAAACCTATTTTATTGGGAAAACATCACGAAAACATGCCTATATAATTCCGACCCCCTTAAACCCCACTTTTATATAGTAAAACTGCGGTTTACAGGGGTATACATTATTTTTCTTAGGTATTTCTGCTCAAAACATAGATTGTGGGTACTCATTAGAACCGCCTCTCGAGGCGGTTCTAACGAGTGCACACAATCTATGTTTTTGAGCAGAAAAAATATCAGAATTTTTATCTGAAAATTTTCAGTTTTTGGTGGTAAAAATTTCAGTATATTTGAATAGGCGTGTTGTCCTAATGATAAGAGAAATATCATCGTTTTTTTTTTCTTCTGCTGAATTAGCCCAGAGAGTGGTAAAGGTTAAAAAAAAATAAGTTAAGAAACATCCACTATATTTGAGTGATGAGTACTAAAAGTTCAAAAGAAAATAATCCAGACTAAAGGCGTGTTCAAGAAAATTGACAGAATGCGGCATGGAATTTTCAGTACATTTATTACTGCAAATTTTGCATCCTATATAAACCAAGTGCAAATAAATAGAAATTTATTATTTGCAAAAAAAATCTTTGTCCAGTTTTTCTGGTGTCCATTTACAAAGGAAAAAATAAATCATCATTAATAATAATAATAATAATAATAATAATAATTATTATAATAATAATAATATTAATAAAGAAACAAAATAAGACAGAATAAAATTAATTAGAAATAAAAAAAAATGCATAAATAAAATAAAATAAATAGAAAATATGGTTTGCTAGTCTTTAGTGTTTATTTACATGTCTATTTATTAAACAATTATTTCATATATAAAAAAAAAATCTGTATACTAGCAGACACAGTGTCTGTTACAAAATGTAACACGACATAACATTATTTTTTTCTTTTTCGCCCAAACAGGTTGATTTTTTTATCTCTCCAGTATCTACCATCTTTCCCTCCTTCCTTTCTGCACTTTCTCCGTCTGGAAACAGACACCTTGTCTGCACAGAACGATTTTTCAGCCGTGTCTGTCTCCTGCATCCTAATTTTTCTTTAGAATTTAAATCTCTACTCCACCCACTACCCCTCCACTCCTGTCAAACTGTCCTAAAAATCATCTATAACCACGATGGTATCGCGTTCACTATCTATTTATAATCTTTTCATAGATTATTATCACACAAACTGACAACATTGGATAATATTGCATAAAACAACAATACAAAATATATGATCTGATGACAGCTGTGCTGATAGTCCGCTGTTTTTATTTACTTTTCTCGTTATAATCGTTAGTGGTGTTTTATTCTGGGATTAAAATGGTGTCGCGGATGCAATAAAAAATAGATATCCGTGTCAATATTTATTCTAGATGGTGGTTAACATGGTCATAAATTTGTTAGTCCCATGTTGCCCATTATTTACCGTTTCAGTATGAAAATTATACAAACGCGCATATACAACAGAAGTAATGCAAGATAAAATTTATTTTATATGATGAAACATTCACTTATTTATTTATTTATATTATTTATTTATTTATATATATTTTTTTTTTGCATTTTAAGAACAGTTTATGGTAATGTGTATGTGTAAGCATCACGAATAGATACCTGTATAATTCTGACCCCCATAAACCCCACTTTCATATAGTAAAACTTGGGTTTACAGGGGTATTCATTATTTTTCTTATTTCTGCTCAAAAACATAGTTTGTGGGTATTCGTAGAGGCGGTTCTAACGTGTACCCACAATCTATGTTTTGAGCAGAAATTTGAAAAATATCACAATTTATTTTTATCTGGAACTTTTCTTTTTTTTTTTTTTTTTTTTTTTTTTTTGTCGTTAATTTCCAATATTTTTGAATAGGCGTGTTTTCGTAATTGGGGTTTATTTATGGTAAATACGATATAAAAATATTCGATATATATATATATAAGCCACGCAATCCCCATCCCACGGGATCTGCCTCTGAAATTGTCAATTTCTTTTATATATCTTGCTGAGCTAATCACCTGAAGTGATGTCTGAACTGTGAAGCCCCGATTCCTCCTCAAGTTTTACTATATAAAGTGGTAAAATGAGGTGGAATGAGATGTAGGGTTTTCCTCGTTTGAATAAATTACGCATTTCTTTGTTTGTTTGCGTTTAAATACAATAGAACTAATTTAGAACATATTTTATTTTTTTTTTTTTTTTTTATTCACATCAAGAAAACATGCCTATTGAAATATACTGAAAATTTTACCACCAAAAATGATTTTTTTTTTCAGATAAAAAAATCTGATATTTTTTCATATTTCTACTCAAAACATAGATTGTGGGTACTCGTTAGAACCGCCTCGATGAGGTGGTTCTGAGTACCCACAATCGATGCTTTAGAGCAGAAATAAGAAAAATAATGTATACCCCTGTAAACCCCAGTTTTACTATATAAAAGTGGGGTTTAAGTGGGTAAAAAGTATATAGGCATGTTTTCGTGAGGAGCGCCCGCCCATCGGAAAGAGATGGAATCCAAATTTGTGCGTGCACATTCCAAGATGAAAGCTTACATTTTATCCTATACGGACTATGAATGAAAGCAGAAAACATTTTAAAATATTTGTTTCTTAATTTGCACAGAAACGAAGACTTGACAGTTCATTCAAAGCGTTCAGGCAAATCAGGTAAAGCTAATACAATTTTCACTTTTTGGATGATTTTCTGCACACTATATCTTGTATCATGTACATGGCTCATCTTTCTCTTGTTACTTGCTGGCGATATACACAGCAATCCCGGTCCATCAACATCGTCTTCCGTAAGCAGCGTCTCAAGTTCATCAACAAGCATGTCAAACAGTCTCTTTAGCACTCTGAATGTAGCTCACAACTTATCGTTTGTTCATTACAACGTACAAAGCATTCTTTCTAAACTCGACACTTTGTATGCTGAACTATACGAGTTTGATATTCTAGCCTTCACTGAAACTTGGCTTAATCCGGCCGTAGACCCAACTGACCTTTTACTTGACTCATACTGTGAACCTGAACGCAAGGACCGACCGGGGGACAGTCATGGTGGTATCACGATATACATTAAAGAAGGAATTCACTACAAACGCCGTGAAGATCTCGAACCACGAAATGTTGAGTGCATTTGGCTTGAATTGGCTAACTGCAATAGGAGGTTATTATTTGGTCTTTTTTATCGGCCCCCCAGTTCTGACGCAGAATATTTAACTAGCATAGAAAATTCAATTGCACTTGCAGTTGACACAGGTATATCAGACATAATAATTACTGGTGATTTTAATTTAGATATATTAAATGAACGTACTGCAAGAAAGATCGAAACAATATGCACCCAGTATTCCTTTTTCCAGGCCATATGCCAACCTACCAATTTTACCGAACACTCAGCAACATTAATAGATATATTATTAGTTAACAACAAAAATCACTTAATACTCAGTGGAGTAGGTGATCCTTTTCTTAATCAACAACTTAGATATCATTGCCCAATATATGGAATTTTTAAATTTTCTAAAACCAAAACCCATTCTTTTACTAGAAGAATTTGGAGGTACGACCAAGGTAACTATGATCGTCTTCGAGAAAAAGCTGCTGCCATCGATTGGGACGCTTTGAGAGATAATGATATTGACTCATATGCAGCGAATCTACATTCTACAATTACAAACTTGGCATCAGAATGTATTCCAAATAAAATAATTAGAATTAAACCTACTGAGCCTTCTTGGATAAACGCAAAAATAAAACAGTATATACGTAAACGTAAAAGAGCCTATCGAAAAGCTAGGCGAACAAATACGGAGTTACACTGGACGCAATTTAAAACTTTAAGGAACAAAACTGTCTCACTTATTCGAGATGCTAAAAAAGCTTTCCATGACAAAACTGCTTCAAAGCTAACAAGTGGAGAACTTTCAGCTAAAGACTGGTGGACGGTTCTTAAAACTTTCATTTCTCCACAGTCTAAAACATCTATACCACCCCTCGAAAATGACGGCTGTATAAGTTCTGACGAAAATGAAAAGGCTAATATCTTAAATAATTTCTTTCAAAGCCAGAGCAGTCTAAACAATCAATATCCAATCCTCCCCCAAATACTTCCTACTGCTGTCACCAACGAACTAAATAATATTGAATTTTCCCGAACCGAAGTCGAGACTATACTCAAATCTCTCCCTATTGGTAAAGCTTCAGGTCCTAACAACCTGAGTAATCGTATTCTTCGTGAACTTGCTCACGAAATTTCTTCTCCTTTTTGTAACTTGTTTAATCAGTCTATCAACATGGGTTTTGTACCATCTTCTTATAAAGAAGCAAATGTCTGCCCAATACATAAAAAAGGTGATAGATCTATACCTTCTAATTACCGACCTATATCACTACTTAACTCAGAAAGTAAACTTTTCGAAAGACTTGTGTTCAAATATTTATACAATCATTTGCGCGACAACAATTTGCTATCTTCTCTTCAGTCTGGTTTTATACCAGGAGACTCAACAGTGAATCAATTAACTTATCTTTACAATACTTTCTGTCAGGCCCTTGACTCAGGTAAAGAAGTTAGAGCTGTCTTTTGTGACATCAGCAAAGCCTTTGATCGAGTTTGGCATGAGGGATTGTTACTCAAACTTAAGGCAGCTGGCGTCACTGGGAAAGTTCTTGCATGGTTTAAAAGTTACCTTTCCGATAGGAAACAAAGAGTTATTCTTCCAGGGGTTACATCTGACTGGGTTTATGTTTGTGCTGGGGTCCCTCAGGGTTCAATTTTAGGGCCGCTGCTGTTTTTACTATTTATAAATGACATAGTACTTGATATCGGATCAAATATAAGGCTCTTTGCGGACGACACTAGTCTTTACATTATCGTCGATAACCCTATTACTGCTGCTAATTGTCTCAATATTGATCTCGAAAGAATTTCAAAATGGGCTGCAACTTGGCTTGTAGCTTTCAATCCGACCAAAACCGAAAGTCTTCTTATTTCGCGCAAATTAAACAAACTTAATCATCCACCAATCATAATGCAAAATCTTCAAATATCTGAAGTAGAGTTTCACAAGCATCTCGGGATCTATTTCTCTAACGATTGTACATGGCACCACCATATAAAATATATTTCAGAGAAAGCTTGGGGTAGGATTAATGTAATGAGAAAACTCAAATTTAAATTAGACCGCAAATCTTTGGAAACAATTTATACAGCATTTATCAGACCTTTACTTGAATACGGGGATGTAATATGGGACAATTGTTCTAAGTACGAAAAACAAGATTTAGAAAAAATCCAACTTGAAGCAGCGCGCATAGCTACTGGGACAACCAAGCTTATTTCTATTACCGCATTGTACAAAGAAGTTGGATGGGAGTCACTTGAACAGAGAAGACAAACCCACAAATTGACTTTATTTTTCAAAATGTTTTCCCATCTTACTCCTCTGTACTTATCCTCCCTTATACCACCATCAGTCAGTGACATGTCACGATATAATCTTCGCAACTCCGACCAATTACAGACTATTGATTCACGAACAAATCTTTACTTTAATTCTTTTCTACCCTCTACTGTGAGGGCTTGGAATAGTCTACCGGCCGAAGTGAAACAATCTCAAACAACACACTCTTTTAGATACTACTTTAACAAAAACAAAACACCTGTCCCCAAATATTATTATTCTAAAAATAGAAAAGCCCAAATTCTCCATACTAGATTACGAACGAACTGTAGCTCATTGAACCTGGACTTATTTTTAAAAGGTATAACTGACTCGCCTATGTGTAGATGTGGTAGTATTGAGAGCTCACAACACTTCTTTTTCCACTGTCCTTATTATCAGCAGCAGAGAAACGCGCTTCTAAATGTGGTTTCTACCTATCATAGACCTACTCTTGATCTTCTTCTGTACGGGGAATCCTCTTTATCATATGATGTAAATATGGTTATTTTTGAAAACATTCACCGGTTTATATTGAATTGTAAACGTTTTTCATGAGATGTTTTAAATACTGATATGGTCATGCGATTGCTTTACTACATTTATCCGTTGCAAACGGTATTATATTCCATGTTGGATGCCGGGTGCCCCGACCCCTCAATCCCAATTTCCCACCTACCCCCTTCCCATCTCCCCCCTTCTACCCCTCCACCCCACCGCCCCTTGTTTTGTCCATTTACATTTTCCTAACCTTTGCTAACCTCAAAATGCTTTATATGAAATGATTACTATTTGGTGTAAAACTTTACATTAGATTTTCATCATTTTTATCACCCAAACATGTAAAAACAACACTTATTGTTAATTATCACTACATAATGTTACTTGCTCCAATGTATCTTGCTCGAAATTCGCCATTATGTATACATGTCGATTGTTTGTGGGAGAAGAACTATATAAGTACTTGTGCTTTCGTTCTAATCCTAATTTGTATAATGACTTGCATCATATTGTAATGATAGTTATGCTATAATAAAATATGTTTAAACCAAAGCGTCTGCGAACAATTTTAATGAAATGCCAAATTTTATTTATTTATTTATTTTGTGTGTGTGTGTGTGTGTGTGTGTGTGTGTGTGTGTGTGTGTGTGTGTGTGTGTGTGTGTGTGAAAATAAGAAAACAGCACATATTTGTTAGATTACCTACATAGTTCCAACCTTAAAGTGTATATCAGACGGAACCAGTAAGTGTTGATTAAATTATTGCGCTATCTCAGCCTTCGTTGCCGCAATATACGAAAAGGGCTTTTTCTGCAAGTTATGCATCATGTAACAACAGAACTGAACCATGCGATCCCCATCCCATGAAATAACTTACAACATGTACATGTATTCATAAGCAGCGCACATGGTGAATGTTTACCAACAATATATAAATATGTCAGCTCTCTCTCTCTCTCTCTCTCTCTCTCTCTCTCTCTCTCTCTCTCTCTCTCTCTTCAGAAATTTCGTTTTAAACTGAGCTGGCGCACAGTATTTCCAACAAGATTCCATGTGCTCCCAGCGAAGACTTCGATCCACCCAAGCTGACCAGAGTTTTCGTTGCCCGCTTGAAGACATTTTGGATTCTTGGCTACCGACAGGGTGCCCTGCGAAGACTGGTCAGGCTGCGCAGATAAGCAGGCTACTCTGAGTCTTCGCTGGGCGCTCATGTAATATTGTAGGAAATGTTGTGTTCCGGTTCAAAACTGAATACCATTTTACTAATATGACAAATATACTAAAAAAAAATACCACGAAAAATTGAAAATTCAGATAAACAATTCTGATAGTTTTCATATTTCTGCTCAAAACATAGGTTGTGGGAACTCGTTAGAACCGCCACGACGAGACGTGTTTAACGAGTACCCACAATCTATGTTTTGAGCAGAAATATGAAAAAAAAAAATAATGTATACCCCTGCAAATCCAAATTTTACTATATAAAAGTGGGGCTTAAGGGGGTCAAAATTATATAGGCATGTTTTCCTGATGATGGTATTTTTGCACTAACAATTTTCATGACTACCAATCCAAACAGCGAGTATCTATGTATACAAACACAAAACCAACTTTAATTGAAAGCACTTCCCCGAATTTGGAGAAAAAGTCATTTTTTCCCATCGTAAGGAAGTGTGACATTTCTGCTGCCTTCTCTTGCCATGACAACAAATCAAAATGACAAAGCAGCACATAAACGGAAAATAGCCCAGACATATTTCTACAAATTAGGTTTATCTTTTAGTGGCAACTAAGCACACATGGTTTAATAAAATGTAGAGCACCGACTCGCTGACGGCCAGACGAACGGATCTACAGACTATGTGTTAAAGGGAAAGGCAATACAGAAACAAAGTATGTCTATCAGTATAGAACTTTCCAAGCCAAAAATTTTGAAACAGGTTTGATCAAAATCGACCAGCAAATAAGAAAGTTATTTCAGTTTAAATATCTGAAATCCATCTGTCATGGAGGCCGCCATTTTTAGGCTTTGTGAAATCACACAGCCCTGATTAAATATACATAATTAAAATAAACAGCATATAGATGGATATTTTGTCTTAATGTTTATGAACACGCTTTCATTAAGTAGTAAGCAAATTATTTTCTAAAAACAAATGCTTTGTTTATAAAAATAATGCAAAATTTAAAGATTAAAATTTCTTGACATCTCATTAAATATTCAAAATGGCGACGCCAATTTTGGCCATGCTAAATCCTTCAAACAACAACAACTTTGTTTCTTCTTGACCGATTTTGATCAAACTTGTATCAATTTATACGGTTTGTTCAGATCTACGTTGTAATATATATTTTATATTAGGGTTGCGTTCCCCTTTAAGAAAAGCCCATCCAGAGATTCGTTCTAGGAGAAAATCATTTCGAGATCCATCCGAATGACATTGAGCATGACAAAAAGTATAGAAATAAAAGCGCAAGTGCCAACTTCTATAGATGTCCACACCGTTGGTCAAAGTACCATGCTCAGCTAGAGAAGAGGCTCATCAGCTTGCGCATCAGAGTCCTTACTGGTAGCTCTCGAGCAACTGAGGATCTAATGTTTCTCGCGACATTACGAAAACCTGCCTATCCAAATATATAGAAAATTTCAACTCCAAAAACTGAAAATTTTCAGCTAAAAACTCTGATATTTTTCATATTTCTGCTCAAAACATAGATTGTGGGTACTCGTTAGAACCGCCTCAGCGCGGCGGTTCTAACGAGTAGCCACAATCTACGTTTTTTAGCAGAAATAAGAAAAAATAATGTATACCCCTGTAAACCCAGTTTAACTATATAAAAGTGGGGTTTAAGGGGGTCAATATAAAATAGGTACAGTCGACTCTCGTTATCTCGAACTCCAAGGGACTCTCTGAAATACTTCGAGATAACCGTAGTTCGACATATCAGGTTTGCAGAATTGAGGAAAAAATAATTTGATTAACCACATTTAACAAACTGATAGGTAATTGGACTTTTGAAGTTAGAGATATATTGAAAATATTGTGGAAAAGAGGAGAAATTGCTCCTGAGGAGCAATTTCTCCTCTTTTCCACAATATTTTTTTACCTGTTGTTAGATTTTCATGTTTAGGCAGGGACCAGATCTTCACTTCGAGATAAGCGGTTATTCGAGATAAGCGAGTTCGAGATAACGAGAGTCAACTGTATGTTTTCGTGATGAGATCAGAATGAACAAAACCAGATACTTAGAATATAAGCATCGTCTGCCTACCATGGCATACTTGCAATACTGTCTCGGTCAAACCCAATGATATCATACAAGATAAGCAGAGAAGCAACTGGTCAAATGGGTCTTAAAATAAGCTGTGGCCGTGTAAGTGTTAGGACATTCCATCGGCCATAAGACGTCTTTATATTGCAGCTCACCACATGTGAATAATTTATAAAAATGGAACTTGGTAAGACAGCACTGCAGAAAACATTCCGCTCCCTGTCGTAGTGAGATGTTGGTGCGACCATAAATAGCGGTGTAAGCACGAGCTCGCGCTCTAGCGTGCACACAAACGCATGAACGTACGACTCTTTTCGAGATACATTTATGAGGTCCGTATGTCGAATGAATACGAGTTATGTGAAGTTTACTGTTAGATCGTTGAAGGACATTCGAATGCATGTTTGTTAGAACAGGTTCTCCTCTGCTATCCAAACTGCAGCTATGAGATGTACAGTAAGTGCAGTGCATTTTCATTGACCAGCTGTGAAATCTACGTACCGCTGTACTTTCAATCAACTCCAAGATGAACAAACCTTTGCTGTACATTCAGATCTATATGAGCCCCAGCGCCTGAAAAAAACACACCTTCAGACATAATGCACCCTGTGAAGATTCAGATCAGACTGCACATTCGCACAGTCTGATCAGAATCTTCACTGAACGCATTTTGGATAGCTAAGAATGCAAAATTTCTCCATGCGGACAACGAAGACTCTATACATGTAAGACGGAAAGTACCCATTACGAAAACACGCCTATTCAAATATATAGACAATTTCACCTCCAAAACCTGATAATTTTCAGATAAAAATAATCTGATATTTTTCATATTTCTGCTCAAAACATAGATTGTGGGTACTCGTTAGAACCGCCTCAGTGAGGCGGTTCTAACGTGTACCCACAATCTATGTTTTGAGCAGAAATAAGAAAAATAATGTATACCCCTGTAAACCCCAGTTTTACTATATAAAAGTGGGGTTTGAGGGGGTCAAAATTATATAGGTATGTTTTCGTGATGTTTTCTCACGTGGCGGCTCATAGTATAATTTGGACCATGGTGATTGTATGTTGCTGTAAAATCAATATTCATCTCCTACATAATCATATAAATCAAAGCACTGACAGCACTGGTGGGTCGATTGCCTCTGAGCGTAGGTTGTGAAGTTGAGAAAATGGTCCTGAACAAGGACTTTTGACTGTTTCATTTAGCCCTTAACTTCCTTTTATTAAGCATACAGTGCAGGCCCTGCCATTCTGTGGCATCTGATCTGGGTCTGCACTGTTTGCCACTGTTCCAAATGTCCCAGTCCAGGTTTACAGATAACCCTCTGTCAACAGCACCCTGACGTCACAGCGACAAGAATAGCGCGGCTATAAAGAAACGTTACCTGGATTTCATTACATTGGTCAATGATAATCAGGTGGACAACTACCTTAAGGAATTTTTAGCATCTGTATATTATGGCGAGATTGTAAACAATCGCCCCAAAAAGATGAATCACCCTGATTTTCTTTCAATCTTACATTATAACGTGCGTCGTTCTGAATGTTCAACTGTGAAATATACATGAAGGTATATATTGGATCAAAAGTAGACTTTACACTCAGCTCCATATTCAAAGGGTCTCATGGTCAATGCACATTTGCGAAATCAACATTCATCTATACATTCAATCAAATACTCAGACGGACAATACGCCGGCTAAATATTCAACTCTGCATTCGAATATGGTCATGGTGAATATACAGCTGGGAGCTCTGTATTCAGTAGTTCATTTGTTCAACACCAAGACGAACGATACACCGGCGGTACATTCAGGTTTACATGCGAATGTAGATCGTATTGAAAACACAGCTGTACACCCTTACCTATCAATTCGATCAAATCAAAAGACGAGCAATCTGTTAGGTGGTCATTCACCTCTGCTTTCGAACTGGACATAGTCAACGTAAGGTTTACAGACATCCTCGCACTCGATCAGATACCACTGGATTTACAATGAGCTCCACGTTCGAATGCTGTGCTAATCCACAATGTACAAATGTGAGATGAACATTCAACAATACGTTCGAGCAACACAAATGACGAATAATGCATTGGCTATGCATTCAACTCTAAATTTAGATATGGTCACATGATCAGAGTACAGCTGTGAAGTGAACATTCATCAATACGTTCAAGAAACACCCAGGACGAACAATACATTGGCTGTGCATTCAACTGTTCATTCTGATATGTTCACATGGTCAATGTACAGTTGTGAGGTAAACATTCAATAATACGATCAAGCAACTCCCAGGACAAATAACGCATTGTCTGTGCAATCAATTCTACATTCAGATACGGTCACATGGTCAACGTACAACTGTGAGTTGAACATTCAACAATACGTTCAAGCAACACCCAGAACGAATAATACATTGGCTGTACATTCAACTCTACATTCTGATATGGTCATATTGTCAATGTACAGCTGTGAAGGGAAATTCACACGTTCAAGCAACACACGGGAAGAATAATGCATTGGCTGTGCATTCATTACTACATTCAGATATGGTCACACAAACAATGTACAGCTCTGAGGTGAACATTCAACAATACGTTCACGCAAAGCCCAGGACGAACAATGCACTGGCTTTGCATTCGACTCTACATTTATATATGGCCACATGGTCAATGTACAGCTGCGAGGTGAACATTCAACAATACGATCAAGCAACATCCAGGACGAGTAACGCATTGGCTGTGCATTCAACTCTATATTCAGATAGGGTCACATGGTCAATGTACAGCATTGATACGGATATTCAACAATACGTGCAAGCAACACCAAGGGCGAATAACACATTGGCTATGCATTCAACTCAATATTCAGATATGATCATATGGTCAATGTACAGCTGTGAAATGAAATTCAGCAACGCGTTCAAGCAACACCCAAGACGAATAGTGCATTGGTTGTGCATTCAACTCTACATTCAAATATGGTCACATGACCAATGTAGAGCTGTGAGATGAACATTCAAAAATACGATCAAGCAACCCCAAGAGCGAATAACGCATTGGGTGTGCATTCATCTCTACATTCAGATATGGTAACATGGTCAATGTACAGCTTTGAGACGGTATTCAACAATAGGTTCAAGCAACTCCAATGGCGAATAACGCATTGGTTGTGCATTCAACTCAGCATTCAGATATGATCATCGGTTCAATTTACAGCTTTGAGGTGAACATTCAGCAATACATTCGAGCAATACCCAAGACGAATAATGCTTCGGTTGTGCATTCATCACTGCATTCAGATTGTCACGTCCCTGTTTTATCTTGAATATATTTTACATGTACATAGTATAAAAAGAAGTTTGTATCGATTTTTATTAACCAGGTTAGATTAATGCATTGTAACTGGAGCGCTGATTATGATGACAGTTTTACTTTTTAAGCAAGTAGGTACACTTCAGCTTTCAGGTTACGGTATTACGGTAATCACGAGATAGTTATGCTGAGGGTGTATTTGATTATTCACGTCTATATACTTGAGCGGTTACCAGAACACTATATATTCCGAGTGAACCTAGGTTTGGTGATCAATATCTTCACTGTTCTGGGATTGATTTTCGTCTCAAGGCTATCTTTTGAAAGGGGAGACAATTTTCTGTCGTAATTTTGCAGTTTTGTAGCGTTCCGAGAGAAAAATGTTTTTTGCTTCATAGTTTTAGCAGTTGCTGTATGAAACTTTGCACCGTTCGGACAATCGAACAGGTTATTTTAAATCATGACTATCACGGTATTCTTGTGAATATTATTTTTAGATCTTGAATTTCACGGATTACTTGTGGACACAATGTTTCAAAACGTGCCACATTACTATAAAAGTTCCCTGGTGGAATAGAACGATACACACTACAAATTCATTTCATCGAAGACTGATCCTTGTCTTCCTTTTACTAATCTTCATGTTGTGTTGTATCTGGGGAATCTGACCATGGTAAGTCAATAATTTATTTTAATTTTATTCTTGCAATATTCTTGCTCGTCTTTACCGCAGCTAAAATTCGAGTAGGTAAATTTATTGCTTTACTACGTTGCGATTTTATGTATCATTCGTACTTACAAACCCGGCATGATAAGTAGATAGACCCTGATCAGATGTGTATACTTTGGTTATATGTGTAGACCCTGATCAGACGAATAAGCCGTATCGGGTGTGTAAGCTATAAACCGAATAGGGAGGTTAAGTTTGATCGATTCTATGGATCCTGATCAGTCTGGTGAGTCTGATAGGTTCTGTAGACCCTGATCAGAATGCAATCATTAATATTTTTATTTGAATAAGATAAATGGATATTACATATTCTCATCTGACATGTACATACCAGACATATACGCTTAAATGTAAGACACAGTTAGGCGTTATGTTGTTATGTTAACCGCACACACCGTACATATACGCGTAAAAGTACGCTACCGTTAGGCGTTATGTTGACTGCATACACATTCATTAGTTAGCGCGATTTACACAAAATGACAAAGACTATATTCACCTTGAATACATATACAGAGGTCCTTTTTATTTTAATAAGTCTGTTTACTAGAATATTTTACGGTGAAATGACTCAAGCAGCGAGGAGTCATGTTTGAGGCTATGACGATGGCATGTTGATATT
Organism: Anodontia alba; assembly: GCA_964016985.1. Lineage (NCBI taxonomy): Eukaryota > Metazoa > Mollusca > Bivalvia > Lucinida > Lucinidae > Anodontia > Anodontia alba. The sequence goes on from OZ024831.1 coordinate 26,241,023, forward strand.
GTACCCAATGATTACGTGGGGACGATGGGGACGATGTGTGATCGTGTAATCATTGTGGTATAATGGCAGTTATAATTTATTTTAGCCTTTAGCGTTCTAAAGGGATTCTTACAGTGGAAGGCGCATGGGTTCTTCCTGTAAGAATGTGTAATCGTCGAGATGCCATTCCTCCGATTAATACAGATGTCAGATATATTCTGACTCTGTGTCTGCCTGTGTTAAATTTTGTTTTTACAATATTATATGTCATTAACAGCGTCCATGTGGTTTTAGGATCTGATTTTGCTATATGATAATCAATTGCAACGGACTTGTCGCATTTATAACATTTGGCGTACACACTCTGTATATCTAGTGGAAATTGATAAGGAAATATCTTGTCATGTTTGATATCGAGAGTTCTAGGACATGATACTTATTTTCAGGTCCCGTATCCGTATCTGTATCCGTATCCATATCCGTATCATGTATCTGTTTCACCACTGTTATCGTCACTATGACTGACCATCAAATGTTTTCCGGCAAGCTTTGTTCAAAGTTCTATGGGTACAAAGTGTTAGTGATAACCGGAAATATCATGGAGGATACATCCGTGGACAAGTTTCAAGTTATGTAATTAATTCAAATTTATATTATATTTAATTATGGAAATATAATTAAATAGTTTCAGATTATGAAGTTTAACAGTACCTATGGATTATGGAAGCTTCGGAATATAGAAATTAGAACATGGAAATTTGAACTTTTAATTATAGTTTTTTTGTTTTTTTTTTTAACTTTTTAAATACATGCTTGTTTTTATTTTACAAAGTGTTGTGTTTATCCTCTGATTCCTTGTGATTGCGTCTAGTCCATCGTCACCGTGCCCAACGCTCGTCCGATCACGTGACAATGGTGTCAGAAGTGGGATCATGGTGACTTTGGACACGTTATTCTAGCAAACAGAGGATCAGATCTATTGTGTTAAATATATTTTGTTGTTTATGTTTTGTATGTAGTTATGTGGAATTAGTTACTGTCAAATTATGTATATTCCAGAAGGTAATGACAAGCGGGACCATGGTCAATCATGTTGTGTAGTGTGTCCCATGGTGAGATAAACAGATACAGCACAGCAGGCGTGAAGAAAGGATAAGGTCGGAAAAGCTTTTTGTTTATTTTCCAGTGGTCACTTTTTATCTGTTGACCGTGAATGCCCTTTATATTTTATTGTGGATAAGTTAACACGCAGAGTTGTGTATATTCCATTGATAACTCGGAGAGGTGTGATATTGACAGTTAATGAGTAATTTTGTGTGATTTAGGCAACGAGGAGTGATGTATGGGTTTATTTGGTATTATGGATGCCGTTGGCCTATGATCATTTTTGAGCATTGTTATTGTCCTCTTCTAGAGTTAGTGGATATTGTATTCATATTAGTGGAATGCTTTATTTCGTGTTAGACTTCAGTGTAAACTAAGAGTTATAACTCTTATTTTAGTTTTAGGGCATTTAATTAATAGTGATTTTCTGAGACTTATCCTATGAAACTTGTGCTTAATTGAAACAAACTTCTTACTATAATTGTTTCACTGAGACTTAGAGAAATGGAGACCATAGAAAATTTAAAAGCTCAAGGGGAGGCTTTAGGGTACGAAGGCGATGCACTTCGAGCTTTTATTAAGGATCAACAAGATAGGTTACGCGATGAGAGAAAGGCACAGCGTGAGGCGCAAGCACGCGAACGTGAACTCGCGGAGGCTAAGGAAGCACGCGAGCGTGAATTAGCAGAAACGGCGGCAGCGCGTGAATTAAAAGAACGCGAACTCGCGGAGGCTAAGGAAGCACGCGAGCGTGAATTAGCAGAAACGGCGGCAGCGCGTGAATTAAAAGAACGCGAACTCGCGGAGGCTAAGGAAGCACGCGAGCGTGAATTAGCAGAAACGGCGGCAGCGCGTGAATTAAAAGAACGCGAACTCGCGGAGGCTAAGGCCGAGGCTAAGGCAGCACATGAACGCGAGATACAAAGAATGCAATTACAACAAGACATTGAGCAAAAGAAACATATATTTGAAATGGAAAGGTTAGCCGCGGAGCAAAATATAAAGCCGGCAGTGCAGCATAAGGAAGATAAAACTTATGTCACTGCTAAGACCCCAAAAATACCAGCATTTGATGAAGGTAAAGATGAAATGGATTCTTATTTGCTTAGGTTTGAAAGGTATGCTACAGCTCAAAAATGGAAGAAAGAAGATTGGGCTACTAATTTGAGCGCACTTCTCAAAGGTAAGGCACTTGATGTATATGCATTAATGCCTGTAGAAGAGGCATTAAATTATGATATGTTGAAGGCAGCTTTACTCAAAAGATATGAGTTAACTGAAGAAGGATTTAAGAGAAGGTATAAGAAGTGTAGGCCAGATTGAGGTGAAACTTTTCAGCAATTCACCAGCCGTATGAAAAGTTATTTTACAAGGTGGGTAGATATGTCTGGCATTAATAAGACTTATGATGGATTAGCAGATTTAATACTTAGAGATCAGCTTGCATTTATTTGTAATAGAGACCTTGAACTTTTCCTTAGAGAAAGGGAACCCAAGTCACTTGAACAGGCTAGTAAATTAGCAGATCAGTACAAAGAAGCCAGATATACTGATATTCTTAATTTGACATTTAAGATCAATGAAAGACCAAGATCTAGGTCAAGGTCGAGATCACCTTCACCTTCTGTTCGAAGGTATAATCATCAAGGCCCACAGCCTTTTAGAGGGTCATGTTTTATTTGTGGTGATAAAAAACACATAGCTAGATTTTGTCCTGATAGAGCAAAAGGTAATATGAAGGTAGCTGCAACACGAACATATGGTAGAGGTAGAAGTAGATCCCCCTCGAAACATGTGCGTTTTCAGGATCAGAGACAAGGACAGGAACTGAGCGATAACGGGAAATCGGATGACAACCAGGTATGTGGAGCGTGTTTTATTCATACTGATACAGTTAGTTATGTCCAAGCAAGCAATGATGGCACTAAGGTCTGTCCAGGGATGGAAGATACATTGAAGGTGAGTACTACAGCTCAACCTTCACCCATTTGTAATGATATGAAGACCGTACAGGGTATAATGGGGAACCAAATTGTTAGTGTCTTGCGCGACACTGGGTGTACTGGGGTGATTGTCAAACAATCATTAGTTTCCTCAGAGAATTTGACTGGCAAGATGCATTCATGCATGATGGTAGATAGGACTACATTACAGCTTCCTGAAGCTAAAGTATCATTAGACACTCCTTATTTTAAGGGAGACACACTTGCCCTTTGTATGGAGAACCCTTTGGTTGATGTTATTATAGGTAATATTCCAGGGGCGAGGGATGCTTATGACCCGAATATAAATTGGGTGCCAGCTTTAGCAGTACAAACCCGGTCCCAAGCCAAACTACCTAAACAAACCAAAACATCACTCAAAACCCCCAATATTATCGATAGGGATATTTCACCTCAACAAATTAAGGAAGCTCAAGTTAATGATCCTACTCTGGCAAGAATTTGAAAAGCTTGCGATGAATCAGAAGTTAAAGGTAATGCTAAGTTTTTTCGCAAAAATGACTTGATATACAGACAATTTAGTTCACCTAATGTGGAATTTGGTAAGATTTTTATTCAACTTGTAGTTCCACAGCAATATCGCAAGATGGTAATGAAATTAGCCCATGAGTCAATCCTGTCTGGACATCTTGCAGTGAAACGGACTATTCAAAAGGTACTATCAGAATTCTTTTGGCCAGGGATAGCAAGTGATTATAAAGAGGTTTTGTCATTCTTGTGACATATGTCAGCGCACTCATATGTCAGCGCACTATAGCCAAAGGTAGGAATACAAGAGCGCCCTTAGGCAGTATGCCAGTTATAGATACCCCATTTCAAAGAGTAGCAATTGACTTGGTTGGTCCACTTGAACCCCGTACTGAGAATAGGAATAAGTATATTTTGACGTTAGTTGATTATGCAACTAGGTATCCAGAAGCAGTAGCTCTGTCTTCAATTGAGACCGAAGCAGTTGCAGAAGCTTTAGTTAGTATATTCAGTAGAGTCGGAGTACCGAAAGAAATATTAACTGACATGGGAAATCAATTCACGTCAGCACTGATGAAAGAGGTAAGTAGACTTTTGTCATTCAAACAGTTAGTTACTTCCCCTTATCATCCCATCTGTAATGGCTTAGTAGAGCGCTTTAACGGTACATTAAAGAAAATGTTGACTAGAATGTGCGCAGAACGTCCGAAAGACTGGGACAAGTATATAGATCCATTATTATTTGCATACAGAGAAGTTCCACAGGAAAGTCTGGGGTTTTCTCCGTTTGAATTAATATATGGATGGCCTGTGCGTGGACCTATGCAAATTTTAAGAGAATTGTGGACGAAGGATATCGAGGATCCTCGGGTACGTACTACTTACCAGTATGTTTTAGATTTGAGGGAAAGATTAGAGTCAACGGTAAGTTTAGCACAGCAAAACTTGCAGAATATGTCAAAGAAGTATAAAAAATACTATAATCGGAAGTCGAGGCGCCGACATTTAAAGGTAGGTAGCAAAGTTCTCGTACTTCTTCCGACTAAGACAAATAAATTGTTGATGAGTTGGAAAGGCCCGTACGAAGTAGTGGAGAAATTAAGTGTCTTAGATTATAGAATTAAAATAGGAAAGAAAGTAAAAACTTTCCATATCAATATGCTTAGGCAATACATTGAGAGAGAGGATGATCAACAGACTACAGATGTTCAGGTATGTTCTATTGCAGTATTAGACTGTACTTCGGAAGATACCGAAGATAATATAGAAGGATTAGTGGAATCGCCATCAATTTGTGACAATGAGTCAGTTGAACTGTTAAACATTAATCCAGACTTGACAAAAGAGGAACAAAGTCAGGTAAGGCAACTTGTAACAAATTTTGCTAGTACATTTACAGGAATACCCGGCTGTACCACTCTGTTGGAACATGACATTAAGTTGACAACAGATACGCCGGTAAGAGTTAAGCAATATCCACTTCCTTTCAATATGATGGAAGCAGCAAAGGATGAGGTAAGAGATATGATCAATTTAGACATTGTAGAACCATCAGAAAGTCCTTACTGTTCCCCTGTTCTTATAGTCAAAAAGAAAGACGATACGAACAGATTTTGCATAGATTTTCGTACACTGAATAAGATTACGGTTTTCGATGCAGAGCCGATGCCAGAGCCGATGCCAAATATGGAGGAAATATTTACGAAAATAGCAGGTCATAAGTACATATCCAAGCTTGACCTTACCAAAGGTTATTGGCAGATACCTTTAACTAAGAATGCTAAGCAATACACAGCTTTTCAAACACCATTAGGACTGTTACAATTTAAAGTTCTACCTTTCGGTTTAGTAACAGCTCAAGCTTCCTGTAGTAAACTGATGAGGAAACTGCTGAAAGGTATGTCTAATATAGACAATTTTGTTGATGATATCATCATATTCACATCTACTTGGGAACATCATATGCAAGTATTCGAGGAATTATTGAAGCGACTAAGAGATGCCAATTTGACTGTGAAACCAAGTAAATGTCTCATTGGTTTTCAAAATTTAGAATGTCTTGGTCATTTGGTTGGTGGTACACTTATTAGGCCCTGCCCTGATAAGATTCTAGCAATTGAAAAAGCAGAAAGACCTGTTACCAAGAAACAAGTACGTTCATTCTTGGGACTTGTAGGATTTTATAGATCTTTTATTCCTAATTTTTCTCATATTGCCGCACCTTTGACGGAACTTACAAAAAAAGGTGAGTCCAATAAAGTACACTGGGATGAACCACAACAGAGAGCATTTGATTCATTGAAGAAGGCGTTGACAGTTCAACCTATTCTTAAAATGGCCGATCTGTCAAAACCATTTACTTTACAAGTAGATGCCTCTAATGAGGGATTAGGAGCTGTCCTTTTGCAAGACGAAGAAGGTAGGAAAAGTCCTATTGCATATGCAAGTAGAAAACTGAAACCTAGTGAAAAATCATATGCAGTAATAGAGAAAGAATGTCTTGCGCTAGTATGGGCAGTACAAAAGTTCCATAGATATTTGTATGGCACAGCATTTACGATAGGAACCAATCATCAGCCATTAAGCTATTTAAATAAAGCAAAGCTTACAAATTCTAGACTGATGCGATGGGCTTTGGCATTACAGCCATATAGATTTCATATAGTGGCAATACGTGGTGCAGAAAATGTGGGCGCAGATTATTTAAGCCGTGTATAACGTAATATTTTCGGCGATATAAAGTGACGTAATACTCTAGTGCTATGCACTTCTGTAAAAGGGGAGACATATCTCCCCTTTTATCTTGAATATATTTTACATGTACATAGTATAAAAAGAAGTTTGTATCGATTTTTATTAACCAGGTTAGATTAATGCATTGTAACTGGAGCGCTGATTATGATGACAGTTTTACTTTTTAAGCAAGTAGGTACACTTCAGCTTTCAGGTTACGGTATTACGGTAATCACGAGATAGTTATGCTGAGGGTGTATTTGATTATTCACGTCTATATACTTGAGCGGTTACCAGAACACTATATATTCCGAGTGAACCTAGGTTTGGTGATCAATATCTTCACTGTTCTGGGATTGATTTTCGTCTCAAGGCTATCTTTTGAAAGGGGAGACAATTTTCTGTCGTAATTTTGCAGTTTTGTAGCGTTCCGAGAGAAAAATGTTTTTTGCTTCATAGTTTTAGCAGTTGCTGTATGAAACTTTGCACCGTTCGGACAATCGAACAGGTTATTTTAAATCTTGACTATCACGGTATTCTTGTGAATATTATTTTTAGATCTTGAATTTCACGGATTACTTGTGGACACAATGTTTCAAAACGTGCCACATTACTATAAAAGTTCCCTGGTGGAATAGAACGATACACACTACAAATTCATTTCATCGAAGACTGATCCTTGTCTTCCTTTTACTAATCTTCATGTTGTGTTGTATCTGGGGAATCTGACCATAGTAAGTCAATAATTTATTTTAATTTTATTCTTGCAATATTCTTGCTCGTCTTTACCGCAGCTAAAATTCGAGTAGGTAAATTTATTGCTTTACTACGTTGCGATTTTATGTATCATTCGTACTTACAAACCCGGCATGATAAGTAGATAGACCCTGATCAGATGTGTATACTTTGGTTATATGTGTAGACCCTGATCAGACGAATAAGCCGTATCGGGTGTGTAAGCTATAAACCGAATAGGGAGGTTAAGTTTGATCGATTCTATGGATCCTGATCAGTCTGGTGAGTCTGATAGGTTCTGTAGACCCTGATCAGAATGCAATCATTAATATTTTTATTTGAATAAGATAAATGGATATTACATATTCTCATCTGACATGTACATACCAGACATATACGCTTAAATGTAAGACACAGTTAGGCGTTATGTTGTTATGTTAACCGCACACACCGTACATATACGCGTAAAAGTACGCTACCGTTAGGCGTTATGTTGACTGCATACACATTCATTAGTTAGCGCGATTTACACAAAATGACAAAGACTATATTCACCTTGAATACATATACAGAGGTCCTTTTTATTTTAATCACAAGTCTGTTTACTAGAATATTTTACGGTGAAATGGCTCAAGCAGCGAGGAGTCATGTTTGAGGCTATGACGATGGCATGTTGATATTGTACCCAATGATTACGTGGGGACGATGTGTGATCGTGTAATCATTGTGGTATAATGGCAGTTATAATTTATTTTAGCCTTTAGCGTTCTAAAGGGATTCTTACAGTGGAAGGCGCATGGGTTCTTCCTGTAAGAGTGTGTAATCGTCGAGATGCCATTCCTCCGATTAATACAGATGTCAGATATATTCTGACTGTGTGTCTGCCTGTGTTAAATTTTGTTTTTACAATATTATATGTCATTAACAGCGTCCATGTGGTTTTAGGATCTGATTTTGCTATATAATAATCAATTGCAACGGACTTGTCGCATTTATAACATTTGGCGTACACACTCTGTATATCTAGTGGAAATTGATAAGGAAATATCTTGTCATGTTTGATATCGAGAGTTCTAGGACATGATACTTATTTTCAGGTCCCGTATCCGTATCTGTATCCGTATCCATATCCGTATCCGTATCTGTATCCGTATCCATATCCGTATCATGTATCTGTTTCACCACTGTTATCGTCACTATGATTGACCATCAAATGTTTTCCGGCAAGCTTTGTTCAAAGTTCTATGGGTACAAAGTGTTAGTGATAACCGGAAATATCATGGAGGATACATCCGTGGACAAGTTTCAAGTTATGTAATTAATTCAAATTTATATTATATTTAATTATGGAAATATAATTAAATAGTTTCAGATTATGAAGTTTAACAGTACCTATGGATTATGGAAGCTTCGGAATATAGAAATTAGAACATGGAAATTTGAACTTTTAATTATAGTTTTTTTTTTTTGAACTTTTTAAATACATGCTTGTTTTTATTTTACAAAGTGTTGTGTTTATCCTCTGATTGCTTGTGATTGCGTCTAGTCCATCGTCACCGTGCCCAACGCTCGTCCGATCACGTGACACAGATATGGTCACATTGTCAATGTACAGCTTTGAGAGTGACAACAATACACGTTCGAGCAATACCCTGGACGAACAATGCATTGGCTGTATATATGGTCGCATGGTCAATGTACAGCTGCGTGGTGAACATTCAACAACACCCTCGGGCAACAGCCAGGACGAATAACGCATTTGATGGGCATTCATCTCTACAAATGAGCAACTCCCAGGACGAACAATGCATTGGCTGTGCATTCAATTCTACATTCAAATATGGTCGCATGGTCAATGTACAGCTGTGAGGTGAACATTCAACAACACGTTCGGGCAACACCCAGGACGAAAAAAACGCATTTGTTGTGCTTTAATCTCTACACTTAGATATGGTCACATGGTCAATGTATAGCTTTGAGACGGATATTGGACACGTTCGAGCAACACACAGGACAAATAACTCAATTGGCTATACATTCAGCTCTATATTCAGATATGGTCACCTGGTCAGTGTAAAGGTTTGAGACGGACATTCAACCTGATCGAGCAACACCCAGGACGACTAATGCACTGGCAGTGCATTCAACTGTACAAACCAATATGGTCACATGGTCAATGTACATCTTTGAGACAGACATTCAGTAATACATTCGAGCAACACCAAGGGCGAATAATGCATTGTCTGTGCATTCCATTCTACATTTAGATATGGTCGCTGTGAGTTAAACATTCAAAAAACACGTTCACGCAACATCCAGGGCGAATAGCGCATTAGCTATGCAGTCATCTACACATTTCGATATGGTCAAACGTCAATGTACAGCTGTGAGGTGAACATTCAACAACACGTTCAAGTAACACCCAGGACGAAAAAAGCATTGTGCTGTGCACTCATCTCTACATTTCGATATGGTCAAATGGTTAATGTACAGCTGTGAGCCGAACATTCAACAATACGTTCAGGCAACACCCAGGACAAATAAGCATTGGCTGTGCATTCATCTCTACATTCAGATATGGTCACATGGTAAATGTGGAGTTGTGAGATGGACATTCAGCAATACGTTCAAGCACACCCAGGAATGACGCATGAGCTATGCACTCAACCTTACATTCAGATATGGTCACATGATCAATGTACTGCTATGAGGTGAACATTCAGCAGTACGTTCTAGCAACACCCAGAGCGAATAACGAATTGACTGTGCATCAACTCTACATTCAGATATGGTCACATGGTCAATGCACTGCTGTGAGATGAACATTCAACACGTTCGAGCAACAAACAGGACATATAATGCTTTGGCTGTGCATTCAAATCTACATGTCTACATTCAGATATGGTCACATAATCACTGTATAGCTATGCGATGAACGTTTAATTATACGTTCGAACAATACCCAGGACGAACAATGCAGTGGCTGTGTATTCACCTTTGCATTCCGATATGGTCACATGTTCAGTATACAGCTGTGAGATGAACAATCAACAATAGTTCGGGTAACACTTAGAACGAGCAATGCATTGGCTGTGCACTCAACTCTAATTTCCTATATGGTCACATGGTCAATGTACAGCTAATGTGAAAGCTATATTTAAATGTTTTTCCAATTAAATACTTAGATGTACGTATAATCAGCTATACAATTGAGCCGCAACGTCACTGGGCGCATTTTGAATAATCGAGGATGCAAAGATTTTCATGTGGACAATGAAGCCTCTGATCAGATTGCGCGGATTCGCAGACTTATTTGACCCATCGTTGAGGGCACTAGACAGAAGGTACTTTTACTGACATTAGTGCTCATTTAAATTGGACTCATGGTCACTGTAGAGCAGTTTAACCTAGTAACAGATATACATTCAATCAAATACCAAGACGAACTAACAGTTGACAGTACATTCAGCTCAACATTCATATTGGATTCATGGTAGATTTAGAGCAGTTTAGCCTAGTTTCAGATATACGTTCAATCTAATACCAAGGCGAACTATCTGTTGGCTGTACATTTAGATCTACTTTCAAACTGAACACATGGTCAATGCATAGCTGCTAAATTCATTCGACATTCATATATACATCCAATCAGATATCAAGGCTAACAATCTTTTGGCTGTACATTCAGCTCTACGTTCAAATTGAACTCACAGTCAATGCACAGCTGTTAAATCAACATTCATATATACATCCAATAAACATACAGATAGAGATCCAAACATATATCAAGACGAACTATATGTTGGCTGTACATACAGCTCTACATTCAAATGGAATTAATGGTCAACGCACAGCTGTTAAATCAACATTCAGATATGCATCCAATTAGCATTCATATATATACATCCAATTAGATATCAAGACGAACTATATGTTGGTTGTATATTCAGCTCTTCGTTCAAACTAAACTCATGGTCAATGTACAACTGTTAAATCAACATTTATATATATATCAAATCAACATCCATATAGGCATCAAATCTGATATCAAGACGAACTCTCTGCTGGTCGACATTCAGCACTACATTCAAATTGAACTCATGATCAACGCACAGCTGTCAAATCAACATTCATATATACATCCAATCAGATATTAAGACGAACTATCTGTTGGCAGTACATTCAGCACTACATTCAAATCAAATTCACGGTCAACGCACAGTTATCAAATTAACATTCATATATACATCCAATCAGATATCAAGACAAGCTATCTGTTGGCTGTACAGTCAGCACTGCATTAAAATTGATTCATGGTCAACGCACAATTGTCAAATCAACATTCATATATATATATATATATATATATATATATATATATATATATATATATATATATATATATATATATATATATATATATATATATATTATCCTTCCAAATATCAAGACGAACTATTTGTTTGTTGTACATTCAGCACTACATTTAAGTTGAAATCATGGTCAACGCACAGTTATAAAATCAACCCACATTCATATATACATCCAATCAGGTATCAAGACGGACTATCTGTTAGCTGTACACTCAGCACTACTTTCAAATTGATTCATGGTCAACGCTCGGTTGTCAAATCAGCATTCAAATATATATATATCTAATCAAATGTCAAAATGAACTATTTGTTCGTTGTACATTCAGCACTGCATTCAAGTTGAACTTATGGTCAACGCACAGTTATAAAATCAACACACGTTCATATATACATCCAATCAGATATCAAGACGAACTATCTGTTGGCTGTACACTCAGCACTACAGTCAAATTGAACTCATGGTCAACGCACGGTTGTCAAATCAACATTCATATAGAGTCAAACCTGTTTTAAGTAAGCACTTATGGGAAAGCCAAAAGTGGTTGCTTACAATAGGTGCTTGCTTAATACAGGTAGATTCCCATGCATCCAATTAACATTCATATATATACATCCAATCAGATATCAAGACGAACTATATGTTGGCTGTACATTCAGCTCTTCATTCAAACTGAACTCATGGTCAATGAAAAGCTGTTAAATCGACATTCATATATACATCCAATCAAATATCAAGACGAACTATCTGTTGGCTGTACATTCAGCCCTACGTTCAAATTGAACTCATGGTCAATGCACAGATGTCAACTCAACATTCAGATATATATCCAATCAGATACCAAGACGAACTATCTGTTGGCTGTAATTTTCAGCTGTACATTCAGACTGATCTCATGGCCAATGCACATCTGTTAAAATCAACATCCAGATATACATCCAGTAAACAGTCATATATATATATATATATATATATATATATATATATATATATATATATATATATATATATATATAATATATATATATATATATATATATATATATATATATATATATATATATATATATATATATACATGTACATCGACTCCAGTAAACAGTCATATACATGTACATCAGTAGTATAGGCTGTCGCTATGGGACTACTTACATCGAATCAGATGTCAAAGCGAACATTACGCAAACACGCCTATTCAAATGCATAGAAAATTTCACCTACAAAAAATAAAATAAAAAAAAATACCAGATAAAAAAAACTGTGATATTTTTCATATTTCTGTTCAAAACATGCATTGTGGGTACTCGTTAGAACCGCCTCGTCGAGGCGGTTCTAACGAGTACCCACAATTTATGTTTTAGCAGAAATAAGAAAAATAATGTATGCCCCTGTAAACACCATGTTTTAACATATAAAAATGGGGTTTAAGGGGGTCAACATTTTATAGGTATGTTTTCGTGATGTGTTGACTGTACAGCCAGCGCCACATCCACATGGAACTCATTTGAATGAGTCTCATGCTCATTGCACAGCTATGCTATCTGCATTCCTATGTACATTCAATGGAATACTAAGACGACCAATGCAATGGGTGTATACCTAAGAGTCCTGCAATCATACAGCAAAGGCCCTCACCAAAGCCCAGCCTGGGCCATCGCTATCCGCATGCCCCAAAGACACATTTGAGTTTTAGCTTGAGAAAATGTACCTTCTGACATATGCGCCCAACGAAGACTCAAATCAGACTGCATTTGCGCAGCCTGATTTGAATCTTCGCTGGGCGCGCATGTCCAAAAATACGTTTTCGGACGTTGCGGCCCCTTTGCTTTTGCGTTCTGGGGCTCGCATAAGGGTTCTCTTTGTTCTGCTACTTTAGCTGGATGTAAAACATCGTAACAACGTAAACGCCATGATTCAGAGCGCAAACAAAAAAAAGCCCCTGAAAACTCGCCGTCAGCGTTAAGCGGCTTATCCGGTGATTTACGTGAAATATATGCTAAATTTTCCACCTTTGTAAACAACAGAGCTAAATGCAACAAAGGATTCTCCTTTGTTTACAATGATTGCCTTGCATTTTTATGAATTTCTGATAACTTTCGCTTGACGTTTGTTTACAATATAAATTGCTTCAGCAGCCTAGGGGTAGTTGAAATTAACCTTTATCACTCTCTGGGCTAATTCAGCGGACGACAAACTGAAAATAGGCATTGGCATTTCGTGCAAATTGTCTTCTTAAGAGATAATTTGCACGAAATATCAGTGACTATTTTATGGAAAAGGAAACGATTTTCTTGAAACGCCAAAGCCTGTTTTCTGAAAAAAAAATACTTTCAATGTCGTCAGCTGAAATTTTACCCAGCATGCTAAGCATTTATAAAATGCATTTTTGTCAATGAATAGAATTTATTGCACGTTGTGTTTGACGGTGAAAAATATAAAATCTTACTGAATTTTGGGGTTTTTATTCTATTGTGTCAGACTCAACACAGTTATATGTTCTTGGGGATTAAAAGGCAACATTCGCACTGTGACGAAGGTAGGCGATTTATGTTTAAGATAAACGATATATCGGCTTGATGGCCTAGTGTTTAGTGTTATCGACTTTCAAGCGGAAGATCGTGGGTTCGAACTCCGCTCGGGTCGAGAAAATCTTCAGACCATCAGTACACCTAGCTCATACTCGACGTGTCCGGGGTTGAAAATAAAGTAGACAGTCTGGCGCTTGGTGAGTGTGCATGTGTGATCCATGAAATCAAGGCTGTACAAATGCATGTGCATAACACATTCACTGCTGCCCCCATGTGCCACGGGTGGCTGGTAGCGTTACGAATCTGTATAACAGTAACAATATGGTTTTAAGACACACTCAGTGGATAGCAAAGGATACAGGTTTGTCTACAGATGGACACAGAAGACTCTGATCAGACTGCTCGAATGCTAAGCCTGAATCGAGTCTACGCTAGTCACAAGTTACTAAGGTAGTACATTTTCGTACGCTGTGACCTGTTTAAGCCATATCATGCAAATGGGTTGGCAGGGTATCTACGGATAACAAAGGCCTTGATCAGACTGCGCAGCAGAGCGTTTCGTCATTCGAGCGCGCCAAGCGTAAATATGCCTTCGGGAGATGCGCGGATAGTTCAGGCCCAGATCTGACTGCGCATCCGCACAGTCTGCTCAAGGCCTTCTCCTTCCGCTGCCAGAACCATTTGATACTATAAAATGTAACAATGGAGAGCAAAGGCTCGAATGAGAATGTGCGCATGCGGAGGATGATGTGCCGCATATTTTGCGCATGCTCGAAGGCACTTGTTCGCTTAACAAGGCCCACTTGATGCTCCAGAGCATATCGACGAACAGCAAAGGCCCTGGACAGACTATAAAAAGATTATACTGTGAACCCTCGTTACAACGACATTTGTTCCTGAAGACGTTGCCATGAAAATGAATTTGTCGTTGTACAGAATACTTAATGAGCAGATTGGTATGTCAGAAAGATCTTGTTTTGTTCTTATTTCCTCATAGAATATATGTTTTGGATATTTGTTAGAATCGCATCGCTGATGCGATTCTAACAAATATCCAAAACATATGTTTCTTTAAAGTATAAAATACAAAATTCTTGCATAATTTGTGAGTAACCGTTACCACTTAAGCAAAGGTTTCGTGACAGTCATATTCTCATTATAACGAATTTTGTCGTTGTATCGAGTGTCGGTATAAAGAGGGTTGTCTAAACATGTAATATGCAAATGATAGAAGATAAATATCATTTTTTCTTGCCAGTCCAGGTTTGATTCATTTGCGACGTCAGTGTTTACCGTTGTGTTACTGCCTAGCATAAACAAGTTTTAAAAATATTGAAAACTGCACGTACAATTTTAATAAACATATATCCAAAAATGGTTGTTTAGCTACGGAGAATAGAAATACTTTACTCTGATCTTACCTAATATTATAATCAAACACTGATGGCAATAATTATATATATGCATCATATATACGGTATATTGTATTGTGTTTGTTTGTGTTGAGGGTTTACGGCCCAGTCAACCCAATGGGGTCATGTCGAGCGCGGTCAGTTTACCTAACCACACGTTTACTGGGCAGGCTTAGTCCTCTAAGCGGTTAACCAGTATTGTGCACATTCTTTCGCCAGAAACTGACAACTGCCCTTCTTGAATCAGCGGAAGGGAGAGAATGACCGTAGAAAATATTTCATAATCAATCTCCACGAAAGAATGTTGCCGACCTCGGCGGGGGTTGAACCCGCGACCTCCTGGTCTCCAGTCGGACGGCGCATCCAACTGAGTCACCGGGGCCGGCATATTGTATTGTGTACGCAATTCTTTCTCGGCTATATTGCGGCGCTATGATTAACCCTCAGTGGCTCGAACTACCCATGTCTAGAACAAATTTTCATGGTCCCTTTGAAGTTTTCCAGGGGGAGAGCATTCTATCACGTGTAGTGGACAGCGTTGTTATATCAGAATCTTTGCTGCCCGCCTGTAGAAACGTTGAAGTATTCATTATCCATAGAGCGCCAAACGAAGACTCAGATCAGACTGCGCGAATGCGCAGTCTGATCTGAGTCTTCGCTTGGCGCACATGTCCGAAGGTATATTTTCTCACGGTGTGGATTATATTTCTATACCAAATTCAAATATCTAGTTCGGCATTCAATTTCCTGGATGCGATATACAATTTAATCAGCCATTAAAGCGATTCCATTTTCCAGCTTCCATTTTCGATCAAGTGTGTGTCTTATTTCTGTGAAACCGCTTCCTCAAAATCAAATTACAACTATAGACTATGGCTGACTTTTTTCGAGCTCGCATCAGGAAAGCCATTTATCAGACAGAGATCCTGTAGCTCGGAGATGTAAGTTTATAAATCAAAGTCAGCGAAAAATGGATGAATCCAATTTGGGCTTTTAATTCAGCATGACGCTGAAGTGAACAGATATAGCACGGTGGTCAACGGTGTCGTGTCCGAAGAAGGACCTGTATGTGAAATATACAATTAATCTCCACGCTCGTCTTGGACTGGTTGTTTTATGGTTCTCTGGGTTAGACATGACAGGTTGGTCAAAAATGTGTCAGTTTCCCATGGGTGG
This sequence comes from Anodontia alba, assembly GCA_964016985.1. Taxonomy (NCBI): domain Eukaryota; kingdom Metazoa; phylum Mollusca; class Bivalvia; order Lucinida; family Lucinidae; genus Anodontia; species Anodontia alba. Next base: position 26,257,532 of record OZ024831.1, read on the forward strand.
CAAACAATAAGTCAAAGTGGCCTTGCTTGGACGAGATGTTTGGTGACAAGCGGAAAGAAACAAGGCAATTTGCATAGAAACAATCCAGTTGTCGAAATTTTATGTTTATCTGGTGAAATCGAGCGGGTTGTTATAAATATCTAGAACGAATTCCATTTTGTATATGTAAATTTTGTTCTTAAGGAAAACGAATACACTTGCAAGTGAGGCGACTGTCATACATTACGAAAACACGCCTATTCAAATATATTGAAAATTTCACCACCAAAAACTGAAAGTTATCAGATAAAAGTTCTGATATTTTTTATATTTCTGCTCAAAACGTAGATTGCGGGTACTCGTTAGAACCGCCTCGCCGAGGCGGTTCTAACGAGTACCCACAATCTATGTTTTTGAACAGAAATAAGATAAAAAAAAATGTATACCCCTGTAAACCCCAGTTTTACTATATAAAAGTGGGGTTTAAGGGGGTCAAAATTATATAGGTATGTTCTCGTGATGACTGATTTTGTTTTTATCTTCTGAAAAGGGGTCTACTCTAAAAAGAAAGAATTTGCTACAAATGGTAGCAAATTCTGTCTTTTTAGAGTAGACCCCTTTTCAGAAGGGCCTCAGAAAGGGTCTATTTTAGGAGGAGAGAGTTTGCTCCCAGATGTACATTCTTTTCTTTTAAAGTAGACTTCTTTTCAGAAGGGAGTTGGTGTAGGGGAGAGCAAACAGGAAGTCACAATTGTTTTCTCCCTTGGAAACAATTGCGGGACAAATACCAAGTGTATCTGGTCCACTTAGCATTTATGGTGATATATTAACATTTGAGCCAGCGCACGACAAAACCTGCAATAAGATGTGCGACCAGCGAAGATTCAGATCAGCCTGCGCATCCGCGCAGTCTGATCAGACTCTTCGCTGATCGCATGTGCCTTCTACAGCCTCCAGGCTATCAAAAGAGGGATAAACGAGAAACGTTGCCGTACTGGGTGGATGTACAGATTGATCTTTTGCTGGTTACACGTCTTATTGTAGGTTTTGCTATGCACTGGCTCAAAATTATATGATTTGCAACGCAAGAAACTGGTTCTTACGGCATACGCGGACACGAAAGCCCAGATCAAGGCTTTCTGAGTTTGTCGAGATATGCAGTAGTCAATGATTCTGTAAGCGGGCAAGGAAGTCCCTGATCACACTGCACATTACACATGCATATTCAGTCCTTTGTTGCCAACATATGGCATGGTGGTCATTTCTTTGCACTGGTCATCACTTTGAAATGGTGCACCGGTATAATTGTCAGATGCGAAAAGCGAAGGTCAAGGTCGGTCAGGGCTTCAAAATTCTTGTCCGTTGAACTGTCTCATAATTCTGACCCTCCCTCGATTCCCCATGATGACTATATAAAGGGGTGAAATTGGGATGGGGTTGGGTTTGCTGAATTCTGAATATATGAAACGTTTCTTCATATGGGTGTGTTTAACACGTCAGAAATAATGTAGGACCCTTTTTATTTATCAAACCGCCAATTGGAGAGGATCAGCAGCCCAGAGAATGTATGCATCCCTTGCATATATGATATATGCACCATGTTGTCCACTTCAAAGCCGACGTGAAAAGGATGAAGGAAGGTAAACCAACCTACACAGAGTTATGATACCGTTTTCCGTTACTCTGCAACTGTGCATAAAAAGACGGCGTTGCACAAGCACACGGTTCATCAAAGCATATGCGATTCGTTCAAACCATTTTGTGGTATTGTAGATTTTTTTTTGTTTTTGTTTTTTATTTTGTTTTATTTTTGAAAGAAATACTCGGCTACGCCTTGTGATTATGATCATTTATGAGTAACTCTTTCTAGTTCTGATTTGCAGCACACGTGCTTTGGTATCATAACGGATAACTAAAGCCAGCGGGACAGAATCGGATATTAAAAAGCCAGTAATGGGAAAATTGAAACTATAAGCAACAAGGTGTGAATTGTACATAATGACATGTGCGTTAAGCGAGGACTTATATACTCGTAAAGCCTTGCCTTCACAGGCACACAAACTAATCAGAGTCTTCCCTGGGTGTTTTGTGGATATCAAGCTGTGTATTCGTAGGCTAATCTGAGTCTTCGCTGGGCGCACCTCATCGAAGCCACATTTCTCACATTGCAGCTAAAACGTGTAGTATAATGCACCGATTCTCTCTTGCACTTGATGCAGAAACTTATAAATTATATCGGTGAGAAAACTCTAGTATAAAGAATTTCTAGGTGTATCTTGTTCTGTTCAGTGAAACTGAAACTGCAACGTTTCGGCCCTTAAAGCGTCCAAAGTAACTGTAACAAATGCCTTTTTTTCTGTTTTAACTTTTCATAGAAAATAAGTCTTTGCATTTCATATGAATCTGTCTTTTTTTTTTTTTTTTCTTTCTTTCTTTTTTTCTGTTTTAATTTTTCATAGAAAATAAGTCTTGACGATTCTTAGGAAAAGCCAATATTATTGTCTATGAAAAAAAATGTAAATGAATAAATAAATAAATAAAATGTTGTCTGCTACAAATTTAGCTGTCGCTTTAAGAGTAAACGAGAATTTACCCAAATATGCATATGCTTGTTGTATAATAACTGAGCCGGGCTACAGCAAAACTAGCCTGGCAATCTACAGCAAAACCAGCAATGTGACGTACGAACAAGTTTGCCGGCGCAACCGCAGAGTCTGATTAGAGCCTTCGCTGATGCTCTGTGATAGCCATGGACCCATCTTTCTTCTGGCGGTAAACAAAGATTTATCAAATAAAGCGGACTCGCAATCGGGCCCGAGTTTTCAGTGTACACACAAGAACGTTTTCACAAGTTGTACCGTATTTACCCTAAGCATTGGAACACCTCAACTCCTTATCATAATTCTCCTATAATTTGAAAACGGTCTGTTCCATCACCCTCTGATATGTTAAAATATTGCTGAACGAATGTCAAACAGTGTAGACCCTGATCAGACGCCGCGTTCTGCGGCGTCTGATCTGGGTCTACACTGTTTGCCCAGGTTTGTTTGTCCCATTACATAGGATTATTACGGTAGCTCATATGTGCTTTCTTTTTCCAAGTGAGTCGGCTGATGCGAAAATATATCAGGCGACTTAACCGACCATAGCCGCGGGAAAGCCAAGATCAGCTTTCGCATGCTTGTAATCTCAGCAGGACCGCAACGATCTGCCTTTAGATTTTGCAATATCGGCCGTATTAAGTTTAGATATTCGGGCACTTTAACACTTGACCATACCAATGCTAAACTTGAGAACAAGTTCACTAACTATCTGTTGCTGTTTCTAAAATCTGCTATACGATTAACAAACAGAGTAGATCCTGGTCAGACGCGTCCTATCTCGATCTAGATCTGCATGGTTCGCTCAGGCCTGTCTGTCTGAATACTTGGCAAATGCGGATCCAGGATTATTTAATGGTGGGGGAGGGGGGGGGGGTAATATTTCTGAGAGGTTCGAATTAATCCAGTTACGCTAAGTATTCGAATAGAAAGGTCTGAGCAATAATATAGAGCAAGTTCAGACGCCGCTTTAGACGCCGCTTAAAGCGGCGTCTGATTAGGGTCTATTCTGTTTGACAATCATCCAGCAATTTTACACATTCATTTTATATAGTGAAATGATCTTGTTGAATTTTAGAAGTATAAGGTTAAAAGTAAGGCGTGCGAATATTTTAGAATAAATACGGTATTTAAAGTGAACTTTTTCAAAGTGGTTGAGGTTCGACTGAACCCCTCGAGCCCTTCTCTGGATCCGCACTTGACTTTGGGTAAATTCTGTAATAATTCTATAAGCGGACTGTGCGTGTACTCAAACTGAAGTGGGCCTTTGCTGTCCTTATAAGCATCAAAGTCACACTTAAGCCCAGCTAGCATTCTACGTAAATCTACATTGGGCCGTCATCGGCCCGTCAGCTACCCTGACGGGCCGATGACGGCCCGATATAGATTTACGTAGAATGCTGACTGGGAGCATGGGCGGCTCAAATCTCATTCAGCGGAAATGACTAAAACTTAGTAAATCCGATCTTAACCGTTACCGCTCTCTAGGCTAATTCAGCAGACGATAAATTGATGATATTTTCTCGGTTTCTTATTTTTTCCAAGAAAACAGGATTTGACATTTCAAGCAAATTGTCTCCAAAGGAGACAATTTGCATGAAATGTCTAGTCTTGTTTTCCGGGGAAAACAAGAAAAAGAAAATATTCATGATGTCGTCTGCTGCGTTAATAAATAACATTGTTATAATAAATAACATTGTTATGTGTATTTGTAAGAACTATTTTTTTGCATGAGTTTGCAAGACATGCCATGATTTTATGAATGAAATATTTCTTTGCTTGTGCAACATATTATTTTCATGATATGCAAGCAATACTCCATCAGAAATATCAACAACAAAGTGCGGCGAAATTGAAGAAAACGTGTTAATATGTGACAAGGTTTCAAATGAAATTGTAAAGAATAGAAACATTTATAAATCCAAATTTGGGTGTGTTACGAAACGGATATGTTTGAAACTAAGCTGATATAGCCTGGGTATTTTTCCTTTCTTTGTGATGTTATCAAGTGTAGATTGTGTTGAGAAACATTGAAGGTGTACAGCTGCACATTTGTATCAGCCAACAGTCGTATTGTATTTAAATGTTTATCAGGAGATAACGTACCATACGGATTCTAGTAATAAGAATCGTTATCATCACGAAAACATACCTATATAATTCTGACCCCTTTAAACCCCACTTTTATATAGTAAAACTGGGGTTTACAGGGGTATACATTATTTTACCTAGTTCTGCTCAAAAACATAGATTGTGGGTACTCGTTAGAACCGCCTCGCCGAGGCGGTTCTAACGAGTACCCACAATCTATGTTTTGAGCAGAAATATGAAAAATATCAGCGTTTTTATCTGAAAATTTTCAATTTTTTTGGAGGTGAAATTTTCTTTATATTTGAATAGGCGTGTTTTCGTAATGTAAAATGTATGATAAGCCTCACGTTTATGTCTGTTACGTGAAATACGAATTTGAACAAGAAAAAAGTTCAACGACATACAGAGTTTTATGTTAAAGAACAGTGTAGCATGAAATGCTTGATGTTAAACAGGACGGTCTTAACACTTTGCACGCTGGGCAAAAATTTCAGCAGTTGACATTTTGAAATATTTTTCTTCTTGTTCCTAGAAAATAGGATTTGACACTTCATGCAAATTGTCTCCTGAGGAGACACTTTGCATGAAGTGTCAGATCCTATTTGCTAGGAAATATAAGAAAAATATCATCAGTTTGTCGTCTGCTGAATCCGCCCATAGCATGGTAAGTGTTAATGAGGGAAAGCTGAGGGAATTTTTTAAATCTACCAAGTCGACCTGACCGTTAAACTTTTTCATTGACAGTGGTCCGTGCGTACTTTGTGTTTTTAAGTCACCATTCATAGTTCGTTATTTTTTTTTATATAAATCTCGTATTACGCAAACAGTGTCAGCCTTCGCATGTTTAGCTCATCGGACCATTAACGAAATACTACGGCCCGGACCTTGTATTTTTGGGGTAAAACATTGCCCTTATACTAATAACTATATCAGGTATCTTCGACCAGCATATACCAATAATCCTATCCCGATGCATCCAATATCTATACGTGAAATCTCTCCAACACTTTTTAGTGTGCCAATATCTTGGTTTAAATCCGTTGATTAGCCATGAAAAGTTTATATTTAAGCTTTCCACATAAAATGTCAGCGATAACCCATTGATGGTCATTTCAACAAACTCTGCAGGCCCCGAAATGACGATCTAGTGCTGTCTGTTTCTTGGTCCATAAGAGTTTTAAAAGGCCTTTAGCATGTATGCATATGTCGATCATCTTGGTCGATTGAGTGAGATGATTTTAACAGGTTCAAATAAACTGATGAATTGACGTTTAAAAAGAAAATAGCGTCAATCGCCAAGTTAATGTGATCTGTAAGGTACGGGCAAATGTCATCTAATGACACTGGTACCAATGTGTGTCAAACAGGACGGTCTTAACACTTTGCACGTTGGGCAAAACTTTCAGCAGTTGACATTTTGAAATATTTTTCTTCTTGTTCCTAGTCCACAAATGTAACAGATATTGTTCAATAGTCCATAGCTATCTGTGGAAGTTCCATCTAGTTTCTCGTATACATTTGTTGTGAGCCAATTTGACAGTTTTTCTAAACAGATCGAAGCACAGCCTATGGTCTTATTTGGGTCAATTCGGTAAGCCATGAGTTTCCCATGGTTCGAGGTTACCGTTTACTCGGCTCCGAAGACAAACGAAATCAACTAAAGTACTAGTTAAAATATTATAATAGTAATAACAGACAATAGTTTTAGGGTTTGGCTGAAAATTAAATCATTCTGAAAGCGTTAACCTAACATTTTACATGTCATGCAAATCATCGTGCTGAAATCTAACGATGCCGGTAACACATGCTTCATACTGTTGACGTAGCTGAGGTAAAAAGCAAACATAATGGATTCGATAATCATCTAACTAGCATGACATATTTCTGAAAGGGGCAGTGTCAATATTAAGGCTTGATTTTTTATTTACTCAAACCGATTTTCTTTTTAATCCTCTTAAATGACCCCACCCCTTATGTATTGGCTTTATGTATGCAAACTATTTCGTGGAACGGAGCAGTAGTTTGGACGATATATTCAAACCAAGTGGGTGGGTTAATTTACCCCTATCCAAATTGGTGATAAACAAATGCATATAAAGCCTTTATATAATTCTATAACCTTATATGACTTTGAATACATATATGCGACTTCCTGAAAGCATGTATTATTTCTGCTGTAAGAAGCAGTAAAGAGGAGTTTGAGAACGATATTCTTGGCAATGAGTTTTCCTGAGTTTTCAAAGGGCCGTCTTTACTCTAAACCACATCACGCCTTTATTACAAGTTTTACATCTTCGATATTGCTGTTGATTTATATGGATGCAATACTATAATATGTAAAAAGTTTCTTTTTTTAAATTGCTCCTGTATAGCATGAATTACTCCCCTTAATAACTCATTTCAAAGCGAAAACGTGTGCTGAAATTCATGTTTATGTATATCTTTTTTATGAGGTGAACTTTCTATCTGGAAGTCTTTAACAAGCCGTTTACATGTTCTCTCCCTGACTTATCACTTAAATCTTTGAGACAACATATACGTTGATGTCATTCATGGCGTCACAGTAATGTTGACGTTTCTTATGTTAATTGCAAGAATTTACAACTGTCAGTGACATGACGGATTTAACTGCAGTTTTATATTTTCGAATGCTTTGTTGAACCGTATTTCTCAACAATTGTTGAACCGTATTTTCACGGAACGGATTCCTCACGCCGGTGTGATAAATTCGACCGAATTTTTCACATTCGGACAAAGGTGAAGAATACGTTTTGCGGATTTAGAGTTTTTAACCCAAACGAATTTGTCACACATTAGAATTTCTATTGCCTGCACACCAGTAAACAAATGTTTAGTAAATGGAAATATTTTCGGTGAAATATAGGTGTGAGAAATTCGGTCGGATTTTTCACATGTCATGTATTTGGTCAAATATGTCACAACTATGAATAATTCGGTCGAATTATTTTTACAGCAGGGAAGTTTTCGATCGAATTTATCACGTGCCAGATATATTTGGTCGGATGTGTTGCATGTGACGCACTTTGGTGAATTATAGGTGTGAGAAACTGGAACGTATTTTTCATATGTGATGTTTTCGGTCAAATGTGTCACAACTGTGTGGCGAATTAAGTCTATTTTTCCATAGTTTCACAGCTGTAAAGTATTGGATCGAATTCCTCACAAGTGACATATACGGTCGAATTTCTTACATGTGACACATTTGGGTAAAATATAGGTGTGAGAAATTCGGTCAGATTTTTCACATGTGATGTATTCTGCTGAATATGTGATGACTTTGACGAATTTGGTCAAATTGTTCACATCTGTGAAGTATTCGATCATATTCCTCATGTTTGACATATTCAGTCGGAACTTTACATTTGATATTTTCGGCAAATGTAGGTGTGAGAAATTCGGTCGGATTTTTCACATGTGATGTTTTCTGTCCAGTATGTCACAAGTTGTATGAATTCGATCGATTTTTCCACATATGTGCAGTATATCATTGAATTTCTCATGTTTGATATAATCGGTCAAATATCTTACACGTGGCCTTATCGACGAATATAGGTGTGAGAAATTCGGTCGGATTTTTCACATGTGATGAATTCTGTCGAATGTGTCATAACTGTGACGAATAAGGTCTAATTGTTCACATCTGTGAAGTATTCGATCGAATTCCTCAGGTTTGATATATTTAGTGGGATATTTTACATGTGATATTTTCGGCGAATATAGGTGTGAGAAATTCGGTCGGATTTTTCACATGTGATGTATTCTGTCGAATACATCATGACTGTGGCGAATTCGGCGGAAATTTTTCACAGCTGCGAAAAATTTGATAGAATTACTCACCTGTGCTATATTTGGTCAGATGTCAAACAGGTGACACATTTTCGGTGAATAAAGGTGTGAGAAATTCGGTCGCATTTTTCTCAAGTGACGTTTTCTGTCCAATATGTCACAACTTGTACGAATTAGGTCGTTTTTTCCACAGCCGTGTAGTATATCATTGAATTTCTCACGTTTGACATAATCGGTCGAATATTTTACACGAGACACTATCGGCGAATATAGGTGTGAGAAATTCGGTCGGATTTTTTACATGTGATGTATTCTGCTGAATATGAGATAACTTTGTCGAATTTGGTCAAACTGTTCACATCTGTGAAGTATTCGATCGAATTCCTCATGTTTGACCTATTAAGTCGGATATTTTTGTGTGTGTGTGTGTGTGTGTGTGTGTGTGTTTGCGTGTGTGCGTGTGTGTGTGTGTGATTTAAACAATTGGACGAATAGGTCGTCGGTCCGGTTGTGTATATCATGTATTTGATTGAGCTGTGGACATAGGTAAAAAGTGATACGAAAACACGCCTATTCAAAATACATTGTATTTTTTTAGTTTAAAAATAATGAAAAATTTCAGATGATTTTATTTTATTTTTTCTTATTTCTAGTCAAAACCATTGATTGTTGGTACACGTTCGAACCGCCTCAGTGAGGTGTCGGTTCGAACGAGTACCCATAATCTATGTTTTAGAGCAGAAATAATGAACACCCCAGCAAACCTCACTTTTTCCTCATAAGGAAAACATATCTATTCAAATACATTGCATTTTGCCGAAGAGGATTTTCAGAGGAAAATTTTTGATACCTTTCTTATTTCTCCTCAAATCATTAATTGTTGGTACACGTTCGAAACGCCTCAGTAACCACCTCGCTGAGGCGGTTTGAACGAGTACCCACAATTTTTATAGCAGAAAGAATAGCCCTGCATCCCTCACTTTTTCCTATATAAAGTGGAGTTTGCCGGGGTATTCATTGCATAGGCTTGTTTTCTTAATGTATAATTCAGATCATTTGTGGCTTTTCACAATCACGATTATCAATTACCAAAATTAATCCATTGTTACAAACAATTCGCATTGATATCTTAAAGTATTAAAGCCGGGCTGATTTATATCAATAATTTACATTTCAAGTTTAAGATAACAATATAAAGACTGATTTTTAGATATCGATTTTTCGAAATAAAATATTCACAAATTGGGTATCAATATATGTAATTATTAATATCCATAATTAATTATAGATATCAATAAAACTCTTTACAGATATCCATAATTTATAGAAATCTTTACAATTAGAATATTTGATATCAGTACCAACAATCTTATATCTATAATAAGATTTGTCGAAATCTGTATAGAATAAGGGATGATTGATATTATTGAACAAATCCATAGGTATCAAGAAACAGATATGACATTTCATTTATTTCATTTTATGATATCCAATAATATTCGAAGTTAAAAATAATAATACAATAAATAATAAATCTATCACTCGATTAAAAGATATGCATGATAAGAAAAATATATTACCTCGAAACTGTATTAAATGGTTAATCGTATGTTTTATATCATAAGCTGTGACAAATACGTTTGTGAGAAATCCGTGCATGAAAAAAGGCACTTTTATGAGGGTTTTTTTGAAAGGTGACAAATACGTTTGCGTGCTATATATAAAACTGATACCAAACGAGTTTGTCACAGATAGGTGAGGAATACGTTCGGCAGCTGTGAAAAATTCGGTCGAATTCTTCACGCCGCGTGACAAATCCGACCGAATTTTTCACACGTGTGAGGAATCCGTTCCGTGAGAAATACGGTTCAACAATGCTTTGTTCTATTATACTTCGCATGAAATGGAAGAAGTTTTAATCCTGACCTGCTTCAAGGTCACATGTTAAAAGATTGTTTAAGTCAGTGCATTGAATATTGAGTACTGATCTGAAAGTATAAGCATCATATTTGATATACATATGTTCTAACACATTTAATCTATTCTTAATTTCACTTTCCTTTGCTAAAAATGGAGTCATTTATTTTGACCTTGAACTTTAACTGTCATAAAAACGTTTCCATTTTCGTCTTTTCTGATTTTCATGACTTCCCTTAGTAGAAAGAATGCACCACCCCTCTTACAGTCATTCAGTCATTCCAGTATTTGTAAAAAAACATTTTTATACCTTATTCATCATCTATCCAATGATCAACACCCGCCTTTGCATCATATATACATCTAAACTTTTAAACTGCATATGTTACTTAATACCTTGGAGTATTTCTCCTTCACTAATGGTAGAATTAAATAAAAAAAACAATGGTCAATGCAAAATGTCTAACAGGTAAGTCATTTTGAAGTTAATTTTATTAGATTCACTGCAGCTTTTTATGTATATAAAAGAATCCACCGCCTAATACGGCACCTTGTAGAACACCAAAACTTACACCAATGCATGCCTAATTATCAAGCCAGTATCAACTGTATTTGGTTAATGTAGCGGCGTTCAAATTCTATTCATTAAAACCACTCTGGTACAAGCAACGATTCTTAACGAGCCTTAAGAATACCAGATTCGTGTTGGTGCAGTAAATGTCCTACTGGTTATCAGATTACTGATTTTCTTCTATGTATACCCTGGACTGATTACGGTAGAAAATGACCAAGGCCAGCATTTTTAGTTCATCTAACAGTCCAAGGAAATCATCAAAGGCTGTCTGTTTTATCTTGCTAAAGATTACAACATTTATTTCCGAACCTGTCAGGATTTTTGTCTTTCAGACTGTTCTGTATTTTGAAGCCACAATTCAGTCTGCAATTGTAAAGTTCTCATTGCTGTGATAACGGGTGGTCTGAAAGTATTGCAAACTGAACATATGTTTCGAATATAGTCCCCAATAATGGAATCAGGCTGATTGGCATCATATTGCTGGATGATTTCCATGGTTTTATTTGTCCTTATGCCCATTCAACAATCCACCTTACTTTTGTTACCTGCTTCGGCTGATTTGATTATTTGGTTATACGTAGTTTTTACGACTTTTAGAGGAAACAGGGCATTTCAGCTTGTAAACATTTATTGCTAAGTTACTCTCTAAAGTCACTTTTATTCGTTGAATCCTTTGTCAATGTAACCTTCTGAACATCAACTTCAAACCATGCAGTTACTTGTTATCTTCTCTATATTTGTTGGTATCTGGTAACCTCTCGGTATTTGTTTCAAACAGTGTCTTTATGATTTTTTTTTCATTAGCCAATAAAGGTTTTGCTTCTGACAGTATGTATACTTATTGAGCAAAGTAAATTGTTGCTTTTACTACAGTTTTCTTTTTAATGGATAGAATGTGAAGTTTTGGGTTTGACAAGGTGCCGTGTTTGGCTTAAGTACTTTTTAAATACGTTAGAAAGCTCTGGACAGTGTTTCTAGTAACAGTCACTTCAAAATGGCTTACATGTTGCACACTTTGCATTGACTATTGATTGCGTCTTATTCTGCTATTAGTTAAGGAGAAGTACTACATGACATTAAGTGTCGTATGCAGTTCAAAAGTCTAGATGTATATATGATGCAAAAGCGGAAGCTGATGATTGGATAGATGATTACTGATGTATAAAATGTTTTCACAAATACTGGAGAGTCTAAAAGACTGCGAGAGGGCGATGAATTCTTCTCTGAGGGACCGAAACTTAAACAATCAATTTTCTGAGCAGTTCTCGGAGAAGGTTACAGAATGTCGAAAGACTGGTTATAACATGGCTATTGTTCAAGAAGCAACATGCCTAGTATCAAACACCATTACGGTTGGTAGCTTTGATTCTTACTCCGATTGCATAGGTGTGGGTCGGGCCTCGGTCTGAATGGCGGTCCCTTGCTGGATCGGTATCCGACGATTGCTGCCTGAGGTGTGTTGAATATTGTCGGGCCTACCATGAACCTACTGACGGGTTCCGTTTCGCCCTGACGTCAGGCCCCGTGGTTATTACACTTTTTTCATGCTCAACTCAGCTGAGCGTGAACATTTTCTCTGCTTATAAACATGAAAATGCCAACTATTGTTGTCAGAGAAATGTTCATGCTCAGCTATGTTTAGCAAGAAAAAATCTGCAATTGTTAGTAATTTGAGATTTATTAGCATGAAAAATATCATGTTCATGCTCAGCTAAGTTTAGCATGAAAGCAGTTTAATAACCTCGGGACCAGTTTATCATCGATTAAATAAAAGCTAAAAATGTTGCCATTGGAAACAAAGAACACAATAGAACTATTCACATTGCAGCACTGCAGGCCCCGATGTTATAAAAGTTTTTTCATGCAACCTCAGGGCCAGCAGTGCTGCAATATGAATAGTTCTTTTTGTGTATAACTGTATCTGTTTAGAAATTTAGAATTTGTCCGCCATTACTTATTGTGGCCTGAGCTTAAGAGACTGCATTAAACATTAACTGCACATAAAGTTAATGTTACAGTGGTGCTAGACCATTGATGGTTAGAGTTAGGTGAGGATTAGGTTAGTTCATGGATCATATTTCGCATACATATATCTGAATGTTTACAGACAATGTGGGTAAGTTTAAGTGACGGACAGACTCTAAAGGTGTGCCTTTAGTTCTGTGTTCATACCATATTTCAATTAACACACACACACACACACACACACACACACACACACACACACACACACACACACACACACACACACAATCTTTCTACGTTATCCTTTCGAAAACAGCCGATCTGAGTATTGTGTAGAGAGTTCTGTATGACTATCTATTCATGCGGACTGAATAAATATGCATAATCCCTTACTCGTCCTCCCTACTGTCCCACCTAGCAGCGCTTTGAACGGTACTCTGTTCTCTTTTTGCATTTGGTAGTGTGTGAGCTGAACATAATTAACTATCGAACCGCAGGGAGCTGTTGTAGAGCTATCTTTTTCGGTTGCTATTTTTAATCTTTCGACGGTTTCGTCCTTGTTCAGTTTATATTTGGCGAATGTAATTCCATAATAAAGAGTTCCAGAAGTGTTACCTCTTTGGGAGACCTTTTTAACCATTGTAGACGGAATGAACTCCCCCACACTATATATTGGAAGATTCTACTTTCGATTTGAGGCATGTCAGGCTATGTGATTTAGATAGCCCTAGAGAAAAATGGTTGAACTATTTGCAAACAGTGGAGACCTTGATCAGACGCCGCGCTCTGCGGCGTCTGATCTGGATCTGCACTGTTTGCTAGTTACCCTTTTAGGGGTTTCCAGTGGATTAACATGTTGTTGTTTTTTTTACATCCCAGAATTGGTCATAGTGTATATATAATTCAGGCAGAACTGCTGTAGAGACGGGCATAACTGTAGGTCTTGAGTGGGACTCACTGATTCACTGATTCACTTTCAAATTAATTCATATATTAGAAAAATATTTTTGTGTTGAGGTTTAAGTATTACATTGTTACACTGTGGGTTCTATTATCGTTGTCATGTATAATATAAACCAGAGCAACTTTTACATAGTGAGAAATGCACTATATTTGAGACAGGGCTTAAATGTTAATCAAAGCACTGGCAGCACTGGTGGGTCAACTGTCTGTAAGTGTAGGCTATAGTGTGGATATCTAACTTTTCGGAACAATTCAGTAATCTTATTAACCGTTATAAAAGAATTGGCTATAGCCTGGACATTATGCGGCAGACTGTATGCCTAGTTGTCAACCCAATCATTGTTGATGGCTATGCCCCACTCTTTAATTGCATGACGGCGGTTCGGGCCTCAGACTCAATGACGGCCTCTTCGTAAAACTTTAACCAGTGGGTTGGGGCTTGACGATATGTCTTTGGTTTGGCCCGCCGTGGTTCAACTATTGGTTTTCATTTACTCTGGCATACAGTAGAATTTGCCAGGAGTACTCGTCTTTGTTTATTATAGTGATTAATTTGATTTTTATGTTTTCGCTTCGATGCATTGACTGAGTTGGGGCCTTTATGCGAACCGAATTTTTATGTATTTCTGTATTAAGAGTAGCATCGGGACCCAGGGTGAAGTTGGCTAGCTGTAAAAGTGCTTTAAACCCCCCGGTGGTTTACTCTACTGACCGTTCTATGGCGGTGGTCCTGGTGTTAGTCTTACTCTTTGTTGCTTTGTGGGTTATTCTACGAGGCGATTTGTTTTATGTCTTACCTTGCGTTTTTTGTTCTTGTGTTTTTTTCAGTTCTTTTAGCATTGCGATTACCTCGCTTGGGGAAGAGAGAGCTAATCTTAGTGCTTTTCGCACGTTGTTCGATTTGTGCTTGTTTGGATTTGTCGGTTTCCTCTTCCTCTCGGGGTCTGGGAAGGGCTGCGGTTTGTGATTGTGGCACTCCCTGGACTTTTCTCTTACCTTTTTTTGGAAAATGGTCCTGGACGGGTACTTAACACTGTTTACTTTAAACCTGAACTTCCTGAAATTTAAACAAACTGTGCAGACCCTGATCAGACGCCGTTTTTGTCAATGTTCCAGTTCAGGGTTTAGAGATAACCCTCTTTACAAGGCACTCTGACGTCGGAGCGACAAGAATAGCGCGGACATAAACAACCGTTATCTAGATTTTGTACAAACGCGCGGTTTAATTTCATTGGTCAATGATAATCACATGGACAACAACCTTATGGTATTTTGGTGTATGCATACTATGAAACGATCCAAAAACATTTGTAACTTATTTTACGGGAGTTAGTTCTTTGTCTTCCACTCAGCGTATCCCTCGTGGATTCCACATGAACCATTTTGTTTACAATTTAGAGATACCTATTTAGTCTGATATTTTTTTTCTATATATCTAATAATCTTCAACATTACTGTTAAAATACCATTTTTCTGTAGTTAGTTGTTTAATATTTGCAACATTCATCGAATGCATTGACTCACGATCACGAATCCACGATACTATGAAATCCTTTTGTATACAATTTCTTGTAATTTTGTAGATGTACAAATAAAACACAATTTAAATCAAACTTTTTTTTTGTACTTTAACGGTGGATGCGATACGCTAGTGAAATGGGCAATACATTAATATGATTGGGCAGCAAGTTAATATCAAAATGATGCAAAAGATGACATGCCTGCAAAAAACTTTGTAGATGTTCCAAAATTGATATATATTCCCTTGTTGTATGCATACTTAAAGATACTGGCCTGAACTCTGTGTCTTGTCTATGACCTTCAGCTGAGGCTGACTTAGTGCTAACATGTCCCATACGTCAGGTGACCTCTGGCCGTCGGACTTATATTAACCTTGCCGTAGCAATGTCCTTTTCTTTGCACTTGCGGTTTACAAAAAAAGAGCAAACTCAGGTAAACTAAAAAAGGGTTTTGTCAATTAAGTGGGCAACGAAGGCCCAGATCAGATTGCGCGAACGCGCAATCTGATCTTGGTCTTCGTTACCCGCTAACAAGGTTCCTGGATACTGTAGAATATAGTAGAATATACCAATAGACCCTTATCAGACTGCACGGATGCTCATGAATATCTGGGCCTTCTCTAGTCACACACGACATACATTTAAGGGCCTTTTTTCTCATTTTGCGAATCGCATGAATGTGGACAATATGAAATATGAATATACAAACGGAGAACGGCAAATGATTAGTAACGGAAAAAGTTGTTATAATTGCGTGTCTCAAACTTTTTGGCATCTCTAGAAATGCCAACAAAACCCAAGAAAAAAAACTTGGAGCCCTAACATAGGAAAACCTATTCTGTGACATATATGAATATTAAAAGCCCAGATGAGACTGCGCATGCGCATACATCTCTGCTTTCGCACGCTCAATATTCAAATTTGCATAATCTGAACAGCGAACGGCAAAGGCCATGACCAGCCTGCGCATGCGCAGGCTGGTCTGATCCGTCGTCTTTCGCACATGGCATAACGCTGTTTCGCCATGCTCCACTTCCTATCCAATTTGAGAGTTTGTGAACGGAAAAGAACATGAAACCGTATCAACACTAAACAGAAACTAGCACCATTAATCTTGTCTTTCCGTTGAAAAATATAATTTGTAAGAAAGTAACAAATGACTTTAGAAGCAGAGGCCAAACCAATTCATTAAAGGAATGTTTGTAACACGCACATGTACAAAACACATTTGCTTCGAGCAAGGAACGGAAATAAAATCTGCGGCGACAGTTGTAGATGCACATCAGGATGCGATTTTGAAAGGACATAGTTTCGTGTTAATATAATATGGGGCAAACAAAAAAACCTGGTACTTCAACAAAAAAAGCTATATCTTAAAGGGTTGTCCATAATTGATGTTGGACTTTGTTTATGCAATTTGGGCCGACGGATGAGTAAAGGGACCTTAGAACATATGCGAACAGCGAAGATCCAGACCAGCCTGCGCATCTGCGCAGGCTGGTCAGGATCTTCGCTGTTCGCCTACACAATATAGGAACTTTGTAGAAGATATAGGACTAATTGCGAATATCTTGGCCTGACGCGTGGCTGCGCAAACTGGTCGGGGGTTTCGCGATTTGTATATACCCTACATGCCTTTTTGTCATCCGGCGGCTCACTTATTACACGTGTTATAGAGAACCTTTTTGTTTGAGATGATTCATTTTTATTTTTCGGACAAGCATGTAATTAACGAATATTTTAAGACTTGTTATTGTAAGTTTTCTTTAGGTTTACTAAATCGTTTTTAAACTTGAAAGCTGGTGTCAAATAGATTCATTACCTTTCAAAGATTACAGATTTGTTATGCTTTGGATTTACGTTCTGAGACTCTCTCTCTCTCTCTCTCTCTCTCTCTCTACGCATAACGTACATTAGTTTTTAGGCCTGCCCAGTAAGAGTGTGGTTAGGTAAACTGACCGCGCTCGACAACACCCCTTTGGGTTGACTGGGCCGTAAAACCTCAACGCAAACAAATAAACGTACATTATTTTACATATTTGAAACTCCATTACATATACACCTGGACCCAGTTGTTCAAAGCGTCGTTAGCTTAACGAGCTCGTTAAGGGTCATTTCGTTAACTGTTTTAGCAGATTCAATATACAATTTTCTGAAACCTGGGTGTGAACCTGGGTTCGATTAGCCATAAACGAGGGTGTGATCAGAAAATAATGGTGATGTTTTATACTGAATAGAGATAAAATAGTGGAAACATTACTGATCAGAGACAAATGAAGCTTAAAGTATAAATAATAATCTGATTAGAGAAAAACAATAGTGTAAAAATACTGGGCGCAGTTGTTCAAAGCTAACGATGTCGTTAGTTAACGATTCGTTAAAATTTACATCAAGTGATACGCAAATATGCTGAAATTTTTTGCTGAAAAATGTGAGTAGCTTTTGCAGTGCAAAAGCTACTCACATTTTTCAGCAAAAAATATCAGAATATTGTATATTGAATTTGCTAAAATAGTTAACGAAATGACCCTTAACGAGCTCGTTAAGCTAACGACGCTTTGAACAACTGGGCCCTGATTATAGAAAATGAAGCTTACAGTATAAAGAAAATCTGAAAATTTTAAAGAATAGCAGGAAAAAAAAAAACACAGAGAAAACTGACTAATACGATAAAGAATATATAAAGAGATTGCCTTTAGAAACAAAGAACACACTACGGATTCGAAAATGGGAGTCTCGGTTTTATTGAGACTCTTCGTAAGCAGTAATGAAGTTTGCAACACTGCTTACGCCTTCTAGCGTATACTTGAGCAGAAAACCATTTTCATATATACCACAATGGGCCCATTGATCCCAAAGGAAATGAAATATAATCTGCACTATGGCGATATACTAAGCCTAAATAAAGATATAAATTTGTGTTAAATGGTTTCTCCTGCATTCTAG
This sequence comes from Anodontia alba, assembly GCA_964016985.1. Classification (NCBI taxonomy): domain Eukaryota; kingdom Metazoa; phylum Mollusca; class Bivalvia; order Lucinida; family Lucinidae; genus Anodontia; species Anodontia alba. The sequence continues at coordinate 26,275,894 of OZ024831.1, forward strand.
AAATTCAAACATTTTCTGAGGAAGAACCCCCGGATCCCCCTTGAATCTGACAAGAGCATACATGACATGAGTCCTCAGTTGGAATCCACCTGCCTTGAAAAGGGGATATATGAAGTTTGCATAAAAGTTTACCCAAAGTTCACAGAAACATACATCCCACCACAAGCCAGGGTTGCGCTCTGAAAATTGAACTTTCAAAACTGCATAGTTTGGCTTTAAGGCAGGGGTCGGACGTGAATGTAAAGCCCCCACCAGCAGCACTTGAAAAAAAAAACTAAAGGTTTTCATCTATACTTAAAAGATAAAAGACAAATTGAAAAAAAAAAATAATAATAATAAAAAATAAATAAATAAAAAAAAAAAATAAAAAAAAGTGGATGGGGCAAGATTGTTTTCCTTGTATATAAATGTATAAACTTGTACACAGGCGCACAGAATGTATTCATTCAATCATAATTTCCAATTAGTGTTGTGTTCTCGTCACTCGGATGCAAGAAATACTTCCCAAAGAGAAAGATAACTAAATGTAATTCCCATTTTATTGAACATGGTATAAATTTAGGAGTTTTTTGGTGTGGTGTAAACAGGACTGAATTATCTCCCCGTAATAAACAGCCAAAAGCATAATTTTCCTTTCTGTTATGATTCAGATATCGGGCTTCCGTAATATGAAATACATATTTGAATATTGTAATTTCTGAAATCTGGTCTTCAAAACCTGAGCCAATTAGAGAAAATCTTCGCCTTACTGCAACATCTCCTTCGTGATTGTTCAGGCAATATTTTATTTCATCGAACTGCAAGCCACATGCAATTTTGCGTTGACTAGAATTTCTGTTTCTCGAAACAAAATTGCATGAAAATTGCTGTTGCAAATCATCATCATCATCTTCTTCTTCTTCTTCTTCTTCTTCTTTTTTTCTTATGGTTTCTTCATCTTCTTCTTCTTCGTCGTCTTCTTCAGTTGCTTCTTCGTTTTCGTTTTCTCCTCCTTCTTCTTATTATTATTGATAATGGTAGTCATAATGGAAGCAAAATGTGAAATATACAGTTTTGTTGCATGATGCTGACAGCAGGATCATCATGTCAAATTTTCTACAATCTTTAGATACAAAAAGCGAATTAGATCCTTGTTTCGTTCTGTTTTATTAATAGCCTTTAGATCATCAAGACAATTATTCATCACTAAGTTGAGTTGTTGCAGCACTGATCAACTTTCTCTGAGTAGACGTGTTTAAAGCAGCTTATACCCTTGAACGATATTTATGCACCGTTTTGTTTGATTCATTCATCCCTGAGTTTCAGAAATGAAGTGAACTTTTCCATCTTTGTATTTAGATATGTTCTCTGTTGCAAACAGAGGTATTAGTCAGAGGTAAATGTTGGACGTGCATAAATCCAGGTTGAAGCGCTCCATCCCGTCCGTTCACCCCAACACATTTCACTGTCACAGTTTACCGTTCAAAGGCAGATATCATTACGAAAACACGCCTATACAAATGTATAGAAAATTTCACCCCCAAATACTAAAAAAAAAAAACAGATAAAAAACTCTGATATTTTTAATATATCTGCTCAAAACATAGATTGTGTGTACTCGTTAGAACCGCCTCACTGATTTTGAGCAAAAATAAGAAAAATAATGTATACCCCTGTAAACCCCAGTTTTACTATATAAAAGGGGGTTTAAGGAGGTCAAAATTAATAGGTATTTTTCGTGATGTTGCAATTTCCTTTCGTTTGTCTGTTCTACAACCGTGTGTTCGTTTTGTTTCGAAGAAGTGCTTTTTAATGTAATCATTTCATGTAAATGTTGCCTTGTTCTAAGACGGCTCAACATGAAACGGTTTGGTTTGAAAGCAGAAGAGTGCTTGGGTACGATTCTATTGATATTGTCTCATTTCCCATGAAGCCAGAATAAGGAGAGCGGTAGGACCATTGTAGCTCAAACTAATCCTTAAAGTGGATATAAATATAAATCTTGACTTTTGTACTAGAGTATACAATAAGTTCAGATGAGGACTACTGCCTTATCAGTCGTAAAAGAAAACTGAAACCAAATTAGTATTAGTGTGGGTTGGTAACACACAGCAGAAGAAATTCAAACTGGGGGAAAAGCCAAAATCGATGTCAGGCGCCAGTCTGTAACAAGATATGGCGGATAGGCGCATGTCTACCCCTTGGACTTGTTGAATGGTTAAACCCAAAAGAAAGTAAACTTACAGTACTGTCATACATGTGGAGATATCAGTCTCATTAGTCATCCAAGCAAGGTAATCCTCGACAGACTTTAGCACAGATTCAAGAACAAGCCTATCAGGGAGAAATACGACTGAACAAACAATCCCTCTCAGACTTCTGGGTAATGTATTCATCAACATCAAGAAAGCCTCATGAAACCTTATGGGTCACTATGAGAAAATATAGCATCAATGCAGACCTAGCAAGTGTCACGTAGTGACTGTACGATAAAGCCACTAGTGCAGTCCTGTTCAGTATCATCACAGGGAAATGGTTTAAGGCCACAGTTAGAGAGAGGCAAGGATATCGTCTATCACCAACACTTTTCATTATCTTCTTCGAAAGGTTAATGGTTAATGTCTGAGCAGATTATAAAGGGAATGTGGAGGCAAAGTAATTGTCAATATCCTGTTCGCTGATGGCATTGCTGGAACTACTGGAGAGAAGACTGAACTCAACGGACTGGTTGATTGTCTTAACAAACTCACAGAGGCATAAAACTGGAAATCTGACCTGAGAAAACAAGAGTGACAACGAACAACCCAAATAAACCCGAACGGCATCACAGTAAATGGCACCGGGCTTGAAACAGTACAGAATTTAAACACCAAGTATCCATCATGTCTGATGTCAGCTCGATAAACCAGAGATTTTCATTACGAAAACATGCCTATTCAAATATATTGAAAATTTTACAACCAAAAAAGGAAAATTTTCAGATAGAAAAAATCTGATAGTTTTCAAATTTCTGCTCAAAACGAGTACCCACAATCTATGTTTATAGCAAAATAAGAAAAATAATGTATACCCTTGTAAACCCTAGTTTTACTATATAAAAGTGGGATTTAAGGGGGTCAAAATTAAATAGGCGTGTTTTCGTGATGGGTGTGAAACTGCAATTACATGGATAGCAACTTTACAACAGATAAAGTGTCAGGGTCAGACGGTGAATTTACAGCTAATGCAGGACACTTCCTGTTTCATATAACATGTAGTCATTAAGTGATAGGTAGATATTGATAAGAGAGAGAGAGAGAGAGAGAGAGAGAGAGAGAGAGAGAGAGAGAGAGCATTTTGCAATTTTAACAATATTTAAAATTCACTCCAAGATGGACATATTTAGTTTGTGAGATTCTATTGTATTGGTAACATTTGTGGAGTAAACCTTGTAGAGCAAATAGTCTGCCTGTTTCCTGTATGTATATCGGACCGGCTTGCAAAGATATAACATTTGGAAAAGACAATACACCAGACAACGAAAACGAGACAGTTTTCTGAAAGGTCCGATACATTAGTATCCATTCCAAACGGTTTGTGCAATACCTTATTATACCACGTACTCCAAGAATATTTCCCAGCTTCTTGTGAAATTATATACTATAATAAGCATTCTCTGTGATTGGTCAGCACTTGATCAAAAATGAATCTCATACATAAGGCTTTCCAAAGTTTTAACTTTATAATATTGGGCATTTTATGTTGGCAGTATATAATAAAAGTATCTGTTCCTGGCTTCTGTATTTAGTGCATGTAGAGAAAAAGGGGAATGCACTTTCGAAGCCACCGCAAGACTACGAAGGACTAGATACGATGTTTTCTGTAGTAAAGAAGAAAATTTAGTGAGCTGCATTCTTTGCGAAGTCTGTCATGAAGTAGCTGTCCTATTCCGGATCAAGCACTGAAATAATTTAGGTGGTGCCAGCAGATCCCTGTTTAGTCGGTAACTGAAAGGAAAACCGGTGCTAGCTTCTTTCATGTTATCTTTAAGGTTGTTCCTTGATCTGATGATAGAGGGAAGAAAAGAGTTGAAGAAAATATTTGGATTTATAGACTGGATGCCGTTTGAGTTTCTGAAACTATACAAACATGTTCTTGCACTAGAGGAGGTTTGAGATTTGATAGGTAATGTGGGATCAAGCTTTTAAACTAATATAATAAACTAATAAACTAGTAAATATTTCTGCCATGTATCATTTAGTGATTCCCAACCTAGTACTTTTCGATACTATGGAGTTTCGTTGCACTTAGTACGATTCTGGCGCCTTCATTATGAATAGACTATAACTGCCTTTTACAATCATTCGAACAATTAACCCATACAGAGTCGCGGTACTCTTAATGAAGGTCGGACATATGCTATGTATAACTTTTCAAGAGCTAGCAAACTAATTTTAAATTTGTGCTCTTATATGATTTAATTTCTTCCAAGCTGTTTCAGTAATATCTTACTATGTTTGGACCAAGTACATGAGCTAGAAGAGGTAATGCCTAGATGTTTATGGTAAAAAGTTTCATTTAATGGAACACTATTCATTTCAAGAGCGGGTAAACTGAAGGCTGCAAATTTTCTAGTTATGGAACGGGAGGTTGCCTTTGTAGTATTGAAGTCAACTAATCAATCAGCCGTCCATTTTCTTACAGTGTCAAAGTCAGCATTCAGGAGGAGAGCTGCAGTTACTGGGTTGTCGACAATAATATACAAGCTAGTATCATCTGGAAGAATTAATGTGTTTGACAATGCCATTTATATAGATGAGAAAACATAAGGGAACTAGGATAGATCTTTGCAGAACCCCAACAAAGACAAAGATTTATTCCATGGCTACTGCGGCACTGGTAAACCTGAATTACTATGGAAAGACAAAAATAGCAGGCCACTTTAAAACCTCACTAATGTGCTTCCTGGTAACATAAACCTTTATATATGCTTATGGGACCTTTGCTGCAGAACTTGAGAATAGGTTTCATATGCCTTGGAAACGAGATGCTACCACAGAAGTATGAACATTTCGCACTTACATTACGAAAACACGCCTATTCAAATATATTGAAAATTTCACCACCAAAAACTGAAAGTTTTAAGATAAAAAATTCTGATATTTTTTTATATTTCTACTCAAAAACGTAGATTGCTGGTACCCGTTAGAACCGCCTCGCCGAGGCGGTTCTAACGAGTACCACAATCTATGTTTTTGCGCAGAAATAAGAAAATAATGTATACCGCTGTAAACCCCAGTTTTACTATTTAAAAGTGGGGTTTAAGGGGGTCAAAATTATATAGGTATGTTTTCGTGATAGACCACTACACCAATGATAACGCCCGCAAATAAAATTTGAGGTATCATTAGTTTCTGTGCTGACCTCCTCACTATGGAAAGGAAAACTCGGGTGGTTCTGCAGGCATGCTAGAGGCTACCCTTGCAAGACACGGTTGAAGTAGTCAGAAGAAACAGGCATAAGAAACCGCCAAATCATAACTGAAATGGTCGTAGATATGCAAGCTGGCAAAGGGCAAGTGAAGACAGGTCAAAATGAGGAGAAACAATGTCAGGGTTATTAGTGAATGAAATTGAAATGTCTGGTTAACTGTGAAAAATTAGAAAGCAATGTTTTAAATGCTGACTGCTTGAATTGGTAACCAGTAGGTTAAAATTTAAGTTTTCAGCTTTGAAATATCTCAAAAGTGCTAGCGCAAATTTAAGATTTGTCCCTTTTCATGGGCGGTTTAATAAACAAAATTATTTTAGAATTATTTCTGAGGTTATATAAAGTTCCATAGAGAGAAATGCTTCATTTATTAAAAAGTTAGGTTAATCCGCCAGTTCATCACTTCATACGGTAAACAGTGGGAATCGAGAGTTTGGGGACTGGAGAGGTCAGAATTTAAGAGGAAGTTCACGAGACATTGAAGTTATCAGAATTCATTTCAGAGGCTTTATAATGTGTTTTCCAGAGTAATTTTTTGACTGAACGCACAAATGAGAGACAGAGACAGTCTCTGTGAACATACTGCCCAGATAGCATTCTGCCTAAATCTATATCGGGATTCCTGTCTAGCCGATAACGATCCGATATAGATTTAACTAGAATGCTATCTGGGTGAAGCGTGTTTTCATGTGAGTGAGTGAGTGAGTGGGTGAGAGTTGTAATTAATGTGTATGGACAGCAAAGGCTCTCACCGGACTGCGCTGATGTTGGCAGTTGTTGTTAAAACAAATGAGCCGAGGCACACCATTCCTACAAACTTAATTGTGCGCACAGCGAATATTCAGATCAGCCCGCAGGCTGATCAGAGTCTTCGCTGTCCACTTGAAGGCGCTTTGGATCCTTGGCTACCTACAGAGTTGCCTGCGAAGACTCTGATCGGACTGCACAGATGGACACGCATGCACTCAAATGTAATGGCAAACTTCAGGGTATATGCGGATATAGGTGAATCAGACCAGCCTGCACATTCACATACATCGTCTGATTGGGACCTTTATTGACCGCTCATGAAATGAATAGACAATGCAGAATAAATGAGCCAACGCACGACAAAACCTACAATAAGACCCGTGTGACCAGTAAAGACTCAGATCAGACTGTACATCCACCCAGTGTGGCAAGGCTTTTTGTGCATTCCTCTTTGGATAGCCCTGCGGCTATAGAAGGTACATACAATCGCCGAAGACTCTGATCAGCCTGCGCAGAAAGCATATGGCGGAAGGTACCTTTCTCTCGTGGCGGTTCATTTCTTTCGAACTGTTGCTTTAAGGAGTACAAGGGCAATAATCATGTCAAGACAGTACGAGTCTATGATCGAACAATCTAATTCCAGTAATGAAAACGCTTTCTTAACTTGGTTGTTTTCTTGTCTCAGAATAACAGATAAAAATGATCCAATTCCTTTAAAAGATAGAAGTCATTTATTTTCCAAATCAAGATTTATGTGTTCTTTCAGTTTCGACGTTGTCTAAGACCACTGTCCGTGATGGCTGAAAATTACTTGCACTGCTGAGATCAGATGCTGAACAGTAAGCCTTTAATTATGTTTGGAGTGCTTCTGGTATGCCGTCGCCATCTAACAGAGCGCAGTTCTTTGAAATTATTGGTTCCATTCTGGATTGTAGTATTAAAGTCTCCATACTTCGGGCTAAGGTGAACTCTTTCAAAATTGTTTTGAACCCCTTCTGAAAAGGGGTCTACTCTACAAGGAAAAGTATTTGCTCGCTAGGGGAGCAAATGCTTTCCTTTTAGAATTGACCCTTTCTGACTACCTTCTGAAAAGGGGTCTATTTTAAAAGGAAAGAATTTGCTCCCAAATTCTTTCCATTTAGAGTTGACCCCTTTTCATAAGGGAGTTCTGTGCGCAGAAAAATATATATTTTACAGGCGGCACATATACAATGGAACCTCGCTAATTCAAAGTCCAATGGACCAAACAGTTTTGTTTGAATTATTGAGACTTTACATAATTGAGGGTTAAAATGCATACATGTATTTAAGTCAAGACTTCAAAATGATTTTGAATTGTTGAGAATTTTGAATTATTGGAGTTTGAATTATCGAGATTCTACTGTATTATCAAATCTTATTTTGCGTCTTGCGTTGTTGCAGGAATCAGATTTCACACCAAAAATCACGCAATAATGATACATTAACATACATAAAATACATATACTAACCCATACACTGACAGATGGACGTGGGAGCGAACCTAAACTCACATTCAGTTGCAAATTGTTAAGAGACTTATAAATGGAAAGCGCTGCTTCTGTCTTGATTGGGAAATCGCTGTTTCTGTCTTGATTATCGCTCAGCATGCAGGATATAAAATTTCAGCAGACGATATTTTGAAGTACCTTTCTGATTTTCCCAGAAAACAAGTTGGGCATTTCATGCAAGTTGTCTTCCAGATAGTCCTAAATAATAACTTCTATTCAAACTCCGGGTTTCTACTTTAATATTTTAGTTGTACAAGACTAATTCATGTAAATATAAATTATTAAAGTTTCTAATATAATATTTTAGTTGTTCGTGAATAATTCACGAAGACATAATATATTGATTTAGAAACTTGAGGTTTGAACGAAAGTTCCAACATTCATTTATCATACTTCCTAGTAAAATATGAACAACTGGATTTTTCTCAACAGCGCTTATTTAATACTTCGTCCTACTTCTACACACACGCGCGCGCACGCCTGCATGCCCGCCCGCGTGCTTGCGAGAGCGCACACGCATAGAGAGAGAGAGAGAATTGAATATGGGTAAAGGCGCCTTTATACTATACGAGCGTAATGAGGTAACGTACCGTGAACGAATGGCAAAAATTTGACAAAGCTCGAATACGCACAAGACGAATGTGTTCATCGGGGCTAAACATACCGAACTGAAAAAGAATCTGAACCGACACTAAAACGAGTTCATAACGTATGTGTAACTACATATTAACGAACCAGAGCGGATGCGAAACGAATATCAACGAATGACAACGATCTCTCAACGCGTTGTGCGTGCTCTCTGCGTGCGCCTTGCGTATAGTGTGCATATTCGAACTGATCACATGACGTACAGGTATATTAACCTTTTGCCTCACTTCGACAGATCGTAGCCCCTATGTGACTCTGTTGCCCGGCTACGTTAAAAAATCTGATTCGACAGATCGTCCTCTAGCCTGTATATATGTATGCAATGCAATTTCAGTTTGGATGCAATCCTTCTGTGGTCTCGCCGCATACTCCATATGTATCTTAACTCTTCAAGCTGCTAACTAGAACTGTCGAAGTGGCACTGATATATAATTTTAAATACCCCAATGGGTAGGTCAACAGGCATGTGCACAAAAAAAAACGGAAAAACGCAAGTCGAACGCTAGAGATACCATCACGAAAACATGCCTATATAATTTTGACCCCCTGAAACCCCATTTTTATATAGTAAAATTGGGGTTTACAGGGGTATACATTATTTTTTCTTATTTCTGCTCAAAAACATATATTGTGGTACTCGTTAGAACCGCCTCGCCGAGGCGGTTCTAACGAGTACCCACAATCTATGTTTTGAGCAAAAATATGAAGAATATCAGCATTTTTAGTCTGAAAATTTTCATTTTTTGGTGGTAAAATTTTCAGTATATTTGAATAGACATGTTTTCGTAATGGGTACTCGTAAGCTAAAGCAAGCCAAGCAGGGAACTCAATCGTTTGGAAGTCGCAGCAGCAACGGTAATCATAAGTTGATGCATCGTAATCAGTACGTCATCTATTTCAAACGGGGTCAATTCGTACGAAGAAAGTTGAAAGAAGCTGTTGGTTTAAACTTTATTTTGATTGCTTCTAAGACAACATAATTTACAACAATACAATATTTTCCAGGAAAGAAGCGTATTAATACGTTACTAATACGCGGGAAGAAGTGACCGCAATTTGGTTGGACGAATGCCACCGCAGAGGGAACGATTCGTTGTCTTACTGTGGGCGAACAAACCGTTGAATTGCGTTCATCGAACGAACCCGCTGCGTATGGGCTATTCGTTGGCATACCTCGAAACATTCTGTGCATGCACAAAAATGTTTCGACGTACTGAGCGAACAACAACGTACGCGAACGTACTTCAACGAACTTAAAACGATGAGCTAACGAACATCAGCGTATACCAGCGTATGCCAACGAATGCCAAAATATATATGTACCCTGGCATACGCTGGGCCAATTCGTTATGATGAAAAGGCGCCTTAAAACAAGTGCCCATTTGGCCCGTTTGTAAAGCGAAACCCCTGATAATATTCTGCTCATGTTTTTGTGTCTCCGCTCGTGTACAAATAGACTGGCTTCAGTCTCCAGTGACTAAATTTTTTTTTCTTATAATTTGTTTAATAATCCACTAAAATGAAACCAAAATAATATCATGGCTATAAAGGCTGGTCACTAGTGACCAGCCTTTATAGTCATAATATTTGTTCGGTTTTATTTTAGTCGATAAGTAAAAAGGATTATGAGAAAAAAATTTTTTTTCCATATAATCTGTTTAATAATCCACTAAAATAAAACAAAAATAATATCATGACTATAAAGGCTGGTCACTTGTGACCAGCCTTTATAGTCATGATATTTGTTTGGTTTTATTTTAGTGGATTATTAAAAAGGATTATGAGGTAATACGGACGCACGCAGGTTGGATTTTCACAGTTTGCATGTTGCTTGTCCTTCAGAGAACTGCGTTTGTTCTTTTGTGCTGCGTCATGATACAAAGGTTCTTGTCACATATGAGAACAGCGAAGACCCGGCATTACCAATCTGCACACCCAGTAAACGGTAGAATCATATGAAATGGAGAAAGTTGTTTTGTTTTATTTTTTTTTCTTCCTAACACTCAGTATAATGGGCTGGATGATAATATAGTCGATTAATGTCAATTCCTGTCTGTGTACCATTTCATGCAAAACACAGTCCGGTGTATCAGTTCCAAAATAGTGTCTACGCATAACTGAAATAAATTGGAAATATTTTCTTACCTTCATGGCACTAGTGATCCAAATGAATAAGGGATCCAAATAGAATTTTTTACAAAATCACTTTATTTGCCAAGGAACACTTGTTCCTGGGCGAATAAGGTGATTTTTTTTTTTTTTAATATTTTCTTACACATGTTACGTATGTTACGCACATGTGTAACGTGCGTAATGAGCGCTACGCCTATGTCGGGGCATGTACAAACAGTAAAATCAAAGACCCAATTGTTCAAAGCGTCGTAAACATAACGAAGTAGTTACCGCGTTTATCCTAAATAGTGGGGCAGCTTGTCTCCTTACAAGAACTGATCCTAAAATTTGAATTTGAAAATTAATTTTGCAACCTGTGGTATCTGGTCGGGGTCTACATTGTTTGCGCAGACCCGCCTGCCCGATTCCTTAGAGAAAATAGGACATTTGACGTGTAATGTATTTTTCGGGGTAAAAAAATGTGTGCCATTTGCAGTACAGAAGCTACTCACATTTGTTTTCGGAAAAAAAACACACAAAAAAACAACAACAACAACAAAAAATCAACAACAACAAAACATCAGTGTATTTAATATTATATGTGAAATAGAAACTGATAAATGTGTCCGTTAATGTAACGGCACTTTGAATAATTGGACTCTGATCAGCCTGTTCTGTGCTGTCGCCATAAGTACAAGGCTTCATCTCGTTTTGTGGGTCTTGTAATTAAATTTGACCGCCTGCATTATAAATCAGTTCCATGTGTACTTTCTAATATTTGAAATATAGTTTAGTAGAAGTAACCTTATTTATTTATTTATTTATTTATTTATTTATTTATTCATTTATTTATTTATTTATTTTGGTATACAAAGCACATAGCTATGTGATGTACAGCAAAGTCGATTCTTCGATCAAAAAGAAAATAGATTGGAGGTAGAAAAAATAAGTTCAATACTTAGCGCATACAGACTGCAATCGCTGCACATAATTTTTGTTTACCGCTTTGCGTCTATGAATAATTAAAACGGGTATCTGATCGACTAACCAATTAATTAGCTAACCACCATTTAAGCACATAGTAAATAAAACGATCGTTCCACAGTAACAGCTATAAACTGACGTAGGCCTACTTCATCACTTAAAACATTTTAAAAATAGGAAGATCCTCTGACAATTTTAATAAACCTGTATTTTTACCCTAAAAGCAAATCCATAGTATATAATAATAATTCACTCACTCGCTCGCTTACTCACTCACTCATTGGCATGTTCACTAATTTACTGATTAATTATATATATTTTTCATTTAGCTAAGTAACAAACATAACAATCTTAAGTATCAAGTAAATAAATAAATAAATAAATAAATAAATAAATAGGTAAATAAATCCCTTAAAATATAGATCTGAAGTTATTTTCTTTATTGTTATTACCGTTACTGTTATTATTATTATTATTATTATTATTATTATTATTATTATTATTGTCATAATGTAATTGTTGTTGTAATTATTTAACTACTTGTGTAAAATCTTAATTCTGATAATATAAAAAAAACATTGTTTTTTATAGTGAAACTTCAATAATAATAATAATAATAATAATATTATTATTATTATTATTATTATTATTATTATTGTTGTTGTTGTTGTTGTTGTTGTTGTTGTTGTTGTTGTTGTTGTTATTGTTTCGTTAAAATGTTTTCGAATTGTAATCCAACGCTGAAACATTTTCGTTTGAAAACACAGGTTCATGTTCTTTTATCAAGTGCAGAGACTGGTACACTAAACATATCAGTATACATCATTTATAATCGCTTTTCTTTCTTGCTTTTTACTACCGCGAATTTCGTCGTTTTATTTTTAATTATAATTCTTTACATTGAAAGACTGTGAATTTATAGCTGCTATTATAATGTAATGTACATGTACCAAGTTATTTTTAAGATATTATATTTAATAATAAAAAATAAAATCGTTTTGCCCTGTTTACTTAATTCATGAGTGGTCCATTACGAAAACACGCCTATTCAAATATATTGAAAATTTTACAACCAAAAAATGAAAATCTTCAGATAATTTTTTTTTATATTTTTCGTATTTCTGCTCGAAACATAGATTGTGGGTACTCGTTAGAACCGCCTCGCCGAGGCGGTTCTAACGAGTACCCACAAACTATGTTTTGAGCAGAAGTAAGAAAAATAATGTATACCCCTATAAACCCCAGTTTTTACTATATAAAAGTGGGGTTTAAGGGGGTTAAAATTATATAGGTATGTTTTCGTGATGTTTTACTTTTTCTCTGTTTTCTCTCTCTTTTTTAAACCTTGAAAAAGAAACTGAGGACTTAAAACATTAAGGCAATGAAAGCAGAAACAACATACACAACAACAGAATCAGAAAACTCACAGATTAATCAATCTATTTCTAAACTCCTAATTAAAGAAAGTAAAATCAAAACAAACAGAAAGCTAATGGTATAATTTTTATCTCAAAATCCAGAGACACAACACTCAACAAGCCTCAGAATGACACATATTAAATACCCATTGACATTAGGACGTACCATCTAGCGTAATTTTTCATCTTTTCGAGTTTCTGACAATTCATTTTTCTCGCGGTCAAGTTTATCAAATTATGGCGGAAAGACTAATGCGTTTCTGCCAAAGAGCCATCTGCGAGCGCAGGTCCTCAAAATGTTGGAAAGATGTAACCGTGTGATGTTAAGTAATTGGTCAGCGTGACCAGCTGGAGGTACTTAAATCACACCAAGAACAACTAATTAACGTCAAATAATCTTGTACTGATTCTGTATTTTTTCGTAATTGGAACGAAAGACAGAAGAAGAAAAAAAAAGCTGAAGTAATCACTTTCCTTGCAATATGCGCTATTGAAAGTTGAAAGTAATCACGCCCTCAAAACATCTGCAGATGTATGACTTCGGGGGCAGAGGTGTTCCGATTCATGTTCACTATATGGTACATGTTAGAAAAAAAATGAATTTAAATATTATTAAACTTTTTTTAGGCACGCGTACATCAGCATATAGCCCATATAACTCTTGTAAACAAAACATATAGACAATGAACAAAAGAAAAATAAACTGTAGAAAATCATATATATATCACACTTTATTTTGAATCCATAATTTCAGTTCTTCGAACTGATTCAAATAAAAAAAAAAATCATGTTCATGAACATTTCTGTTTCAGTTTTATGAGTTTTGTAGTTTGTTTTTTTTAATTATATCTTTTTTTTTTTTTTTTTTTATTTATTTATTTATTTATTTTTTTTGTAATGTCCTTTTATCATTTCCCATAATTTTATATTCACCTGATAGGAAATCACACAGCTAATAACAAACCTGAAAATAATTAAGAAGTTTTATGGCTTTGAAAATCTAGAAAATACCGTCATGGAATCTACCATTTTTTTGGAGTAAGTGACGTCATCAGTAGCTACATAATTAAATCTGCAAAAACCAAATAAATCGCATATAAAACAATATTTATTGCTTTATTCCTGTAAATGTTTTCATTCGCATATATACTATCGACCAGGTCATGTAAGCAGTGTATTCCTGTGAACAGACAGCTTTTATTTGTGAGTTACAAAAATTAAATACCTAACTAAATATTCAAAATGGCGGTGCACATACTCACAGTTGTAAAAACTTTAAACTACAATATCTTTCTTATACGTTAACCCATTCTGATGAAATTTGCGCGACTATGCTTATTTTCTAAAGCTGAATATTTTCAGATAAATAGATACCTTATTAATGCAAAAGGCCATCACGGCCCATGAGCATATATACAAATACTATATGATACATACAGGATAGCAAGCTACAAATACACGTACATACCCTAGTACCATAGACAATAGCATTTTGTGCCGTATTTATGTCTTTAAGTCATGTTTTATGGTTTGGGAGAGGTAGGCTAATGTTGATATAAGAAAACATTTAAAAATGTCGGACATTATGAGACGTCGAACTAAATGAGAGCCTACATATATCAGTACAAACCGAAGTTATGGCCTTGAAGTTTTCATACTTTACTTTTATCCGTATAACTTGAGCTGATTCAATAACAAGGATATGGAAAATTTCGCGTCGATCGTCGCCAAAGTTATGGCCCCTGATCTATTCAGTTTTATTTTATTTTATTTTGCCAAAATGCCAACACGTGAGTATCTTGGTTTTGATGCAGGCAAGACAAATTTGGTAGTGGTTGCACGACAAAGCACAAGCTTCCTTTTAAATTCTGCATCATAGATACTGATAGGAGGTATGGCCCCTGACGCATTCAGTCTTTCTGGGGTTGCGCTGACATCGTTTGATGTACAGTCCGGTTAGTGTATTCGCTGTTAGTATAACTCATAACTATCATAAATCACTATAATATGATTTTCCATATACAGTCGAACCTCGATAGCTCGAACACCGATGGCTCGTTTACAATGGTTAATTTGAACTCGTTATTGAGTCCCTACGAAGTTCTTCCGATAGCTCAAGAAAACAAATATTTAGGGAAATTTTCTTATTTTATGGTAAAATTGTATTTTGAGTGTACTCATTAGAATCGCCTCATCGGGGCGATTCTAATGGGTACACTCAACATACAATTATTGTGTAGAAAATAGAAAAAAATCCCTAAATTATCGTCATTTGCTTCCTGACTTAGCACCATAATTAACCCTCAGTAGCTCGAAGCACCCATCCGCATGTCTCGAACAATTTTTATGGTCCCAAAGATGTTCGAGCCACCAAGGTTCGACTGTTTATAACGTTACGTTACCAACTTCCTTCCGGTATGTTTAAAACATGGAACTTAATGTGCATATAAAGAAATGTGATCAATTAAAAATGTTTGAATGATGAGTACAATCTAGCGTCTCCACTTATATGTTCCAAGCTGAATTTAATTCTGCTGTATATTTTTGTATAAAATGCTTATCTTTTTTTCTTTTCTGTCAACGATACTGTCCGTTTTCATCTTATAAAATGGAAATATAAAGTATTTATGTTCTGTTGATGAGCATGAAGCAATATGTCCACTAAGTGGGGTCATTCTCAAGAGTTCGTGCCTAATATGTTGGTTATGTAAAGTTGTTCTCTTCCTCAAATTGTTTGTTTCCCAAATGTAAAAATTTCTGCAGCCCCTGCACTCAATGACATATATAACGTTCTTAACTATACATGACATATCACAGTTTACGATAAACGTTTCACCATTGAAATTATATGTGAAACCTTCATTTATATACAGTTGACTCTCGTTATCTCGCACTCGCTTATCTCGAATAACCGCTTATCTCGAAGTGAAAATCTGGTTCCTGCCGAAACATGAACATCTAACAACAGGCAAAAAATATTGTGGAAAAGAGGAGAAATTGCTCCTATGGAGCAATCTCCACAATATTTTTAATATATCTCTAACTTCAAGAGTCCAATTACATATATATTGTTAAATGTAGTTGTTAGAATCATTTTTTTTCTCAATTCTGCAAATCTTATATGTCGAGGTACGGCTGCCTCGAAGTATTTAATAGAGTCCCTTGGAATTCGAGATAACGAGAGTCGACTGTATTTGCATAGTCCACATCTGGGTTCATTACTTCTTCTTACTTCAAATATCTTTGGCTGATTGTTTGAAAATTTGGCTTTTGTTAGTAATTTCTTCAAATTTGATGATTGACGTTTACTTTTAAAAATATTTTTCTCTTGTATAGAGATTTCAATCGATCATCCAAAAAAAGAATTTAATTTCCCCAAAAGAATTTATTTATTTATTTATTTATTTATTTTTTATTTTTTTTATTTTTGTATTTCTGGGTAAATTTCTGGGTGTGTGGATTGAAGCTTATTACACATGGTATTAGATTGTTTGCGTCATCGTTAGCGTCGTGCGTTTGTAATAGAGCTGTGCAGTTGGAGACTTTGATTTTTGTTATGCTGTCTTCCCTGTGTGCAGGGAGCATTTTTGCTTTAAAAGAAATTATTTTAATTCTTCAAGTCTTTTGGGCGGAGTATTTTCTTTAGAAACGGTCATCTTTAGTCTTCGGGCTAAATAATAAGGAATGCTCATTACGAAAACATGCCTATTCAAATATACTGAAAATTTTACCACCAAAAAATGAAAATTTTCACATAAAGAATTCTGAAAATTTTCATATTTCTGCTCAAAACACAGATTGTTGGTACTCGTAAAAACCGCCTCGACCAGGTGGTTCTAACGAGTACCCACAATCTATGTTTTTGAGCAGATATAAGAAAAAAATATATATACCCCTGTAAACCCCAGTTTTACTATATAAAAGTGGGGTTTAAAGGGGTCAGAATTATATAGGCATGTTTTCGTGGTGTGTTTCTTTTTTGTTTCAGGTGGAAACAAACGATATTGTTTTGAATCGGTTGTTTTGTAATAGATGTCAGTTTTGATCTATCCATTGTCATTTATAACGAACGTGTCTAAAAATGAGTGTTGTGTTCTACTTTTACCCAATGTAAATTTAACACAAGAATGTAAAATATTTAGTAGCTGGTCAAATTTCTTTAATTCTTTGTCTGATTGATTATTAGAAAACAGCCATCGAGAAAATCTTTTAAGATTTGACTCATATAATCTTAAACATCACGAAAACACGCCTATATAATTTTGACCCCCTTAAACCCCACTTTTATATAGTGAAACGGGGGTTTTATAGTGGTATACACTATTTTTCTTATTTTGCTAAAAAAACATAGATTGTGGATATTCGTTATAACCGCCTCGGTGAGGCGGTTCTAACGAGTACCCACATTTTATGTTTTGAGCAGAAATATGGAAAATGTCAGAATTTTTTATCTGAAAATTTTCCTTTTTTGGTTGTAAAATATCCAGTATATTTGAATAGGCGTGTTTTCGTAGTGATGTGAGTCAAACTCCTCTTCAGAGTGTTCATACATACTCTCTTCAAGATATGCTAACACAAGTGTGACATAGACTGGAGCAACGTTGGTCCCCATAGCCATACCCTTTGACTGAATGAAGAATATGTCATTAAAACAAAAGCTGTTATTTTCTAAGATCAGTTTTACTCCATCTAACATTTTTTAACTTATTCTGCTCGGTAGTTCATTTTGGTATCTATTTATCCAGAATGAGATAGCATCTAGACCTGTGTCTTGGGGAATTTTGGAATACGGGTTTTCAAAATCAAAAGCAACCAGTATGATATCTTTATCTATTTGTCACGGCGATTTTTGCAAAAAGTTGCTGAGCCGGTGTGTTTCACACCAGGCCAGCAAATATTGACCTGAATGTAAGATTTTCCGGTGGTTTTATTTCGACATAATTAAATGTAGAGTTTGAACATGCTTCTTATATTGTTTTTTTTTTTTTTTGTTTTTTTTTTCTTCTTCTTTTTTTATGGATATTATGGAAGACCATAACAATTGTTTGTTTGACATTCAACATTCATTAGATAATATATTCTTTTTTTTTTAGTTAATTCTGATTGATGTTTCTGAAGGAATGAACCACACTTGTTCATTACTTCTTTGAAAGGGTTTGAGTCTAATTTTTCGTTGTACTCATTGCTCAGTAGCATTTTTAATCTGTTTCTGATAGTACTGTTTGTCTACTACGATATGTCATAAGGCTAGAAATGTGTCCATAGGACACGGATGGCCCCGCCTGGAAAACCTAAACGCAAATTGCTAACGCCGGACGCGGACGGATGGACAGGGGTAACACTACATGCCCTTTCCACCATTCTTCGAATGGCGAGGGCACAAAAGCAAAAAGCATTTATGTTAGCATACAATTCGAGTTTTAACAATATGAACAAACGGGCCAATAAATATTTTCTCACATCCACCATGAACATTTCCAGTCAAGACTCCATTCCATATTTTACCTACAGCAAGTTCTTCTCACAATTTTCAGCACTGGCCAATAAATCAAGCTGGCGATTACGGTCATAATGAAAAGGTCAATGTCATTATTGATACGTAGTGTTCTGTATACCTGATTGATGACCGTTATTGGTATCTATAGAAACAAGAAATGAGCTGGACGAAGAAACAAATCTAACGTCATAAGTCCAGACCAGCCTGCAGATCCACGCAGTATAGTCATGTCTGTTGCAGGAGCGCTTTCAATATCTTGGCGTCGCAAAATCGAAATGAGCAAAGCGATCAGTTAAGGCCCAGGCCAGCCTGCGCAAATGCGCAGGCTGGCCTGGGCCTTAACTGATCGCCTATAGCATTGTGTAGGATTTCTTGTGCTACTCTCAGTAATAGTTGCTAAAGCTTTCATAAATCAAGTTCTATTTGTCGACTTTATTTGGTCATATCATCATGATAATTCGGTATCTTTCGGAAGATACAGGGAAATATGTATATTGAGAATTGATTTTGCTTTTTATATGTAAAACAGAGGACTTGTTAAAGAGGAGTACTTGGTGATAAGGTTTTGATAATGTTTCTTATTTCTCTATATAAACATATGCCGTGGGTACTCATTAGAAGCGCCTCGGCGAGGCATTTCTAAAGAGTACCCACAAAATATGTTTTTATCTTTTTGTATGGGGACTGGAGAAAATTTCCCCAGAACTACATCAAATACTTCTCCTAAACAAGTCCTCTGATAAAAGCTAGAACGGGTCCAGTCCTTGATTTTATCTCCCAATCCGTCCTTCTTCGTGTCCCTTCAAGTGTACATCGCAGAATTGCCAGAGGAACGTAAGAAGTGACAATCCCATCTGAGTTTTCGTTTCTTGCACCATGGTGAGGAGGTAATCATGGAAACCAATGGCACCTTGTTTGCTTACTTCCACATTGGTGATATAGTCTAATTACCATACGGTGGCATCTCATTTCCAAGTCCTGGGTTATTTGCCTGAGTTTTGCAACCGAAGTCCACATCAACAGTCATAAACAAGTTTGAACTTTCATCATAGATCATGATGATTAAAGGAATTTGAATTTGGTACACATTGTACAATCTGGAAATAGAAAACAGAACACCATAGGCATGTTGGGAACATGCATAGTCTGACTAAGGTCTCCACTATCCGCATACCTCAGAACTATGATTGTCTTGTATTGTTATATATATATATGAGCTATGCAAACACGCTAAAGGACATTTGAAGCCATATCAAATGAAAGAAACAATCACAAAGTAACAGAAGTGAAATGAAGTTTATTATTACTTATTTCAGTTTCATTTCTTTTTCTCTATTATTTATGTTTTCATTTTAGTATAACGTCATAATAAATTAAATATATTTAGTTGTTTATTTGTTTAGATAATTTGTGAATATTTCCTGAGCGGATTGTATACGACGTTAGATGTAACCAGTCAACGTATTAGCTTGATGTTTGAAGGTAACTTGATGTTCTGTGTTCGGTATCATTTTTTGTTTTACTAATGCCGCAGCTGACGGAGCAATCCTGGGCCGAATCTTGAGTATGAAGTCGACATCAGACAGCAACAACAACAACAATAATAATAATCAATAATAACGAACGGGTCGCGAACGAAATAACTGAATCATAAACGATATTATGAGGTGTTAGACGAAATATTAGAAAAGGAATATCTGCTGGAAAACAGAATGCCTTATGTATATGACGCTGTGTGTGTGTGTGTGTGTGTGTGTGTGTGTGTGTTACAAATTCAAGTGTTTGTATATTATTATTATCATTAATATCGCTATTATTATTATTATTATTATTATTATTATTACTTTAGGCCGACCAAACTGATCTACCGCTTTGATCTTGTGATTACTATAATTATAAGTTTAGTTTTACTTCGTAAACAATCCGTTACTATCTTAGAATATGAATGTGTCTATCATTAAGTAGTCTGTGTATATGCTTAGTTGTTGTGCGCATGTCTTTCATGAAAATACACCTTATTTTGCAAACTCATATTTTATTTTACATTTATCTGGCGTAGTAGTTACATAATAGCTCTTGATAAGATGCTTTTTCCAATTCAAAAGTACTTATATTTTTTTCTCATTTCTCCACGAAAACATATGTTGTGGGTACTCATTAGAAGCGCCTCGCCGAGGCGCTTCTAATGAGTACCCACAACATATGTTTTTTGGAGAAATAAGAAATTTCTTTTACCTGATACCCACTCTTATCTACACATGGCCTCACATGTCGTAAGCGAAAAAACATAATCATATATAATATAATGACGAATATTGTGTTATTTATTCATTGGACTCCTCCACCGAGCAGTCTGGAAAGAGTTTCCGTCGAGCATACTGGATCCAATATCTATAGAAAGGAATATCTTTGTAAGGACGCTTCCTGAACTGATTTGTCATTGTAAATTGGTAATATCATAGCTACTAAGACAAACCCTGATCAGACACCGCTTTCTGGATGATCTGATCTGGGTGTACATTGCTTGTCAAGATCTAAACGGTTAAGTTTGTTGTTATAAAATAACTTCATTAGATGCCTTGTTCTGCGGCGTTTGCTCAGCCACCTGATTGTAGACACATAAAACATGTAGTAAAATGTAAAATGGCCGTGTTGAACTTTCAGGACAAGTATGGTAAGTTGCTAATGTGTTCGAATATTTGGGGAGATTACGGTACTATGTACCACGCCTTGAGAAAAGAGTTTTTGGTACAAATATGAGTAACATGCTAGTAAGTTTTGGCATTATAATAAGCATTTTACAATATCCATTATATATTTGCTTAGCAAATGGTGAAGGCTAGGATGTTCAGGCTGATCTATGCATTTCGTAACCTGCATTAGCTCCGAAGATCCCTTTCTCCATGGCGGCGACCCATGGTCGTGTCCAACCCAAGGGAAATAACTAGTGTAGATTTATGATTCAGTCGAAACTCGATTGCGGTTGTTTAGTTAGCCCTGTTGTACGAGTTGTTTCCCATTAGACGGCACTATTTTAAAATCAATGGTCTATCCAAGGGTCATGCTGTTGTTCTTAGGGTATTATATAAAAAATATTTAATTGATTGGCGTCTGATCGGGGTCTTAGCTGTGTTCCAAAATCCGTTTTGTTTTTAGGACGCTAAACGCTATTGGACAGGGACCGTATTTATCCTAAGTATTCATACACCTTGACTTCTTACCATACTTGTCCTGAAATTTAAACAATAAAAATATCTAAAAAAAAAAAAAAAAAAAAAAAAAAAAACGGTGACTCGGTTTTATTAAGTCGTTTCATGTACAGCAGTGTAGTTTGGTAGTTTGACAGGTTGCATACGCCTAAAGTCTATTTCTACTAGATGGATGGCAAACGATATAGACCCTGATCAGACGCCACGTCCTGTGGCGTCTGATCTGGGTGTACACTGTTTGCTCAGGCTATATATCCGAATACTTAAAGTAAATATGGTAGATGTTTCGGAATAGACTGTGCATACGCGTAGTCCGACGACGACCTACGCCGGTGCTCAAACAGCAAAGGGCCGCGCTATGGGGAAAATTGTCTGCGGGGCAAATGTGGACAGTGTAGATGTAGATAAGCCCGCACTGCATATATCCCTGTCTGCGTACACGCAGAATCATTCTCTGCTACATGGCAAAGTCGTTATCAGATTGTGAGTATGGATATTTACTACCGTAATAACCCGATATACTGAGACACCTTACCTACTCACCTAGCCTTGCCCAAGGCTTAGAAATATACATATATATTTTTTGGCTTATTGAGCTCTGTGGCTAGTCTAAAAACAGATAATATGTTCTGGATTTCAGAGACAACCACAGAAGAAAAGTTCACCCATAGACTAGCTAAACATTGAATCAAAACGTAGAATGTAAATGAAAAAAAAAAAAATAATAATAATAAGTAAACATACTTGTATATTGGCCTAGTAGCTAGGCTACTACTCACCATACTTGTCCTAACATTTGAAAAAAAAAAGAGTTTATTCTACTACCCCTTCATGTGTCAAAAGTATTGTTGTATGTATGGCAAACAGTGTTGACCCTGATCAGACGCCGCATTCTGCGGCGTCTGATCAGGGTCTACACTGTTTGCACTGACCTATCTGTCCCAATTTTTAGGGTTATAGTGTAGTCCCATATACGACGAAGACACGTTTTTCTCTTGGCGATGCTAGTAGTAATAGATGGCAGCAGTGCCGTCCAATACTACTGCTGCTTCATGAAATTTGTGACCAACCAAAGACCGAGGTCAGCCTCGGTATCCGACGCATCGGGGTCTAGCGCAGAGATGAAGTAGCGTATGTATGGTTAACATACACACTTATCTAGGCCAGAGAAGCAGCTACTTATGTATGATAAAAGGGAAGCTAATACAGTCGACTCTCGTTATCTCGAATTCCAAGGGGCTCACTGAAACACTTCGAGATATCCGTACTTCGACATATCAGAGTTGAGAGAGTGAGGAAAACAATAAATTGAACAACCACATTGACAAATGAATATGTAATTTGACTCCTGAAGTTAGAAATATATATATATATATATATATAATAATGTGAAAAAGAGGAGAAATTGCTCCACAGGAGCAATTTCTCCTCTTTTCCACATTATTTTGTTACCTGTTGTCATAGTTTCATGTTAAAACAGGGACCAGATTTTCACTTCGAGTTAAGCGGTAATTCGAAATAAGCGAGTTCGAGATAACGAGGTTCGACTGTATATCTGCAGAATTGCGACACAGCAGCGTATGTTTGGTGATTAGGATACTATAGTTTAGTCCAGAGAAGCAGCCACGCATGTGTGGTTACGAAATGGATACTGTCAACAAAGAAGCTCCATGCGTAATGTTAACTTTCACTGTAACTTGAGTTCAGAGGTGCAGCAGAGTATATTTGGTTGCATGTAACTATATCTGTGGTACATAAAGTAAAATATGTGTGGTTAAAGGGACATAATACTTGCAGAACAGATTAACCAACAACGTATGGCCGGTAAAGGGGAACGCTATCTGTAGAAAAGAAAACCAACTACGTATGTCTGTTTAAATTGGCATTCAATCTGAAAACATAAAAACAGCAACATATGTTAACGACGACTCTATCTGCAGAGCAGAATTACGGCAAAGGGACATTCGATCTGTAAGCAGAAATGCGGTAACTTATGTATTATTAAAGGGGCATTTCTATCTGTAGAACAGAAAAGCAGAAACGTATGTTTGGTTAAAGGAACACTCTCTCTGTAGAAAAGAAAAGTAGCAACCTATGTATAGTTTACGTGACGCTCACTTTATAGAACAGAAATGTATAAATGTATGTTACATTATCGGGACATTCTGTCTGTAGAACAGAAAAAGTAGAACGTACGTATGGCAAAATGAACACATTGTCGGCAGAGCAGAAAGGCAGCAACATATGTATGGTTAAATGGGCACTCTATGTGTAGAACAGAAAAGCAGCAATGCATGTATGGCAAAGGGATACTCTGTCTGTAGCGCGAAAAGGCAGCAACGTGCGTATTTTAAAAGGAACATTTTATCTGTAGAACGTATGTATGATTAAAGGGACATTCTATCAGTAGACCTGAAAATCAGCAATGTGAGTATGGTTAAAGGGAAAGTCTATCTCTAGAACAGAAATGCAGCAACATATGTATGGTTAAGGAACATTTGTAGAATAGAAAGCGGCAACATATGCATAGTTAATGAGACTTTCTATATGTATACCAGAAAAGCAACAACGTGTGTATGGTTATAGTGAAACTCTATCTGTAGAACAGAAATGCAGCAACGCTTGTATGGTTAAAGGGACACCCTATCTGTAGAACAGAAAACGCAGCGTATGTATGGTTAAAGGGAACTTCTATCTGTAGAATATAGAGATGCAGCAGCGTACGTGTGGATAAAGTGAACCTCTGTCTATAGAATAAAAAGCAACCTATGTATAGTTAAAGGAAACTTCTATGTGTATAATAGAAAAGCAACAACGTATTTTGGTAAAAGTAATTTTCTATGTGTAGAATAGAAAAACAGCAACGTGTGTATAATTAAAGGTAACTTCTATGTGTAGAATAGAAATGCAGCAACGTGTGTATGGTTAAAGGGACATTCGATCTATAAACAGAAAAGTAGCAATGTATGTATGGTTAATTTGTAGAACAGAACAGTAACAGCCTATGTATGGTGGAAAGGAAACTCTATCTATAGATGAGAATACCAGCATCGCAAGTATGTTTAAAGGGACACTCTATCTGTAGAACAGAAAAGCAGCAACGTGAGTATGGTTAAAGGGACACTATAACAGTGAAACAGAAAAGCAGCAACGTGTGTATGGTTAAAAGGATGTTCCACCTTATACAGAAAAGTAGCAATATGTATTGACAAAGGACCTTTCTACCTGTAGAACAGAAAAGCAGAAACGTATGTATATCTGTAAAAGGGGTAAAAACATCAACATATGTATGGTTAAAGGGAATTCTATCTGTAGACCAGAAAAGCAACAATGTTCGTATGTTTAAAAGAAATTCTGTGTAGAACAGATAAGCAGCAACGTATCTATGGACAAAGTAACATTCTATCTGTAGAACAGAAAGGCAGCAGCATATGTACAGTTAAAGGGGCATTATATCTGTAGAACAGAAAAACAGCAAAGTGTGCATGTTGAAAGGGACATTCGATATGTAAACATAAAAGCAGTGATATGTATTGATGAATGGGCATTTGTATTTGTAGAACAGAAAGGCAGAAGGGTATATTTGGATAAAAGAGCATTCTATATGTAGATCAGAAAAGCAAAAACGTATGTATTGTTAAAGGGACACGCTGTCTGTAGTGCGGAAAGGCAGCAACGTATGCATTTTAAATGAACATTCTTTCTGTAGATCAGAAAAAGCAGCAACGTATGTATAATTAAAGAGATATTCTATCTTTAGACCAGAAAAGCAACAACGTGCGTATGATTAAAGGGAAACTCTGTCTGTAGAACAGAAAAGCAGCAACGCATGTATGGTTAAAATGACACTCTATCTGTAGAACAAAAAGGTAGCAACCTATGTACGCTTAAAGGGAACGTCTATGAGTAGAATAGAAAAGCAGCAACGTATTATGGTATAAACGCAGCGTATGTATAGAGAAGCAGCAACGTTTGTATGGCTAAAGGGAACTTCTGTCTGTAGAACAAAAAGGTAGCAACTATGTACGGTTAAAAGGAACTTCTAAGTGTAGAATAGAAAAGCAGCAACGTATTATGGTTAAAGGGATTTGATTTTCTATGTATAGAATAGAAAAGCAGCAACGTGTATATAATCAAAGGGATCTTCTATGTGTAGAATAGAAATGCAGCAACGTGTGTATGGTTAAAGAGACATTCAATCTGTAAACAGAAAAGCAGCAATGTATGTATGGTTAAGGGGAAACTCTCTTTGTAGAACAGAACAGTTAAAACATATGTATGGTGAAAAGGTAACACTTTCTGTAGAATAGAGTAGCAGCAACGTATGTATGTTTAAAGGGTTACTCTATCTGTAGAATAGAAAAGCAGCAACGTGTGTATGGTTAAA
The DNA here is from genome assembly GCA_964016985.1 of Anodontia alba. Lineage (NCBI taxonomy): Eukaryota > Metazoa > Mollusca > Bivalvia > Lucinida > Lucinidae > Anodontia > Anodontia alba. The sequence goes on from OZ024831.1 coordinate 26,301,876, forward strand.
GGGACACTCTATCTGTGAAAGTGAAAAGCAGCAACTTAATTGAAAAGCAGCAAGTTGTGTATGGTTAAAATATATTTGAACTGTAAACAGAAAAACAGCAATATTTATTGATAAAGGACTTTTTCTGTCTTTAGAACAGAAAAGCAGAAACGTATATATGTCCGTAAAAGACTGAAAAAACAACAACAGCCTATGTATGGTTAAAGGGACACTATCTGTAAATAGAAAAGCAGTAATTTATGTATATTTAACGGGTCATTTCTATCTGTAGAACAGAATAGCAGAAACGTATGTATGGATAAAGGAACATTCTATCTGTAGAACAGAAAAAGCGACAACCTATGTATGGTTTAAGTGATGCTCCTTCTACAGAACAGAAATGTAGCAATGTATGTTAGGTTATCGGGACATTCTGTCGTAGAACCGTAGAACAGAAAAATAACAGTATGTACTGAAAAGAGGCATTTTATCTGTAGAGCAGAAAGGCAGTAACGAATGCAGTTTTGAAGGAACAGCTTCGTACATACTTTGCTATTTTTCTGTTCAACAGATAGAGTTTCCCTTTAATCATACATGCGTTACTATTTATCTGTTCTGCAGATAGAGTTTCTTTCAAACTATACATTCGTTGCTGTTCACTCTTTTCTACAGAGAGAATGTCTCTTTAACCATTTATTATACCTATCAATATTCATAATCTATATTAGAAATCTCATTGGTCGAGAGCATATTACGTACAGAGAAATATTCTGCAATGTTACCCTGTAATATTAACATCGCAAGCAATATTACCATCCCAGTGACGTCACTGCCTAAACTTACAGTTGCACTTTGTAGTCACGCGCTGTGACGTAGTATTTACTTTCACAACCGAGATCATGGCAGGTGCAGCAGGTGGCCGCTTCGTCGTCCCAAATGTGGAGGATTTGCCAGAATGTTTAGGCAAAAAATAATCAATGTAAGAATTCGGTATAAGACTACAATTATTAACCTTATACGAGGGTAATATGACGATTAGTTCAACCTCGACAGTTAATGTTACCCTCGGTGACATTTCCTGCCTCGGGAGAACAAATCGTCATGTTACCCTCATACAAGGGTAAAACTTGTATAGTATACGCTACTGTGTTTCTGTTCTGCAGATAGAGTGTTCCTTTAAACTAACATACGTCATTGCTCTACTGTTCTAAAGCTAAAATATTCATTTAACGATACCTACCCCAGTAGGCACACAACGTTAAAATGACGTCGTATCAACGTCGATGCGACGTGATCACGTCGCATCGACGTTGATACGACGTCATTTTGATGTGTGACTGCTGGGTACGTTGCTGCATTAATGATGTACAGATAGAGTGTCCATTTAACCGTATTATCTTGTTGCTTTTCTGTTCTACTGATTGAGTGGCCCCTTAAACGTACACACGTTGCAGTGTTTTTCTGTTCTACAGATAGAGTGTGTCTTTACCTATGTTGCTGCTATTATGGTTTAAAAATAGAGTGTTACACTGTAACCATATACGTATGTTGATGGCATTCCGTTCGCCACATAGAGCGTCTCGTGAACCATACATGATACGTTGCTGTTTTTTTTTTTTTTTTTTTTTTTTTTTTTTCTTTCTGTTCTACATATAGAGCCCACCTTTAGCCTAACATACGTAACGGCTTTTCTGTTTCTATAGATAGACTGTCCCTTTTATCCTGCATACGTAGCAGCTTCTTTTTTCTTCTTCGTATGTTTAAAGGAACATTCTATCTGCAGAACAGAACACTTGCAACGTATGTTTGGTTAAAGTCCCACTATGTATGTAGAAGAGATAAGCAGCAACGTATGTACGGTTAAAAAGGCATTTTATCTGTAGAAGAGAAAAACAGCAAAGTATGATTTATTGAAGAGACTGTCTGTCTGAAGAAGGGAAAAGCAACAACATAGGTATGGTTAAAGGGCACTCTATCCGAAGAAGAGAAAAGCAGCAACGCATGTACGGTTAAATGGACACTGTCTGTAGAAGATAAAATCAGCAACGTATGTATGGTTAAAGGGACAATCTGTCTGCAGAAGAGGAAAACAGCAAGGTATATCTGGTAAAGGAGACAGAGAAAAGCAACACCGTTAGTATGGTTAAAGGGACACACTGTTGGTAGAAGAGAAAATCAGCAACGTTTGGTTAAAGGGACTCTTTACCTGCAGAACAGAACATTAGCAACTTACTTAAAAGTGCCCTTTATCAGTAGGCTGAACTTATTCTGTCTGTATATTTCAGCATGTGTGTGCAAAATGGTAACATTTGTTTTGGTGAGCAGCAAAAGATGTAGCCCAGTCTGCGCGTCTTGGTAGGATCTTTATTGTCTGCATGTAGGGGGCTGAATACAATCCTGCTATTTACACCAAGGGAGTCAACTGCAGTGATCTTCTATTTGATTAACTACATAGCAAACCCTTCTAACAATGAGTGTTCTCTAAAAGGACAGCACATTCTTTTCTTGAAGAGTACACTCCTATTCAGAAGGGAGGTAAATCCCATTATGATAGTTCCCGCCCTCCCCCCCCCCCCCCCCCCACACACACACACACACACACAAAACATCGGTTCCCCTTTAGTTCTACGTATCTCGTAGAAAATACACGTATTTTGAACTTGACCGATATCCAGAGCTGTAGGAGATATCGGTATTTGTCTGTTCCCGTGCCACGTTGTACCATTTAGCTCATTTAGCATGCACGTTTGTTTAACGGACACATTTGCCAATTTAAGGCAAACGGGTAAACGACTCGAATGAAACTACACCGGAACACTGGATCACGTCTTGAATATCTACAACAAAAGTTTGAAACATTTCTGCCAAGAAAGTCAACTTAAGTGACTTCCTCTTTGCTTTACTGTATACCAAGACATTTCTGTAAAAGGGTCTACTCTACAACGAAAGAATTTGTTGGGAGTTGCCTCCCTTGCAAGAGTATCGACTCCCCTTCAGTTCTTAATATTCTAATGAGTTTATACAGCACGCATTTAGAACTTAACCAATATCCAGCAAGCGATGTTTGTCGGTACCCTTGGAAAGTTGTACGATTTAGAACGCACGTGTGTTCAAATACTTGCCAGTTTAAGGTAACAGGTAATCGACTCTCATGAAACCACACTGAAACACGTCTCTAAATATCTATGACATGAATGTTATACATTGGTCTGATGTCTGTCGATCAAATAAAGTCAAACCTGAGCTCGCTATCGCGTTAAAAATAATAATATCTAGACAAATATTTAATTCGGCTTGTCACAAGATATAAAGGTATTATTCGCCCCCGAAACCTAAGACACTCAGACTAATACATCACGTAGTCACCGAAGCCTGAGATGATGTCAGTTTCACAGTATGATTCCTTCAAAATTATGTTTCTGTATTTATCCTAAAGTACTTGGGCAGACAGACCGGAGCAAACAGTGTAGACCCAAATCAGACTCCACAGAACGGGACACATTTTGGTCTACACTGTTTGCCACTCATCGAGCAGTTTTAGACAAATCATCACGAAAACATGCCTATATAATTTTGACCCCTTAAACCCAATTTTATATTGTAAAACTAGGGTTTACAGGGGTATACATTATTTTTCTTAACATTTGCTCAAAACATAGATTGTTGGTACTCGTTAGAACCGCCTCGCCGAGGCGGTTCTAACGAGTACCCACAATCTATGTTTTGAGCAAAAATATGAAAAATATCAGATTTTTTTATCTGAAAATTTTCATTTTTTTGGAGATGAAATTTTCTATATATTTGAATAGGCGTGTTTTATGTCAACAGGCAGCCTTATGGACTTGTTCAAAATTTTGGATAGGTATAGTAAGGTGTTAAGGTGTCAGAAAACTTAGGGTAAATGGAGTAAATATGGCCATGTACTTTTTTAATCATTATTTGAGTTAGCATTACAACCAATATTCCACACTGGGTATATTTGAAACTGGACACTTCTGTATTATGAAGTACTAAATGTGGGTAAACCCGTTGATATACGAAGGACAGGGCTGGGTGCTGGGTGTGGATGTGGGTGGGGGTTGGGGGAGTGCAATGTGGACGTCGAAATGACGCTGCTGCAACGCAATGTGTTCACTTAGTGTTCGTTGCTTTGTAGTCAACTATGATTGTACATCGTGATTTTATTATGTAGCGTTAGAAGATTGCCCGTGGTTGCCTACTGACACATGAAGGGCTGGGCTGGGCTGTGTGTGTGTGTGAGGGGGGGGGGGGGGAGGGGGGTTAGGGTCGGTGGGTGGGTAGGGGGATTGGGGGGTGCAATGTGAAATTCGAAACGACGCTGTTGCAACGCTATTTATTCACTGGGTGTTCTTTGTTGTAGTCAACTATGTTGTTATCATAGGATTGTACTTGATTTTATTATGTTACGCAAGATGATCAGAAAATATTGCCTTACTTTACTTTCGTATCCTATCCTAGCATGAGTGATGCCTGTATAACTCTGAGTCTCCGAAGGCGTAGAAACCCTTTGGAGGTTCAGGCATTTGCCCCTAATATTCGGCCAGACAGGTATGAGCAAACAGTGCAGACCCAGACCCGACGCAACAGAAAGCGGTGTCTGATCAGGGTCAGTATCGTTTACCATCCAAACAACAGTTTTAGAAACGCGGGTTTTCCAAAATGTTCGTGGGCTGCATATGCAGTTGCACTTCCTGTTGTTGAAATGTCATGAAAATTGGCCAAAGGTGAAACTCGGGTCGCAGGAATTTTCAGATATAAGCATTGTTCGTAAAATACATCAGAAGCTGCTTATTCGTGTCGGCATAGCAACTTAGGGTGACGACCACTGATTTCCAAACAAAAAGCTTCTATGGAGTTCGTAATATCTCTGTGTTTAGTTGTCTCAAGATATTGAAACTTCTTAATTCCAAGCTATAGTCCCAGTACGCTGGAAGTGGAACAACCAGTAAAAACGCATGTTGAAAATATCGACTATTTAAGGTAGCAAGGCAAAATTTCTGAATGACGTCAAACGACGACTTCGCCAGATTCCATCGAACTAGTTCTGGTGCATACATTTCGAAAACATGCCTATATAATTTTGTTATATAGTAAAACTGGGGTTTACAGGGGTATTCATTATTTTTCTTATTTCTGCTCAAAAACATAGATTGTGGGTACTCGTTAGAACCGCCTCGGCGAGGCGGTCCTTACTAGTACCCACAATCTATGTTTTAAGCAGAAATATGAAAAGTATCGGAATTTTTATCTGAAAAATTTTCAGTTTTTGGTGGTGAAATTTTCAATATATTTGAATAGGCGTGTTTTCGTAATGAAAACGAAAAAAACAACAAAAAATGTTTTTCTTAACATGTTGCTTTTAAATACACTTTTTGCACTGGTAATAAATACATACTAGTCTGGAAATCACATAAAACTACGAAATATTGCCAGTGTGCTTAAACATTCTCCACAACATTTAAGAACTACAGTAGTTTACATATTGTATATGAAGCACATAAGAAACCGTTGACCTTTAAAATGAATTTTCATGATGATTACAAACGCAGCAGAGCAATGACGCCACAAAATACGTCAAGGTGATCCATGGTTCTTACCCTATACGTATTATTTCAGCCTCATTTAACACAAAAACTTGTCAATCAATTCTCGTGAAATTACAGTGGGTGTTAGAGATTTCAGCAACTATACCGTTTTAAATTAATACAAACAATATCGTATGTTTTCGAGCAGGTCCAAGAAGTTTTTAGAGAAACCTCGTACTTTGAAGGCAGAGACATTTTTGGACAGGTATGATAGAAATAAAAACTTAAAGTGTTCTAACATTTAGGGTATATATGTTAACAATTTTCAACACATTACTTGTTTATTCACTGAATAGGTTCATAAGGATATTTTCCCTCAAATGTCTTTTTATCTGATCCAAGAAAAAATATTTACTTACTGTGACTGTTTCAGTTCTCATCGAGAACCGTCATCAGACTGACCTTCACCTCGTCACGGGACTTGGACTGCTTATCACTAGACTGGTTACTAGTGGTAAACAAAGGCCTGTAGCTGTTGCTCAGGTTGTATGCCCCCTGGTCCCGGTTCATGACGGGTGGAGTTACTGATCATGATGGCTTCTTTGAGTTGTCCTGTGACATCACGAGGTCAAGGTCACAGTCTGATGATGGTTCACGATGGGAAACTCTCACAATGAGTGAATATTTCTACTCGGATAAGATAAAAAAGAAAATTGTGGCACTTTAATACCTTGTACAAGGCTTATTGTCACAAAACGAAACACTGAATGAGACAAGACGACCGCACAAGCAATATTGGTACTTGGCAGGTTTGTTGTTTAGCAACTTGAGACCTTTATTTGTTTTTGTTCGCTTCAAATACCTTTGTGGTTTCGTTCAAAGGCTTCAACTGTTTGGCTTAAGATCTCATTTCAGGATTTTCCTCCAGCATATGAAATGCGGTTCCCAATCCTGTCCATTGACTGCCTAACCTTCACCCGACGTGTACAGTACCTAGTTACTGCTGGTTAAACAGAGAGAGTTCTTCAGTCAATGGCCTGTGCTTGGCTCGAACCCACAACCTTCAGCTCAGCAGTCAAACGTTCCAACCACTCGGCTACGGCGCCTTTCTGACAGCTTGGGTGCATGTTCTGAATATTTTCGCAAACTTGAAATCTTTTATCGCAAGAATGCATCATATGCAACTTGTGCTAAATTCAAACGAGAATTTTTCACTCTACATTACGAAATCACGCCTATTCAAATATATTGAAAATTTTACCACCAAAAACTGGCAATTTTTCAGATAAAAAATTCTGATATTTTTTTTTCATATTTCTGCTCAAAACATAGATTGTGGGTACTCGTTAGAACCGCTTCGTCGAGGCGGTTCTAACGAGTACCCACAATGTATGTTTTTGAGCAGAAATAACAAAAATAATGTATACCCCTGTAAACCCCAGTTTTACTATATAAAAGTGGGGTTTAAGGGGGTCAAAATTATAAAGGTAGGTTTTCGTGATGAATTGCGCCTCAACGCAGAAAACGTACATTTGGGACATGCGCCCAGCGAAAAATCAGATCAGCCTACGCATTCGCGTAGAACTTTCACTGGGCGCATTTTTGGATAGCCAAGGATGCAAAATTTCTCCATGCGGACAACGAAGACACAGATCAGACTGCGCGGATGCGCAGTCTGATCTGCGTCTTCGTTGGTCGCACATTTCAGAAGGCATGTTTTCTCGTTTTGTGGCTCATTTGTTTGTTTGCATTAAATCGCAGGTGCTCACTATAGTGAACAGCTGCTGCTTGCTTCATGTCTACGCTTGTCTTGCTTCGCTGTCATGGTACCTGGGGTTGGGGCGCTCACCCGGGAGGGCGCCTTCCCTGATGTCTGCGTCTTTGTTTCGCTAGTCATTGCAAATGAAGTACGCGTGGTACGGAATGTCTACTGATGCCGACACATGCGCTTCACCATTTGTTCTTTTTTTTTTTTTTTTTTTTTTTTTTTGAAACATTTGGCGTTTATTTCTGCCGATGAAGTTAAATATGGAAACATACGCGCGTACAGTAACTTCTATCATGTTACAGATGCTAACTTTTCAACCCTTAGTTTCTGAGTTGGAATCTTCTATCTTTTGAATTTTGGCATGTCCATTATAAAACATGGGGGTTTCCGCTCAAAATGCAAAAACCGAATGGCAAACAGTGTAGATCTGGATGAGACGGCTCGTTACGAGCCGTGTCATCCGGATCTACACTGTTTGCAAAGGTATCAGTTTGGTCTACAGGGATGGAAAGGTTAAATCTGTGCCTGCATGCAGTCTTGTATCTTAACGAAATGTTATTCGCTTTTGCAGCAAAGGTAATTTAATTAAGTATTCATTGTTTTGCTGTTGTTTTTTCTATTGTCTTTTTTTTTCTATTCATTCGCATGTGAGCGTATTTAAAATATGCCAGGACATCACCGGATTTGCACATTTTGTTCTAATCAGTAAAGTTCTAATTAAATTTAACATCTGATTTCAATCATCGAAACTTTTACTTGAGTGCTCGTTAAGCTGAGTGGACCTTTCTACTTTTACTCTTTGGATCTGATTGTCTCTGCGCCGGCCTCGGTGGCTCAGTTGGATGCGCGTCCGACTGGTGATCAAGAGGTTGCTTGTTAGACCCCCGCCGGGTCGACAACATTCTTCCGTAGAGATTTGATCATGAAATATTTTGTACGGTCATTCTCTCCCTTCCGCTGATTCAGGAAGGGCAGTTGTCAGTTTCTGGCGAAAGAATGTGCACAATACTGGTTAACCGCTTAGTGGACTAAGCCTGCTCAGTAAAGATGTGGTTAGGTAAACTGACCGCGCTCGACATGACCCCATTGGGTTGACTGGCCCGTAAAACCTCAACACAAACGAACAAAATCTGACCATTTCTAATAAAAGGGGTGTCTGTGTAGTTTTTATTATTACCATGTCTTATCGAAATTCCTGTATTTAATGCAAAAAGTGTAGACCCTGATCCGACACTGCGTTGGGCGGCGTCTGATCTGAGACTACACTGTTTGCCCTGTTGGACGCTAGGCATAAATCGGTTAATACAGACTGTCGCCATTACACAGGAGTAGTTTGACTCATTTTCCGTTCTCATGTACTGTACATGTATGCAATTAATAATTAAAAAAAAAAACAAAAAAAAAAAAAAAAAAAAAGAAAAAAAAAATGGATTAAAACGTACAGTTTGTGCGAACGTTAAAACTATTGAATCTTATTATAAACGGGTTTTGATACACGGCAATTACGGATTAACCCTTAAAGCGCCAGTCACGACTATTGTCGTCTGCTTTGTCTTCTGCCCGTTACTTTAAAAGTCATTTCTGCAAACAGTGTGGACCCAGATCAGACTGCTCCTTTAGGAGCAGTCTGATCTGGGTCCACACTGTTTGCCTGTATGCAAAAATAGGCTTGAAAAGTTTGCAAGAATATTCAGCAGACGACATAACAGACGACATTTTCAAATGCAGGTTTTCTTGTCGCTTTAAGGGATATCGGGCATATGACGCCAAATTTCAGACGGCAATGGTTGTCTGCAGTTTTCAATAAAACTGCGTATCTACTGAACAGTTTTTGTTTTCTTTTTTCTAAAATTATAAAAAAAAATCAATGTTAAACAGCGAAGGACCCGATTAGCCGTCTCATCTGGATCTACATTGATTGCAGATGTTTTGTCTGCAGGGATGAAAGAGTTAGTATTTACAAACTCTTCACCATTCAATCTTTTTTTGCATCGTGATCAGCCGATGAACAGTCAAATTAGACAAATGAGTTTTGAATGGGTTATTAAATATGTTCATCCGTCCAAGCTTACAAAAAGTCTCCTTGTTGACGGATACTCTTAGCTATAAGTCATAATATCAATTCTTTGTGTAAAAATTCTTACAAAATAAAACAGTATAAAACTCCTTAAAAGCCACTGGTTAAGTATTGTAGACGAAATGCCATGACGAAAACATGCCTATGTAATTTTGACCCCCTTCAACCCCACTTTTATAAAGTAAAACTGGGGTTTACAGGGTATACCGTATTTTCCTTATTTCTGCTCAAAAACATAGGTTGTGGAGTACCACAATCTATGTTTTTAGCAGAAATATGAAAACTATCAGAGTTTTTTTATCTGATTTTTTTTAGTTTTTGGAGGTGAAATTTTCTATATATTTGAATAGGCGTGTTTTCGTAATGCATCGAAGAAAGCGTAGTTCCAGTGCATATGCAAAGATCGATCGCGCATCCGAAAATTCTGATACCCGCCTTCGCTGTTTGCCTGGAAGACGCGGAGATGCCAAAGAATAATCTGCTTCTCCGATAAATATGATATCCATCACGAAAACATGCCTATATAACGTTGACCCCCTTAAACCCTACTTTTATATAGTAAAACTTGGGTTAACAGGGGTATACATTATTTGTTCTTATTTTTGATCAAAAGCATAGAGTGTGGTTACTCGTTAGAACCGCCTCGCCGAGGCGGTTCTAACGAGTACCCACAATCTTTGTTTTAAGCAGAAATATAAAAAAATATCAGATTTTTTATCTGAAATTTTTTTCAGTTTTTTGGAGGTGAAATATTCTACATATTTGAATAGGCGTATGTTCGTAATGAAGATCATTAATTACTTAATTTCCGGTTTATAGATCTAAAACAGCAGAACTATTATTATATTTATTTATTTATCGTGTTGGTGGCGGTCGTAAAACGTCTCCACGTACTTCATCGTAACGCAGTTTATGCTTTTATTTACTTGGAGCCATTGAGCCCATTCTGACATCTTGGACAATTGAGTTCCACTTAAGCCGGTATTAAGTGGGAGATGGGGCTGGGGGCGTATGCAGCTCTGAAAACTACAGTGCTGTCATAAGAAGAGTCTCAGTGTAACCGAGTCTCTGATTGTCGACAAACTCATGATTATTGATTTTTTTTTTTTTTTTTTTTTTCGCTGAAAATAGTATTTGACATTTCATGCAAAGTGGCTCTTAGAAAACAATTTGCATGAAATGCGAAATCATATAAAAATAAGAAAAAAATATTTCGAAATGTCGTCTGGTGAAATTTTTACCCAGCGTTAAAGCAGTCTGTGCGGGCAGACTATTCACGGTCATCGTTTTAATAAAGATGTTGCATATCGACGAATACGTACAAAATGAAGAGAGATTTTGCCCGCACTGCATGGAAGCACCGACACACGCAGGGTCGGACCATCGCTGTTCACTATAAGTGTCCTATTTCCTGCCTTAATATCATGACATGTAACTTATATTAGTAATAGTGTCCTATTTCTGAAGTACAAATGAGCCGGGATACAACAAAAACAAGTGATATATGAACACCGAATACGCAGATCAGCCTGTGCGTCCGCACAGTCTGATCAGAGTCTTCGTTGTTCGGAAGAACAATCTATAGATCGCTACGAATCAATCTATAGATCGCAACGAATCAAAAGAGCAAACTGTGAAGACCCGAAAGCGCAGTTTGATCTGAGTCTTCCCTGTTGGTAAAAATCATAATTGTCGGATTTGCTATGACCCGACTTAACGGCTTTTGCAGTGAAGTTAAAGGTGTTGTTAGCTAAGTCGAGTCAGTGGGACGTTTTAGTGGGGTAACTCAATACGTGTAAAGTAAGACACAGACACATAACGAAACTGGGCTGCATAGTCAGAAAACATGCCTTCGGGCATGAGCGCCAAGCAAAGATTCAGATCTGCCTGCGCATTCGCGCAGTTTGTTCAGAATCTTCACTGCTCGCGTCTTGAATCCAAGGATTCAAAATTTCCTCATGCGAACAACGAAGACTCAGATCAGACTGCGCGAATGCGCAGGCTGATCTGAGTCTTCGTTGGGCGCACATGTCAGAAGGTACGTTTTCCCATGCTCAGATTGACGCAATATAGTATAAAACCATATAAACTGAGCCTTTTTAGTATGAAAACAGCGGTTTATGACCCCGCTTTACAAATTGTTCATTATAAAAGGGCGGTTTCAAGTCGTTTACTCAGTTTTCGCGCCATTTTAGAAGTTAATGCAGTTTCAAATAAATTAAAACTGCCGTTAGATGTAATTTCATTTGTATGCATATAACACAAGAAGGCATTCGAAGTACAATTTATACAACTGAAAGCGGTTTAGGTTGACATGTGCCTTAAGTTTATGAATGAATAAAAATTAAGGTGTACACTATCAACTATCGTATCTCCTTAAATTGTTTTTGCTTTGGTGGAAAGAGTTTTATTTGAATAAATGTCCTTACTTGCAGCTGTTTTCTGGCGAAAGAATGTGCACAATGCTGGTTAACCGCTTAGAGGACTAAGCCTGCCCAGTAAACGTGTAGTTAGGTAAACTGACCGCGCTCGACATGACCCTATTGGGTTGACTGGGCCGTAAAACCTCAACACAAACAAACTAAAACTTGCAGCTGTGCTGTTTAGTATTGCTATTTATTATGTAGTATAAATATCGAATGACTAAGAATGTGCCATACATCACAAAAACATGCCCCCCCCCACCCCCCTCCCCCCCCCCCCCCGCACACACACACCTAGACCCCCCTTTTATATAGTAAAACTGGGGTTTACAGTGTTATACATTTTTCTTATTTCTGCTAAAAAAATACATTGTGGGTATACGTTAGAACCGCCCCGCCGAGGTGGTTCTAACGAGTACCCACAATCTATGTTTTGAGCAGAAATATGAAGAATATCAGTATTGTTTATGTGAAAATTTTCATTTTTGGTGGTAAAATTTTCAATATATTTGAATAGGCATGTTTCGTAATGTAATCCGAGGAACGAGCATGCAGATATCATTTGATATCAGTGCGCCATCTTGATATTGCACTCTTACTCGAATGCCTTCCTATGCTACATTAGACTGGCTCCAGTCTCCGTTGACTTTTTTTCTTATAATCCTGTTTGATAACATACTAAAACAAAACCAAAATAATATCATAACAATAAAGACTGGTCACTAGACCAGCCTTTATAGTCACGATATTATTTTGGTTTTATTTATTGGATTATCATAAAGGATTATAAGGAAACAAATAGTCCCTAGAGACTGGAACCCGTCTAATGCTACATTAACATGGCATTATATATATGCTAGGTGATAAAAATGTCTTCTTGGCAATCTGTTTGTGAATACAGAGAAACCACGGTAGAAGTTTGAAGTTTATTAAATATACAGTTTATTGGCGATATCGGACTTGTTATTTTTTCTATATATATTCTATATATATTCTACGACACTGACGTCTCGCCATATTTTGTCACGTATTTGTGCTGGTTTGAAATTTACTTGATACAAATTCGTATTAAGCGGCTACAAACAACTGACAATGTCGCAAAATATTTGTATTTATAGCCGCTCCTAAGCTCGCGTCCATATAGATATCCAACTTCAGGACAATATTTACAGTATCAGTGCAATAACCCGACATTCTATATTCTCCAACCGCGTCCTTTGATTTAGCACAGGCTTGCGTTCAGAATGCCCCACCATTTCCACTTGTCAGCAGTAACACACTCTATTTGTTGCTGAATTAGACAATTTGCGTTTTCCGCAAATTACATAAGGACCGTTTTCGTGCGTTGTACATCAAATAATATTATTTCACGACTGGTACACAATACTCGTTTCAGATTCATTGGGTTCTGCTGACATTGTATGTATCAACAAACATCAAAGGCCTTACTGAACATGCTGATCTCGACAGTTCATTGCTTGCACAGTTAAGACACAACGAATTATTTCTCCATACCAGTCATTTATATGTGCCACAACGAGAGAAAACGTACCTTCTGACATGTGCGCCCAACGAAGATTCAAATCAGCCTGCGCATCCGCGCTGTCTGATTAGAGTCAGCTTTGTCCCTATGAAGAAAGTTTGCACCGTAAGCTATCCAAAATCCGCCCAGTGAAGTTTCTGATCAGCCTGCGCGAATGCGCAGGCTGATCTGAATCTTCGCGGCGCATTTGTCCGAAGGTACGTTCTCTGATGTTGCGGCTTATAGTGAATACGTTTTTGTTTCACATTTTTGTCCTTTGAGCTACATGCGTCAGTTTGTCATTCGTGTATAGTCAAGTAAAAATGCACTTTGACGTGCAATTTATGTTCGAAATGGTTCTTTGTAATCTGGTTCATAAATTATATTGCAATGAAATTTGCTGTTAAAGTATTTTATGGCAAACAGACAAGTTATCCATTTAAAATAAATAAATGTTTGAGCCAGTACAATAAGATTTGTGCGACCAGCGAAGACTCAGATCAGCCTGCGCATCCGCGCAGTCTGATCAGAGTATTTGCTGATCGCATGTGCCTTCTACAGCCTCCATGCTATCCAAAGGGGGATGCCATACTGCGTGGATGTACAGGCTGATCTGAGTCTTTGCTGGTCACACAGGTCTTTTGATAGGTTTTGTCACACGCTGGCTCAATTATTGTATAACTATTTGAAAGATTCCGATGATATCGCGGATTTCTCTTTTTTGTACCTTAACCCTTTAACCCTTGTCCTACTGAACCCGGATATACCTGCCTTTGCAAACAGTGTAGATCCAGATCAGTTGGCTTCTGAAGAAGCCAACTGATCTGGATCTGCAATGTTTGCCATAAAGTATGTGAATTTATAGCAATAATCTGGCTCAAGTAATCTGACTGGCAGAAAATTAGAAGTGGGCGTGGCATCTTAATTTATTCAGCAGGGCAAGGGTTAACACACTTGTTCTAAAATTTGAACGAGTCTATTACTGCGTGTTGATGAGTCCACAAACTGCTGGATGAGTCACAAACAGTGTAGACCCTGATTCCATTGGGGGCGAATATTTTCCTTTTAGAGTACTCATTTTTCAGACGGGATGTGAAGGAAAAGTAAACAGAAAGTCACAAAAATTGTATCCCTTGTGAAAAAAATGGCAAATATCTACCCGTTGTATTCACTCCATTTAACGTTACGAAAACACGCCTGTTCAAATATATTGAAAATTTTACCACCAAAAACTGAAAGTTTTCAGATAAAAATTCTGATTTTTTTCATACTTCTGCTCAAAACATAAACTATATGTACTCGTTAGAACCGCCTCGCCGAGGCGGTTCTAACGAATACCCACAATCTATGTTTTTTTGGCAGAAATAAGAAAAGTAATGTATACCCCTGTAAACCCCAGTTTTACTATTTAAAAGTGGGGTTTAAGAGTGTCAAATTATATAGGTATGGTTTCGTGATGATGTACATACATGCATCTGTCATTATATATTTTTGGAAGACGGTGGCATGCTAAAACCAGGGTTTAATTTTCCGTTTCTCCTGGCATCAGTCTTCCCTTTATACGAACACTTACCCAAGAGGGATGTCAAACAAATCAAAATAATGGCTGCATATGGAAGAACACGCACGTAAATGTATAATAGTTGCCTAATTTCTTTGAAAACAAAATAGGTCAATAAATGTAAATAATCAGCTCTTGCTTTCTAATAACCGATTTTCATTTTCCTTAAAAAACATGTAACTATTTATGCGAATAAATTTGATTCCTACAAAAATTATGTAAAAGCATTATTCGAAAACCAAAGTGTTCTCGTGGTCTCATCCGAGAGAGTACAATATGAGTACAATAGAATGAGAAAGAAGGAAAATGAAAAAAAGAAAGAAGGCAAGAAAGTCATCATTTGCATTCCAAACTGAAATGGAGATAACTGATGGGAAATTGATGCTTTCAAGGGAGACAACTGTCAAAATAGATTTGTCCCCTTCTAAACAGTGGTTTACTTTATAAGGTAAGAATTTGCTCCCAAATTCTTTACTTATAGAGAAACCCCCTTTTCAGAAGGGATTTACCGCGCAGTAAAGCAAACAAGAAGTCATAAAAAATAGTCTTCCTTGAAGAAATGGCGACCAATCTACAAAGTGAATCCATTCCCCGTATGTTTCATTGCAATTCCGACAACTATTTCGATAAGCCCAAAAGGTCACACATAGACATTTACACACATTCCACTATAAAGGGGCTATATTATTTGCTATGTCCAATAAAATGGCTATAAATATGATAATTTTATTGAAAGTTTAGTTGACATTCAATTGATAAGGTTTATTTCTGACACTAAATTTTACTATAAATCGTTTCGATAACATTGTAGTTTCCGTGCGAAATTGATACAAGCTTCGGTTTCAGTTTATCGCTACTGACATAAAAAGATTAGCTCGAATAAATTCCTAAATGTTTAAGTTCTCAATTAACTGTTTGTAACAGAGCAATTCCAACATGCACACAACGTTGAAACAACGTCGATTCAACGTTGATTCAACGTGAATACGTTGAATCAACGTTGAATCGACGTTGTTTCAAAGTCGTGTGTCTGCTGGGATGCTTAGACACTCAACCCAGCGGGCACATGACGTTTATACAACGTCGCATCAACGTCGATGCAAGTATGCAGCATGACGTACAGACAGACAACCAAATCTTAATTAATTATTCATTAAGACGAACAGTATTAAATCAGAATTTGTAGAAGAAGTACGTACCTCTGTATAGAAGACTTCAAGGCTGAAGTTTCGAAATGCGCATCCCACGAATACCACAGGTACAGCTGATTGACATAGCGAGACAAATAACCCTCTAAATACGAATTTGTCGCCTAATTATTACACAAATTCGGATCTACAGGGTACCCGAGTTCACTGATCATGTACCTCTCCTGAGTGTCAGCAGGTTTCAGGCGTAAATTCTCCTTCTATTTCAAAAATCGCCATTTCCTTCCGCGTCGCGATGCTGCTACAGGGCGCCGCCATTTTCCAAGATGGCCGCCGTTCAGCGAGTCGATTCTTCCTACCACGGCTATTACTTCGCCTGCACAAAATATGAAACACATTACTTTTATGTTAATCAGTTTGCATTTAAAGTAAAGAGATAAAAAAAAAAAAAAAAAAATCACAATAAGTAAAGTCACGCTTCAAACACCCAAGTATTTTTCTTTTGCAAGAGAAAGAGGAAGATTTGAACAAAAGTCACAAAAAATATCACTTCACAGTGTATCCGTTTACAAAACTCGCGTGTTTGTAAAGGAGATGTAAAATGTGATAAGTAATCTGAGCCGGGACACAATAATTCCAACAATTGTACATGTGCACGCAGCGAAGACTCAGATCAGCCTGCGCTTCCGCGCAGGCTGATCTGAATCTTCGCTGGGCGCTTGGAGATGCTTTGCGTCCCTAGCTATCCATAGAACGCACAGCGAATATTCCGATCAGACTGCGCGGATGCGCAGGCTGATCTGAGCCTTCGCTGTGCGCACATGCAACCATGTAGGAAATACTGTGACCCAGCTCATGTTCGCTTTTGCAGTCAGAAAATATTCAAGTTTTCTTAATAATTTATCATGACTGACATAAGTGTAAAAGGATTAGGTCACAAGCATGTAGCTAGCGTGGAGTGTTGAAAGAAAGAAACCCTGCTGAAATATACCGTACATTTAACTCTTCGCATGCTGGGTAAAATTTCAGCAGACGTTTTATTTTTTTTATTTTTTTTTTTTTTTTTTTTTTTTTTTTTTTTCAGAAAAATAGGCTTTGACATTTCACGCGAATTCATAGGAGACACTTTGCATGAACTGTCAAAGCCTATTTTCTGAAAAGAAAAGAGAAAAGAATAAAGATGTCATCAATTTGTCGTTTGCTGAGTTTACCTATGGCATGGTTAAACACGATATGAATCACTAAAAAGAGAGAAACAACTTGTTTTGTGACCTTCACCATTCTCTGGGCAAATTCAACAGACGGCAATGGCTGAGCCTTAAACGCATAAATAAGTTATGGTACTTCCCACTACGAGTCGTATCGCCTAAGTGGTTCATACTAGATAATGCCATGACTGACTGACTGACTGACAGTAATTCGGCTGACTGACTAGGTAACTCACTGACTGACTGTCTCTAAACAGCATAACAAAAAATAATACCTAATTGATAAATCATTGTCAGACAGTCGTACCAATCAAACATCTAACAAGCTTTACCCTGCACGACCCGCAGAAAAGTCGGTTTGCGGAGTGGGCCCTGTAATCGACTTGTCCGTCCGTCCTTCCGTCCGACCGTCCATGGTAAATTAGCGGAAATGAGCATAACTCTTGAACCGTTATGAATCGTTAGATAATTTTTCGCCAGCCACATAGATTGATACCGCCAAGATCATGCAAATGGGCTTGCCACCCAGCTAGCATTCTTTGTAAATCCATAGTGGGCCGTTATCGGCCCGTCAGGGTAGCTGACGGGCCGATAACGGCCCACTATAGATTTAAAAAGAATGCTAGCTGGGTTGAGTGCCGTGTTTCATTGACCAAGGCAATACCGAGTCCAAAAAATGTGACAGTATGGAAATTGCCTCAGGTATTCACCCATTTGGTATATTTTGATAAAGTTGTGTATACGCATTGATATTGACAAGAGGCGGGTCTTGCACCCTTCAAGGATCAAAATATGTCGTACAGGCCTTCTAAACGGTTTCAATGGTGGAGTATGGGATGGGTGCGTGGGTAGGGTAAGAACCCCGTTTTGCTTTGAATAAGGTTTAGTCTTTGATATATACATGCCGGTCATTTGGATATTACATAGTAGATGCAAGATGCGTGGCAATGTCTCAAGGTTGCCTCAGCAAAGTCCCTGACCCGCATCCTGAGTCTGTATTCGCATCAGCTCGACACATATTTATGCACATGACGCAAGTTAGACATACGAAAATATAACCTGATAGAAAGAAATCATTAGCAACATGACAACCATCTTATGTTATAAGTATTAACCCTTAAGCGCTATCATGCAGAATTGTAACAGACGACAGGCACATTTCTGGCTCAAAATTAGTATGGGCGCATAAAATGAGCCATTGGCCCATGTCCTATTCATTTCTATGCATTTGTGTTTTCAAAAGTTTGATGTGTCATTAGAAAATTTGATGGGCCCTTGGGAAAATGGATGGGCCCAAGAATCCTTAATGCCCGTGCTAGAGGAAAATTAACCACAGATTAGGATTGCTTATGACAGGGGCCCAGCCAAAACTGAATAAAACATTATGAAAACACACCTATTCAAATATACTGAAAATTTTACCACCAAAAAAATGAAATTTTTCAGATAAAAAATTCTGATATTTTTCCTATGTCTGCTTAAAACAAAGATTGTGGGTACTCGTGTATACCCCTGTAAACCCCAGTTTTACTATATAAAAGTGGGGTTTCGGGGGCTCAAGATTATATAGGCATGTTTTCGTGATGACCAGATTCTGTCACTGACAGTATTCTCACAACACAGGTCGAGCTCATCCCAGAAATATCCCTGAGACGATATTCTATTTTTGTTTGATTATTTGTCAATGAAAATGAGACTTGACATTTCATGTGAATCGTCTACATAACAGACGATTCAAATGAAATGTCAAGTCTTATTTTCTGACAAATGCGGAAAATAAACTCGTCTGCAGATGTAATAGCTTTTAGGGATTGAAATTTCCCTTGTAGTTGTAGTTTGTTAATACATGTATTAGGTATCGTTGTTGTTTGTAGCAGCATAATGTATATTGTGGGTGTTCATTAGAATTGCCTCGGAGAGGGACTTCTAACGGATATCACCAACTTTTCACTGGTACAAAAATAACAAAAATATTTTCGGCATACCCTTTTTAACTGCCGCTTTGACTGTTGCAGGTTTAGGACAGAAGATGACAAAATTATTAATGCCAACGTCTACCAAGTAAACATGCTTCTGCAAGAGATTCTCAGATGATACATGACAACGTCTGTGAGTATTAAATCTTAACCCATAAAGCGCCAGGTAAAATTGTAGTAGGCGACAATCTAAATTTATATTTTTCATTATTTCTCAGAGGAAATAAGACTTGGCGTTTCATGTGAATCGCCTACGTGGCAGACGATTCAGATGAAATATCAAGTCTTATTTTCAATGAAATTAATAAAAAAATATATTTCAAAATGTCGACTGGCGCTTTAAGTGTTAAAGCTATATGCACTGCCTTTCTAATCAAGGCCGCATGTTCTTCATAGAGTACAATCATTTTCAGTTTATGGTTTGAAATTAATGCAAAAACACATGTCATGCTGTTGAAAGATAACAGGTTACTTAGTAGTAGTAGTAGCAGTAGTAGTAGTAGCATTGTTGTTGTTATTATTATTAATAAATAATTTAATAATAATAATAATAATACAGTTAACTCTCTCGTTACCTCGACCTCGCTTATCTTGAATAACCGTTTATCTCGAAGTAAAAATCTGGACCCTGCCTTAACATGAAAATCTAACAACAGGTAAAAATATTGTGGAAAAGAGGAGAAATGGCTCCTTTGGAGCCATTTTTCCTCTTTTCCACAAAATTTTCAATATATCTCTAACTTCCAAGAGTCCAATAGATAGCATAATTATATATTTTTGAAATGTGGTTGTTCGAATGATTTTTTTCCTCAATTCTGCAAATCTGATATGTCGAGGTACGGATATCTCGAAGTATTTCAGAGAGTCCCTTGGAATTCGAAATAACGAGAGTCGACTGTAATAATAATATTAATTAAAATAATAACAACAACAATGAAACATAATTCGCCTGCATTGCACTTGAATCTTGTTTATTTAAGGGTACTGGATTTACTTGGTCGTATTTCCGCCAGTTATTACAAGGGAAGCAAGAAATGGTGACTTTCTCTGTACATTCTTGCATATCAATCCCCGCCTGAAACATAGGTTTACTCCAGAAGGAAAGAATTTGCTTCCAAGAACAGCAAATACTTTAATCTCTAGAAGAAAATGCTTTCTTTAAAATGTAACCCCATTTTCAGAAGGAAGACAAAACGATTTTGAATAAGCTGCCTCCCAATCCCCTTAAAATATAAACTGCTTGGACGCTCCAAGGACATACTGTACAGTCATGTCCGTAGACTGGCTCCAGTCTCCAGTGACTATTTTTCCCTTAATATCCTGTTTGATAATCCACTGAAATAAAACCAAAGTAATATTATGACTATAAAGGCTGGCCACTAGTGGTCACTAGTGACTAGCCTTTATAGTCATGATATTATTTTGATTTTATTTTAGCTGACTCTCAAACAAGATTATAAGAAAACACTGTTTAGTCACTGAAGACTGGAGCCAGTCTATCATGTCCGCTGCCTTTGCGTTTGCGATGCGTCCGCAGTCCAAATATGTCCGAAAATAGTTGTGGGTCCGGTAGGTTTATACATAAACGTTCTCCAAAAATTAAGTGTATTTGTGACAATCCACAGTTTAAACTAAAATATTGCGCCAAAATATTACCATATCTGTCCTAAAGTTTTAATACATCCGATTCTCTTCGTGTTGTTGTGCCTAAAACTATATCGGAATGAGAGCCAAACAGTGTCGACCCTGATCTGCTGCGTTTGATCTGAATCTAAACATGTTTTTTTTTTTTTTCCGAATACAAAGGGTAGGTTGAGATTACGTCTACACCACCTAATTTAAAAACAGCTGTCGTGGAAAGAGAAAAAGAAAATTGGGCCGGGCCACAGCATTTCCTACAATACTGCATGTGTGCCCATCGAAGACAATCCGCACAGACAGAGTAGAGTCTTCGCTGCCAGCCTGATGGCGCTTTGGACTTTTGGCTACCCAGAGAGCTCCCTGCGAAGACTCTGGTCAGCCTGCGCGGATGCGCAGGCTGATCTGAGTGTTCGCTGGGCGCACATGTAACATTATATGAAATGCTGTGCCCCGGCTCAATTGAAATCATTATGACTACTGTTCAGACAAACAACTGGTTACCAATCAAACAATTTGTATTTTCATTTACTACTAATGTATTTAAATCTGAATAGTTATCAAGATCTTTATGCAGCCTGAATGGCTATCAACAAAATATGATTGCTTCCACTCGGCTGCTCTTGCGAAACCAGAAAAAAAACCTTTGTTTATTTATATTTTCTTTTCTAAAATGCTTATTATGTGCCGTGTGTTTTCCATCAAGAAATGTAGGTATTTATATATGCGATTTTTTATGCTGATCTTTTGGCGATTGTTCATGCTTGAGTTCTTGTTTAACGACGGTCAACCCTTGTTGGTCATTTTGTGGGTCTCCTATAGGACAGCTCGGGGGGTGGGGTAACTTCCTATATATGGCATAGTACGGATGTGCGTGCCGAATGGCCCCATTTTTCAGCGCTTCCAGGTATATGATTTGCTCCCTTTTTTTCAACAAAAAGTATATGAATGACCCGATTTTTCTGGATTCCTTTGCGAAAGGCCCCACTTTTCTGATATCCTGGTATATGCACATATTTTTGGCGCAGATATTTTTTTAGGCTGCTTGTTCTCTTGGTATTCAATTAATTGACTGCGATATTTGTCTAACTACCAGCAATAAATGGGTACAAAAAATCAAAGGGCAGTATATGAATAGGTCAACATTTCGGATGATCAGGTATATGAATGGGTCCGTTTTTTCAAAGGCTAGGTATATGAATGGGGTAGGTTTTGAAATACTGGCTCGTACACCCGTACCACAATTAGCCCCAAGTTACAGCCGCCCCCCCCCCCCCCCCCCCGCCTACCCCCACCCCCGAGTAGGACAGATAAGCTTGTAGGTGAAAGAAAGGAGATGAATAATGAAGGATGAAGGAAAATTGAAGGGTATTGCACAAAAGCTGATTGAAATTCTGAAAATCCCCATTTAGACCACATGACACTACTGTTTCCACCATAAATTACGGTGGAATATAGGTTCACGTTACATAGACTTGTTAACACAGTGATGTGTCCTATGGCCCTACACGAGGTCATTTCAAAAGCAGGACTCATTAAATCAAAACTGTTAAAATTGCCGAAATGACAATAGAGTAAAGAAATATCAAAATGCTACATACGAATAAATTCTTGCCCTTTGTGGCTGCTACGTCTCTACAAAGATACGGACAGAGGCACTAGTGAATTATGCCGGCTGGACCATTCGGTTAAGCTCAATGTAGGAAAAAAAAAACGCTGCTACTCAATTTCTGTCACTAATTTGTAATGACTTAAGTTTTATCTCTTTTTTTTTAACTTCTTCTTCCGGGTTGTTGATTTTTATCTTTTCTTTCAACACTTTAGTGTAAAAACTGCCTTATACTGTCAAGTTAAATACAGAATCCGGCGAAAATATTTTCTACTACCTTCATAAAATAGATAAAAAAGCGTGTCAAGCTAAACAGGAATTTAAGAGCTGCCGTAGTTATCTTAAGTATTCGGAGCGAAAGGCCTGAGCAAACAGTGTAGACCCTGATCAGACGCCGCAATACGCGGCGTCTGATCAGGGTCTACACAGTTTGCCACACATCCAGCAATATTTTAGACCAATCAACATGTAGTAGAATGGACCTCAATTTTAGGGTCTACACTATTTGCTCTGATCAGGGTCTACACTGTTTGCTGCACTGCTTGCTACTCGTCCAGCATGTTTAGACAAATCAACATGTATTAAAATGGACATTCAATTTTTAGACGTGTATGGTAAGAAGTTAAGGTGTCTGAATACGTAGGGTATATACGGTATGCGAATAACCAAGGCCAAAATCAGACCGCACGTTCTCGCAGTCTAGTCAGGTCCTTCGACTTCCACTAAAAGAACTATCAGATGTTGCAGAACTGGTAAAAAGCGAAATAACCTGATCAGACTGTGCAAATACCATCTTCGCTCTTCGTATTGCTGTTTTATGATTTCACAATCTAAAGACTGCATACAAGAAAAAAATGAAAATTTAAACAGCAGTGCCCTTTTCAACAAAGGGAAAGATAAAAAGGCCGAAGAAAGAAAAAAAAAAAAAAAAAAAAAAAAAAAAAACGCCAACACCAGACTTTCTGGAATCTAACAGTTCTCGTAAACTGATAACACAATAAATGTGTCAACTTCATTTAACAGATTTTGATAAAGAACTTTATTTCCGTTATGCCTTATTAAGAGACCGGGAACCATCAAAGGTACCTATCAACCTACCCAGCCTGTGAAGACCCACAGCAGCCTATGCTTCCACTTTGGTTACTCAGGGTCTTCACAGTTCGTCTATGCATGGTCTGAACATTGAAGAATATATCCATTGATAAAGGAAGATTCTTGTCACACAGCATACACGATTAGGCTGGTCTAGATCTTCGCTAAACACATACGCTCCAAAGTTCCTTTCGCTGGTCTCCGGCCATAAAAATGCATGCAATGAATCATGGGTAAACTATCCGAAACCTGCTCTTTTTTTCCTTATCATGTACAGGAAATTTTAGACATACATGTTGAAACGTAAGAAACATTTGTTTTAGGCATCTCAAGATCTTTTTCATCATTCATTGCTATATGATTACAGGTGAATCATTACACAGGAAAATGGCCCTTCCGACTTGTGCGGGTAATGAAGGCCCGGATCAGTCTGCGCATTCGCGCAGACTGATCCGGGCATTCGTTGCCCGATTACATAATCATAATACTGAAGAATATACGATCCTGAACATTATACCCTCGAAGAGATAAGGCCCTCATCCTACCACACAAATGTGCAGGAAGATCTGGGCTTTCTTTGTGCACATATGCAGAAGGGCCCTTTTTATGCTTGAAGCATTACGCATGTCTGAAGTAAAGAAAGATATAAAACAATATTTTGTACCACAGCTGCAAATTATTTTTCCTGTATTTAAATTTGATACCGATAAGAGATAGGCATAAAATAATAAAGACAGTGGTTAGTAATTGTACATATGTAACAACAGTGCATGCTAAAAGCGGGGGATTATACTACCATAAGCTAGTTTTATTGGCTCAATGAGAGAGAGAGAGAGAGAGAGAGGGGGAGAGAAGACAGACAGACAGACAGACAGACAAAGACAGACAGACAGACTCTTTGACTTTGTAGAGTTCCTTTTAAATCATATTCATTTTTGCCTCATGTATATATAAGCCTGCTTTAGTGGCGTTAATTTATTTTAATTTTAGTTTACTTTTTAACATGCCTCCAACATTCGTCTGTCATAATGCAATGTTTCCAGTGGTATGAATTTCGATACTAAAGTCCCAAAAAGAAAATTAAAATGGACAAAATAAGTCAAAGCAGAGATTCAACATACCTGGAAAAAATACGAAGAAAACTTCCATTAGACACACACCCACTCATTACTAGTATCTTATTGTCTCCCAAATTTCGAGGTATATGAAGCTATATATATGTGCAGTCATAAACCAATTGGTTAGCGTATGTCCACGATTACGGTACCTACGAATACATGACACCAAATCTTGTTACAACCTGATAGCATTCAATGAGGTATAAAGAAAGGTTATCTTAATTTACAACAAGAATAATTATTCTCCGTAGATATTGATTGCAAGTCATACTAAAATGCTAGGCTTTGCAGAGATTAGAGAAATAACTGTGCAATTTCACCAGGGACATCGAATATACTACGACAACATTAACTCTTAAAGCGCTAAACAAAATTGTAGCAGAAGACAATCTAATCTATATTTCAGTGAAAATAAGACTTCTCATGAAATGCCGTCATTTTTCTAGGCAGACGATTCACATGAAACGCCATGTTTTGCCATTTCTGAAAAAAATACTACTGCTAATAATAATAATGATAGTAATAATAATGTGTGCTGCAGCTGATTAGCACTTTAAGGGCTAATCTTACAAAACGCATTATGCGCAGTTATTTTCATTTGATATTCAAGTGAACATGTGTTTGCAAAATGCGCAGATCCAGATCATCATGTGCAACTGCACATCCTATTGATAGCCTTTTTTTCTTCCTTCGTATAATCCGCTGCATCCAATGTTTCTGTAAACAGACAACAAAGGCACTAATCATGTTGTGCGGAAACGCGCATTGACCTAGACCTTCCCTGTCCACCTATAGTCCGAAAACATAATAAATACGAGCCATCTTATCACGAAAAAATACCTATATAATTTTGACCCCCTTGAACCTCACTTTTATATTGTAAAACTGGGGTTTACAGGGGTAAACATTATTTTTCTTATTTCTGCTCATAAACATAGATTGTGGGCTAATGAGAACCCACAATCTATGTTTTGAGCAGAAATATGAAAAAATATCAGAATCTTTATCTGAAAACTTTCAGTTTTTGGCGGTGACATTTTCAATATATTTTAATGTTTTCGTAATGTCATGAGAAAACCAATAAGATGGCATGTGCGCCTAGCGAAGACTCAGATCAGCCTGGGCATCCGCCCAGTCTGATCAGAATCTTCGCTGTCCAGCATGAAGACAACTTGGGTCCTTAGCTATCCATTGAGGGCGCAGTGAAGATCAGACTGGGCAGATGTCCAGGTTGATCTGTCTTCACTGGGCGCACATGCTATTTTGTTGGTTTTGTCATGCGGTGTCTCATTTTCCCATTGCGTGCATATGTTTTGAAAGATGTGCTTTTGAATAATACGTAACGTTTTCTTCTAGTGAGAGCATGGTAGATGGAACGGCTCAAGTGAGCAGAACTTGATAGTACTGACATGTTCGTTTCATGCAACATGTTAGACTGAACAGGTCAAGGGAACACAATACGACATGAAAAGGGTAGAAAGGTGGAGAAGGATGAGGGAGGTAATTTTGTGACTTCTCCTTTCAGTACAACAAACAAAGGGGAGTAAACTCTTACATATTTTTTTGTGGATAGGGTACACTGAAATTATAATGATTTGACCGGTTCATGCGCAATAAATACTCTCATAGATTTCTCAGAAAATATGATTTGATTGATTCAAACGCACAAACAATATTTCTATTCCTCTTAACATATTTCTAGTCCTCTTAAATAGGATTAATTGAAAATATGCTAATCAGAGCAGCAATGTATCACAAAAACACACCTATATAGTTTTGACCCCTTTAACCCCTATACAGTAAAACTGAGGTTTACAGGGGTATACATTAGTTTTCTTATTTCTGTTCAAGAACATAGATTGTGGGTACTTGTTAGAACCGCCTCGCTGAGGCGGTTCTAACAAAGCGAGGCGGTTCTAACAAGTACCCACATTCTATGTTTTGAGTAGAAATATGAAAACTACCAGAAGTTTTCATCTGTAAGTTTTCATTTTTTTGGTGGCAAAATTCTCAATATATTTGAATAGGCGTGTTTTCGTAAAGATATTTTTTTGTCGACTCGCATACAGTATTCTGTGGAATTTCTCGTTTTCTTCAGACCAACATCGTGTTTAAGCCACAAAGACATGGCATATATGGTACTAATAAAGATTAAAGGTTATAAACTTATTTAGTTCAATAAGACTCCTGATAAACGGGAGAGGAAGACAAATACAGAGTTACATAGGAACCCTCCAAATAAAAACCGACCTTATGGCGTATGCGCCACCATAGACTCAGATTAGACTGCGCATTCACGCAATCTGATCAAAGTTTACGCCGTTCGTTAATAATACGCTTAGCGACCTGCATAGACTCAGATCAGACTGCGCATCTGCGCAGTCTGATCTGTGCCTACGCAGGTCGTATAGGTCATAATGCCGTTTTCAGTCTGGACGCGATCAATTTATATTAGTTAATTGCCGCGTAAACGAAGCTCCATGAATTTTATTCAGCGGATGATATCCTTGATTCCTTACTTTATTGTAGGCGGTATATACATGGACAGGCTAAAATTGTCTCCTCACGAAACTGGTATTAACATGTTCATTAGTCGATCAGGGAAACTGATCAGAGTAAATGTTGTTAAAAGTTTACGGTAAAAATGTAGGAAGACGATATCTTGAAATATTTGCCTAATCTTTTCGAGAAATAAGGTTCGCCATTTTCTGGAAACTGACTTTGTTTGTGTCGAGGTTTTACGGCCCAGTCAACCCAATGGGGTCATATCGAGCGCGGTCAGTTTACCTAACCACACGTTTACTGGGCAGGCTTAGTCCTCTAAGCGGTTAACCAGTATTGTGCACATTCTTTCGCCAGAAACTGACAACTGCCCTTCTTGAATCAGCGGAAGGAAGAGAATGACCGTAGAAAATATTTCACGATCAATCTCTACGAAAGCATGTTGCCGACCTCGGCGGGGGTTGAACCCGCGACCTCCTGGTGTCTGGTCGGACGGCGCATCCACATGAGCCACCGAGACCGGCTGGAAATTGACTTCTGACTTCTGATACAATATACGTCAAATGTAAACCCTCAGTCCGAGTAAAATCATGACACACATACACGCGCATACACACACGCACACACACACGCACGCACGCGCGCGCGCACACACTTTATTAAAGAGCAGAGCAGAGCAGAAGAGAGAGAGAGAGAGAGAGAGAGAGAGAGAGAGAGAGAGATAGGGAGATTTGGACAGACTTGACCAATGAATGTTCGGGTAAAGCCAGTAAGTGTTATCAGGGTCTATACTGTCCACTCACGTAAACGTTCTTTGAGCAAATGGACCGTTAGCAGGCTGTGGTGATGAACCGGCTAATCTGACATTATTTTGTTTATTGGTAGATCGTTATAAAGTTTATAAGACCCAAAGCCGTTGCAATATTTATATTGTAAAGTGATTAGCATTAATTCACCACAAAACAGGGGAGCATAATTACAAAATTTGCATGATAAAATGCGACTGTTTTAATGGCTTACAGCTCGAAATTTTTAAAACACGTTAACGAATTGGCAATCTGCATGTGTCCAGTGCTACTTTCGATGACTACAAACATACTGATAATTTGTGATACGGTTTGCAAGGACTTTCTTGGTAAATCAGACATTATTAGAAAAAAAAGAACGAAAAAAAAAAAACAAAAAAAAAACCCTAAATGAAAATGAAAAATGGGTGAACTGTTTTTCGAGAAGACGTGTTGTCTCACTCAGCGGATTCATAGGCTCATCAGAGGCAAAGCAAACTGAATTTCAAATCAAAGGTAAAACAGCAAGTATCTAAGAGTCAGGGACCAGTGGGTAAATTTTAGCTAACCCTAGATGTACAGCTAAATTTGTTACTGAAAGAAAGCTTGTACAATAAGGTACTTATATAAAACCACTGCATGAATTCCGTTTCGGTTATAACAAGGAAGTGTCTACGCAGTGTCGGTTCCAAGTATTAAAATAATTGTTAATTCGGACTATTCTCATTTTAAAAGGAAAACCATGCTCAGACTGAAAATAAAATGAGATTGTCGTTATGAAAACACGCCTGTTCAAATATATTGAAAATTTTACAACCAAAAAAGATAAAAAAAATTCTGATTTTTTTTTCATATTTCTGCTCAAAACATAGATTGTGGGTACTTGTTAGAACCGCCTCGGCAAGGCGGTTCTAAAGAGTAACCACAATTTATGTTTGTTAGCAAAATAAGAAAAATAATGTATACCCCTGTAAACCCCAGTTTTACTATATAAAAGTGGGGTTTAAGGGGGTCAAAATTATATAGGCATGTTTTCGTGATGCTACTGCGCATGTATCACATGAGGGTATATGGAGCAATTTCTTAAATCCGTAGGAAGATACTTTCTTTTCTTCCCAAGATTAATAATAACGTTTCGTTCTGAATATGGTTTGAACAATTTTCTTTGTCATTATGCAAATATAGATTAACGCTAAAGATAGTTCAGTTGTACATCTAATATGGCCGAAAGGATTAATATTGAAGGAAACACAGGTTTAGAAAATTTCACATTTCTGTTTTTAATGATACGGTTGAATTTGTAGCAAACATTTCTTGGTCATTTGTTCTTAAAATTTATGAAATGCATCATAAAAATGCATACATTTTGCCGAAATGCAATTCATTTTTAATTGCTATACTGTATTCTCGTATTAATTAATGTCCAGCCATTTTATAAACGAACATCAGCTGAATAATACTGATTCCGGTCAAGGTACGATGGCATTCTTTTAAGGTTCGCCACCTTGGTTCTCTGGCTAAAATGAATGCAAAGCAAGCGTCTGTCGGAATGCTAGGTTTAATCGCGACCAAAGTTTTGGAAAGCTAAAACTTGAACAGTGTATTTTGTCAGACGAAATGCATAATTTGTAATTTAGTTTGTTATTTTTGCACAAAAAGATATCTTGTGAGCACTCACTAGTGACAAGTGAATTCCAATGCGTTCTCATTAAAAATAGTTTGGTGCATAAAG
Source organism: Anodontia alba (assembly GCA_964016985.1). Classification (NCBI taxonomy): domain Eukaryota; kingdom Metazoa; phylum Mollusca; class Bivalvia; order Lucinida; family Lucinidae; genus Anodontia; species Anodontia alba. The sequence goes on from OZ024831.1 coordinate 26,331,560, forward strand.
CTCTATTTACAAATATTAGCAGAATACTATTGCTTACAAGAGGAGACATGATGACAGAATACAAAAATTAATAAAATGTGAATAATTAAATAATCTCTCCAAAATATGAATGAGAAAATAATTGTATTTTAAAGAAAATCAAACATGTTGATTTTATAGTGTCTGTAATTATATATCGTTCGTATGTCATTACTGACAATGACCAGTCCTAATCAACTGTGTGATGTGTTATTATTTGTGCGTTCTAAGAAGGCTGATGAGACCAATCTTAGCTCTAAACTGCCTGTTGCAGATAGAACAAGAGAGGTCTGAGGAAGAAAGCTCTGTTGGTGATGCCTTAGCTCTGGCTTTCCGCTGTGCACGTTTCTGTGCTTCGCTGATTCTTTTTGCTTCGTATTCACCAGCTTCCCTTCTTATGAGGCCTCGCTACTTTGTTCGATCCTGTGCAATCTGTTCCCACGACTCTAGTGGTATGTTGAAGTTTTTAAGGGAGCATTTGAGGGTTTCCTTGTAACGCTTCTTCTGACCACCATGGGAGCGGTTTCCAACTTGTAGTTCTACATAGAGGATTTTCTTTGGCAAGCGTTCATCAGGCATTCTGGTAACATGGCCTGTCCATCTTAACTGTGGCACTTTCAGAAGAGTATATACACTCTGCATCCCTGCACTTTTCCGGACTTCTGTGTCTGGAATCCTGCTTTGCCACTAGAAGTTTTCTAAGACAACTTGTATGGAAGTGGTTCAGTCTTTTGTCATGCCGTTGGTAAACTGTCCAAGTTTCGCATGCGTATAATAGTGATGGCAGCACCACGGATCTGTATACTTTCAGCTTTGTGTCAAGTCGGATTCCACTTCGGTTCCAAATACGTCCACGTAGCCGGCTAAATGCTGCACTAGCTTTGGCAGTCCTGGCATTGACTTCATCATCAATGTGCACGACAAGGTAGGTGAACGCGTCTACCACTTGCAGTCGTTGACCTTTCACTGTGATGGTAGGCTTCTTGTAAGGCTTTCCAGGTGCTGGCTGACATACCACAGTCTTTTTAAGGCTGATTGTGAGTTCATAGCTGTCACATTTTGCATTTTCTCTTCTGTTGGAGCGCCCTTTGCCATGTCATCAGCAAAGAGGACTCATCTAGCACCTCTGTCTGCACCTTGGATTTAGCTTGCAACCTTCTTAGGTTGAAACATTTCCCATCAAAGCGATACCTAATAGGTATACCACTGTCACCATCCTGAAAAGCATCTGTAAGCATGGCAGAAAACAACATGCTGAACAGTATTGAAGCTAGTATACAGCCTTGCTTAACTCCATTTGCCACAGGGAATGGATCAGAAAACTCGCCATCATTTTGGACCCTTGTAAACATACCATCATGGAACTGCCGCACCATTGCTATGAATTTGGCAGGACAGCCAAACTATGCAATAATTTTCCAAAGTCTCTCACGACTGGCTGTGTCAAATGCTTTGGTAAGGTCGACAAAGGCCACGTAGAGGTCCACATTCTGTTCCTGGCCTTTTTCTTGAAGCTGTCGTGCTGTAAAGATCATGTCTGTTGTTCCGCTGTCTTCCCTGAACATACTGGCTTTCTGGTAGAAGCCCTGACTGTTTAAGGTGTTCATTCAATCGATTCAGTAGGACCCTAGCAAGGATCGTCCCAGCCATTGACAATAAAGAGATGCCTCGATGATTGTCACAGACGAGGATTCCCTTTTCTTTTGAATAGGTGGATAATTGTTGCATCCTTGATTTCTTGAGGGATGGTTTCTTTTCTCTATATAATGTGAAATAACTCTGTCAGTTTCTCTGCAACTGTAGGACCTTCTGCTTTGTAGATCTCTGCAGGTATTGTATCTGATCCTGGAGCCTTGCCAGATGACAGGAGTTTTATTGCTTTCACTCTTTCAGAGACGGTTGGGAACTCATCAAGCAGCGGATTACATTCCACCTGTGGTAGTCTGTTGATAGCTTCACCACTGATAGATGATGGTCGATTAAGGACACCATCAAAGTGTTCAGCCCATCTTTTCAAGATAGCTACTTTATCAGTCAGAAGATAAGTTCCATTTGCACTAAGAAGTGGGGTGGTTCTTGAGCTCAGGGGACCATATATTGACTTGAGTGCATCAAAGAACTTCTTCATATCCTTTCTGTCTGCAAAGGACTGGATTTCATCAGCCTTTTTGCCCAGCCAGGAGTCTTGCATGTCTCTGAGCCTAGTCTGTACTGTCTTGTCTTGCATATGTTGAATAGGCAGTCTTACTAGATACTGATCTGGTATTTCTGAGGTAGGCCTTGTGTTTTTTGGTGTTTCTCTTCAAGGTGTCCCTGGATTTCTTTATCATTCTCATCAAACCAATCTTGGTACTGGTCCTAGGGAATCCATTGCTGAAGAGTGAACGGTGTCTCTGAAGACTGTCCAGCTCTCATCTACATCTTCTGAACTGTATTCCAGTGCATCTAAACGGCTGCAGAGATTGTGGACGAATGCTTGCCACCTGCTATCTTGTTTCAGCTTGGAGACATCCAATTTCTTTGGCACCTTCTTCCCTTGTGGTCATCGTACAGGCTGAATGCGCAGATTGAGTTTGCTGACAACAAGCCTGTGATCTGTCCAACAGTCTGTAACACACATAGTCTTTGTCACCCTGACATCCTGTCTGTCCTTCCGTCACACTATGACATAGCCAATGAGATGCCAGTGTTTGGAGCGAGGGTGCATCCATGATGTCTTTCTGCGAGTTGGTAGACGGAAGACTGTGTTGGTGATCAGTAATTCATGCTCTGCACACTTCCTTAAAAGGAGGAGTCCATTGCTGTTGCACTTCCCTACACCTTCAGATCCAATCACTCCTTCCCAGGTTTGGTGGTCTGTGCCCACTCTGGCATTGAAGTCCCCGAGGAGGATGAGTTTGTCTGTTCGGTGTGCCGCAGAAATCACAGAATCCAGATCATCATAGAACTTGTCTTTAACCTCATCTGGGTTGGTCATTGTGGGTGCATAGGCACTTTCAATTGTTGCATGCCTCTTGCCAGATATGGGAAGTCTCAGCGTCATCAGGCGGTCATTTATGCCTTATGCCTGTTGGAAGTCCTGAGAGCTTGCTGACGAGGTGGGACTTATGGCGAACCCTACTCCTACTTCACGCCGCTCTCCTTTCTTGCGTCCACTCCAGAAGAAAGTGTAGCCAGCACCAACTTCTTTGTAATTACATTGTAAATGAATCGCCCTCTTGAAACTTTACAACATCTTACCCATATGAAATTAAAATGTACTTCCACAGACTGGACAATTCGTGCTTTTTTTCTGCTTCAAAGAGAGAGAGAGAGAGAGAGAGAGGATTAATGTCTTTCATCTAAATATATGTGAATGTTATCAGGGTTTTCTCTACCCACCTAAATAAGCCCAGTACCTTTACTTTTCTAACCTTTTTGGTAGCGGTTGCCAAACCACCACCAGATCTACCATACCGCATTTTGACACTGCGTTCTATTTGTTACTACCAACCTAATAACTACCTAACAAATAGTTCACGGCTAACGCTGATAACGCTAAATTCTGCATTCAAACATATTAGCCTTGTACACTCTTGTGTTTATAAATAGCGAATAAATAAATAAAACCAAAGAAAACGTCAAACTTTGGAAGAAATAAAATTTTAATCATGAGCACAATATGGGCGGACGAATATGAATACTCCAGTGAAACGCATAAAATCTACAGCGTTGGTTAAATTGTAGTCCGAGCCATGGTCCTATTAAACATAAAAAAATAATCTAACATTTTCTAGTGGATCACTTTCGAAGTAATCTTGGCATATCGAAAGTGTCGGTAAATAATATTTTGTGCACATTTTGAAAATACCGGTTACTTTCATTAAATTTTTATTTATACCAATTCTTTAATCTGCAAAATGTAAAACAGGTCAATGGCACATGCATGGCTCTTGTTCTCAGATTACATGTTGCAAATAAATTTGTATACTCTTTATGGGTGGCTTTTTTTTAAATTTCAGTGTAAACCCAAATTAGTTCTAGAGGCCTGTAGAATTTCAGGCAACCGCCCCATCAGCACTCAATTCTTTGATGAATATCCATTGTTGCAGTGGGTTGCATGCGACCGTTACGCGCTGGGAGCAGGTTTTGTCATCCACAGAGCACACATTAAAGAATCTAATCAGACTACACGAATGGGTATGTTGATGTAAGTATTCGCTTGACGCAACTATCCTAAAGTTTTCTCAATTTTAAGATGTGTAAATCCGACAGTATTCACTAAGCTCTTTCAACCAATTTAGAACGTATAACTGTAGAAATAAAGCATAGCATGAGCCAGTGTTTTTTACATGACGCATGGCCGTACCTTGATTTATATTCTTATCATATTTGTGATCGTGCGCCAAGTAGTCAAGATAAAATGAGATGGACACCGGTATAACTGAGACATATGTTTTGCAAAGGACCATAACTCTGAAGATACGGCAGCTGAAATAGGTCTTCAAGCGCCTTAGTTTCTCCACATTGCCGTCCAAACCTGCAAGATTGTACAATTTTTCGCGATTCTCCTTCAAGTCGATTAAAAGATATGGTCCGGACATGTATTGTTTGTATCAATGGTCATAATGTTGGTAATATTACAGTTTGTGTGAACATCGTCATCCTATGATGTACAATCCAATCAACTATTATTTAGAGGGTTCTTCAATACACTGTCATCGCAGGATATACACTCCCACCCGTTTGTCGATCTAGCCCTAAATAGATTTCGACTGGGCACCATAAGGACTCTTGGTAGGGACGGGACGGACTGACGGAGGGGAACCGTAATGCTCGCATACATTTCGTGGCGGGAACTTATATGACATTATAAGAAAGAACCAGGTGACACACTCCTAATACTATTTCCACTCGGTTTAATGTAACGGGTCTCATATGCTCACCTAGCCTAACTCGATATAGTAGCTTTCCGATGTTAGGAAGTTATCAAGTCTCCTCTGGCTCCTGAAACTTTCACCATTGCAACGTTTCACACCTGACCACGGGGGACAGCACAGGTTGTATCCGCCCAGCACACACTTTGTTGGCGTTAGGCCATCCTGACCAGAATCTGGATAAGTTATAGACCAATTAATTAACTATTTAATTTTGGGCCTCTATTCCGTTCCCGCTTAATGTCCAATGTCTGCCAGTGCCTGAAACATGTCAATATTTGTAGCTGTCATACTAGCTCGGAAATCATTGAACACATTTATCTTGAAACACCAAGCTATTACTAGCCTAGTTCCTATTTCTCTTAAAAGGCAATTCAATTCAGGAGATGTGACTTACCTTACCAGCATATCAGTTAGCCTGGTATGAAATATTTGGGATAAATTTGCTGTTGGAAATAACTATAGCATGCATATTCCTTCTCAGTTATCTCGCGTATCAGGTATCATTGATTAGGTTTAAGCTTCGACTAATTTTACTGTTTGCCGTTCTAATGTAGTATTTCTGTTGTTGTTCCCTTCGTTCGTTTGCTTTGTCGTAGTTGAGGATGTCATTCCATATCATTCAACACTTATCCGGTACCTTTAGAGGGCTGTGTTTAGTTTTTGTGTGTCATTCAGGTCTGGGTATCCCCATAATTGTTTTTTCGAGGCAAAGGTTAATACGTCTTAATTGTGTTTTTTCCAGATGCTCAACAGAGCATTCATTTGTCAGAAGCCACAGCATCATAGTTTGCTATAAAAGTGTTCACATCACTTCTCGCTTCAGTCCATGAACCTTTCTGATGGTTTTGTAGAGGCGATCAACCAAAAAAGTTTGTTGTACTGACAGTTCCAAGGCGGTTCCTCTGTTGTAATTATTCTTTGTTTATGCGTTGGTTGTTTCATATGTGAAGTTTGTTTTGTTATTGTTCATTCCCAGCAGGCACACAATGTTGAAACAACGTCGATTTAACGTTGTTTCGACGTTGTGTGCCCGCTGGGTCATCAGGTCCTTTCCTTTCGGTGCTTCTGGAACGCTGTGCTTCGTCATTGTGATATTCCCTGTTAATCTTCAAATATATTTATCTTACGGTCACTCAATGACACGGGTCAGGTTGACATTGAAGTTATATTCTCTCATATTTACCAATAAAGCCTCATGTCACGTCCTGGCGAATGCTTTCCTGAAATCTATGAGGACAAGATAGAGATCTTAAGAAGTTGAAGTTCTTTTCTCGCCCTGAAGTCCGATATTTAATGTTTGATCAGCAGTACTTTTCTTGTTCGTAAACCCAATTGTACTTCAGTCTTTTTCTGTTCGGTCAGAACCTAGAGTCTCTCGAGGATTAGTTTTAATATCATCTTGCCTAGATGGCCGATGAGGCTGACAGTTCTTACACTGTTGTGAGTTTTCTTGGGTGTGTAATCACTATTGCTAGGGTCCATGGGGTAGACTGTTCGCCTGTATTCCAGATATTGTTACAGATGGACGTCATGACATCGATCATTGTTACTCCTCTAGTTTGAACTGGATGTCATAGTTTCAACTCCTCCTGACTTTCCCTTCTTCAGTACCTTGGTGGCTGTTTCAGCCTTTTCGGGAAGAAATGGGAAGTAATCCTCATCTGACTATGTTCTGCACTCTTTTACTGCATCTCTGTCATCGCTTTGATTGTAAAGCTCCGAACAGCATTCAGTCCATTTATCGAATACGTGCACCTGTTCTTCGACGACGCATGTGCTTTGTCTTAGATCGTGATAGAATTCCCATATGTCTTTTCTTCGTAACATTTCTTACTGTTGTTCCTACTTAGGCATACCTCAATGCCTTAATGCTGAGTATCTGTTCAGTTCTCATTTCTCTTTATCCTTATACAGACCGTGACCTCATCTAAGATCTGGGATTGTCTTCGTGAAAAGACAAAGGGAATTTAAATGCCCTGCCCTGTCCTGCCAAGCTGTTCACGTTTCGAAGATGTCAAATGGGAGGATGTTTTTATTCAAAGTTTAAACGCAAAATAAACAATTTAGATTCTGGTTTCATAACATTTACGAAAATATCAGCCATAAATAAAACAGCAAATGGTAATTTGTTAACCTATTAGTCACAAATACAAAGCCCTGGTATAGAGAGCGACCTAGATCCTAATAGGACTATCTTGACATCCATGCTAGTTATTAGCATAATGCCGTATTTAATACCTTAAAATAATGGTTTTGCTGTCTATCCATTCTAATCCATAGAACACGTTATCTGCTTCACATAGCATTCTACTTAAACCTATATCGGACCATTATCGACCGGATAGGATTTAGCATTCTATGTAAATCTATATCGGGCCCTCATCAACCCGACAGAAATCCTGTCGGGCAGTTAAACATCAGATATAGATTTAAGTAGAATGCTAGCCTAACTGAAAGGTGTCAACGTATCAAACTGAAGTACGTAAATTTAAACCAAAACATTGTCACACTACACATATCAAGGTCAATTGTAAACATGTCAGACGATTTAAACGAAATTTAAGACGGACATGTACTAGAATAAAAGTGCATGCAACTGCGCATTTAAAAAAACCTCGATGTTTTTGTATGACTTCTTTATATCTTCATAACATAGCAAAGAGCATGCTATGAGGGACATTTAAAAATAATTGCAGCGTCAAAGATATGTCTCTTCTCAGGTGTTGTAGACTCTATGACGTCACTAGAATACAGATGATACAAATGTCTCGGTAGTTCTAAGACGCTGATTCGTGTGTTGTTTATTCTTTTGTGACATTGGGGCTACTCGCTGAAGGGCTTCCTAGCTAGCATTCTTTATAAATCTATAGCGGGCCGTTATCGGCCCGTCAGTTACCCTGACGGGCCGATAACGGCCCGCTATAGATTGACAAAGAATGCTTACTGGCTTTCTTCTGTCCTGTTCATTGTCTTATTGTTATGTTTTGTGGATCCTTTCCAGCATTGTGATCATCTTGGTGGGGATAAGGGAACTGATTGATTTGCGTTTCTTTCGTTTCTGACTTGAGTGCTGTCTTTTTTGGTTTGTTTTCATTTCCTCTTGGTCACTGATAGGCTATGTTTCTGTGATTATAACTCATCCCTGGCATCTTCTATACAGTTGAACAGCACCGATAACTCGTTAACATGGCTAATTCGAACTCGGTTTTAAGTCCCTAAGAAATTCTTCCGATAACTCAAGAAAACAAATATTTAAGGGAATTTTCTTACTTTATCACGAAAATGTATGTTCTATGTACTCAGTAGAATCACCTCATGGAGCCGATTCTAATGAATATACTCAACATACTATTATTGTCTAGAAGATCGACAAAATTCCCTAAATTATCGCCATTTGCTTCCTGACCTGACGTCATGAATAACCCTCAGTGGCTCAAACTACCATATCTAAAACAAATTTCCATGGCCCCAACGATGTTTGAGCCATTAAGGGTCTACTGTACTAATGTTTTCGCAATAAATTTGCATGAATTTGCTTTATGTTTTTGAAAGTTCTAATTAGACCATACGGTAAACATGTTCATATATATTGCGTTGCTCACGAAAGGCCAGAATTACACAGTACAGGCTGGAACACTTTTATTTGAGCATTTGCCTGAAACCATAATAGCCAGGATAATTACAAAACGTTTTGACTTGTGTGTCTTTAGTTTTAATTGAAAAGCGGCAAAGCCGAAACGTGAGAAACGTACCTTTGGACATCTGAGCCCAGCTAAGATTCAGGTCAGCCTGCTCATTCGCGCAATCTGATCAGAGTCTTCACTGGGTGCTTTTTGGTTCGCCAAGGATGTAGTTTCTGCTTGTGGACAATGAAGACTCCAGTCAGACTGCGCGGATGTGCAGGCTTATTTGAGACTTCGTTGGCGCATATGTCAAAAGGTACGTTTTTCTCAAATTGCGGCTCAAAAGTGATATTTTTTTTTATTTTTTTTTTTTTCGATAAATTCAAATGCATTTGCTTTTTACGTACGTTAATGTAGTTGACCGCTGTACTAAGACCATGGCCCATTTGTTCAAAATTTAACGAGCTGTGTGCTAATATGACGTAAAAATGTCTGTCTTGAAATATGGCAAATATGTTGCTATTTTTGCTGAAAAAATGTGAGCTACTCAAACATAGCAATGTATTTGAAAATACCTTAGCTACAATAGTTGACGTGTTTGTAATTAACGAGCTCGTTAAGCTAACGATGCTTTGAACAACTGCGCCCATACTGGTAAATATTTTCAGACATAGGAATGGCGATTATTAGGAAAGGACACAGTCCATACTAAAACACTTTTTTAAGTGTTTCCCTTAAGCCCTGATAGCTAGGATATTCATATATACATAAAACTAATGTTCTAATGTAAGAGCATTAATCAATGAACAGTATCTAAAAGGTTGTTCCATGTATATCTCGAGGGTTGAGCGCAAGACTGACGTAAGTCAGATGGTTGTTTTTTCCCCAAACTTAATCTCCTCACCATGAAGGCGTAATGACGATTACAACATTTCTTTCTGTAAACAATGAAAATTTAGGTGCCATTGCTCGTATGAACAATGGCACTTAAATTTGCATTGTTTACAAAGGGGTCAAATTTGCCCCTAAACAAGGGTTTCAAAAATATGTTTGAGTTACTACAGTCTTGCGCTCAACCCTCGATCTGTTTTGCTTCTTAAAAACCGTTCAACAGTTTTAAACATCCAGCATGACGTCATAAAATCCTCATATATATTAATAATGGTAATTGTGGATTTTCAGTAGCTGCTACCGGAAACAAGTTGAAAAGCCAAGCTTTAAATCTGGATATTTTTAACAAGAGGGAATGATATGGTTTCTGTACTATTCACCGGCGATTTCAGCAAGTTTAGCTCTTTAGCAAGTTTAGGTCAGTTTAAAGCTTTTTAAAAACAAATGTTATGGTGTTTGGAAACGGTTAAGCTAAGGTACGCCTAGCACGACATAATGCTGTTGCAACAAAATACTACTAGAAATACCGTATTCGATCCAATTACCGCACATACATTTATAAGCACAGAATCAAGCAATATCGTAGTCTTCTACTTACAGGCCATGACTGCCGGACTCGGTGGCTCAGTTGGATGTGCCGTCCGACTGGAGACCAGGAGGTCGCGGGTTCAACCCCCGCCGAGGTCGGCAACATTCTTTCGTGGAGATTGATTATGAAATATTTTCTACGGTCATTCTCTCCCTTCCGCTGATTCAAGAAGGGCAGTTGTCAGTTTCTGGCGAAAGAATGTGCACAATACTGGTTAACCGCTTAGAGGACTAAGCCTGCCCAGTAAACGTGTGGTTAGGTAAACTGGCCGCGCTCGACATGACCCATTGGGTTGACTGGGCTGTAAAACCTCAACACAAACAAACAGGTCATGTGTCTACTGCTTCATAAAAGCATGTGTTCTTTGTTCTCATCTGGATTCGAAGTAATCCAAATAAGTACCAACAACCTATGCTTTTATAAAGTAAGTCAGAAAAATATTGCGTAATGTGTCATTAAAACTCCCCTCATGAAATCCTCTGCTGATCTTTCTTTAAAGTATACCCGTATTAGGAGGATATTTTACTACAATGTTCTAGTGATTTTTGAAAACAATTCTGACGGAGTTGTTTCCCTTGAAAGTGACGAAAACGCTAAGCGCAAATCTTAATCTGAAAGGGGCGGGACACGAACGGAGGGCGGACGGATATGGGCAAATCAGGTCAGTCCTCATCAAGAAGTTTCACGGTTCTGCGTGGGAGCCTTTGTATTCTGTCTTCAAACCATGAAGAAGACCTACTGCTGAGGTACCGATTTATAGCTGAAATCAAAACCGCCCTGGACTCATATTTTTTCAGCGAGGCTTATTTTCAGTTCTGGAAACAAATAAAGGTCGCAGGGGTGGGGGGTGGCGGGGGTGGGGTGGGGGCCGAGGTCTTGGCTGTACGGAAAGTGGGACAACAATTGCCACTTGATGGATATGCAGGCCTTAGAAAAAAAATCTGAAACGGCAAGGTATTTCACACTCTTAAAACAGATATTTTAATACAGATCTCTATTCTTCCAGCTTTAGGGCAATTGATTGATTGATTGAGTTGGGGTTTAACGACACGTCAACCCTTGTGGGTCATTTTGTGTCGTCTCCCAGAGAAAGGGAGAAAATAGACAGAAGAGATAGCAGAAGAGATGAAAGGGAGGGACAGGGAAGAAAGAGAAACAGGAATGAAAGTGAAGAAACAGAAGAAATAAAAACATCATCTCCCTACCCTTACCTGCTACAAGGATAGCAGGCCTTGCCCAACTATCAGCCAATATCAGCTGGACGCCCCGGGTGACAAAAGATACATGACACCTTCGCACCACCCAACCACCCAAGCTTTAGGGCAAGGGAATTGGTATACGGACATGCAAACAGGAAGCCACACAAATTGTCTCTTGGACAAAAAGGCGTAAAAACTGTCATGATATATCTGCATATGATACACAAATCAAGAAAAGGGCTCTTATGTCATACGATGCTCAACGTGGGAAAAGGGTCTCTATAGCTTATGCGAACAGCCAATTGAATGTCCAGATGAGTGTGCGCATCCGTGCAATCTGATCTGAGCATTCTCTGTTCGTCGTCATATACCACAATATCCAGTGATTTTGTAAGCAGACAACGAAGGCCCTGATCTGCCTGCGCAACGAAGGCCCTGATCAGCCTGCGCATAAGCGCAGGCTGATCAGGGCCTATGTTGTCCGCAAATCGCATAAGGGCCCTTTTCGTGCGTTGAACATCATATGTCAACATTGAAGACTTGTATCAGCCCCTCGGGGGGTAACTTAGGGGTAATTTTGGTACGGGTGTGCGAGCCAGTATTTCAAAACCTACCCCATTCATATACCTGGCCTTTGAAAAAACGGACCCATTCATATACTTGATCATCCAAAATGATGACCTATTCATATACTGCCCTTTGATTTTTTGTACCCATTTTTTGCTGGTTGTTAGACAAATATCACAGTCAATTCATGTAATATCAAGAGGATAAGCAGCCTAGAAAATTCTCTGAGCGAAAAATATGTGCATATACCAGGATGTCAGAAAAATGGGGCCATTCATATACTTCTTGTTGAAAAAAGGGGGGCAATCATATACCTGGCAGTGCTGAAAAAGGGGGCTATTCGGCACGCACATCCGTACTATGCCATATATAGGAAGTTACCCCCCTCCCCCCCCACCCCCCACCTACCCCGAGATCAGCCCTCGTATCCACATAATCTGTGTCTGTCGTAAATAAATAAATACAGGCAGAGAAGGTGTCAATCAGACTGTGCTAATGCGCAGTGGCTCTCTCGGGCATTCACTGCCTGCCAATGGCATAAGGGATTTTATTGGCATTGCATATGATACTATACTGGCCGAAAGATTTGTTATATAATGAGATTTCCTGGGATGTGTTACCTTGTGACATTTATTACTAAGTGCCTCTAGTACCATAAAAGTATTGACCATGACATGGTGGATCTGTTCAAATGACTGTTGAGAAACCTTGACTCAAGTAGTCAAGGATCTGTTTATTATCCTTAAACATACAAATTAACCCAATAATACTTAGCGTCCGAAATATGGACATTTACTAACAGTGTTTACCCAGATCAGACGCCGCAAACTGCGGGTTTGCACTGTTTGTCATGGAGGTGGCTCGGCTTTAGCTGTTTACAGATATATTCAGTAGTAATAGAGGATGATTCTGGAAGCAGACTGTGCAGCTGTCCTGGCTTATCTAGACCTTCGCTGCTCGCTTACGTTTCGTATGGCAAGACTCCTATGGTAATATGTTTATCAATATAACTGGACTATTATTTTCAAACCAACACTTTTTATTCATATGGAGTAGTGCAAAGGTCCGTGATTCCGTGATTCACTCACCTAGGTGAGACAGTCACGGTAATTTTGAAATTCGGTTTACTTGTTTCTCTGTTGCAGTGCCGTAGCCAGAACGAAATCATTTTTACGCGCACCCAGGAAAATCTTGCAAAATCACCCTAGTATCGCTTCCAAAATAGGGGCCACTCTTAAAGGAGCAGAGGGAGCAAATTCTTTCCTTTAAGAGTAGTTCCTATTTTGAAATCGCTAAATTCGTTCCTTTAAGAGCAGTCTTTATGGTAAAGAAGCACGCTTTATCTAAGTTGGCGTCTCTTTATGGCAAATATTGTTCTTACGCATGTAACACATATACATAATGTGCGTAATGAGCTCTACGCCTTAGACTGGCTCCAGTCTCCAGTGACTAAAACATTTTTTTCATATAATATTGATTAATAATCCACTAAAATGAAACCAAAAATAGTATCATGACTATAGAGGCTGGTCATTGGACCAGCTGTATAGCCATGATATTATTTTGGTTTTATTTTAGTAGATTATGAAACAAGATTATGAGAAAAATATTTTTTCAATGGAGACTGGAGCCAGTCTAGCTACACCTATGTGTTGTGTAAAAATAGCTGCATAGATTGGTTCAAGAGGAATGAAGGACTCCTTTAGGAGTAAATTTATCTGGGTCTTTACTGATTGCTCAGACCTTTCTGTCTGAATAATTAGGGCCAGTGTGGTATTTAAACTGCATAAGACCGGATCCAGATCTGCACAGTCAGGTCTAGACTGGCTCCAGTCTCCAGTTACTAAATATCCTGTTTAATAATCCACTGAAATAAAACCAAAATAATATCAGCATTATAAAGGCTGGTCACAGTGACCAGCCTTCATAGTCATGATATTATTTTGGTTTATTTTAGTGTATTATCAAACAGGATTATAAGAAAAACAAATAGTCACTGGAGACTGAAGCCAGTCTAAGTCAGGTCAGGTCCCGAGTAAAAGGAAAATATCTACCGATAAAAAATTACCCACTCTTAAAGGGACATTGACAAACAGTGAAGACCCAGATCGGGCAACGCAGAACGCAGGGGTCTACACAATTTGCACTCAAAACAGGTGCTTTCCAGCAAACTTAAATTTTGAAATAAACCAGACATCCCTTAAATTGGAAATGAACCTGTCCAAACAGTTCGGTAGAAGAACCCACTGCTGTGTTGAGTGCATAATGGGATCCAAATATATACATCTGCTCGAGATTTACGTTTTTCATTAGTGTGATGTGCGTGCGTGCGTGTGTATGTTCAATTTCGATTTTGAGTTTTGGAGTTGTATATTTTCAACTTGTACATACCTTTCGTTCTTTTTTAATTTCTGTTTTTATTTTCCTGCCATATATACTTAGAGGCAAAAATAAGAAGACAGCTGACTTACTTTTTTTTTTCATCAGATTTTTTATATATCGACATACATGTTTTGGCGTCACAGTTAGGAAAAATTAGTTACGCATAATTTGCAATAAGTGTCAGGAGATCATCACGAAAACACGCCTATATAATTTTGACCCCCTGAAACCCCACTTTTATATAGTAAAACTGGGGTTTGCAGGGGTATACATTATTTTTCTCATTTCTGCTCAAAAACATAGATTGTGGGTACTCGTTAGAACCGCCTCGCTGAGGCGGTTCTAACGAGTACCAACAATCTATGTTTTGACCAGAAATATGCAAACTATCAGAGTTTTTTTATCTGAAAATTTTCACTTTTTGGAGGTGAAATTTTCTATATATTTGAATAAGTGTGTTTTCATAATGTCTATCAAATAGCAAGGAAATGCATTCAAACGAATAAGAGGTCTGAATCAATTTTTGCGCATAAGTAGCTTCCCTTTAAACATGCATTTCGAACAATGGAAATTTCATTTATGCATTATTATGCATTCAGTCAGTAAAAGAATAAAGGAGCTGTAAGGTCATGATTCACTTTTAAGTATATTGCGGAGTAAAGTATCAAATTTCTATACAAAGGAAATGATGTTTTTGACATTTACGTTCCTCTTCTGGTGGAGTGCACTGAGTTTCTATGGGACGTTTATTGAAAATTTTCGTTTCAATAAACAGGTTGAGGAGAATCTATCTGAATTAAGCACGAAGACGCCAAGCCAAGCAACCAGTTCCAAGTGAAAACGTACAGCACCAATTGAGATACAGACTCTTTTAATTCCCTATGTTTATCATTCAAAGGGAGATAATTCAAGACGGGTATATATTCAAGTTAGGTTTGAAGCCGAATGATGGGTAAATCGGATTAAATCATGATGTGGTTTTACTCATAGACATTTGTGCAAGACATTTGTAGAGTGCGGAAAACCATTTGTGACTGGAAATACATTTTGTTAATTAAGGGCCCATAACTCCATAATTAATGACTGCAATAAAATAGCTTTTTGTTTTGCAAAGCTACACGTTTGATAAAAATGACCATGAAAACATGTTAACGAAAAAAATTCCCGCGAACGGGTATTTTAAATGAAAAACTACCTTTAATAGCCTCTGAGTATATGAAAATGAGCGGATAGGAAAATAGCAAACAATGTACGTTAGCATTACGGCCTGTCCATTACGAAAACGCGCCTATTCAAATATATTGAAAATTTTACAACAAAAAAGGTAAAAAAATTAGATAAAAAATTCTGATATTTTTTATATTCCTGATCAAAACATAGATTGTGGGTACCCGTTAGAACCGCCTCGCCGAGGTAGTTCTAACGAGTACCCACAATCATTGTGCTTTTAGAAAAAAATATGAACAATAATGTGTACCCATGTAAACCCCAGTTTTACTATATAAAAGTGGGATTTACAGGGGGGGGGGGGGTGTCAAATTATATAGGCACATTTACGTGATGTTTTTCTTTGTTTATTAAGCTCTATGAACATATCTCCAAGGCTGAGCATCTAACTTGAAATTCTTTTCTCAATCAGAAAAATCCATTTATCGGACAATCAATTGCTCATCTGCTGAAGTGTCCTCCCTTTGCAAAAGTAGATAGGCAGAATCAATCAGCTGATAACTCGTGCCCTAAGTTGGCGTTTGGTGGGGAGAGGACCCGAATCATTCGGGTTAGCTTTAAGTTCTCTCCTTCCCGGCATACTTCTGTATTTACCCTAGATATAGGGACACACTCCTAAATTAACAACACCATTTTACTACTATTTGATATATCGAAAATTTTGGATGACCATTACGAAAACACGCCTATTCAAATATAATGAAAATTTCCTAAATTAACAACACCATTTTACTACTATTTGATATATCGAAAATTTTGGATGACCATTACGAAAACACGCCTATTCAAATATAATGAAAATTTCACCACCAAAAAACTAGAAGATTTCAGATAAAAATTCTGATATTATTTTTATGTTTCTGCTCTAAACATAGATTGTGGGTACTCGTTAGAACCGCCTCGCCGAGGCGGTTCTAACGAGTACCCACAATCTATGTTTTGAGCAGAAATAAGAAAAATAATGTATACCCCTGTAAACTCCAGTTTTACTATATAAAAGTGGGGTTTAAGGGGGTCACAATTACATAGGTATTTTTTCGTGATGCTGACAAACAGTGTATACCATGATCAGACGCCGCATTCTACTGTGTCTTATCTGGGCCTACACAGTTTGCTCAGGCCTGTCTATTGCAATAATTCGGGTAAATGGGGTAGCCACTGCGTCGGGTAATCATGATAATCCGTTATAACCCGAAACAACATACAATCAGACATTTGCAAATTACAGTTTTAGTTTATTTTCTGTATTTGGTATCCCGTGAGCACATGACGTTGTGGCAACGCCATTTCAATGTCATGACGTTACAAAGACGTTAATGCGACGTTGTTTAAACGTTGCATGTCCCCTGGTTAGTAAGATGACATAACAAGATAAACACACAAAGAGCAATATCAGGTATCCCGCTCACATCTAAAGATATAACTGTCAGTGTGAGCAACGTGTATTGCATTAAGGTCGATGGAGTTGCGTCCCTTGTGTCAATACTTCACAGCTTCCACTGAATGTTTTAACGCATGTTAGGTAAAACATTCAGCAGACGACATTTTGAAATATTTTCTTGTTTTTCCTCAAAAAGAGGATTTGACACTTCATGCAAATTGTCTCCTTAGGAAAAGTAAAACGTCAAACAAATATCAGTTTATCATCTGATGAATCTGCCCATAGCATGGTAAGTGTTAATTTGCTGTCAGTCTACTCGTACAAGATATTCTTGGGTTGGGTGCGACGTTAAAGTTGTTTCAGTCTTACGTACCTCCACGTAAAAAAAATAAAAACGGGAGACGCCATGTGAACATACGTCTTCAGGTCATATCCGTACAGTGAAGACCAAGATCAGTTAGACCATCCATTAACAGAAACTTGGATACTGCAGGACATATCGACGCACAGCAAAGCCCTGACCAAACTATGCGACTTCGTGAGGAAACCTGGATATTTTCTGTTTATATACTCCCCGCACATCTTTTCGCCTAGCACTGTGCAATTTTGTTTTATTCATCCCAGATTTTTCCCTTGAAGGCGGTACTTCGAACTTTACTAAGAACGTGTAGTAACGATTCAACGAACTGCTTATCATAATGATTATTTCAGGGGATGGTTGCAGAGCTGGAATGTGTGAAACTTTTCATATTGGTTTGTTCAATAAACAATGAAGAAAAAAAAAACTACCTTAAAACAAAATTTGACTTGAACAAAATTTGGTTTCTTCATTTAGGTAGCTCTAACGATTCAACGAGTTGATTTTCATAGGGTTTATTTCAGAAGATGGTTGCAGACCAGGAAATATATGAAAATTTTCATATGGCTTGTTAAATCGGACTTAAAACCCAGTTTGGTGTCTCCATTTGGATAGCTGTTACAAATATCGTGTAGAAATTCCCCTGTCATATCACAAGAAATTACCGTAAACGATGGAAAAATATTTATTACTGTTTCCCACATCCACAGATAATTTAGCCTCACCAGGGAAAATGGACGTTTTGTCATGTGCACCCAGCGACGATTAAGGGGAACGTACACGCTATCAGGATAATTCACTCTGTCAACACTGTTTTGAATTCCTTCTGAAATGGAGTCTACTGTAAAAGAGAAGAATTTGCTCCCAATGGGAGCAAATTCTTCCCTTTTATAGTAGACACCTTTTCAGAAGGGACTGGCGTGCAGGAAAGTAAATATGAAGTCACAAAAGTTATCTCCCTTGTACAAAATGGCGGAAAATCTACCACGTGTACCCAGTCCACTTGTGATCCCCGCCGTCAGACCAGTATTCACTATACACTTGAAATAAAAAATGGAACCTTGTCTATCCACAGAGCGACCAGAGAAGATCAGACTGCGCAGGGACGCCGGCTCATCCGAGTCTTCGCTGTGTGTACATTTCATAGGGTACACTTTCTCAAGTTAGGGTTCAATTAGGGATTTTTTTGTTTTTTTGTATCAAAGCCATAGATCAATAGGTGTATTTAGTTTACCCTAAATATTTGGAAATTTTAACTTCTTATTTTATCATAACATATGGCCACGTCTCCCAGGCTGTCTTCTGATCTGTCTAACAGTGTGCTGACGAATGGCAAACAGTTTAGACCCCTGATCAAACTGCTTTTCTATGATCAGTTTGATATGGGTCTACACTGTTTGCATAGACGTGTATGTCCGAATATTTACAATATAGATGGTAATTGTAATGGTGTGGAATATTGTGTGGAGTGTGGAATATATTCTTATTGGAAGAAAAAGATTATTTTACTTTTATTTTACCCGTATAGTTTGTATAATTTTGACATTCGGCGATTGCAGATATATGCGCATGAATGGTCGACTCCCGCATTTATTGGTTGCATGGAGTTTGGTCTAAGGTCATGTTTCATAAAAAAAATACCTTTGACAGTCTGCACCGATATATCTAACCTTTTTACACATTAAAAATTATAATCAGAACCCATTAACAACTCTTTACTGCCACAGGCAATAATAATAGGTTTATGCAAACAGCGTAGATCTAGATGAGACGGCTCAAGATGAGCCGTCTCATCAAGATATACGCTGATTGACATTCAGTCTTTCAACTTTACATATAAACGTCTTTCCAATCGATAGTTAAAGAAAAACAAACAAACAAAAAAAAAAACAAAAAAACAGACGACAAATGACGTCTGAAATTTAAACGTCTGCAGACGATTCATATGAAATGTCAAGTCGTATTTTCTCTGGATAATAATAATTATAATAATAATAATAAGAAGAAGAAGAAGAAGCAGAAGAAGAATGTCGTCTGCTAAAGTTTTGCTTAGCGCTTTAAGGATTAAAGCGGTATACACTGTGTCAATATCGTTATGATACCGTTTTCTTTTTCTTTCTTTGCATACCGTGTTCAATTTGGTCACACTAAAGCTAAATGATCGTTTATGATAAGTAAGGCAAGGACTTCCGGTGTCCAAATATATTTAGGATAATAAGGTACAGGTTTGTTGAAAAGAATCCTCGCTAATTACCTTGGCACAAAAGGATGAAAATCATATTTTCTGTTTGCTGTCAAAAGTTATTTATATCAAAACCCATCAAACGAACATCAAGAAAAATGACCAATTTAACACTTCAGAAATTCGCCTTTGATAAAATTGTAATTTTTGAGAAGTTTTGATACATATCGTGCTTATATTTCTCAATTTGACGGCGGAGCGCTTTTTCTACTCACGATAACATCTAAGACGTTTTTAACGATTGATATGTTTGCACTTATTTGACAGCAATACACATTAAACCTTGTCAATTTCATGTTGAGAAAAAGTGATAAGTGTTATTCATCATAATATCTCAACATCCAGGTTCTGTATTAATGCGCAAGCTCGGGAACTATTTTAGCCACTAATGTTATGTTGCATATGGTTTCGATTATTTATATATTTTGTTGCCAGATTATGTCTTAGTGCCTACGATTAGTCGCAGCGATTTCCACATTTCTACAATTGGCTGCATGCTGTTTCCGGAAGTAGACTGGTGTACGGAATGACCAGGTTACTTGGCCATAACAATTTTAATTACAGTTTTCACCCTCTGTTTTTTTTTTTTTTTTTTTTTTCTATAATTGAATAAAAACAACTAGGGCTTCGTGTAATACTATTTTTGCAGTGAAAATACGCCCACAAAATATATAAAGGTTAATATACATATACTTGATTATTTTTATTTTATTCAAGATTATTTATCTTTATATTTTTTTTTATTATTATTATTTTTCAATTGTTGGTTTATTACTAGTATACAGTGTCAAGATCCCACCATACTGAATACGGCAAACCAGCATGAAGGAGTTGCTTCCCTTACACCAGTACAGACCAACTCCGATGTGGGACAGTTGCAAACTCTGGGCAAATATTTCAGCAGACGACATTTTAAAAATATTTTCTCAGGTTTTTCCCGGAAACAGGATGTGACATTTCATGCAAATTGCCTCCAATGGACACAATTTGCATGAAATGTTTAATATTTTTTTCTGGGGAAAATAAGAATACAATATCATCAACGTGTCTGTTGTTTACTGAATTTGCCTAGAAAGTGGTACAGGTTAATAATAATAATAATAATAATAATAATAAAAGGACAGACAATTAAATATTAGTGTTTATAACTAAAATATTGGATCACTTAGGCTCAGATGATCTCTGTGCGTTTATGCAGCCTGACTTGCTGCCAATTGATGCATGCTACAAACATAAGCAACGATTAAATAAACTAACACAGAATGACCTGAGCAGACCATTACGAAAACACGCCTATTCAAATATATGGAAAATTTCACCTCCAAAAAACTGAAATTTTTCAGATAAAAAAAAAACTCTGATATTTTTCATATTTCTGCTCAAAACATAGATTGTGGATACTGGTTAGAACCGCCTCGGCGAGGCGGTTCTAACGAGTACCCACAGTCTATGTTTTATGCAGTAATAAGAAAAAGAATGTATACCCCTGTAAACCCCAGTTTTACTATATACAATTGGGGTTTAAGGGGTCAAAATTGTAGAGGCGTGTTTTCGTGATGTACGCGATTGAGTAGGCCGTAAATGCACAGACTGATCAGACTCTTTGCTGCCCCCACGTACACCGAAGACATATCGCACGCTACTTGTTTTTAGCCCTATACATGAGTACAACATTGGTCTTTATTGGCAGCTTCAGCGATGAGTCGACTTGGTAAAATCAAGCAAGAAACAGGCACAAAAATCTGCATGCTTCGAATCCTTTTCTGACACATATTATAGTAGGTCAGCTGTAATAGTTTGATTTATTTTCTTTTTCCGCTTCTGAGGAATCAGTTGCTCTCTAAGACTTGTCGGAATGATAAATTGGGGCCTCTTGTGGGGAAAACAAAGCTTATCTCTTATTCGAACGTATAAAACAAATACCAGTCCCTGTAGCAGGTCAGTCTCTTCAGATTCGTCGCTGTTGGGTAAAACAGTACAAGGACTTTCAAGAAAATATACGGTCGACTCCCGTTATCTCGGCTTCGCTTATCTCGAATAACCGCTTATCTCGAAGTAAAAATTTGGTCCCTGTTTTAGCATGGAAATCTAACAACAGAACAAAATATTGTGGAAAAGCCTTTCTCCTATTTTCCATAATATTTTCAATATATCTCTAACTTCAGGAGTCAAATTACTTATTCATTCGTTAAATGTAGCTGTTCGATTTATTTATTGTTTTTTCCTCAAGTCTGCAAATCTGATATGTCGAGGTACGGATATCTCGAAGTAACTCAGAACTGGGGTTTACAGGGGTATACATTATTTTTTCATATTTCTGCTCAAAACATAGGTTATGGGTACTCGTTAGCATGCTCGGCAAGGCGGTTCTAACAAGTACCCACAATCTATGTTTTGAGCAGAAATATGAAAAATATCTGATTTTTTTTTTTCTGAAAACTTTCAGTTTTTGGCAGTGAAATTTTCGATATATTTGAATAGGCGTGTTTTCGTAATGACTGGCCATTCGCTGTCCACTTTTCGCATAATCAGTCGTTTTCTTCCTATCTATTTAATTATGCAACGCTCTCGACTGAAGACTAAAGGTTTATGCACCCCTATAAAGTACACTGCTGTCATATGAAGAATGTCAATGAAACCGAGATCAGAATTTCGTTGTTTTATGTTCTCTTTTTTTTTCCAAGGGAAACTTTTATAAATTTTATTATTATGAGTAAAGTAAAAGACATATGGTCCTATTTGTTCAAAACATCGTTAGCTTATCGAGCTCGTTCGTGGTCAAAATGTTACCTGTTCTAGTAAGTATAGTAACTAATTAACAGGTATTTTTGTTGAAAGAATGTGTGCTACTCATTTTTTTTTTTTTTTTTTTTTTTTTTTTCAGCAAAAATATAAGCGTATCTGCCATACTTGATGATCAAAGTTTTAACGATACGTTAACTAACGACATCGCCGCGGTTAGTTTTGAACAACTGGGCCCTGTACGCTGCATTGAATGAGACTCACAAAATGCATGTGTTTCGAATTTTGCACATTGCGTGATATGAGCATTTTGCAAGTCTGTGCGATGGTACTCTAGAGCAATTTGCAGGTCAGTGCGACGATACTCTAGAGCATTTTTTTTCAGGTCCGTCCGACGGTACTCTAGAGCATTTTGCAGGTCCGTGCAACGGTACTCTAGAGCATTTTGCAGGTCCGTCCGACGGTACTCTAGAGCATTTTACAGGTCCGTGCAACGGTACTCTAGAGCATTTTGCAGGTCCGTGCAACGGTACGCTAGAGCATTTTGCAGGTCCGTCCGACGTTACTCTAGAGCATTTTGCAGGTCCGTGCAACGGT
This sequence comes from Anodontia alba, assembly GCA_964016985.1. NCBI lineage: Eukaryota > Metazoa > Mollusca > Bivalvia > Lucinida > Lucinidae > Anodontia > Anodontia alba. The sequence goes on from OZ024831.1 coordinate 26,354,295, forward strand.
ACGCTAGAGCATTTTGCAGGTCCGTCCGACGGTACTCTAGAGCATTTTGCAGGTCCGTGCAACGGTACGCTAGAGCATTTTGCAGGTCCGTCCGACGGTACTCTAGAGCAATTTGCAGGTCCGTGCAACGGTACGCTAGAGCATTTTGTAGGTCCGATCGACGGTACTCTAGAGCATTTTGAAGGTCCGTCCGACGGTACTCTAGAGCATTTTGAAGGTCCGTCCGACGGTACTCTAGGGCATTTTGAAGGTCCGTGCGACGTTACTCTACTAAAATAACTGACTTCTTAATTTATTATGTGACGTGCATTTATACATGTTAGCACATATGTCTATATATTCATGTACATTTGCAAAGAAATTAATTTATACTCGGACGAGACAGAGTAAAAAGGGCAATAATATTACTGAGATTCGTATCCACGTAATTCAGTTCGCTAGCGCACTGTTATGAAAAACAAAAGAAAACGAAGAAAAGAAATCTCTCATTTCTGAAAATGGACAGTGAAATGCCCGTGCAATTGAGTAAGCGGGCTCGGGCCTTTGCTGTTCGTAAATGCTATACCAGGCCTAACCCTTTTCGCTTGAAGAGGACAAGATTACTGGTACAGAAGACAGATATACGGATCATCATTAGTGCTGTTCATGTTTTGCAGAGAAATAGTTTTCATCACTTCTTTTGGTATATCAAGCCAGTTTCCTTCCTCCCATCAACATGCAACAAGAGCACATGATTTCTACATACGTCTACACCCGGCGTCAGACATGTTTGATCCGAAACGTGAGAAAACGACCCTCTGACATGTGCGCACAACGAAGATTCAAATCAGCCTGCGCGGATGCGCAGGCTGATTTGAGTCTTCGTTGGGCGCATAAAGAAACTTTGCATCCTTGGCTATCTAAACTGCGCCCAGTGAAGATTCTGATCAGACTGCGCGCATGCGCAGGCTGATCTGAATCTCCGCTGGACGCACATGTCCGAGGGTACGTTTTCTAACGTTCTGGTACATTTGGTTTATATTTTTATTGACGGTGGCAGATTTACGGTGGGATGTCACGGAGATGTTTTATGGGGCCGAAGCATTTTTTTTCACCGTTTCCTTGCTTACGGCGATTAATCTTTTTTTCTCTCTTCGTGTCAGAAACCGGAAACGGCCTGCGTGCATGTAACATGTAAACATTAGGTTGTTCAAGAAATCAATATGATACATGTAACCTTGTCTGTCGGTCTGAATAGTCCATTGTCAAAATGGTCTGTTTGGAATCTGGTCTAGTTCATATTCACTATACCCGGACATATTATAAAAACAGGGCTTTCGGTTACTGCATTCATCGTTGTTTTTTGTTTTGTTTTGTTTTTAATTGTTATTATCTTATTTTATTTTTACGAAATATATCTGTATATGAGGAATATATGAAAGTATGAAAGAGAAAAAAAGGGGAATCCATTTTCTATAACTATGCATATATTTATGTCTAAAGTGCCTTTTGGAGGTGGATAGATACACGTGATAGATTTTCAGCCATTTCTGAAAAGGGAAACAACTTTTGTTAACTTCATGTTGGCTTCCTTTACATCACTCCCCGTTTGAAAATGGGTCTACTTTGAACGGAAAGAATTTGCTCCTCTTTGGAGCAAATTCTTATCTTTCATGGTAGACCTTTTATTTCAGGGAGCAAGAACTTTTGACAAAGTTGTCTCCCTTGGAAGTGAATCAGTTCTCCTTAAATGGTTTGTGCAGATTTTTCACTGTAAAGTAAAACCTGTGTAAGACAGCCACATTTGATATTGACCTTAGTGGTTGATGTGAAAAGGTGGTTGTCTTATAAAGGTACATGTCATGTAATTTTGCTGGCAAAATTACATGACATGTACCTTTATAAGACAGACAACTTTTTCCACATCAACCGCTATTTAAAGTCAGTCTCGAAGGTGGCTCTCTTACACAGGTTTTACTGTACACACTAAAACTACTTCAAACATATGTAGACATTTTCCTGTAAGACGAACATATCAAGCTAAAGTTAGGTTATTGATTTTAATTTTGGCAATAGTTCGGTAGTTAAAAGCGTTATCAGTCACGTGACACGCAGACTCATCTTTAGCCTTTGATCGTTTACCCCTAACTTTACCCAACCAATGCAACAGATTTAATGGGTTCTAAATGAATTCACATTTACTTTCAAGAGAATTTGCTTTAGTTATCACAAGAAATTTAGATACGAGAATTAATGCATTTTGTCAATTCGCGAGGATTACACGAGCATGACCGTACGAAACCCTAGTTTATTTTTCGTCCTGCAATGCTTACTGAAGGATTACGGACACTAAACTAGAGACATACGCATTTTTGTTTAATCTTACATTTTAATCACAAAAGGCTAACCTGATGACACGTATTGCTCTGTTTTAAATCCCGGATCACAAACTTACACATGTTTGTTTTTTCTTTTTCTTTTTTTTTTCTTTTTTTTTTTCATTCAGAAGTACATGTTTACTCTTAATGCTACAGTTTTTTTTCTTTCTTTCTTTTTTGCCCAGCCAAAACAACCTGCAAGTGAAGTACTTTCAATAACGTCACAATTCGGAGAACAAATGTGAAAGATACAGACGACATGATACTGAGTGTACGCACTCGTGTGCGTGCGTGCGTGCGCGCGTGCGCATATGCGTGCATGTGTGTGTGTGTGTGTGTGTGTGTGTGTGTGTGTGTGTGTGTGTGTGTGTTATCGATCAGTTTTCCAACCTTGTGGAACAAGCTATACAAGGGAAAATCTGATACATTTAATATGCTTACATATTGCGTACAACTTGATAATGTTGTCAGTATGGTTTGTGTAGCATAGACTTAATTGTGGTAGTAGCAACAGTAGCAACAGGAGTAGCAAGAGGACAGATCTTCGGAACAATTTCTCCTCCGTTTCGCATGAAGGTGAGCACATTTTGGCCCATGTTTCCTTTCCTCTGGGACCATTTTACGACATTCTGTTGGAAGCGCTGTAAAATTGAATTGATTAATTAGAAGTGTCGAACGAGATTTATTAATGAAATGAAACACACGCAGCTTTGTTCAATGCTTGCTGGCTATGCGAAATCACATTTGTTTTCAGCTAGAATTATGGATGTTGCTTTTGTTTTAAATATCAGGAATTAAAATTAATATATACAAAATACATATGTACATAATTCATAAACTGTTAACAGACGTGTGCGTATTTCTGCTGGCTACAACAGCAATAATAGTAGCAGTAACTGAAAAAAAAAGTAATACAGTCGACTCTCGTTATCTCGAATTCCAAGGGACTCTCTGAAATACTTCGAGATATCCGTAGTTCGACATATCAGGTTTGCAGAATTGAGGAAAAAAATAATATGATCAACCACATTTAACAAACTAATAGGTAATTGGACTTTTGAAGTTAGAGATATATTGAAAATATTGTGGATAAGAGGAGAAATTGCTCCTTAGGGAGCAATTTCTCCTCTTTTCTACAATATTTTCCATCTGTTGTTAGGGTTTCATGTATAGGCAGGGACCAGATTTTCACTTCGAGATAAGCGGTTATTCGAGATAAGCGAGGTCGAGATAACGAGAGTCAACTGTATTTGTGGTAGTTCCTGCAGCAGCCATATTTGCTTGTTTCAAATAGTGTTACATGTAATATGCACGTGACTATATGATTCTCAACAATGAAAAGGGCCCTTATGTAAACTGCGGACAACGTAGGCGCTGAACAGCCTGCGCACACGCGCAGCCTGATCAGGGCCTTCGTTGCCCGCTTACAGAATCAATGGATGCTTTTGTATATGTCGACAAACAGAGAATGTCCAGATTAGACTGCATGGATGCGCACGCTCATCTCGACCTTCGCATAAGGGCCTTTTCCCCCGTTGGACATCATATGGCTTTGAGATATATGAGGAGATAAGCTTGCAAATCCACGGAGTCTGATCAGACCCTTTGCTGCCCCTAACAACCATTTTACGTATGCAGTTTAAACCTCCATTATGTCAAATTCGTATTTGTAATCAAATCTTATGACATTTGAGCATGTCCACTGACTTGCTCCAGTATCCAGTGACTATATATTTATGCTTATAAACGAGGGCCCAGTTGTTTAAAACTTAACAATGTTGTTAGCTAACCTGGCGTTAAAATACTCACATTTTTGCAGCAAAAAATATCAATGTATTTGAAAATACCTCAGCTACAACAGTTTATGAATTTGTTAAGCTTTGAACAACTGGGCCCTGTTTGATATTCACCTAAAATAAAACCAAAATAATATCATGACTTTAAAGGCTGGTCACTAAAATAAAACCAAAATAATATCATGACTATAAAGGCTGGTCACTAGTGACCAGCCTTTATAGTCATGACATTATTTTGGTTTCATTTTAGTGGATTATCAAACAGGATTATAAGAATAAATTTTTAATCACTGGAGACTGAAGCCAGTCTACATGCCCACTTGCCAACCTGGTAAATGTAATGGGCCCAAGCAGTGCTGACAGAATGACAGACAATGCTGACGCAGATCAAAATGCTCTCTGTCCCTACAGTGTTGTCTGGATCTATGCTGTGCGTTAGTAAATGTTAAGTCCGTGTATTACGTTTGCGACCATCGTAGACTGATCAGTCTGTGACGACGCGCGGGTTGACCAGAGCCTACGCGTGTCGCATACGTCATATATATATATATATATATATATATATATATATATATATATATATATATATATATATATATATATATATATTGCTCAAACACTGACCCCATGACCCCAAATATTTTATGTTTCCCTTTTTTAAAATGAATAGCGATAGCATAATAAACGGAAAAGAGAAAGAAAAGATTTTCATTCAAAAATATAAACCTATTTAAATTCGCTTTGAAGTGTTTTAAGCAGAGACGCCAGAATTACATTTGTCGCAGTAATTAGACCCCACAGGAAGTCTAAAGACGTTACGTCACAGTTAGTTACGTTAACATTAAGAAATCACCTTGACAACGTTAGCGCTTATGATTATTTACTGCTTTGAAAATTGCTAATACATGAAACCGGTTAGCCTAAAATAAATTTATATTGTGGTGGAATCTGACTTTTAATTTTGTCAAGATATATATATATATATATATATATATATATATATATATATATATATATATATATATATATATATATATATATATATATATATATTAGATCGAATTCGATGCAAATACTTACTCTCTACTCGACATCTTTCGAAAAGTCGTTTTCTTTTGCTTGACACTTTACACAGAAGAGATAACATTACGAGAACATGCCTATTCAAATATATAGAAAAAAAATTAACTCCAAAAAATTGAAAATTGTCAGGTAAAAGACGCTATTATTTTTCTTATTTCTGCTCAAAACATAGATTGTGGGTACTCGTTAGAACCGCCTCGTTTTTGAGCAGAAATAAGAAAATAATGTATATCCCTATAAACCCCAGTTTTACTATATAAAAGTGGGGTTTAAAGGGGTCAAAATTACATAGTCATGTTTTCGTGATGAATATACAAACTTTTAGCATGATTTGATGCAAAACTATTTGTCGTAACTACCTATATACAAAATATTTTACTCTAGTGAGTGGTTTTAAAAAAATCGAATATTTTCATTTTTCCCATAGTAAAAATGGCTGCAAATTATGCAGACAACGATAGGGTAGTTTGGATACAGGTTTTTAACAAGTTGCACTGGTTGAAAATGTCTGAAATTTTCACAATATCCTTATGGAACTCCAATAACTTAAAGGTAGCAAAGAAAAGCAAAATTATATTTTTAATAAAAAAAAAAAAAAAAAAAAAAAAAAAAAAAAAATCCAAAAATCCAGTTTACTATTGAAATTGCATAGGTCAGACCCATTTTCGGTAATGAAGTTAATTTTGCTGTAAATATCTGAAGACAAAGAACAGGAATAGAAACATCAAATGGTTTCTGAATAGATATGACCTATCAGAACAAAATATAACGACAAGCAAAAACATCTTTCCGAGTGATGTCAAAAGGACAGAAACTTTGTCGCAGTTTGGGTACACGCTTTTATCCAGTATATTTATTTATTGTTTTTGGTGGCGATATCAGCTGAGGATATTCGCTATCTACAGATTGCTGAGTGAAGACTCTGATCAGAGTCTGCGGCAGCGAGGATGCGCATTCTGATCTGAATCTACGTTTGACACATAAATTCGCCCATTGTAATTCACTGTTTTGTGTACTCATAACTTGAGTACGAGGTACAGGCTCCGTCAAAATTTAAATATATATCCTCCTCTTTCTTTTCCCGCAGAACACAACGACTTCAGACAACACAGAAGAAATATACATGAAAATGAATTTATTTCCTTTCAAGAAAAAACAGTAAACTATCCGCGTTTACCGCTAAGTGTGCGTTGTATTCCGTTCGACTATTATTCGTCTCGCCACAAATTCAACATTGTTTGTTAGCTTGGTAAAGAAAGTATAAAATGTGGATATGTGTGACTTTATGTTGCTTTCCAGGCACACGAGCCTACACTATTGTAGCCATAAAGACTGATTAAAGGACATTTTATGTTAATATACGAATGCGAACCACAGTAACGGGGCAAGCATATTATTAAAGCAGGGTCATTCCAAAGGGAAACGAAACTGGCGACATTATAATGCGAACAGCGGATACTCGTACCGTCCTGAAATGTATGAAGTCCGATCAGGGTTTGGCTGTTCGTTTCCTGAAAGATACATTGTACATAGCCTATAGCGAAGATCCTGATCAGACTGCGCAAGCGCAGTCTGATCAGGATCTTCGCTATTCGCAGAAATGAATCTTTTTAAATGATCCTCGCCCGAACAGCCGCGATTGTAACGTCGTTTTAGCTAGATAACCGCGGGATGTGAAAATCGTATAAATTAATTTTAACTAGCTGATCATAAATAAAAGAGTATGTTTTAAAACCAGGCATATCAAAGTAAAATATGACATCATAAAATCAATTAATATGACATGAAAAAGAAATAAAGCAACATTTGAATTAATTTATGGTGCTTCTTCTGACGTATTTAAAGGACGTGTTAAGAAAACTGTTATAGTTTAAACTCTATCTGTCCCGAATATACACAACATTACAACATCACTATCTATTCCTAATATTTACAACATTACAACATCACTATCTATTCCTAATATTTACAACATTACAACATAACTATCTATTCCAAATATTTACAACATTACAACATCACTGTCTATTCCAAATATTTACAATATTACAACATCACTATCTATTCCAAATATTTACAACATTACAACATCACTATCTATTCCAAATATTTACAACATTACAACATCACTATCTATTCCTAATATTTACAACATTACAACATCACTATCTATTCCAAATATTTACAACATTACAACATCACTATCTAACCAAATATTTACAACATTACAACATCACTATCTATTCCAAATATTTACAACATTACAACATCACTATCTATTCCTAATATTTACAACATTACAACATCACTATCTATTCCAAATATTTACAACATTACAACATCACTATCTATTCCGAATATTTACAACGTTACAAAACACTATATATTCCAAATAAAATATTTACAACATTACAAAACTCTATCTATGCCCAATATTTACATAACAAAACACTATTTATTCCGCATATTTACAATATTACAAAACTATTTATTCCGAATATTTACAACATTACAAAGACTACCTGTTCCGAATATTTACGTTACAAAAAGGTTTCTATTCCGAATATTTACAACATTACAAAGCACTATCTATTCCGAATATTTACGACGTTATAAAATACTATCTATTCCGAATGTTGACAAGATTACAAAACTCTATCTATGCCGAATATTTACAACACAAAACACAATTTATTCAGAATATTTACAACAGGAAACACTATCTATTCCGAATATTTACAATATTTCAAAACACAATATATATTCTGAATATTTACAACATTACAAAACACTATCGCGAATATTTACAACATTTACAAAACACTATATGTTCCGAATATTTACAATACCAGAACACATATAGTCTATTCCGAATATTTACAACATTACAAACCATTTTCTCCCACCTTTGTCTATATAAGATAGGTCTTTTTTGCCTATGTGAGAAACTTCTATCTCACATGACCACGGATTCTTATAGTCTCCAACCGCTGGTCCTAGGAACAATCCACATAAACATTACGAAAACATGCCTATCAAACATACTGAAAATTTTACCACCAAAAAAAATGAAACTTTTCAGCTAAAAAATTCTGATATTTTTCAGATTTCTGCTCAAAACATAGATTGTGAGTACTCGTTAGAACCGCCTCGTCGAGGCGGTTCTAACGAGTGCTCACAATCTATGTTTTGAGCAGAAATAAGTAAAATAATGAATACCCCTGTAAACCCCAGTTTTACTATATAAAAGTGGGGTTTAAGGGGTTCAAAAATATATAGGCATGTTTTCGTGATGAAGGTGGGAGAAAAAGAATCCATCATGAGCCAGTCCATGCAGGATAGGGAAATCTCACACTTGGGGTAGGAATTTCAACCAGGGACTGAAAGCCTCGTCCCTGGTTGAAATGTCTACCCCTCGGGTGAGAGTTCCATATCCTGCATGAACATGATGGATTTTTATAATCTATACCGAAAGTTAACAGCATTACAAAACATTATTTATATATTCAGAATGTTAACAACATTACAAAACACTATATATTCCGAATATTTACAACATTCATTACGAAAACACGCCTATTCAAATATATTGAAAATTTCACCACCAAAAACTGAAAGTTTTCAGATAAAAATTCTGATATTTTTCATATTTCTGCTCAAAATATAGAGTGTGGGTATTCGTTAGAACCGCCTCGGCGAGGCGGTTCTAACGAGTACCCACAATCTCTGTTTTTGAGCAGATATAAGAAAAATAATATATACCCCAGTAAACCCCAGTTTTACTATATAAAAGTGGGGTTTAAGGGTGTCAAAATTATATAGGCATGTTTTCGTAATGAGTAGTACATTACTACACACTATCTATTCTAATTTTTACAACATTAGAAATATGCATGCATGAATCCGAAAGCTCAGATCGCTTGTGTGGACCATCTCCTCAGCATATAATTGATTACAGCGTAGACATGAATGTTCAGCACATATATAAATGAATGCTGAATATGTTATATAAGGTTAGTATTTGATTGATAAAACCAAAAAAAAAAATCAGAAGGCTAATTGTAGAGAGAGAGAGAGAGAGAGAGAGAGGAGAGAGAGAGAGAGAGAGAGAGAGAGAGAGAACTTTAATAAGACCAGATTTATGAGACGTTGTGGTGTTTTAAAAGGATCAGCTTCTTTGTTTTGTGCAGAGGGCGTTCACTCAGAACTCTCAACAATGGAGAATACTGATTAGGCAACTACAAAAAAAAAAAAAAAAAAAAAAAAAAGAAATACAATATCGTATGAGCCCGTGCACAGCATTTCCAACAAGATTAAGATATACATTGTACACGCTTAACGGGAATCATTGCCAAGAGAGATAACTCTGATATGGAATTATTTCCCCTGACCCCCACCTTTTTCAATGGACGCTACTCTTAAAGGAAAGAATTTGTTTCCTCTAGGAGTATATGTGCACACTTTTTCCTGTATGAGTAGCCCCTATTTTTGAAAGGCTTCAGGTTTCAAATACTTGGGAGGCAACTTCTTGCCTGCAAAATCTGTCTCCCTTTGCAATATATAAAAGGGCAGATATTTCAGGCTAATCCAGTTATTTAGTTACCGTCACAATATATCAAATCTCTCTCTCTCTCTCTCTCTCTTTCTCTCTCTCTCTCTCTCTCTCTCTCTCTCTCTCTGGAGAGAGAGAGAGAGAGAGAGTATTCATGCCGCTGAATCTGATCAGATGGGAGCCGGGCACAGCATTTCAAAAAAGACTGCATGTGCGAACAACGGAGATTCTGATCGTGCTGAGCATTCGCACAGGCTGATCAGAGTCTTCGCTGCCGCTTGAAGACGATTTAGGTCATTGGCTACCCACAAAGTGCCACGAGAAGCCTCTGATCAGACTGCACAGATGCATGTTTTTGTCGGGCGCATTTGCCCAGTGCTCAGTGCCCTGAGAAGACTCATCAGACTGCGCGGATGCATGCCTTTGTCGGGCGCATACACAGTCTTGTCTAGGAAATGCTTGCATCTAAGTATTAGAAAACTCTAAACAGTAAAATGGTTATGTCGTAGTATATACTAAATGTTCAACATTCGTCAGCTAATTATGACAAGACTGTCAAGTTGCTTTTTATCATAAAAGTCTTTAATCACGATGATGAAAGATTATATGCTATCTTTACAACACACAAAGTAATGACATTTTAATTTCAACTTCCCCTTTCACTTGATTAGCTGATTGTCTTAATCGCAAGGTTATGTAATACTGCAAACCGTGTATGAGCTACTGTTTAGTTTCGCTTTTAACGCCTATCATATTTCGTTAAAAGGAGATCAAATGCATTCCATTTTAAATTGCACAAGAAACGACTTTATTTTCTCTGATTAGGTAGCTATAAAAAAATGGACACGAGATTAAAAGGCCAAGTTTAGATGTTACAAGAGGACTGAAACGTAGATAAGTGACAAGAATTTCGTCTAATCGATTACATGTGTATACTGTTGCTAGCTTTGAAATGTATCGGTATGCGCTCTAACAACGGCACAAATTGTACTTTCTACTGATTTGTGTGAAGTTTTCTGTCTTATCAACTCATCATCGACCCGAAATAACTGAAATACTGTTAAAGCGACGTCAATATGACGTCGTAGACGTTTGGATCACTAGCCCCAGGTATAATCGTGCTTGTACTCCACCATCGAAACTTACAGAATACATTCGACGTCGTAATGGTCTAATTTTAGAAAACTGTTCCATCTTTGAAGTCGGACATTGTCTGATTTTGCGGAAAGGGAAACCAATCGTAAATGAAAGATAAATTAAACAAAGTAGATACTGACTAGACGCCCTTTACGAGCCGTCGCATCTGGGATTTTTACTGTTTCACAATGCATCTGTTATGGCATTACGAAATCACGCCTATTCAATTATACTGAAAATTTTACCACCTAAAAAAGGTAAATTTTCAGATAAAAAATTTGATATTTTTTCATATTTCTGCTCAAAACATAGATTGTGGGTACTTGTTAGAACCGCCTCGGCGAGGCGGTTCTAACGAGTATCAACAATCTATGTTTTTGAGCAGAAATAAGTAAAATAACGTATACCCCTGTAAACCCCAGTTTTACTATATAAAAGTGGGGTTTAAGGGGGTCAACATTATATAGGCATGTTTTCGTGATGGTCTGCATACCCGACATAGTTAAAGAGCCAACACATTACGAAAAGATGCCTATTAAAAATTTTATCACCAAAAATGAAAATTTTCAGATAAAACAAATCTAATATTTTTCATTTCTGCTAAAAGCATCGATTGTGGTTCTAATGAGTACCCACAATCTATGTTTTTGAGCAAAAATAAGAAAAATAATGTATACCCCTGTAAACTCCAGTTTTACTATATAAAAGTGGGGTTTAAGGGGGTCAAAATTATATAGGTATGTTTACTTGATGATCCAAAAGCATCTATTAAAGAACCAACATCCAAAAGCATCTATTATTGTAAACTGATTGCTATGAAATACAGTCAGCCCTCCAACCGACACCCGATACAACGACAAAATTCATTACAACGATAATTTGACGGACACGAAACCTTCGCTCAAAAGATGACAATTAACCAGATTTCATGTAAGAATAATGCATTTAATCATTCCAGAAACATATGATTCGATATATGTAAGAATCGCCTCAGTGATCCAAATTCTAACATATCCAAATCACATGTTCTGTGAAGAATTACGAATAAAACAAACCATTTCTTATTTATCATTCTGTTACGTTTAAGGATACTTTACAGCAGCAAAATCGTTTTAACGGCAACATCTCTGGGGACAAATGCTGTCGTTGTAACGAGGGTTTACTGTATTACCATTGTCGTATAAATATTTCGAAGAAATCTTCTAAATAGACATGTGTATAATCTCCTTATTAGACGTGTGTAATCTCATTATAAGACGTGTATAATCTCATTATTAGACATGTGTATAATCTCCTTATTAGTAATCTACATATAGTGTATAATCTCATTATTAGACATATGAATAATTTCATTATTAGACATGTGAATAATCTCATTATTAGACATGTGTATAATCTCATTATTGAACATGTTTGTTTGTTTGATTTGGGCTTAACGTCGCTTTCAACCTTTTTCAGTCATATCGCGACGGTGTCTGGATGTGGCAGGGAGCTCAATGCTCACTTTTAGAGTGCTGCCTCACTGAAATATCACGCCCCAGACACTTTGACATGATATTCCACCCAGTCACATTATACTGACACTGAGCTGACCAGTTCTAGCTCTACTTTCTTAATGCTGAGCGCCAAGCGAAAGAGCAGCTAGTACCATTTTTAAAGTCTTTGGTATGACCCGGCCGGGGATTATTGAACATGTGAATAATCTCATTCTTAGACCTGTATATAACATGTATAATCTCATTATTAGACGTGTATAATCTTCTTATTAGACATGTGTATAATCTCGTTATTAGACATGTGTAGTATCTCCTTATTAGACATGGCTGTATATGTACTTGCCTTTAGTTGCATGCACAAAACGTTCAAAAGAAATCGCCTCACTGGTCGAGTGGTCCTGATATTGGCTTTCGGATCATGCTACTATTCGAGCATATTTCGGAATCTTATATCCTGCATATATTTTGCACCTATCAGGCATGAATCCGCACATTGTTTGATATTTAGATTGCCTCCTAATGAGACGTTACAGCACACAAAAAAAAAAAAACAAAAAAAAAAAAAAAAAAAAAACGTTTTGAGTGGGACAGTTTAAGATTTAACATAACCTACGAATACCGCATTTACCCTATCAGATCATCATAAAGGCGACAGGATACATTAAAGAGTTTCGCCATTTTTACAACTTTCTGACTTCACGTTTGCTTTTTTTGCACAAAGTGTTCATAATGTTTTCGGAAGGGAGTTACCTTCCTTAAGTATATCTATTCACATTAGCTCCTTTATTACATTTTACATAAAACATGATAGCAAATTTTACACCTTGTACATTATTTTCATTTTAGTTACGTCCAAACATTATATTGGCCGCGCCATGCGAAAACGTGTTTTCGGGAATATGCGGGCAGCGAAGGCCCAGACCAGCCTGCGCATCCGCGCAGTCTGATCAGGGCCTTCGCTGTCCGCTTACAGAATCATTGCATACTAAAGAATGCATGAATGGAGAGCAACTTTGCGCATGCAAAGGATAATCTGAATTTCCTCATTTTACGTGTGTTCGAAGGCACTTTTTCGCTTAATACGCGGCTCATATGTAGAAATAAAGAATTCTTTGACAAAACACACACACACACACACACACACACACACACACACACACACACACACACACACACACACACACACACACACTCAAACCGAATCCGCGGCTTTGAGCAATCTTCGTATCGCATCTACTGCATTTCTTAGGTATTGCCGAGGCCTTGCTCGCTTGTCTCAGTGAAATCCCTCGAAGTCTCAGAGGTGGTGATTCACCTGAGCTTTTCATCTTATAATTTGCCAATGAGCTGCAATTTGTTAGTCGTAGGAGTCAACAATAATACCAGTGTAAGACAAATATTTCATTTTATGAGAGATTTAATACAGCGATTGTAAGTTATTTTATGTTCAATTATAGACCGTCTAAAGGAATGACTGTCTTTTCCTTTGAACTGCAAAACTACTCTTATTATTAACTTTCGTAATACATAATTATATACGTTCATAAGATAAAAATCATTTTGGTCTTTAATTTTGCAAAATATCTAGGCTGTTATAGCATACCGCTATGGGCTAATCCAACAGATGACAGATTGATACTATTTTTATTTATCTATTATCTTTTCTCTTTTTTTTTCAGAAAATAGGCTTTAACATTTCATGCAAATTGTCTCCTGAGGAGAAATTTGCTGCATGAAATGTCAAAGCCTATTTTCTGAAAAATAAAAAAATAAAAAAATAAAATAAAATAACGAAAATCATCCCGAAAACATGCCTATATTATTTGACCCCCTTAAACCCCACTTTTATATAGTAAAACTGGGGTTTACAGGGGTATACACTATTTTTCTTATTTCTGTTCAAAAACATAGATTGTGGGTACTTGTTAGAACCGCCTCGTTGAGGCGGTTCTAACGAGTACCCACAATCTATGTTTTGAGCAGAAATACAAAAAATATCAGTTTTTTTTTTATCTGAAAAGTTTCAGTTTTTGGAGGTGAAATTTTCTATATATTTGAATAGGCGTGTTTTCGTTATGATTTTAAAGTGTCGTCTGCTGAAATTTTACCGAGCATGCTAAGCGTTAAAAGCCACTGAATAACATTGCTTATAGCGAGATTTATTAATCATTGAAATACCCACTAAACAGTGTGGATTCAAAAACCACAGATATTGATTTAAAATCTAAATATATACCATGCACATTCATCATAACTGTAGTAGGCGGTATCCAGGATGTCAATAAAAACTATACAACTTACCAATCATAAACTGCTCGTTTATCGGACTGTGACATAACTCAGGCTGACAACAGAGTTAGGCAATATATCCAACATGAAATAGGTATAACCCTCCACAATAATATGCAAAAGGCATTGACACTGACCGAATAATTTAACAATTCGTTCCGCTGAAATTTTGATTCCGATAGTTATCAGGAATTTAACAATTACGAAGTTTAGTTACAGAATATGAAATTTGAATAAAGAATGATAATTAACCAAAATATGTATTTTAAACACAAAAACGTTTCTGCCACAAACGAGTGCACTTATTCAAGTTTGGAGTAGTTCCATACAACACCTCATACAATATTCACGCCGTAACTCTCATAAAAATTCATAGGTTGCTCTTGAGAATAAGGATAGGGTAAATGTAACTATACTGGCGTCAGTTTGACGTATTGGCTGCAGCACGGAGCAGTGTTATCTTTAATATACCATTAATTTGACATTTAAGAGACAGCAACAAGCAAATCGAAGATCACGTGACCCGACATGACCCAGATGACCCAATCAGCGTTAAACATTAATACCATATAAACAAGATAGTGAAATGAATTATAATTTGCGACGATAATAAAGAATGTCTGACACCAATCAAGATGATCAGTGTCTCAGACTGATGCTGATGCTGCTGCTCGATATCATCACTGCATCTCATGTTAAGGGCATGCCATCACGAGAACATACCTGTATAATTTTGACCCCCTTAAGCCCCACCTTTATGTAATAAAACTGGGGTTGACAGGGGTATACATTATTTTTACTTATATCTGCTAAAAAACATAGATAGTGGGTACCCGTTAGAACCGCCACGCCGAGGCGGTTCTAACGAGTACCAACAATCTATGTTTTGAGCAGAAATATTAAAAATATCAGAATTTTTATCTGAAAATTTGGTGGAAAATTTTACAGTATATTTGAATAGGCATGCTTTCGTAATGTTAATGAATGGATCAGTAAGACAGGGCCAGTGATTGGATCAGTAAGACAGGCCCAGTGGCTAGGTCAGTTAGACAGATGAAGTGGCTGTGTCTGTTAGGCCCATTTACTCCACAATACGGTGAAAACAGTTCCACTAATTTCACATATTAATCGACTAAGTAATTATTGTTCTAATATGTGCCAAAACAGCCTGCATCATACCACTGCAATATTTGGCGTGATTTCTATACGATTTTGGCACGGGCTTTATTCGAGGACAAAATTGAAAAGTACAAGGATTTAGGGCATAAAAACCAAGGGATTCGGGAAAGCCAATATTTTACTGTATAATTCCTGCCTACATACAAAGAAAAAAATGCAAATGAAGATGGCGTCGATTATCGACTTTCAACACATTAAAAGCTGAAAACAGAACGTTGATTAATAAAATGTTATGAAATGAATGTTTTCATATTGGCCCTGTTACAGGTCCTCGGCCAGTCGCACTGGCCTTCAAATGGCTGTATTGGTCCTCGGCTTCGCCTCGGGCCAATACGACTGACCTCGGACCTGCGATAGGGCCAGTATGAAAACATCTATTTAATAACATTATATTCTAAAGAATAAAGCCGGAAGGTTGAGCTAACTGGCATCATGATCTACCGTACTGGAACAAACTATTTGAACACCTTACCTACTTGCCATATTTGTCCCTTGTTAATGCGCGGAAGGATGAGTGGCAAACAGTGTAAACCCTGATCAGACGCCGCATTCTGCGGCGTCTGATCTTGGTCTACACTGTTTGCTCAGGCCTGTCTGTTCGAATACCTAGGATGGTATGGTATCCGCCACCAGCATTTTGTGATGTAGAACATGACCAAAGGAATATGCCAGTCAAGTTTCAGCAGAATTGTTTGGACAGTTTTACGTAAGATAGATCATTTTTAGAAGGTGGCATAGAATGTATCTGAAACGAACGCTCTTGACAAATTATGAAAGCTGACACGACTATGGTCAAAATCAATCAAAAGAAAGTTACGGTTACAATATTTAAAACGTGTTATCAAAGGGCAGTCATTCTGAATAATTAATGAGGTTCTGCACGTTTCAAAATATTATTTATTCCGATAACGAAGGGTGCGGTTTTCAAGCAAAGTCATATATATCAAGAGGAAGCTACATACGCAAATACAGAGGTAATATTTTAATGCAAATATTATGTAATGTAGGTGGTGCATATTTAATTAAGATTTTATAACGTCATTAATCCTCATTCAAGAATCAAAATGGCGATTCCCTTATAACATCTGCAAACTTTCTTATTTGTCATCCGATTGTCATCCGATGTTGATCAGCTTTGTATCAAAATATATGGTTTGTCAAATTTCATTTTCAAATATTTTCTTTGTCAACCATAATTTTCCCGTCCTGTTACAACATACAAAGTACAGTATATGTAAATAATAGAAATTTAAAATCTATTTCAGTTGCCATTGTGTTTGTTTTGAGGTTTTACGGCCCAGTCAACCCAATGGGGTCATGTCGAGCGCGGTCAGTTTACCTAACCACACGTGTACTGGGCAGGCTTAGTCCTCTAAGCCGTTAACCAGTATTGTGCACATTCTTTCGCCAGAAACTGACAACTGTCCTTCTTGAATCAGCGGAAGGGAGAGAATGACCGTAGAAAATATTTCATGATCAATCTCCACGAAAGAATGTTGCCCACCTCGGCGGGGGTTGAACCCGCGACCTCCTGGGCTCCAGTCGGACGGCGCATCCAACTGAGTCACCGAGGCCGGCAACCATTGTGTTTACCTAGCAGAGTCGTTGCCATGAATTAAAAATTTGTTGGTGAATTATCAAAGCTTCACTAAAATGGCTCGAACGGTTAGTTACCATAAAGTTAGTGGTTTTTTTGTGTGTTTTTTTCTGAGAGAACATTGCAGCTTAACTAATCCCAAGTTTCATGTAACTCGACTCAGTATAGTAGGAGATGTTTGTCACAGCAACCATACACCTGAATTAGTTAAAACAAGAACATAACTTTGTAGAGAACAGCAGAATGACCAACGCAGCCATATTGCAGTCAGATTAATGAAGCCTTTTAAGTTATGTTTTCACAGAGAACCAGCGAAGAAGTATATTTTGTTAACAATTATTCAGATCGCTTAAGTATTTCTATCCAAAATGATCCAGTAGGCTCATTTCAGTTGTACCACTCACCGTATGTTTACGTTTGTAAACGTCATATGTCAGTTAGAGCATTTATGGATACCATATTTACCCAACATAGGCGGACAGACATATTTATTCAATCAGAGTGCACCAGCAAGGACAGAAAACACCATTACATAGACTGGATGACTACAAGCTGAAGCCGAACAAGTGAGAATGACATCTTTGACCAACTGGGCAGAATGTTTTTATATTAGCCCTGTTACAGGTCCTCGGCCAGTCGCATTGGCCTTCAAATGGCTGTATTGGTCCTCGGCTTCGCCTAGGACCAATACGACTGACCTCGGACCTGTGACAGGGCCAGTTTGAAAACATCTATTTAATAACATTATATTCTAAAGAATGAGGCCGAAAGGTGTGAGCTAACTGGCATCATCACGAAAACATATCTATATAATTTTGCCCCCTTAAACCCCACTTTAAATTAATAAAACTGCTGTTTACAGGGGTATACATTATATTTCTTATTTCTGCTCAAAAACATAGATTGTAGGTACTCGTTAGAACCGCCTCGCCGAGGCGGTTCTACAAAGTACCCACAATCTATGTTTTGAGCAGAAATACGAAAAATATCAGATTTTTTTTTTATCAGAAAATTTTCCTTTTTTGGTGGTAAAATTTTCAGTGTATTTGAATAGACATGTTTTCGTAATGAATACTGATAATTATGATGAGAATACCATAATTCCAGATAAGACGTTCTTTCTCTGAACCGAAAAAATACTGATATTTTTTTTTTTATTTTTCCACGATAATATATGTTGTGGGTATCTACTAGAAGCGCCTCGATGAGGCGCTTCTAATAGATACCCACAACATATATTTCTTTATAAAGTAGATCACTTTTCAAGAGGGACTCAAAACAATTTTGACAGCGTTGGCTCCCTTGAAAATGTATCCGTTATCCATAACCATTTCTACACAGTCTGTCTGTGGAACCTGTTGAAGTTCAAGTGACAAGACGGGATCCAGATCCGGATATTCGGAAGAGGACAGGAAAGCCAAGCACAGTAAAAGTCCACTATTAAGACCATCTTTGAAATTGCCTAAAAATAATCTTATTAGCGGGCCGGTCTTAATATTGAATGTAAAAATAGCTCCAGATAAGTTTTTTTTTTTTCAATTTTTGTTTTTCAATTTTTTTTTTTTTCAATCAAAAAGTACTGATGTTTTTGTCTTATTTCTCCACAAAGATATACGTTGCAGTACTCATTAGAAGCGCCTCGCCGAGGCGCTTCTAATGAGTACCACAACATATATTTTCTTAGAGAAACAAGAAAAACATTACGCGGATACCCCCGCGTATCTGGAGCTATGTAGAGGAACAAGAAAAACCCATTTGGGACTGGCTAAAGCTGGTCTTAATAGCGGAGCGGTCTTATTTCTGAGTGGTCTTAAAGAAGAATTTTACTGTATATATACGCATCTGAAGTAGGCACAGTTAACTTGTCTCCTTAGTCATATATCTTGTTCAGTCTATAGCAGCAATATGGACGCAAAACTTGGTCTCTTAATTCATATATCTTGTTCAGCCTGTAGCAGTCATTTGAAAGCAAAACGTGGTCACTGCAGCCATATATCTGATAAGTCTGTAGGAGTCATTTTGTAGCTAAACGTTGTTTACCCAGTCCTATATTTTGTTCAATCTGTAGCAGTCATTTGAAAGTAACACTTTGTCCCTTCAACCATATATCTTCTTCAAGTCACGGTAGCAGTCACGTGAAAGCAAACCCTGGGGTTCTAGGACCATATCCTATACAATATGTAGGTGGCATTTCGAAACAAAACTGGTCTCTTCGGCCATATATCTTTTTCAAACTGTTAGCTTTTAAAGCAAAACTTGGTGTTGTCCTCCATATATATTGTTCAGTTTGTAGCAGTCATTCAAAAGCAAAAACTTGGTCTTTTCAGTCATATATCATATACGAGCTCTTCAACCATAAAGCTTGCCAGATCTGTAGGAGTCTTCTGGATGCAAAATGTGGTCCGTTCAGTCAAATATTGTGTTCAGTCTGTAGGAGTTATTTGAAAACGAAACTTGGGACTTTTCAGTTATATATCATATATGGGCTCCTCTGCTATAAGGCTTACCAAATGTATAGGAGTCGTTTGGAAGCAACACGTAGTCTTTTCAGTCATATGCTCAATCTGGAGGAGTTAGTGTGTTTTGAAAGCAAAACCTGGTCTGTCCTGACATATATCTTGCTCAGGCGGTAGATGACATTTGAAAGCAAAACGCGATCTCTTCAGCCAGGCATCCCCATAGCGCCTGCCTATACTACTTATCTTGCTCAATCTGTAGCACTCATTCGCAAGCAAAACTTGCACATCGTCAGCCATATATCTTGTTCCGTGTGTAGCAGCCATTTAAAAGCAACGCTTGGTCTCTTCTACAACGAAACAAAACTAGATTTAGTCAGCAACAGCCTGTTAACAATAGTTTATGTTTAGTCTGATGAGTGTCTACACTGTTTGCCATCATTTAACAGTTTTTAGATTCTTCAACCGGTAGTTCAACATTCTTGTTCAAGTTTTAGGACAAGTATGGCAGGGAATTAAGGTGTCTGAATATTAAATGTAAATACGGTATATTTTACCTGCTGCATGATCTGTCCGATATATTTGTACTAGGCCGTGTTCTATTCGATACTCGGCATTTAACTGATTGGCTGTTGAAGCGCAGTGGCGCATCAAGGATGAGTTCTTATGGGGTTCGATTTGATCAAACTACCGTACTTACTGTATGTATTCGAAAAGACAGTCCTGAGCAAACAGTGTAGACCCAGATCAGACGCCGCAGAACGCGGCGTCTGATCAGGATCTACACTGCTCGCCACTCATCCAGCAATTTTAAACACATACATAAGCAGTAAAATTGACTTGATGAAGAGAAGTATAAGGTAAAGGGTAAGAAATGTGATTATTTAGGGTAAAATGGTGTCAAATTTATCCAAAAGTTCCTGTGAAAATGAAATTTTGAGTCAAAAGGGGGTTCGACTGAATCCCCGCTGAATCCGCCCCTGCTAGCAAAACAACCACAACAATGGGAGACAGATTTTATAAGTCAGTAGACTTTCTTCTGAATCCCAATGTATAATTGTACTTAATGATTCATCTTTATTTGTATTGTACCATATGTATGTTATACAAAGAAATAAATGCTTAAACTAAAACAACTACAACATATCCTTAAATCTTCAGCAAGCAAATTAATTCAGGCTCTTATATTTTGAATAAACGTTTAAGTGGGAATTGATCCACTTGGTGGCCTGATTTTCTGTCATTTTTTTTTTTTTTTTTTTTTTTTTTTTTTTTTTTTTTTTTTGCAACGTTGTGTCCCTTGCAAAAAAAAAATGCTGTTTGCTTTCTTGCACACTGTGCTGTTTCTTAAATTGGTTCTCCTTTAAAAGGGAAGACTTTGTTTCCAACGGGAACAAACATTTTGGTTTTAAAGTAGACCCGTTTTCAAAAGGCATGTTAAACAATGCTGACAGAATTGCCACCCCTGAAAGTTAAGCGCTACTCCTTAAAACATTAATATCATATACCGAAACAGAGACCACATAACTTTGGTTTTCATAATCATAAGGGCGCAATGGAAACCCTTCTATTCTTAACTTTGATAATGGATGATACACAGTGTTAAGGGACCCTAATGTGGTGAAAGGCGAAGGCCTTTATCAAACTGTACATCCGTAGAACATGACCAGGGTCTTCGCTCTCCGCTCACATAACCATTAGATGTTGTAGAAAATATCAAAAAAGAGAGGAGGTCCTAAATCTACTGTATGAATGCGCAGACTGATCTGAGCATTTGCTGTTCGCTTATGATAAAATCGCCATTTTCTTACACTGCGCATCTGATGTGTTTCCATTAAATTGCACACAAGACATAATAGAATTATAAACAAAACTGTAAATCTGCCAATGTTGACGGGTCCTTTTGTTGTTTGTGGTCCCCAGTTTTATTCGCATCAGCTTGTGCGGAAGGGCCAATTGTTTCGTACATTTCTGTTTCGCCCCCGACTGCCGTATAATTGCGTATTGAACTTCATTTTTGACTTTAATTATGAAGATTTAAGGTCAGTTCCGAACTTGAGAACGTTGAATTATATACAGCGATAATTATAGCACAAGTACCGTGAAAATACCTGCGGTTAATTAATAGTTTTGACACGAAATGTCATATTAACAACATGTTACAAACGTTAGATATTTGAAATATTTGCTTTGGGTCATAAGAATATCTACACAATTTTTGTGCGAAAGGAATATCTCGATCAGTCTTTTCCAACGGACACACAACGTTGAATCAACGTCGTTTCAACGTTTTAGACGAATCAACGTTCACTTAAAAATTGTGTACATGCGGGGTTTACATCTATACTGTTCGGTTTCGCAAACTGTTTAGGCATATACAGTAAATGAGCTTTGCGTCGTCCAAGATATAAGCAACAAAGGTCATGGACGTATTACAGGCGGGGATGGGGGAGTGGGGGATTGCTTTTAGTTTTTACATAATCTACATTTTTTTGTATCCGTGTATAGACAGTTATAGACTTTACACAAGAACATGCAAAAACTATGCGAAAGTTATTGCAAATTGCAATTGTGTCTTGCATTGCTGCCTCTTCTTTTTTTGGTGCCTCTGATATTTTTCAGATTTCTGCTCAAAACATAGCTTGTGGGTAATCGTTATGTTTTCGAGCAAAAATAAGAAAACATGTATACATGTATCCCTGTAAACCTCAGTTTTACTACATTAAAGGTGGGTTTAGAGTGGTTTAATATTATATAGGCATGTTTTCGTGATGCGGACATTGAAGACCCAGATCAGCCAATACATCAGCACAAAATAATACAGTCGACTCTCGTTATCTCGAACTCGCTTATCTCGAATAACCGCTTATCTCGAAGTGATAATCTGGTCCCTGTTTTAACACAGAGGTCTACCAACAGTCAATAAAATATTGTGAAAAAGAGGAGAAATTGCTCCTTAGGAGCAATTTCTCCTCTTTTCCACAATATGTTCAATATATCTCTAACTTAGGAGTCAAATTACGTATTCGTTCTGTTAAAGGTGGTTGTTCGATTAATTGTTTTTTCCTCAGTTCCGTAAATCTGATATGTCGAACTACGGATATCTCGAAGTGTTTCATAGAGTCCCTTGGAGTTCGAGATAACGAGAGTCGACTGTACATAAAACCAAGTGTTGTCCGCCTACAGAATCATTAAATATTATAGATCAGCTGTGTATGCACAGTTTTAGTGTTGCCTTGCTGACCGCATTTCCTTTGAGTATCCTTTTGTCCTGGCAAGTCAACTGTGAGGTTTCTTCCATGAATGGGTATATTCTAAAGGCTTACTTCTATAGAAAACCTGAAGGTTCGATCCCCACTAACAGCATTAGTGTTGTTTCCTTGAGCAAGAGACTTTATCCACATTGCTTAGTACTGGTTTCTACCCAGGAAAAAAGAGGGCCACATGGAAGATTAGTACTAGATTACTAAATGTGTTACCCTCTATAAATAAGGTCGATTATTATTAAAGTTACCCTCATCTGGGCCGCGTCGAGCGAAAACGTGTCTTCGAACACGTGCGGATTTCAAGGTGGATCTGGGACTTAACTGTCTGAAGACATGGCATGGCAAGGCGCGTCCCATCTAATAGGCGACGTAGATGAATGGTTAGAGCATTAGACTTCGGTGCTGAAGGTTGCGGGTTCGACGGCAGCTCAAATCATCGATGGACTATCTTTTCTCTAACACCCATCAGTGAATGGGTACCCTTCGGGGAAAGCTTAAAGGCAGCGAAAGAAGAGGATTTAGTCCCGCCTTAATGTTGCCCAAGACATAGTGGGCTATAATAATCATCGCCCATTCGGCCGCAAGGCTATGGGACAGCTTTACCTTTACCTTTAACACACGTATGCCTTAACTCTTTGGACAGGTCCATTTCCAATAGAAGGGGATTTGGTTAGTTTTTATTTTCTATAACTTATAGAGGTCCCTGTATTTAATGCAAACAGTGTAGACTCAGTGTAATGCAAACCCAGTGTAAATCATCAGTGTATGCTTAAATCAGACGCCAAATCAAGCGGCGTCTGATATGGGTCTGTACTGTTTGCCCATGTCCCATTTATGGGACTCTAGGCATATATGGGGTAATAGTCTTCTGTTTGTTTGTATTATATTCTTATATTCGACATATGCATGGCCTGAGAATTTATGTCTCAATAAAATTCTGTTCTGTCCTAGTCTAAACTTATCAAAGGCTCATCGCTGCACCTTCCCCAGTTAGACTGGCTCCAGTCTCCAGTGACTGAATATTTTTCTCATAATCCTGTTTAATAATCCACTAAGATAAAACCCAAAAATATCATGACTATAAAGGCTGGTCACTAGTGACCAGCCTTTATAGTCATGATATTACTTTGGTTTTATTTTAGTGGATTATTAGACAGATTATAAGAAAAATTATTTGTCACTAGAGACTGCAGCCAGTCTACTTCCCCAGTGTTTAAACCGCCATATGTTAAACCTTCCCCACTCTCTGGACAAATTCAGCAGATGGCAAATTGAAAAGATTTTTTTCTTAATTTCACAGAAAATACACTTTGACATTTTATGCATATTGTCTCAGATGTCAAAGTCTATTTTCTGGGAAAAATAAGAAAACTATTTCAGAATGTTGTCTGATGAAATTTATACCCAGATTGCTATGCGTTCAGAAATGTCTTCAGTTTTATAAGCCATACGTAGACATCAGACTGGTGGATCATTCAAGATCAACATGAGACGTTCGACACGAACTTATCAGAAGAGCATGTACCGTGTAGTCTAAAGGCTATTTTAGATATGATACGTCCTGTTTTAGATATTGCCATGGTTTTAATGGATAAACTTTCAGGTAACACTATTAAAAAATGTTTCCCCCTCCTGAAAATGAATCTCTTTTAAAAGGAAATAATTTCCCCCACTCCTTCCACCACGGCCCACTGGGACAAAAGTAATTCCTTCCTGTTAGAAGTGTTCCCTTTGAGAAGGGAAGCCACAAGAATTGTCTCCCTTGAAAAGTGCCAGTGAACCCCACTTCGTAACTGCAAAATTTATTTATTTATTTATTTATTTATTTATTTATTTATTTATTCGTCTTCTTCTTCTAGTAAAATAATAATAATAATAATAATAATAATAATAATAATAATTTTTATTATTATTATTATTATTATTATTAATTGATTAATTAAGTATTCGTCACTATTTTTACCATTATTATTATTATCATCAGTAGTATTACTATTATCATTATTGCTTTCAAATAACACATTGTGTAACCTTTTTACTCTTTGCACTGTGGTTCATGAACTATTAATCAGGTCATTTTTCCAGTCGGTCTCCCAACAAAGACACATTATCTTCACCAATGGAACAACATTTGATAGATCTGCCTCAAAGGACACAACAAAATATATACACTAGAGTCCAGATGTGTCTTTTCACCCAAGGGCAAAATTATGGTATTTTGAAAATCGGCGGACGCTAGAAAACACATTATCATTAACCAAAACATCTGCGTCTGATAGGTCACTTGTGAATATCGCTTCTGTGGCCTTTCTTTTGGGAGTTGTAAATAGAATAATAGGCGTGCATATAAAAGGAGGATTATTGTTTTAAAGAAAATATCAACGGAAAGACTGACCTTGACCTGTTCATATGAACCACCTTGAACCGTTTATAAAACTACCTTGCGTGGAAGCAAAACAATTCATCGCAACCCTGGGGCATATGCGGGCAACGCAGGCCCTGCTCAGCCTGCGCAATTGCGCAGGCTGATCAGGGCCTGCGTTGTCCGCAACTTGCATAAGGACCATTTTCCTGCGTTGTGCGTCATATGTCTAATATCTAGACGGCTAAGCATGTTGTCTACGTGTACACATGTTTGTAGTCTACATGACCATAGATGGAAGTCTGTCAAGTTTAATATCATTGTTACATTTTAGGGGAGACAAATCCGTCTAATATTGTTTTGCCGACTTTCTAGATGTAGTAAAACCTCAATGGCTCGAACATCTTTCGGACCATGGAAACTTATTCCAGACATGGGCCAAGAGCCACTGAGGGTAAATCATGGCGCCAGGTCAGGAAGCAAATGATGATAATTTAGGGAAGTCGTTTTGGTTTTCTATATAATAATTGTCTGTTGAGAGTACTTATTAGACACACAACATAAAATTTCATGATATAATAAGAAAATATCCCTAAATGTTTGTTTTCATGAGCTATCGGAAGAATTTCGCAGAGACTAACACGAGTTGGAATTAGCCATAGTACACAAGCCATCGGTGTTCGAGCTGCAGAGGTTCGAATGTAGGGTATTACTCTATAAGGAAAGTAGTTGCTTCACCTTACCTTACAGAGTTGATCCCTTTTCAGAAGAGGATTGGTCTGCAGTAAAGCAAACAGAAAGTCGCAAAAGTTCTTTCCCTCGGCGCAAATGTCATGTGTATCCGATCCCCTAAGAATCTCTGAAAAATGTTATTTAACTTGACAGACTTCCATCTATGGTCATGTAGGCGAAAAACATGTGTACAAGTAGACCACTCGTTCAGCCGTCTAGATGCGCAACGCAAGGAAAGGGCCCTTATGCAATTTGCGGACAGCGCCGGCCCTGATCATTGCGCAGGCTGACCAGGGCCTTCGTTGCCCATTTAAAGAATCAATGGACATTGTAGTACAGTAAAACCTCAATAGCTCGAACACCGATGGCTCCTTTACCATGGATCATTCGAACTCGTTTTTGAGTCACTATGAAATTCTTCCGATAGGTCCAGAAAACAAATATTTAGGTAAATATTCTGATTTTATCATGAAATTGTATGTTGTGTGCACTCATTAGAATCGCCTCATCGAGGCGATTCTAATGCGTACACACAACAAACAATTATTGTATAAAAGATAAAAAAAAAAAAATCCCTAATTTATCACCATTTGCTTCCTGACCTTGCGCCATAATTAACCCTCAGTGGCTCAAACTACCCATATCTCGAACAAATTTCCATGGACCCAATGATGTTCGAGCCATTGAATTTCGACTGTATATGGCGACGAACAGAGAACGTCCAGATCAGAGTACATGAAAGTGCATGCTCATCTGGACATTCACTGTTCGCATATGCCATTAGGGCCTTTTACATCATATGTTTTTTTGTCAGTTGATGCTGATGACGTCAAATGTACATCTTTGAAATAATAAGATAGTTTGGATGAATCATGGCTCCTGTAGGCAAGCATACAAACTTGAACTTTCTTTGTAAACCTTTTAAGGGGACAAAATACATTTGGTATAGTTTCAGCCATTGTTTTTCAAAAGAGATACATTTTTTGTGACTTCTGAAAAGGGACCACTCTAGAAGAAATTAAGTCCTTTCTTTTAGAGTAGGCCCCTTGAAAAGGGGGACAAAACATTTCAAATGGTTGACTTCGTCATGAAAGTGTATCCATTCCATGAAATCGCATCTATCTATCTATCTATCTATCTATCTATCTATCTATCTATCTATCTATCTATCTATCTATCTGTCTGTCTGTCTGTCTGTCTGTCTGTCTGTCTATCTATCTATCTATCTATCTATATATTTGTCTGCCTGCCTGTCTGTCTGTCTGTCTGCCTGCCTGCCTGCCTATCTATCTATCTATCTATCTATCTATCTATCTATCTATCTATCTATCTATCTATCTATCTATCTATCTATCTATCTATCTAGAGAGAGAGAGAGAGAGAGAGAGAGAGTACAACAAACAATAACTATAACCGTCACATTGTCATATTTCGAATCTATGGAAACAATTTGGACTTTAAATTGCTAAGAAAACAATAATAATGACGCCCCAGCCCCCGTTGAATTGATTTAAAGCACTTAACCATATAACAGTGCGTACATTAGCAAAAGACGTATTTTAATTTAAGCATTCATGACTTATTTTTGCAGTTAGTTTTCAACGTTCGTGTAAAATAGAGTTTCTAAAACTATTTACATGAGGCGTTGTTGTGAATCATATAATAATCTTTTTATGCGTAATATGGTCTGCATCAATCATATTTTATGAAAGGTAACTGGACCCTTATCAACGCCAAATGGAGTGTAAACGGATCCGAAGTAATATCTTGCTTTACATCCAGAATGTATCACAAGGCTGTAACGATGCTTGAGCACCGATTTTTCCCTAAATATTCGGAGAGAGGGGTCTAAGCAAATAGTGTAGACCCCAAATCAAACTGCTCCAAGGAGCAGTTTGATCAGGGTCTGCACTATTTGCCAATCCACCAGTACTGCGACGCACTATCCGGAAGTCAAATGGGCTTGTTAATGCTGAAATTTAGGAAGAATGGTAAGGCAATAAGGTGTCTGAAAATTTTGGGTAAATGCGGTATAAAAGAATTGAGAGCTTCTAAATGTGTCAAGAGTTATGTTAAAGGTGACGCATGTCAAAAGCGAGTAGTTCGTGTTTCAGTCCCATTCAGCGTACAATTGCGACAATAAAATTGTGTATAGCTAAATTTGTGACATTTGGTCACGAGAATCAATTTGGTTTGACATTACTGACATATCCTGAAAGTGGATAAATTTTCAAGGTATAGTTAATATAAGAATTGTTACAATTTTCTTTTGGAAAACATCCAAGATGTCAAGCGTTTCCGTTGCAGGACCTCTGCTCTAAAGGTCATTATTTGGCCAGTATCCTTAACTAACACTTACTTGGCATGAAACGTAACACTAACGACTAAATATTATTTTCATGAGTATAGTACTTCGGGAGAAACTGGAATATACAGGTTGTCTCTGAATAAATGCGTCCTCTTTTCTGTAAGTACAGTAAACCACAATGACTCGAACACGAACTGCTCGTTTACCATGGCTAATTCGAACTTGTTCTTGAGTACCAAGGAAATGATAGCCCAAGAAAGTAATTATTTATAAAACATTTTTTGAACTTTTCGTATTTTATCAAGAAATGTATGTTGTGTGTTTTCATTAGAATCGCATCACCGAGACAATTTCAGCGAGTACACTCAATATACCATTTTATAGAAGATTGAAAAGACAGTCCTAAATTATGCCCATTTACCTCCTGACCTGGCGCTATGATTAACCCTCAGTGGCTCGAACTACCTATGTCTCGAACAAATTTATATGGGCCATAGATGTTCGAATTATTGAGGTTCGACTGTATCTTACAATTATTAAAATTTCATACGTTCGTGTAATTAATATGACAAGAAGCAAAGCTCAGTTTGAAACCCTAGAGACTGGCACCTAATTACAGTCGACTCTCGTTATCTCGAAGTCCAAGGGACTGTCTTAAATACTTCGAGATATCCGTAGCTCGACATATCAGATTTGCAGAATTGAGGAAAAAATAAATCGAACAACGACAATTTACATATGAATATTTAATTTGACGCCTGAACTTAGAGATATATAAAAATATTGTAAAAAAGAGGAGATTCTCCTTTTTTCCACAATATTTTGTAAACTGCAGTTAGATTTCCGTGTTAAAACAAGGGCCATATTTTTTACTTCCAGATAAGCGGTTATTCAAGATAAGCGAGGTCGAGATAACGAGAGTCGACTGTACAAAAAACAAACAAACAAACAAACAAAAAAAAACAAAAAAAAACAGGAAAGCCAAAGAAAGACACAGAATGTTTTATAATTGTTGGAACAGCCAATCAGCTTGATTGACATATAGACAGCAGGACACGTTTCGCGTTTCGTATACATGTATGTTCCATATGTATCCAAAGGACAATACTGAGAACGTTTAAGAACAGTAAATAGAAACTTTTTCATTATTAGCTGGCATATCAGAATCTGAAGTATTCATGATTATGCAAATGCTAGTACTGCGACATCTGTGATGCAACCATGTATTGTACCAACACACCATGCTAGTTTGTGATGTGATAGTCGACCTGTACTTAACCATGTGTCGGACTAGTCGAAGGTATCTTGCAGCCTTGGGATTGCAGACTTCTGGCATATCCTCCCTTTATGTGACTTCTGATTCATGTGTTTGGACAACCGTTGAATAACCTGTAACTAGCAGTTACATAACGTCAACATATTTATGTAAAATGTGTAGCCTCAAGCCTTCACTCTAGATACAATGCTTTTAATTCCCGAAAACAAGAATTAGAATAATATCTACTATCAAATAAGAAATTATATTCCAACAGGTAGCAATTTACTAATGTTAAGAAGAATTATTCAGTTGTAATGCTCCGTCTATCTCCGCGCTATTTTTTTGTAGTTCGGCTTCTGGTTATAGCTATACCTGTCACAAAATATGCTATATATAAAGCACAGCAAAATTGCTCTCAGAAAATTTGGTATTTTGCTGTTACTGCGCTACTGACATGGATAGTGGACCAAAACGATTTGCAATCAAGATGGCCTAAATTTTAGTTTGCATAGCAACACAACAGTTATGTGGTTGCAATAAACCCGTAGTTGTTTTTTTTTTTTTTTTTTTTTTTTTTTTTTTTTTGCTGTAATGTAAATTAATTGCAATTATGGAAAAATACGCATTCGGAGAACTGAGAACGAGATTCGTCCATAAACAGAAAAAAATATGCATTATCACCCCCGAAATATCTTGTTTCACTGATTATTTTTATGCCATTCTCAACGCTATTTCGGATATATTAAGCCGATGAAGGAGGGTGAGATACTTAGTGATGAAGCATGACATAAAATCTCGCGACATTGCGAGAACCTACACCTATCAGTGTCGTGCTCACAATACCAGAAAAGTAAGGTCAAAGCGTTACACATCCCTATACACTGCCGACACAACCGACATGTACCTGCACCAAGCAGGGTCAGTTAACCCACTATCTGGGACTTGCTTCATTTCACATAGTTTTTGAATGCACCGATAATGGAATCTTAAGTAATGATAACCGGGAATGAATGCATTTTCCTAAAAAAACAACAACAGTGATATGAAAAAATTTAACCCCCTTCTCATTATGGCTACTCATAAAAATCAATGTACCACCTCTGGGAACATATCCCTTCCTTTAAAGGTAGCCTCTATTTTGTGCAAATACTAGGAAAGCAAATCACTATCCGTAATTGTCTCCCTTTACACAAAATGGCGGCACAATTCCCCTTTTCGTGTCCTCCTGTTATCAAAGAATATGATTGATCATAACTTAAAATATTTGAACCTCAACGTGAGAAAATGTACCTTCGGACAAGTGCGCACAACAAAGACTCAACCCAGCCTGCGTATTCGCGCAATCTGATCAGACTTTCATTGTTCGGGTGAAGAAATTTTGCATCCTCAGAAATTCAAAATGCGCCCAGCGAAGATTCAGGTCAGACTGCGCAAATCTGAATCTTCGCTGGACGCACATGCAGAGGCCTTTTTTTCGGACGTTGTGGCTCAGTTGCCTTTCTTAAATTGAATGGCAAATGTCTTTCGGTAATCTTGTAACTGGTAAAAAGTTTGCCTGAACCCATATTAAAATTAATTGTAGCCGACACGATATCGTATATTGTTACCCTATCTGATCAAAAATCATGTTTGAGGAGCTATTAGAGACGGACGGACAAAAGAGCCATTTAAGTTGTTCAAAGATTATGACATACACGGACACTAATAGCGACACACTAATCTGTTCTATATGGCCCGCAGTGTGAGAAAGTGGACCTTTTGCCATATGCGAACAGGGAAGACCCAGATCAAACTGAGCATGCACAGTCTGATCAGGGCCACTGTTCGTTAAAAAATTGTACAATATCCAATGATTCTGTATAGCAGAAGAGAAAGGCATGGTAAGTCTTAGCGCATGCGCAGGCTGTTTTGATCCTTTGCTGTTTGCAAATAATATAAGGGACGTGTTCTTATGTTGAGCAAAATAGTTCTTCCGCTGCAAATTGTTTTACTGACAGAATTCACTAAGTGCAGAAGTTTTGTTCGAATGCCATTAATAAAGCACACTTGGTCGCATAATTGTTTACATACAATTAAGTCAGATTTTATCGCTAGGGAAGTCAGAGGTGATTGAAATAATTCAGCCATGTTAACCTTCAAGTGACTTGCGCAATGGAACACGTGCCCTACTCCCTGAAAAGGTTTCGTATTTCCGGCCAATTTATGTAACAGATATTGATAAATTAATTTAGATGGGGAGTATTGTTTTCGGGATATGTGTCGTTTCTAAATAATATCTTGCACATTTGAAACGGAACCGCGAAGGACCAAAAGCCAATGTATTCTGATGACCACGTTCTAGACATTATGTTAGCACACCTATGTGCGGATTATATTTTTATTTCCGTTATGATCATTGCACTCATTCTGGTTACCGCTTAAGCCGGTGCTGGGATCGGTGGGTTGGGTGGGGGTGATGGGGGCGTATGCAGCTTTGCAAACTACATTGCTGTAGAAGAGAGAAAATAAAACCGAATCTCCGATTTTCGTTCATTTGTGTGTTCTTTGTTTCCAACGACAACATTAAAGATTTTTACTCTTAGCCATATATCAAGTTAAGTTCATTTTGTAAACAAAAGTAGCAAAGAAACAAACAATACAATACAAAACAAAACAAAACAAAACAAAACAAAAAACAACAACATATATTGCGGGTACCCATTAGAAGCGCAACTGATAGGCGCTTCTAATGAAAACCAACAATATATGGTTAATGGAGAAAAAGATATCTTGACACTCTTACATCTGGAGCTATTTAAGACTTGCCAGTTTTACTATATAATATGGAAAATGAAGAAGATTTTGGTTATACAGTACACTAGGATTGGTTTACAGTAAAAAGGCTGCAAGAAGAACAAACTGAAAAACGAGTTTCAAAAACCGCAACATTCTGAAAAATATTCCTAATAATCTGTACGCCTGCATAACATGTTTCATTATATGGAACAAAGAAGAAGAAGAAGAAAAAAAACAAAAACAAAAAAACAAAAAACAAAAACAGACTTGTCAATGTAATGGTTTGAGAAGACTATCGATTGTTCTAGGTCAAAGATGCAATTCCACTTTCTATACTAAACGACAAAAGGGAAATATGTTCTAGATATATTAGGTGCGTGTGCCAAGTATGGCCATGTATAATTGCTGGTAACTCTTACCATAACGAAAACATGCCTATATAATTTTGACCCCCTTAAACCCCACTTTTATACAGTAGAACTGGGGTTTACAGGGGTATACATTCTTTCCTTATTTCTGCTCAAAACATAGATTGTGGGTACTCGTTAGAACCGCCTCGCCGAGGCGGTTCTAACGAATACCCAAAATCTATGTTTTGAGGCCGAGGCGGTTCTAACGAGTACCCACAATCTATGTTTTGAGCAGAAATATGAAAAAATATCAGAGTTTTTATCTGAAAATTTTCAATTTTTGGAGGTGAAATTTCCTATATATTTGAATAGACATGTTTTCGTAATGCTTTAGATGATTTCGTTTCCTCCTTCAGGTGACTATGTGTTCTATTACAAAATACATGTATAAATAAAATTATTAAACAATCACTTTATTTGCCAAGGAACACGTTGTGTTCCTTGGCAAATAAAGTGATTGTTTAAAAATTCTATCTGGATCCCTTATTCATTTCGATCACAAGTGTCATAAGGACTAAATAAAATTACACATGAAAGGCCAGAATTACGAATCACAGCTTTCCTTTGGCACAAAAAGAAGCAGAGACGAGGAACAAGTAGTTGCAATAACCTACATACAAATTAACAAGAACTCTAAACGAGGCACCGCCTTGGAACGGTTATCAGAAACAACTTGTTGGAAATTCGGTCCTATATCGACTTTTAAAGGGTACTTGTTTTCGCTTGGCTGTATGAAAAATACAATTAAATGTAAGTGTAGTGCAACTGATGAAATAACATAACTGACTAGACTGCTTTCCAAGCATAGGTAAACGTTAATGCTAACACTGATTTAATGTGTGTTTGAGGTACTAAACGCAATAAAAACTTACTATTCATTGATAATCTAAAACAACATTTGCTCGAAAGTATCTAATCGTATGATCACATGAATTTAAATGCCAGTGAAGAGAAAACAAATATTTATTGATGCTCATTTTATTTCTTCAGTTACTTTATTGTTTCAATGAATTTCAATGGAAAAACCTTCAAACACTGAAATAGTCTAAGATGTTTAAAGACGTAAGTGTATATCTTCAAAACGTTATATCTAGATGTCAGCAGCCAGCCGTCAAAATCATCTATGAATGAGTTCATTGACTTTATTCTGGGTCATTCCTAAACGTATTTTCATGATTTATAATTATTTCGTGAGCCACATACAGGGGTTATCAAACACATAAGACATGATTAACCACGAAATGACACCGTCAGAGTTAGACAAGCTACCCAAGTGACCCTGCGCAATGACCTTGAATGAGCCGGAAGAACTGTCAGTCATGAAAAGACAATCGAGCGCGCATCAAATCACTCACCCAAACAAACAAATTTCTAATGTTCTTTACGTGTTCGACTGCGTTGCTCTTTGCTCGGGTACCACAATTGGTAAAACAACATAAAGAAGAAGAATGAGCTTCCTGTCTTGAAACATTCATAATCGGTATGTGGAACAACCCTATTGTGTTTATTTTAAGACTATACGAGCCATAACGTGACACAATGTACCTTATGACAAGTGCGGCCAACGAAGACTTTAATCAGCCTGCGCATGCGCGCAGGCTGATTAGAGTCTTCGTTGCCCGCATGAAGAAAGCTTGCATATTTGTCTATCAAAATTCTGCCCAGTGAAGAGTTTAATCATACTGTGCGAATGCGCAGGATGATCTGAATCTTCGCTGGGCGCACATGTCCTTAAGGTACGTTTTCTGACGGTAGGGCTCGAATGACGTGACGTCTGAAACGCATCCACTTGTGCATGGTCGTTCACGCAAAGAAATGTATTAATTCAATACCGTCCTGCTTGCGGTGAGGGTAGGATAAACACGCCATTTCAGTGCTGAAGTACTGAGTCAGTAAGGTTGAATTTCTCTATAAATTCATATTTAATATGTGTAAGTGACCTGTATAAGTGTTGAACTGGCCTCTTTTTTCCCTTATTTTACTTCTGTTTTGTTTTGCAATATGTATGTATTTTTATGACTAAAACGGTTACGACACACACAAAAAAAAGAAGGAAATCGTCAGTTCGTTTATAGGGTAACGAGTACGAAAGTTTCGATCCATCCATCCCCCCTCTCTCTCTGTCTCTCTCTGTCTCTGTCTCTCTCTCTCTCTCTCTCTGTTGTAAATGTAACAAATTTAACAGTATATAACAGCTGACAGTTTGCCATTACAGAAACAGAGATATTAAGTATTCAGTACTTTAGGGTTCTAGTGTCGAGAGATCTAAGGGTCTATTCTATCAAATGCTTTAGACTTTGCTGTCGGACCCGTTTTGATAAATTAATCCGTGCAATGGCTAGTTGACGGCAAAGTATTGAAACTGTCTTTTAAAAACCCTACATTATATATGTAAGTCTGCTTAAAGCATTTAGCCATGGCGTCCCATTAAAAGGACACAGGCAAATAATTTAGACCAGGATCAGACGCATAAAACGCGGTGTCTGATCAGTGTATACTGTTTGCAAAAGCACTTTGCATGCTGGGTAAAAATTTCAGCGGAAAGCTTTCCTAGAAATAGGATCTGACAATTCATGCAAATTGTCTCCTTAGAAGACAGTTTGCATGTAGTGTCAGATTCTATTATCTAAGGAGACAGTTTGCCTGTAGTGTCAGATCCTATTTTCTAGGAAAAGATAAGAAAAATATCACCAATTTATCGGCTGTCTAATATGCCCATAGCGTGGTAAGTGTTATCACATTAATTTCTACAAATCATGGTAATAATAGAAAACTAAACAAACACCCTTTATAGAGGATATGGACCTGTCCTCAAAGATGAGGTAGAAGAGTCCACTCGGAATAAACGGGTTTAACGGAAACCTACAGAAACTCATGTCAAGAATGTCAACAGTAAACGTCCTGATCAGCGAAAAATACAGCAAGGCATGGCAAAGATCTTTGCTGTTTTCTTTCATAGAATGTGATCTTTTACTGAGCCTACAAACACAACTTTCTTGTCTCTATAGGTGGTAGTCCGGCAGGACATTCGTTATTCAGCAAACACCAGCGCAAAACAAAATTGCTGACCAGACGTCGCAAGTGTTGGTGTTAAACTATGAACTTAAAACGATACCAATGGGCTTCAGAACAGAACGGTGACAGGTAGCTCTTCTTTCAAAACTATGAATAGAGTTACCCAGGAAAGGACATAATCACGAAGCACAGCCTTCCCGAGGCACCGAGGAAAGAAACGACGATCAACAAACAATGACAACACACAACAGCAAAGATGCAATAATATACAAACGGAAACAGAATTGCAACTGACGAACAGTTTCGAGATGGTGGCCAGCTTGATGTATAGTTCTGAGTGCCATTACGGTCGTTTCTATCTTCGGCTGCTACACCGTTTGTTATAATTGAGTATACCCTGCATGCAACAGTTCAATACATACGACATTTGACCATTCCTTCATTTGGTTGAATGCAACGATTGATTGACAATCAATAACAAACCAGGTATGACACTGTTTTGAACCTGTAGCATGCCATTTGCAAAGAAAGGATGCCTTGGAAATAAAGAACACACACGAGAACGAAAACCGGCGACTCGGCTTTAAGTCTCTTCATACAGCAGTCCATTTTGTGAGGCTTTATACAGGCCGCATTATTCGCCCCAAGTCCGCTTCATTGCTGCAGTGTCTAGAAAACAAACGTGGCAATATAATTATCTAACTTCAGTAAATAGTCGATGAAATAGGCTATATTCTTTGCTAAGGCTATACTTATTTACCATAGACACCTAAGAATGCGTAATAGATGTGTTACATATGCGTACAATTGCACACATACGTAACGATTGCGTATGTGTATAAGTGTCACATGTCGAATTTAACACATGTGCAAACAGCACCTCACATCTTATAAAATCGCAAAAAAAAATCGACGCATTTGAATTGTGTAGACCGGATGTGGCGACTGATCAGGATCTACACTGCTCGCCACTCAGTTTGTCTCAAATAACTCTAAATGGTGTAAAGCCTTGTCAGATGTTATAATAGCAATATGACGGCTAATAAGGCTCTACACTGCTCTTATGTTACTAAAGTTGTCCTTTTTCATGACATGGCTTATATTCGAGCGTATGGACGCTTACATGTATATCAGATTTCATTTGTTAGAGCAAAAGTGTACCAGTAACAACATTTACACCAAACACGGACACTGATCCTCAAATACTTCAGCTACAATTCACAGGAGGGTCCTATTATATCCTTGCAAGGGATAAAAAGAACATTATCACACTTCTAAACTGACTTTTTTTTTACTAGAAGTTTCAGTTACATGCTATTAGCAACATAGACGTTTTCTATCAGGGCAACTATGCATATAAAGTGGTTGTAATATCTTTGCACACATACTTTAAATACGAGCTAAGACTGCTTAATACAGATAACAAACACGAACGATTAGACGTTTTTATAATAATACACGATACATACAGTCGACTCTCGTTATCTCGAACTCCAAGGGACTCTCTGAAATAGTTCGAGATATCCGTAGTTCGACATATCAGGTTTGCAGAATTGAGGAAAAAATAATTTGATTAACCACATTTAACAAACTGATAGGTAACTGGACTTTTGAAGTTAGAGATATATTGAAAATGTTGTGGAAAAGAGGAGAAATTGCTCCTCAGGAGCAATTTCTCCTCTTTTCCACAATATTTTCCATCTGTTGTTAGGTTTTCATGTATAGGAAGGGACCAGATTTTCACTTCGAGATAAGCGGTTATTCGAGATAAGCGAGGTCGAGATAACGAGAGTCAACTGTATATTGAAAATATTGTGGAAAAGAGCAGAAATTGCTCCTCAGGAGCAATTTCTCCTCTTTTCTACAATATTTTCCATCTGTTGTTAGGTTTTCATGTATAGGAAGGGACCAGATTTTCACTTCGAGATAAGCGGTTATTCGAGATAAGCGAGGTCGAGATAACGAAAGTCAACTGTATATTGAAAATATTGTGGAAAAGAGGAGAAATTGCTCCTCAGGAGCAATTTCTCCTCTTTTCTACAATATTTTCCATCTGTTGTTAGGTTTTCATGTATAGGAAGGGACCAGATTTTCACTTCGAGATAAGCGGTTATTCGAGATAAGCGAGGTCGAGATAACGAGAGTCAACTGTATTACACTGAAGAAAAAAGCTTGTTCTGCATATGTACAAACCTAAGCATCATTTTGTAAGTAGGGCCCTTTGTCAAATACAATTATACATACTAAGTAACATAGGTCACAGTAATTGTTCCCGAAATAATGACCTCTACTTCATGTGTTGCATATGTGTATGGTACGTACATATCATACGAACGCTTCACACTAACTTGTCCACATGTTACATATGCGTACAGCTGTACGCAAACGTAACTTATTTACGTTGCCATGTGTTATATATGCGTACAGTTGTACACATACGTAACATTTGTTACGTATGCGCACAACTGTACACATATGTAACACTTTTGTTACGTACTCGTATGTGTGACATGTGCTTACTCACAAAGCGCTCTAACTAGACTGCAGAAGAACATATTGGTGTGAACATGCGCAGCTTGCACATGCCCGAACATAGATTTTACCATGATGCTGCTCAAATATACGATAAATATGTCTCAAAGTATGAAATCATGTACAGTAATTATGAGAAGAATGATGCAAAGCTGTTATGAAGTAATTTACCTGATCAGAAAACTCCACATGCCAGTCAACGGTAATAACTATCTAATTGCTGAAAATATGTTTTATATGGTTAGGGTAATTAATAACACGTTTTAAAGATCATCAGGACCGCAACGGACGGAATGTACCTGATGGCATGTGCGCTCAGCGAAGACTCGGATCAGACTGCGCATTTGCGCAGTCTGATTCGGGTCTTCGTTCCGCACTATGTGGTTAGGCAATGATATTATGATTTTATATGCGGATAGCGAAGAGTCTGATGAGACTGTGCAGATATGCAGGCTGATCTGCGCCTTCGCTTGGCGCACATGTCATGAGGGACGTTTTCGGACGTTACGGCTGATAGGTTGAATTGCATTTGCCCATTTATTTTTTGTAGGAACCATAATGTATCTGTTTGAGAGTAGATCTGACGTAGCTGATTTATTACCGAGGAATTTGGAGTGAAGGTTCGCTATAACATTTAAGATTTAGCATTAGTGTTAATAGGGAGACAGGTTGATGTGTTTTTTTGCTATTTTTTTTACCGCATCAGGATAGCGGAATAAGATATTTCAAGAAACCATGAGTGGCGTGTTCAGCAGATTTGCCGACAGCTGTCAATATGACGATTATAAGCGTTTTCATCCGTTTTGGCGACACATGGCTCATGAAAGCATGATTCTGGTGCCAAATGATTATTTTATGTTACAAAAATATTATAACTAAAGTATAACGCTTTTGAATAGAGCTGAAATGATCTTTTGTTGTTGTTTTTTTTTCAAATTGCACCTAAAACAATAACCATAAAATAACATTTTCATGTGCATGTACTGTAAGCTATATTTTTAATTAGTTAAATTTCATCCAAAAAGTAACCATAGATGTACAGTTTCATGTACATATACTGTAGGCTATATAATTAAATTTCATCTAAAACAGTAACCACAGATATGCATTTTTATGTACATTCATTGTCAGCTATATAGTTAAGTTGCATCTTAAATAGTAACCATAGATATACATTTTCATGTACGTGTGCAGTAAGCTATATAGTTGCATTGCATCTAAAACAGTTGACATAAATATACATTTTATGTACATGTACTGCAAGCTGTATATTTACGTTTCATCTAAAACAATACCACATGTATACATTTTTGTGTACATGTATTGTAAGCTGAGTAGGTAATTGCATCTAAAACAGTAACCTTAAATATACATTTTTATGTACATGTAATGCAAGCGTATAGTATCACTGGATCTAAAACAGTAACCATATATATACAATTACATGTACATGTACTGTGGGCTGTATATTTTTATTCAATCTGAAACAGTTACCATAGATATATATATTCATGTACATGTACTGTAACCTATATAGTTACGGAAGAAATGTATTGACATGTGCCATAGAGGACATGTTAACGTAATGATGAATTGTATATGTAGACAAGCCGGCAAACAGTAAAATAGTTCTGCTCAGTTTCTAGGACAAGTTTGGCATTTAGAAAGTAAGCTGTCCGATTCTTTAGGGTAATCACATTTTCTCACTGCATGTTTGCTAACCATTAAACTGCTTTGGGACCTTAAGATTAATAGCACATCTCTAATGTCTTTAACGGGAATATGTAAATCTCGCCTCGATAAAATATTTATACACATTTACCTAAATTCATTAATTTTGCCTTTTACTTAAATTCATTAATTTTGCTTTGCCGTTTTAAACAAATACAATCAGCATTTTATTCTGTATCACAGAGAGCTTGTTTGAATGGAACTCTAATCTCCTGACTGTGCTGCCAGAAGCTTGCAATCTGATGAAATATATGTAACAATTTATTATTCTTCCATGCGATATGTGAAAAAGGGCCCTTATTGCATAAGCGGGCTACGAAGGCCCAGATCAGCCTGCGCATATGCGCAGGTTGATCAGGGCCTTCGTTGCCCGCTTTCAGAATCATTATATACTACATAATATATTGACGAACAGAGAATGGCTAGCTGGGATGCGCAGGATTATCTGTGCCTTCTCCTTTTGGATACGCCATAATGGTCCTTTTCGTACATTGCGCATCTTCTGTAATTTGTGATCTTATCATAGAAGCGCATTCAGGGAATTTGAAATCCATTACGAAGCCAGTTCCGAAAGATTGTGTCCGTTGCGGTTTTTAGCGTATGGAGTCAAGTACCGTATTTTATTCTAAGTACTCGGGCCCTTTAACTCCTTGCCATACATGTACCGAACGTTGACAAATGTAAAACACTTTATTGTTTGTTAATGATTAGAAAATTGTTGGATGGGTGGCTAACAGTTGGACCCTGATTAGACGCCGCGTTCTGCCGCGACTAGTCTGGGTGTCTACTGTTTGCCTTCCTGAATACGTTGGGTAAATAGAGTAACTATTGTCTCTTGACAGGATAATTTCACATTTAACATAGTAAGTTTTAATGTGCATTAGACATTTAACATATTTTACAGAAATTCTGTCATATATTGTTCACTAATCTGTTATGTAACGGCTGTGATTCTTTTGTTTTATCACTTTATAAGGCTTTAAGGTGACTGGATGCATTTCGTAGAATTTCCGCCATTTTTTGAATATGGAGATAACTTTGAAATCTGAGGCTTTCTGTTTGTGTTCCTGCACAGCAAGTAACCCTGAAAAGGGGTCTACTCTAAACGGAATGAAGTTGCTCCCAAGGGGGGCGGGGGGGGGGGAGGGGGGAGGGTGGGGGAGCAAATTCTTTCCGTTCAGAGTAGACCACTTTTCAGAAGGGAGATAAAACAATTTTGTCCGAGTTGCCTCCCTTGGAAGGTTAACCAGTCCCTTTAAGATCTTACTAGATTTACAAGATAACTCGAGGTTGCGTGGACATATTGGCCTCAATATGAAAAATACCTTAAGACATGTGCGTCGTCCAGCAAAGACCCAGATCAGGTGCATCCATGTAGTCTTCGCTGTCCGCCTTTAGAACCCTTGAGTAAGTAAAGAGTGAAGAGTCTGTTCAAATTGCGCGGATGTGCAGTGTAATACGAGTATTCACTGGGCGCAAATTTCCAAAAGGTACATCGTTTCACACTGCAGCTACATACTAATGGTACCATTATGTTCAACTGAAAGCAGTTTTATATTCAAGTGTTGTCCTGTCCAAGTGTTCTGCTTCGTTCACTACACTGTCAATGGGATCAATTTCTAAACTAAACGTGGCACTGAAAGTGCGATTATATGTTTAACCCATTGTAGTCTGGAGAATCCTAAAAGGGTAATTGGCAAACAGTGCAGACCCAGATCAGACGCCGCAGCATGCGGCGTCTGATCAGGGTCTCCGCTGTTTACAAATAGTTCAACCATTTGTACAACAATTTGTCTGAATCTTCTAAATGTTTAGAAATATCTAAATCACATAGCTGATGTACCAAAAATTGAAATTGGACTCTTCCGGTATATAATGTGAGGGAATCTATTCAGTGTACACGGGTTAAAGATTGTATGCTCAGGGCTAAATGCAGAGGTATTCATAGGCTGGTTGCTAGGCTGGCTTAGTAATGCCCCGTTTATATGCATAAGTTTGCCCCTA
Organism: Anodontia alba; assembly: GCA_964016985.1. Lineage (NCBI taxonomy): Eukaryota > Metazoa > Mollusca > Bivalvia > Lucinida > Lucinidae > Anodontia > Anodontia alba. Next base: position 26,396,630 of record OZ024831.1, read on the forward strand.
GGGACAAATTTACCCCTAGGGGCAAATATACCCCTAGGGGTAAACTTGTCATGTGAACGCATTTGCCCCTAGGGGCAAAATTTACCCACGTGGGTAAATTGCCCCAGCTCAAGGGTACGGCCAAATATATTTGCCCCTAGGGGTATTTTACCCCTAGGGGTATATTTCGTCATGTAAACGCAATGTTTAATTTACCCATAGGGGTAAATTTTGTTAATATGTTTGGAATGCCTCAAAATACATGTATACAATGTTTATTTTGCATAAATTTTATTTGTTTATTTATTTGATGTCTGCAAATATACTTGTACCTTCTCAGTCACAAATTTATGTTTGCAAGTTGTGCTCAGAAGTGAGTTATTTAACAAGAATACTATTATGCTAGTAGCAGTTAGGATACAGATTCAAGGCAAATATGATTTATAGTTAATATGTTGCTGATCAAGTAGCACACTTTTGTGCTGATCTATAATTAAATAGTTAATGTCATCAAGAAAGTTTTCGCAGTATTTTTAACCAATTTGATGACTAAAATTAATTCTCATTTCTTAACGCTTATCGTTCCCATTTCTTAACGCTTATAGCTGAGGGTAAAATTATTAGCAGACAACAACTTGAAATATTTTACTTATTATTCCCAGAAAATAGGCTTTGACATTTCAAGAAAATGGTGCCATCCCTTTATTTTCTGAGGAAAAAAAAAAAAAACAAAAAAAAAAAAAAAAAAAAAAAAAAAAAAAACAAACACCGAAATACTACCAATTTGGCATGTTAATTTCGCCCAGAGAACCAGAGTGGTAAAGGTTGATGACTAAACAAAAATTACCAGGGGATATAAAAATGGTACCAGATCAGACTGTTTATCTGTTCAACAATCTCCGCACAGTCTGATTACGGTCTAAGGTACTCACACACATGACATTTCAACCGTTTAATATGTGACAATCACTTGAGTATATAGCCATCTGCAAACACACTAAATACTAGCAAAGGGGTTTACAATGATCATGGACAGTCATTACCGATGAACAATTAGTTTATCTTTATATGTAGAATCCCATCGGTAAATAGGAAATACCCTGACCAGACTGTGCAGATCTATGTCACCAGAATTGAGTTCCCTGGTATTCCCAGTTTCATACAGTCTAACCTGAATTATAAAAAGCGATGTCAAATAATTAATTTTTATGTATTATTATTATCACTTTTCTTGATTATTACCAGTTAGTTCCATTGATTAATGCTTGTTTCATGTCTGGGTCACATAGCTGATGCGTGGAAAAAAATAAGTACCATCTGCTTACACATCTGGTCATAATCAGGGTCTATACTGTGACAAAAGCTACAGGACACCTTCGCCTCACTGAAACCACCCATCTCCCCCACCCCCCCCCCCCCCCACACTCCCGTCAGCCCATCAATACATGTCAGTATGGTGGCATAATTGCTTTGTTTACAGCAGAATATTATAGATCCTGCCCAAACTTTGGTGGGGCTATACTGTCTTGCTCCTGTGGAATATTAGCTAAACATTTTGGAATACAGCAGTAAAATCGGGAACATTATATTACTAACCACCAAATAATACATTTTTTCACCAAAAACTTTCTTTCCCTACTTCTTGTATCTGAAGCTTGATAATGCAGATTAACGCTAAGCACCTGGGTAAAATGTTCACCAGATGACATTTTGAAATATTTTTGTTATTTTTCTCAGGATACAGGATTTGATGTCTTATGCAGATTGTCATCAATGGAGACAATTTGCATGAAATGTCAAATCAAGATCTCTGGAAAAATAAGAAAAATAACATCAGTTTGTCATCTGCTAAATATTCTCAGGTGAAAGAAACAATGCTGCTATTATAGATAAGCTTTTAAATAAAAAGAAAACTATCATTTGCCCCTTCTTCCTAAAACACATATAAACGCAACCATTTACCCATAGGGGTATTTAACAAGGTGGGGCAAATATTTACCCATAGTGGTAAATTTACCCCTAGGGGTAAACGTAATGCATATAAACGGGGCTTAAGGTTTTAACTCCACGCATAATCTGACAATATACGAGTAGGGATAGCACGGTGTGACGTTGGATGTCGGAAATACATATATTTCCAGAGCAACTAATCTGATATTCGGCTCTTTATTTTGTACACTTTCATATCACTTTATGAACCGCAACGTCAGAAAACGAACCTGCGGACATGCGCGGCTGCAGTGGCTGATCAGGGACTTTGCAGCTGGGTGAGCATGCCGTAAGGTACAGTTTCTCATGTCGCGTTTATATATCAGACCGGGGTTGTATACACAAAGACAGTCTGTGTATGTAAAAATGTTCACGGTGTAACATTACTTAAGAGGAATGGATACACTTTCAATAGAGATATTTCTCTCTTCTTTTAACCTCCTTTTTTCTGACAAATTATCTGCTCCCAAACAATGAAAGAATTTGCTCCCCAAGGGAAATTGTTTCCCTGGGAATATTTTCATTACTATTCGAGTGATCGCTTCACAGAAGTTGCTTGGTGTGCGGAAAGCAAACGGGAAGTCATAACTATGGTTTCCGTGTACAAATGACGGAAAATCCAGTCCCCTTGATACAAAGAGAAATAAAGTTTGCATTAGCTATTTCTGTGTATTTGAAGTTTGACAAACGACACCGGTATAAAAGTAGTTGGAAAGCTGAGATATATTCATAAATGTGAGGATAAAGGAGGATTGCGGAGATCGTCAGTGGTGAAAAAGGTCACATAATCCTCACAGTGTTTGAGATGAATACTGAATCTGTCTTACAGTTCTGACATCGACTGATTTGCAATCAATTACATGCTCATATTTTATCATATTTGTAATTTGAAACATGTTGCGATGAGTAGCATATTGTATTCTACATTTCACTCCTTGCATGTTTAACACTATTAAAATTCCAGTGGTATTAGACAAGGTACGATTTAACACCCCGCCTTTTCTACCCGCATAATAATCCCGTAATAATCAAATTGCAACTTAACATTCTAAATAAAGAGTGATGTTTAAAGGTTACAAATTTGATAGTTTGTCACTGCTTCACCTATATGTTGCATCTTTTAGCAAAGACATCGTGAACTTTATAATACTTCATTTAAGCATATATGATATCCAGCTGTTGTACAAACAGAGGTATTGCATGTTTATTTCCATTTGTAAGCACTTTGTTACACAATACTTTCCGTTCCAATGCGTTTCTATGATACATCTGCACAAAGCAAAGAACTTGCAATGCCAAAGGTTTTCAATAATTTGTTTCTGTTGGAAAACTTGAATGGATGTCACTACAAAAACATAACGTATACGTTTTCTGTCACTGAACTCATCTCTTCTTACTTCCTCTGACAATGATAATAGAGATGAATATGAAATGCACTAAAGTCACCCCAACTGACACTGAAAAATCTATAGATTTTCTTTAAATGCGTAATTATTTATATTCACAAATTTGTAAAATTTTTCATCTTCGTTTCTGTACGTCTTGCAAGAACTGTAAACAATAAATATGTACGTAAAACACTATCACACTGTTTTAGTGTCTTTCTCACTCGTATCAGTATAACGCGGTTGCTGTCTACAAAATATAAATGAAGTTACTCAGAAAGGCACCAGTCACGAAATACAGACTTACTGGGGCAACAATAGAAGAAGAGATGAAGAACAAATAATGACAAGACAAAATGACACATTTGCAATAACCGATATAAAAGAGGAATACCTTTCGAACGGTCAGCAGAACAAAAATACTGGAGGGTTAAGACTAGATTTACTCGATCGAAATCTCGTCCTAAATTCATATGCAGCTCCTACACAGTAAGCATTCTACATAAATCAATAGCGGGCCGTTATAGGCCCGTCAAGGTAGCTGACGGGCCGATAACGGCCCGCTGTAGATTTATAACGAATGCTAGCTGGGTAATTGCAAATATGTGTTTGGTTCGTGTAGGGCCCTCTGCCTCATCAGCGATACATCACAGTAAAAAAAAAAGTTGTCTTTCTTGAGTCTGGTGTCAGATTGCCAGTGAGCCCTCTACTTTGTTTCATTGCAGTTTTCGTTTTATTACTTGTATTGTACTGTTATGGTACTGTGCAGTTTTCAAGTACAGTCAGTATATATCTAGAGAAGTCATATACACAGGTATAGAGTTAAAGTGCTTTTTGTGGATATTATTTATTTAGGTTTGGCAGATATGATTAAGGCCCTAAAACATCATAAAGCCTAATTAAATATTCAAACTGGCGGCCCCCATAAAAGCAATTGTAAAATTATCAAACATCGATAACTTCTAAGCTGTCATCCGGTTTTGATCAAATTTGCACCAAATTGCATAACTCCTAAAGTTCTTTCATTTTAAAGACATCCTTACGAAACCTTGCGTTCTCCCACTCCCCTCAACTAGTAATTTCTGCAGACCGTTCCAAAGCGGTCCATCTGTTAGGGATTTGCTTTGTTTGTTGCACCAGTGTGTCCTGTCATTGTTTCTCATCTATTTGTTTTGGGGTATTTTGGGAAGGCTGCGTGTCGTAGCCTTCGTGTGTGGCCTTTTCTGGGTAACTTCTTTCCTATTTGGCATTTCACAGCCCGGACCACAGAGACATAGCTGTGCTGAAATGAAGATAGCTAAAGTACGATGTCCGATATGACTTCGTACAGCCGTCAACTGTTTAACGGCATTTTCTTGTTACTGAACCTCATACAACAAATCAGTGACAAGCCAATTTAGTTAAACGTTTATCAGGCTGGGTAAAAGGTCTGCAGACGACATTTGTTTTCTTATTTCCCCAGAAAACAGGCTTTGATATGTTATGCAAGCTGTGTCTTAAAGAGACAATTGTTTTGAAGTGTCTAAGTCTATTTTCTTGGGAAAATGAGACACACAACATGAATTTGTCGTGTGCTGGATCTGCTCAGCGAGTGACAAAAGTTAATATACAAAAGAAACTAAAGATTGCGTCACATGACATGTAACTGTTTTTAACCTATACGAGTCGTATATATAAAACATATACGGTAAAATCAATGGTAGTCTGTATCATAGTGAGCGAGGAGCATGGGAATTAATAAGAAAGGCTTACAAGGCTTTTGGAGTCAAAATGGAAATTGGTTCGGTCCTCACTAATTTGGTAGCCGGTTGTGTTTCGAAAGCTTGTTTTCGTCACCGTTGAAGTGCCAGTCAAAGCTACATGGGGTGTAATATTACAACTTTTAATAAGTTTAAACAGTAGTGGAGGTGTTATGTGGGCTTTTGTATGTATTTTGGAATATTCTCAGGAAGTATTATAGAGCTGAATAAAAAAACGTTCCTTGTCCGACATCTAATATGGCTACCAGTGATTGTCATGTCTTATTGCAAGAGATCAGATTAGCTCAACGCCTTCATAGATGCCATGGACTGCTAAAATTAGCATGGGGTTAATTAGAAACAAACTATTGGTATTCTGATGGGAACTAATTGTGCTTCTCTTGTTGCAAATTTGTTTCTTTTTTGTTATGAGAGAGATTTCATGAAGTCTCTCTCACGTGCAAATCAGGCTGACATTATTGAGGCTTTTAATTCAACAAGATACCTTGATGATTTATTAAATATTGACAATATTTACTTTGACCAAATGGTGGACCGCATATACCCTACAGAACTCCAATTAAATAGAGCAAATTCTTCCGATACCGAGGCACCATTTTTGGACTTGAATCTATGTATATCTAATGGTACAGTTTCCACCAAAATTTATGATAAACGGGACGATTTTTATTTTGATATTGTCATTGACCTCTTTTCTAGATGGCGATGTCTGGGGAGTACCTCATATGGGATATACATATCTCAACATTAGATTCGCCAGAGATTCTTCAAATCTTAGTGACTTTAACTACCGTAATAAAGCCCTTACTGCCAAACTTCTTAGGCAGGGCTATCGTTATTTTAAAATTCGTAAGGCGTTTTTCGAAATTTTATCGTAGACACAGTGCCTTGGTAGAAATATATAGCGTCAGTCTGAAAACACTTCGGCAACAAGGTATATCGGAACCAGAATTTTACGGTGACTTAGTATACAGATTTAGAAAAAGTGTAGATAAATGTAACTTTTCGGAGCAATTCAGAATACTTATTAGACGTTATAAAAGAATTGGCTATAGCCTGGATATTATGCGGCAGACTGCATGCCTAGTTGTCAACCCAATCATTCTTGATTATGCTTCACTCTTTAATTGCACGACCGCTGTTTGGGCCTCAGACAAAATGACGGCCTCTTCGTAAATTTTTAACCGGTGGGTTGGGGCTTGACGATATGTCTTTGGCTTGGCCCGCCGTGGTTCAACTATTGGTTTTCATTTACTCTGGCATACAGTACAATTAGCCATGAGTACTCGTCTTTGTTTATTATAGTGATTAATTTGACTTTTTTTTTGTTTTCGCTTTGATGCATTGACTGAGTCGGGAGCCTTTATGCGAACCGATTCTTTATGTATTTCTGTATTAAGAGTAGCATCGGGACCCAGGGTGAAGTTGGCTTGCTTTAAAAGTGTTTTAAACCCCACGGTGGTTTACTCTGCTGACCGTTCTAAGGCGGTGACCCCGGTGTTGGTCTTGCTCTTTGTTGCTTTGTGGTTTATTCTACGAGGCGATTTGTTTTATGTCTTACCTTGTGTCATTTTGTTCTTGTGTTTTTCTGTCATTTTAGCATTGCGTTTACCTTGCTTGGGGAAGAGAGAGCTAATCTTAGTGTTTTTTGTACGTTTGTTCGATTTGTGCTTGTTTGGATTTGTCGGTTTCCACTTCCTCTTGGTGTCTGTGAAGGGCTGCGTTTTGAGATTGTGGTACTCCCTGAAATTTTCTCTTACCTTTTCTTACTTGCTTTAAAGGAATGGAAATTAAACAATGTATCAAATTTTATCAAAAAAATAATAATCCATTGCCACCTTACCATAAATCTACTTCCGTCATCTGAAGCAGGGTATTAAAAAATCAAATGAAGTTTGTCTTGGTTCCAGCTGAAAAGGCCACAAATAGCATTGCCGTTGTTTGACGATTGCTTTATATTAATACACTGAAACAAGAACTGACCGCACCATGTCCTATAAAGAGACTTAAGAAGAGAAGTCAGCTGTCTATGGCCACTGCAATCGTTTAGCCATGAAATTTTCTGTTAATGTTAAGGGACATCACGGAAAGCTTCCTATGATATATTGGTTACCTAAGCTACATAACAGACCATATACAGCAAGTAATTCAAACTCCTGTACCGCTACTGAACTTTCTAAATTATTAATTTCTTGCCTCACCGCTATTATAACTCAAGTAATGATATATTGTGAAAACGTTTTCGAAAGATCAGGCAGGAATTTGTTTTGGTCAAATAAACATTCTGGTGAGGTACTTAATAAAGTTTGTCAACTTATGATTTTCTACGTTTTATACAACTTAGCCTCATAATTTAACCAAAGAGAAATCTACAGACTTAACTGAGAGGATTTTGTCAAAGGGAAGGCTCTCTCCTTATCTTGCCTGTAATGATAAGGATGTATTCTTTATTTCTGATGATTAAAACCGGTTTAAACTTTGGTTTTGTCAAAACATATGTGACGCATGATCATGTATTTTAGATAACATTTTCATTGGATTTGGCACTAAGTTACACAGATAAATTGTTGCAATTCCGATGGGTACTGAACGTTCTTGTAGCAGATTTGTTTTCGTTTTGTTATGAAACTGATTTCATGATGTCTCTTTCTTATTATACACAAGATGACATTATTGAAGCCTTCAACTCAACTTCCACATATTTGGACGATTCTTTGAATATCGACAACCCTTACTTTGAAGGAATGGTCACTCAGATTTATCTTGCTGAACTGCAATTGAACAAAGCTAGTTTTGCTGATACCGAAATCCCATTTTAGATTTGCATTTATCCATTTCAAACGATTTTATTTCATCCAGTTTTTTTTTGACAAACGCAAGGATTTTGATTTTGATATTGTTAATTTCCAGTTTTTGGATGGCGACGTGCCTCATGTCCCGTTTTATGTTTTGTACATTTCTCTCAACTTATTCGGTTTGCAAGAGTAGCTAGTATTTTTCAACGTTTGTAATAAAACGTTGACTGCCAAATTTCTCCAGCAGGGGTATCGTTATTATAAACTTCGAAAGTTTTTTTTTCTAAGTTTTTTTCGCCGACACTACGCAATGGCTTTTAATTACGATGCCGGACTTAAAAGTAAAAGTGCTTTACCCCCCCCTCCCCCCCCCCCCCCCGTGGTTTGCTCTACTGACCGTTCTAAGGCGGCGGTCCCGGTGTTAGTCTTACTATTTGTTGCTTTGTGTTTTATTCTACGAGGCGATTTGTTGTATGTCTTTCCGTGAGTCATTTTGTTCTTGTGTTTTTCAGTCCTTTTAGTATTACGATTACCTCGCTTGGGGAAGAGAGAGCTAATCTTAGTGCTTTTCGTATGTTTGTTCGATTTGTGCTTGTTTGGATTTGTCGGTTTCCTCTTCCACTTGGGGTCTGGGAAGGGCTGCGGTTTGTGATTGTGGCACTCCCTGGACTTTTCTCTTACCTTATTTTAAATACTTCTGCTACAAAGCCCTAGCGGAACCTGCATTTTATGATGACTTTGAATATAAGTTTAGAAAACAAAAATGTAGGTTGGCCTGGATTTTCTGATCACGTTAGTAAATTGTCACATGCTATAAACGAAAGGAGTATAACATTGATGCCAAAAAACAGTCTGCATGCTTCGCGGTTGACCCAATCACGGTTGACCACTTTGTTTACCTCTTTAATTGCACGTCGGTAGATCGGGGTTCAGATTCTTAGATGGCCTCGGCCTAAAAAACAACTCATTTAGATGGTCTGGGCCGGAACTTTTTATGTCTGTTTCTCGGCCTCCGGAGTTCTACTGATGTTTTTCGTTTGCTTCAGTATTCCAGTGGTGTTTGTTGGAAGGCCCCAGAAATCTCCACAGCACGTTTTTTTTTTTTTTTTTTTTTCTTCTGTTAAGCCCTCATCTTTGCTTCATTATAAGCAGTATCTGTGATTTATTATTTATTGTTCGTAATGATTCATGGAAGAGTTAGATCTCCACAGGGACAGAACAAATGTTTTAACCACTATAGAAGCTGAGGGTGAGAATTTTGATCCCGTACAGCTGGCTTAAGCCACGTAGTAAATTATTACTGATCGTTCCATGGCCACACTTGTGCTCTGGTACTTTTGTGTTAAATGTTCTATAATGTGTGACATACAAGTGGTTTTATTTTTTCTTTTACCAATTACGTAAGTTAAGTTAAAGTTATATATACTTACGTTTGGATAACATAGTTGCTATCGTTTTCTAAGAATAGCCATGGATTATGGCCTACCAATAACACAAAGAGGAAGAGCACACAAACCATGACAAACAGTACACAAATTACAGACCAAAGAAAAAAGCAAAGCAACCAGCACCCCCTTACATATATATATATGCGTTAAACTATATGTTGAGAGTTAATCATTAGCAGTGCAAATGATTTGTTCACCTGATGGGCGTTAAACAATGTCAGGTTAACAAATCATTTGCACTGTTAATGATTAACTCTCAACATATATATATATATATATATATATATATATATATATATATATATATATATATATATATATATATATATATATATAGCGAACAGCCACAATGCCATACAAAGACCGCCTTGAACCGAATATGAGATTAACACTTACCATGCTATTGGCAGATTCAGATGACAAATTGATGATGATTTTTTTTTTCTAGAAAATAGGATTCGACACGTCATGCAAATTGTCTCCAATTTGCATGACATGTCAAATCCTATTTTCTAGGAAAAATAAGATAAAAATATTTCAAAATGTCATCTGCTGAATTTTTAACCCAGCATGCATAGTGTTAAGGACCCAGTATTTGTTTCTGCTGACCGGTCCAAGACGGTTGCTCAGTTTATAAACTCTCGTAACTAATAGTCGGCTCTCAAATGAATCGAACAACCACATTTTACTGATGAATATGTTATTTGACCTCTAAGTTAGATAGGTATTGAAACAATTGTGGAAAAAAGGAGAACTTGCTTTTAGGAGCAATTTCTCCTCTTTTCCACAATATTTTGTTACCTGTTGTTAGATTTCCATGTTAAAACAGGGACCATATTTTCACTTCGAGATAAGCGGTTATTCCAGATAAGCGATGTCGAGATAAAGAGAGTCGATTGTATTTTATATTACAGTATGTAAGCTGATTGATAGGACTAGTAACTTGTTCCTATCATTCTTCAAATATTTTAGCATATTGAACTAATGTACGAAAATCAATTTAAATGGGTGGACGCTTATGGTATGTCTGAGTTTGATTCATGTGATACTTTAGTTATATGACGTGGAATTCGTATACACCGGTAATAAAACATTGCAGATGAAACCTGAAGAAAATACACTTTAGATAACCCCATTATAAACACCTACGTAATGTAATTATGACTTTATGACTAACAACAAGTCTAATAAATATCAGAATAGAGCTATGCCTTACAAATGATTATAGACTGGTCGGTGGTTCGGTGTATTAGTCACCCTGCTTTGAACTCTGAGAGAAGAAAAGTTCTTCCTTTAATGATGCAGCTCCATCACGAAAACATACCTATATAATTTTGACCCCCTTAAACCCCACTTTTATATAGTAAAACTGGGGTTTACAGGGGTATACATTATCTTTCTTATTTCTACTCAAAACCATAGATTGTGGGTACGTTTTACGAGTACCCAAAATCTATGTTTTGAGCAGAAATGTGAAAAAATATCAGAGTTTTATCTGAAAATTTTCAGTTTTTGGAGGTGAGATTTTCAATTTATATTTGAATAGGCATGTTTTCGTGATGTTACATACCGAATTTGCCTAAAGTATTGGGACAACAAGACTGAGTAAAATGGACCTTTTGAGGTCGTAGGTCCTTAATATGCGAACCTAAATAAATAGTATTTGAAGCAGTTTGGGTCGATTGCTTACAATCGAGCCATAGTGTACAAATACCAAAATTTTCTGAAGGTAGTTGTCCACGATATTATCATGGTCAATGAAATAAAACCGCGCGTTACATGAAATCCAGGTAACGGTTATTTATAGCAGCGCTATTCTTGTCGCTGTGACGTCAGAGTGCTGTTGATAGTGGGTTATCTGTAAAACTTGGACTGGGACATTCGGGACGTTGGCAAATTGTTCAGACCTAGATCAGACGCCACAGAACGCGGTGTCTGATCAGGGAAGGCACTGTTTGCGTAAATTACAGAAAATTAAGTGTTTACTGAAACAGCCCATTCAGGACCATTTTCCCAGCCTTAACTCAGCCAGTCGACCTACCATTGCTGTCAGTACTTTGATTTATTGCTGTATTTGTGTTTATACTTTCTGCTCTAAACTAGAATTGATTTGGCCTGAAACCCACACTGTTGTCTGTCGAACAAGTTTCTGATTAACGATTCGAAACAACTAGAACCTCATTGACTATTCCAAATTCCGGCGCCCTGGCATTCCGTAAACGTCTTTACATTTTTTCGACTTTAGAGTCAACTTGGTTTATGTCCTAACCGATTTCCTGCTGACTGTTCCAAGGCGAATCCTCTTTTGAAGTCTATTTTACTACCTGTTGATGCGTCTAAAATAGTGCTGGATGAGTGGCAAATAGTGTAGACCCTGATCAGACGCCGCGTTCTGCCCAAATATTTAGGGTTATTACAGTATGTATTATTTTGTTTTCATGCTAGCATTGCGGTCAACATCTTCAGCGGCTGCCAGCATTGTTTTCTGTTCTATGTGTTTGTACTTTCATATTTTCTTTATTTATTTTATTTTTATTTATTTATTTTTATTATTATTTTTTTTTTTTTATTATTATTATTATTATTATTTTTTCATTCTTGTGTTATAAATGTCTGCTGCAGGAGATAAGGGTATGGTTTCAATATAGTATAAAACCCCTCCTCTCCCCACCCCATGTCACAATAATTATTTCTGCTTACCGTTCCTCTCTTTGTTTGTTTGTATTGTAACCGAGCCGGTACTTTTTGTATTTGTTTAGTACTCATCTTTTCCTCTGCGGATGCCTCGGAAAGGCTGGGCTTCGTGATGGCTTTCTAGGGTAACTTCATTTGTATGTTTGATACCGTTTAAAGTGATGTGGCCTCAGCGGACAGTTAGCGGTTCCAACAACTGCCTTGGACATAATATGTGACTGTGGCAGAAATAACCCGAGCGAAAATCTAGAAATAAAGTACAAACTACTCAAGGAAGAAGATTTGGAAAAATTAAAATGATTACCATGTCAGTCACTCACGAATACACTCGAACATCATCCCTTGTAAAGATTCAGACGACCCTAGACAACCAATAATTCGACGGACATTTGTTACTGATTTGTTAGATTTTCAAACTTAGTAAAGTGAACACATCACTGCATTTGTTTTTCATAATCATTATATTCTTTTACATACACTGATTAAGCACAGCAGAAGACAAATTTAACTCTTGTCCTGCTGAACCCGGATATATCCTGCCTTTGCAAACAGTGTAGATCCAGATCAGTTGGCTTCTGAAGAAGCCAACTGATCTGGATCTGCACTGTTTGTCATTAAGTTTGTGAATTTGCATCATCAACCTGGATCAAGTAATCTGATTAGCTGAAAATTAGAAGTGGGCGTGGCATCTTAATTTATTCAGCATGACAAGGGTTAAGATACGTATTTTCACAGTAAATAATTTCTGTGCTAAGGAGACCGAGAACATTGGTTCGGCAATTCATGTAAATCATGTCTTAGGAGAAACGCGAAAACCTATTGTCTGTGAGGTAATATTTCAAGATGTCCTCTGCTGATTTTTGTCTTTGTATGCTTCATAGTTTTCTGACTGGTAAATAGAGCAAGTATTAGTAGGCGTCAATGCGATGATTACCGTTGTATACAGATGAGTTGTTGAGGAGAAGTACTTAATGATATTCCTAGGATAGTTTCTCTAGATCGCCATAAAAACTTATGTTGTGGTGCTCATTAGAAGCGCCTCGTTGAAAATATCCCATACTTATCACCAGATACCCCTCATGAACAACACCTCTAATAGAGAATCGATATTGAAATAATACTATATGATTCTTTCTGATTTAAAATCCTGCTGTGAATTAAGTGTATTAGAGTTCTGTTTCACAGACATGTAGATACCCGTATGTCTACAACGTCTTTACGTCACCTTAAACTAGGTATTCAAGAATTGCATAAGAAGTATGTTTTAGCTCCGTCAAAGGCCGCTAACAATGTTGTCGTTGTTTGATGGCTCCACTATGTTAATACTTTTCAGCAAGAGCTTGGTGGTACTAAAGCCTATGAACTACAACCTTTGGCTGAAGAGAGGTCTGTAGTCAATGACCATATCTGTCATTCAGCCACCAAGTTTGCTGCATGTGTTATTGAAGGCCAAGACAAGCTTCCTGCGTTATATTGGTTACATAAACTTCACAAAAGGCCTTACAAAGCACGGATAATTGCAAACTCAAGCTCTTGTACAACCACTGAACTTTCTAAATTATTAACTTCATGTCTTACTGCCAGCAAAAAACATGTAATTAAATATTTGACAAAGTTTTCGAAAGATCAGGGAGAAATCTGTTTTGGTCTATAAAACATTCGAATGAGGTTTTAAATAAATTGAAATCCAGACAATTTCGTGGTTTTAGTTTTTTTACTTATGATATCTCCACGCTTTACACTACACTCCCTCATAATCGTATAAAAGAAAAACTTGATTTAATTGAATGGACATTTCATAGAGAAGATTCTCCCTTGCATGTAATGTAAGAAATGCTTTTTTCACTTCTGAAGTGCACAAAAATTACACATTATGGACATGTCAGAAAGTGTATGAAGCTCTCACCTTTCTACTTGACAATATTTATATAAGATTTGGTACTAAGTTAGTTAGACAAATTGTGGGTATTCCGATGGGTACGAATTGCGCACCCCTTGTGGCTGATTTGTTCTTGTTTTGTTATGGAAGAGACGTCATGATGTCCCTTTCCGTTGAAAACCAATCTGAAATCATTGAAGCTTTTAGCTCGACTTCAAGATATTTGGATGATTTATTGAATATTGACAATACCTACTTCGATGGTTTAATCAGTCAAATTTACTCCCCCCCCCCCCCACCCCCCTTCCCCCCAGAACTTCAGTTAAATAAAGCTAACTCTTCTGATACCGAAGCCGCGGTTTCGGATTTACATTTATCTATTGTAGATTGGTTTGTTTCCTGCAAAATTTAAGATAAATGCGATGATTTTGATTTTGAGATTGTAAATTTTCCTTTCTTGGATGGTGATGTTCCTCGTGCGGCATCCTACGGTGTTTATATTTCACAATTAATTCGATTTGCCAGAGTGTCTAGTCATGAAACTGACTTCAACACTCGTAATAAATTGCTAACTGCTAAACTTCTTAATCAGGGTTATCGGTATCATAAACTACGTATAGCCTTTTCTAAGTTTTATAGACGTCATTCCGATTTAGTTTCAAAATTCAATGTTGGACTAAAATATCTTCTGCAACAAGGTCTATCGGAACCCGAATTTTATGGTGACTTAGTGTATAAATTCAGAAAAATATATGCTTGCAATGACTTCAGTACCCAATTTCGTAAAATCATTCTTCGATATATAAAGATTGGGTACAAATTAAATGTTATACGACAGACTGCATGCATGGTTTTTAACCCAATCATGGTTAATAACTTTGCTTCCCTCTTTAATTGCACGCCGGCGGGTTAGGCCTCAGATTCTTAGATGGTTCCAGCGTAAAGGCTTACTAGAAATTCAATTTTGGGTAATGTTGGTTGGTACTTGATGTTCTATCTTTGGTCGGCCCATCGGAGTCTAACTGTTGGTTTTCTTTTGCTCCAGCATTTCAGTTGTTTCGTGCTGTCGAGTCCTTGTCGTTGTTGCATCTCTGTAATTAGTTTATTTTTTGTGTTCTCGGAGATGTAGCACTGATGAGTTAGGAAGCCTTCATGCGGACTGAACAAATTATGTGTCTAAACCGCGGCAGAAGTAAGGGCGAGGATTGTGGCCACGTAAAATCGATTTAAGCCCCGCCCCCCCCCCCCCCCCGCCCCCACCCCTCCACCCCACCCCCAGTGAAATACTTTTCACTGACCGTTCCAAGGCGGTTCTTCTGTCATGGTTTATTTTTTGTTATAGTTCGTCTTTGAATGTGTGTGTCGCTTACATATTTTTGTTTTGGATAGCCATTTGGCCACTTTGTGGGAAAGCAACTGTCCGTTTGGCTTTCCGCTAGTGATGTTTCCATTAGGGTCTAGTTATTTCGTGTTTGTGTTTCTTTCCCTTTGATGTCTCTGATGGGAGGTGTGGGATAATTGTTTCGGGTCCTGATCATTGTCTTCCCTTCTATTTTTATAAACTGAGGATCAGATATCTTAATGCAATACAAGCACAATCCTCTTGTCCAAACAAAACAGAAGACGCGATATACTAAAACATTCTCAATAACCTGCCTAACTGTTCACTATTGCATCATGTAAACGCTCTCTTAATGTCTAAACCTAATACCGTGAACCCTTTTTACTATATACAGTGGTAAAAGAGCGTGGAGTTTGCCTAAAATAGTATAGAAGATGTCCGGGAATAGCTACAATGACAGGCAATAGCCTACCAATAACATCAAGACGAAGAGTAAACACAATATGACAGTGCGCATGCAACAAGCCAGCGAAAAACAACACAGACAGCTCCTTCTTTCCGTGCAAGATGATCACAATACTAGACAGAATGTATTCAAAATAATAAGAGAACGCTCAAGACAAAGCAGCGGATAGCAAAAGCTACTCAAAGTCTAAAGTGTTTTAAATACAAGTAAAAAAGATTGCCTTAGGAAATAAAGAACACCTTACAAATAGAAAACGGGAGTCCCGGCCTTACCAACTCCATTTTCAAAGACACCACAATCAGCCAAAGGAAATGAAAACATAATCCGCACCTTGGTGAAGTACGGGGAGACGTTAAAACTCAGAAATAGTTAGGGAAACATTTTCTTCTTTATGTAATAACACCGCCCGTTTAATAGGTTGGAACATAAATCTTCTAAAGCTCATCAGAGGTGCCGAAGTTAAAAAAAAACAACTTTTACTTGTTGAGTATGCATAATCTGAATGACATCTAAAGCCATATGTTTGAGGCATATAAGAAATGTACGACAAATGTTCAGCTGATGATTTAGTATACAGATTGCAAAAGCTTAGTTAAATATATATGAAATTAACACGTAATGGTTTGAATACCTGCTACACAGGCCTGGGTCTTGGTCCCGGCTGTGCTAAGGACTGGAATGTTATAAGGGTGAGATGAGATACAAGGCGGGAAAGGTAAGCTACTGTTCTATAATGTGAGGTTTTAGATATTTTGTTTGTGCTTACACTTGGTAGAGTTTCCGCCATTTTGTACAACGGGGTCAGCTTTTGTGACGACTGTTTGCTTACCTGCGCAACAGACCTCTTTAGAAAAGGGATCTACTCTAAAAATACACATTTGCTCCGAAAGGGAGCAAATGGTTTCCCTTTTGACTAGACCCGTTTTCAGAAGGCAGAAAAAACTGAGTTGCTTTTCCTAATATAAATCCTTTTCCCTTTAAGTGGTCTCAGTGACACCTAGATATCTCTTGATGAGACTGTTAGGGACATTCACTATTTACAAAGCAATGTTCTCACAACCAAGTTACAATGTCTTTCCACAACAGTTGAACTCAGCTGAAACGTTCGAGCTTAAACAATCGGGCACAGAGCCCAACTAATGTACCCAACCCACGCTTTGCAGACACTACCGTCATTGCCTTGTACAGCAAAACCTGTGTAAGAGAGCCACCTTCGAGACTGACTTTAAAAAGTGGTTGATGTGGAAAAAGTTGTCTGTCTTATAAAGGTACATGTCATGTAATTTTGCTAGCAAAATTACATGACATGTACCTTTATAAGACAACCACCTTTCCACATCAACCACTAAGGTCAATTTCAAAGGTGGCTGTCTTACACAGGTTTTACTTTATGGCAAATTATGACTTTCTGCTAACGTAGTGTAAGACTTTCGGATCCAAATTGTCTTCTGTGAAATGATTGTATGATGGTTCCGATGCATACCGTATTTACCCTAAGTATTCGGACACCTCAACTCCTTACCATATATGTTCTAAAATTTGAACCAGTACAATTCACTACCAGATGTTGTGTCTAAAAACTGCTGGATGAGTGGCAAAAAGTGTAGACCCAGATGAGACGTCGCGTTCTGCGGCGTCTCATCTGGGTCTATGCTGTTTGCTCAGGCCTGTCTGTCCGAATACATATGGTAAATACGGTATTATTATTATTTTGTTATTTCAATTTATACATGTATCTTTATAATTTGATATTGAAAACGTATGCTAATTAAAGGGTTATCAGAGATAGTTTATTATAAGTCTTATTTTCCCTTAAATAAAAAATGAAAGGTTATTTGACGATGTAGTTATGAATAGTTTTGCATGACGTGTTGATATATAATGTTGTCTGCTATCAAACAGTCGATGTCCAATTTATAAGTATATATGGTCTATTTGAAGCAGTCGGACTAACGAACAGGGCGGTACACTTTGTGGTATGCATATGCATTAGGAACTGGACACTAGACAAGAAAGGTGTCTTCAAGTTTTGCGCTGTAAGTGTCTAAGTTAGAAAAGTCTAATGAAGTCTATACAACAGGGATTTCTACAAAACCGTTTCCTTTCATATTTGTTGGTACCATCTCCAGTAGAGGATCAAGACATAAAACTGATATAAAATGTTTGGAAAACATGCGAGTTAATATTCATTTAAAAAAAAATCTGAAAATAGATTTATTGTACGTTTTACATTGAACTTACAAGCATCATTAGATTTATCTAAAATTATTTCAACATAATCAATGTCAGTAGTTTTGTCTTTTAGCTTGGAACTGCAACAAAAACACCATTTAGAAAGCGAAGTTTGAAATGACAAGATTTTATCCTTTAATAGCAGAAAAGATTAAACTGCAATTGCAGCTATTTTACATATTAGGCAAGAATATCAGTTCAAAATGAATAGATCTAGACACGATATAATGTCATGTTCCACGCATGAAAATTTACATTGTGCCATCTGCGAACAGCTAAGGACCAGATCAGCCTGCTGCAATCTTTTCTGATAATCGCTATATCCTACAGTACCAAATGATTCTGCAGGTTGGCAGAGAGGGTCTTTATCAAATTGATCGAATGCGCATGGCTGGGCTTGGCCTTACTTCCCCGTATATGATATAAAGGCCCTTTTTCATGCGTTGCATTTCAAGTGATATTCTAGCAGGGTGAAATTAAATGTACATTTTTCACCGTTTGCATCGTCTTGCCGACAGGCAAATGTAAATTCTGTATTGTCGGAATTCTATACATGTTTCAAGAAACATGTTTTTTGTGTGTTTTTTTCAAGAAACATGGTTAAGTTCTAAAAGGATTGGATTTTGCGACACTGATATGATTTAAATGCAAACCAATAAAAGCCATGATGTGAGGAACCTAACGAATGGCATGTCCGCCAAACGAAGCCTAGCTCAGCCTGTGCATCCGCTTAGTCTGATTATTGATGTCCTTATGAAGAAACCTTACAGCCTTGGTTATCCAAAATGCGCCCAGTGAATATTCTGATCAGACTGTGCGAACGCGCAGTCTGATCAGAATCTTCGCTGGGCGCACATGTCCGAAGGTACCTTTTCTGACGTTGAGGCTCAAATATTGCTGTGACATTTATACAAATGCTAGCAGTTACTTGATAGAAAAGCTTCAATCGCTGTCTGTATAATATCTCTCTTGAAATCTAGTCTGAAATCGTTTCAAATATAAGCGTAAGTAGTCGATCACCGGAATTATTTGAAAAATTGAAATATTGCATTTCGCACTATTTTGTCACTGTGTTTTGTGTTCAAGTGATTTACTGTATTTGCCTATAAGCACTCGGTCAAACAGGCCTGAAAAAAAAAAGCGTTGGTTCAGATCAAACGCCTGTCCAAGGTCTACATTGTTTGTCACTGATCCAACAGTTTTTAGACTCATCGATAGGCAGTAAAATGTTCAGTTGTAAGACAAGTATGGTAAGAAGTTACGTTGTGCAAATATTTAGGTTAAATACGGTATATTTGATGATTGCTAGTCATCTTTACCTATCAGGCTGGTGATAATGTATCAGTTCTTAGAATTAAAGTTGTTCCAGCCAGCATTCTACTTAAAAAAAAAAAAAGGTAAGAGAAAAGTCCAGGGAGTGTCACAATCACAAACCGCAGCCCTTCCCAGACACCAAGAGGAAGAGGAAACCGACAAATCCAAACAAGCACAAATAAAGAACAAAATGACACACGGTAAGACATACAACAAATCGCCTCGTAGAATAAACAACAAAGCAACAAAGAGTAAGACTAACACCGGGACCACCGCCTTAGAACGGTCAGTAAATTAAACCATCGGAGGGTTTAAAGCACATTTACAGCTAGCTCCCAACTCAGTCAATGCATCAAAGCGAAAACATAAAAATCAAATTAATCACTATAATAAACAAAGACGAGTATTCATGGCTAATTCTACTGTATGCCAGAGTAAATGAAAACCAATAGTTGAACCACGGCGGGCCAAGCCAAAGACATATCGTCAAGCCCCAACCCACTGGTTAAAGTTTTACGAAGAGGCCGTCATTGAGTCTGAGGCCCGAACCGCCGTCGTGCAATTAAAGAGTGAAGCATAGCCATCAACAATGACTGGGTTGACAACTAGGCATGCAAATCTATATTTGACCGTTATCGGCCCAACAGCAATCCTCTCGGGCCGATAACGTCCAATTTAGATTACGGTTCTGCTCATGTATAAGCTAGAGAGCGTAGGCAGTGTTGCAAACTTCATTACTGCTTATGAAGAGTCTCAATAAAACCGAGACTCCCATTTTCTAATCCATAGTGTTTTCTTTGTTTCCAAAGGCAATCTTTTTGACATTTATTTTACTACACTGCAGCTGGTGTTAGTGCCGTGTGGCGGCGGTAGAACGTCTCCTCAATCATCACCATAGTGCAGATTATATGTCATTTCCTTTGGGATCATTGGGCCCATTGTGGTATATTTCAAATTGGAGGTCTGCTCATGTAGACGCTAGAGGGCGTAAGCAGTGTTGCAGACTTCATTACTGCTTATGAAGAGTCTCAATAAAACCGAAACTCTCATTTTCTAATCCGTAATCTGTTCTTAGTTTCGAAAGGCAATCTCTTTGACATGTATGTATTTAACTAGAATGCTAGCTGGGATTTGACTACTGGTGTTAAGGAACGATATGTGATGTTAAGGAAGGATATGTGACATAACATGAATAACCAGACGTTTGGATGACACGCACGTGACAACAATGTCTCAAACAGCTATATGTATATTCTGGAATCGAGAACTGTTGGGAATGCAGGGTATTTTAGTTCTAACCCCAGACCAATGTTTACTTGATCTTGAATTCCTGATGGAAACTACACAACACGTCAGCTGCTGCAGCCCTACTTCCAGAACAAGAAAAATGATCAGCACTAGAATATCCGCCTTTGGACGCATCACAAAAACATGTCTATATAATACTGACCCCCTTAAACACCACTTTTATATAGTAAAACTGGGGTTTACAAGGGTGTACATTATTTTTCTTATTTCTGCTCAAAAACATAGATTGTGAGTATTCGTTAGAACCGCCTCGCCGAGGCGGTTCTAACGAGTACCCACAATCTATGTTAAGAGCAGATATAGGAAAAATATCAGAGTTGTTTACCCGAAAATTTTCAGTTTTTTTGGGCGAAAATTTCTATATTTTTGAATAGGCGTGTTTTCGTAATGGGAAAGCAGCAAGGCGGATATTCTGGTGCTGATCATTTTCGTTGTTCTAGCAGTGTGGTCTGCCACAATACGACTGACCATTCAGCTTCTACTTTTAAGTTGTGATACTAGCGTTATGGTCATATTCTTCCTGCCCACTTTGCCTCCTGTTTCTATTTGTTTGAATTGCTGTACTGTTGGAACTGCATCAGGTGATAAGGGTGAGGTTTCGCACATATAAAACTGCTTTAAGCTCCCCACCCACACTCCCCTATAGTTTTCCTACTGGCCGTTCAAAGAAGGCTCTTCTGTTGCAGTTCTTTGTGCATTTGTGGTTTCATATTTGTGTTGTCCTTATTTCTCCTCATCTCTCCTTCTTTTGGTGCCTCGGGAAGTCTGTGCTTCGTGGTTGTATCATTTCTCGGGTATCTGTACATATATGATTTGTTTGCTCGTCCTCATACAGTAATTGATAAACTATGTTCTGTGAATGTGGCTCTGTCTGGACATGTTCCGTGCTGTATGTCTTGTATCATTTCGTTACCCTGTATTCTGTTTGGAATAAAGTTGAGATAGCACACAAAGTTTCACCAATGAACATTATCCTGCTGATTACAACTGTTATACTTTCTGATATAGTTGAATCTGTAGGTATGATGCATACTGACACAGTGACATTTAAAACAAAACAATAAATAAATAAATAAATATGTGCGAAATTTCGTTCTAAATCGGGAATCCTGTCAGATCACACGCGTCTTTTATATCCAGCATTAGATTGTGTCCATCGTGAAGCATTGGTGCAATCTGACAGAATCCTCACTGGACGCATTTTGGGTAGCCATGGATACTAAATATTCATGCTGATAAGGAAGACTGTGAGCAGACTGCGCGAATGCGTAGGCTGATTTGAGTCCTCATTGGCCGCACATGTCCAAAGACACGTTCTTTTATTGGCGGTTCCTACAGAGACTTAGGTAGCAAGAATAGTTTCTGGTGTCATGAATCGTGTTTCGCTCGACGCATGGCACCATGGTAAAGCCTGTCGTCATTCAGAAGGACTCGGTACAAAGTTTCATTTTTTATTTAAAATAAAAATATCTATTATTTGTCCTGAATATCTTTTAGATTTACTTCGTCATTCTCTGCCAATACACCACTTATTTACTCTCTCTCTCTCTCTCTCTCTCTCTCTCTCTCTCTCTCTCTCTCTCTCTCTCTCTCTCTCTTCCACGCGCGAGCGAATATTGCATTCTTTGTAAAAAAAAAAAAAAAACTCAAATCGATTTCAGTATTTGATTCCATTTTCATACATATTTCAGTTAACCTCCCACAAGTTTCAGCAAACCCACTTGCCGTACTTTCATCTGCTAAAATATAACTGAGTATACCTCAGAAATGCCACAATCACGAAGTACAGTCCGTCTAAGGTACCAAAAGAAGAAGAGATGAGGAGCAAATCAGGATGAAAAACTCCTAATATGAAATCACAAACGCACAAAGCAGAACTTCAACAGAGGAACTGTCTTGAAACGGTCAGTAGGAACATTTTTGGGCTTGAATCAGTTTTACTCGCACGAAACCTCACCCTCAATTCTGATGCAGCTGCAAATTACAAATATATGTTTGGTCCGCATTGGAGTCCCCACTTCATCTGTGATATATCATAGTGAAACACATATAATCAAAACACTGCAAAGAAACAAAGCAAAGGACTCAATGGCAACCTGAAGCCAGAAAACAAGAAAAATACAAATAGGACCACGATGAGCCCGACCACAGATATTGATAGTCTAGCGCCGACCATCTAAAACAGATTGAGGAGGAAGCCGTCATTGAGTCTAAAGACCGGCCCACCGGATTTAAAAACCGATTTAAACAAGAAGGTGTCTGATGTAGCATTTTACTTGCTTGCCATAATTATCATTTGGTAATGCGTGGTTAACAGATTCCTATAAGTATTTAGACATTTTTTAATCCCAACAGAGGATAAACCGTCATAGATCAGTATCTACCCTATTTGTCACCCATTCAGCAGGTTTATACGCAAATAAGTTGAGAGTAAACTGAAGTAGAGTGTCCCTATGCGAACCGAGCATATATCTGGAGCTGCGTCAGAAATAAGTGTGAGATTTCGCACGAATGAAACTGCTTTAGATCTCGCAGTAGGTTTCCTACTGACCGTTCCAAGGCGGGTTTTCCGTTGCAGTTTTTCTTTGCTTGTGCGTCCGTATTTTCATAGGGGCGTCTGTGCTTTCCTTATTTGTTCCTCATCTCTCCATCTTTTGATGCCTCGGGAAGGCTGTGTTTCGTGGTTGTGGCTTGTCCTGGATACCCTCATTTAATTTTGTACGGTGTGGTCATTAGGAAAACACGCCTATTCGAATATATTGAAAATTTTACGACCAAAAAAGGAAAATTTTCAGATAAAAAATTCTAATATTTTTCATATTTCCGCTCAAAACATAAATTGTCGCCGAGGCGGTTCTAACGAGTACCCACAATCTATGTTTCGAGCAGAAATATGAAAAATAATGTATACCCGTGTAAACCCCAGTTTTACTATATAAAAGTGGGGTTTAAGGGGGTCAAAATTATATAGGCGTGTTTTCGTGATGTGATTCTGGAGATGTTTGTTCTTTGTGAGACCTTGTGGCCGTTTCTTCGATGCTTTCCTTTCTTTTTTTTCTTTTTTTTTTTTTTTTTTTTTTTTTTTTTTGTCTTTTTTGTGTGTTTAGTGGTCCTGTCCGGCACAATGAACACCCCGTTTGCGAAGAGGTATCTGGGGCTATATCAAAGGCCATGCTTTGCAATAGTACAAGGTTGATTTAGGTGAATTCACTGGTCTGTTTTAGGGCAATACGTCTTCGAAGTACTATCATATACAACACTAGATTTGGTGAATCAAGGTTCCTGTTCACAACATATTACAGCACCCGTCTAACAGCCAGTTTGTCGACAACTAGCAATCGTTGATAGTTCTCTGTAAATGTAACCGGCTACTATAGCACCAGTTACTGTTGTGCTGCTGGTGGGTCTGTTATTGTCATATCACCTGTAACATTTATGTTCTTTCCTTGCATCTTATTATTTTTCTCTATGTCTAAGACCAACAATTTTATGCACTTCAGATTTCGCTTGCATTCTATATTCAATGTGATCATCGCCATATCAGTGTTCTGTAGAAACTGATATGCAATACTATGATAACCATAGGCAGTTCTATAATATTATACATTTTTTTTTCCTTTAAAAATAATATGAAGATAATTAAGTTTTAATTAATATAATTGTATAGTATATATTGTATACCATATGTGTCGGACTCAGTATTATTGGTTTTTGTATTGCTATCGAAAGGATGAAAATGACTTATGTTCACATTCAGACATATAGAAGCGGTTATCACTTGAGCGTTTGGGATTATATTGTACAAGCTAAAGAGCAATTATCATTAATGGCTTATCAGCAGGAGAGTGATTATAGTAATATATCAGTAAAGAATATATGCTTCAAAATGGCATCACATTCGCTAATTCTATCATCAGAAAACAGCAGGGCTTCATCCAAGATGCCAATATTTTCAAGTATCTCTATTTGATCCTGTGATTATTAGGATATTAAATCTAAATGTTTGAGCTATTTAGCGCTGTTATCAAGGCCGTTCGCATTATATTATGATTTATGCGCTCCAATGTAAGTTCTAAATCTCAGCTAATGGTTGCGTAAGTATGCCTAGCAAATTTTATGACATGCTGGAGATTTTCGGATTCTCTTTGTACAAAGTGATATCAAGAAGCACCGCAAATCCATTTATCTAAGACTGTACAAACCGTCCGAAATTATCATTTTGCGGTAAGTACCATCGACAAGTAGCTTCACAAACGGAAGTAGTTTTATTACAGGGATAGGATACACTTTCAGGGAGGCAACTATGTTAAAATTGTTTTTCCCCTTCTTAAAAGGCGTTTACTCCCAGCTAGCATTCTACATAAATCTACAGCGGGCCGTTATCGGCCCGTCAGCTACCCTGACGGGCCGATAACGGCCCGCTATAGATTTATGTAGAATGCTTACTGGGCTCTGACCGGCAAGGTTTAGCCCCCCTGGGGTTGCTCCTCTGGGAGCATTTTTTTCTTTTCAAAAGAGGCTTTGTGATCTGTAAGCAAACAAGATGTCACAAAAGTTGTCTTACTTGTACAAATGGCAGAAAGTCTATCAAGTGTAGCCACTACCTTTCATAATAAATCGAATTAAGACTTTTGAGCCACCTCATTACAAACCCAACAAAATTGATGTGCGCCCAGCGAAGACTCAGATCAGCCTTGGCTGCTTCATCCTGTCTGATCAGAGTCTTCGCTGTGCGCTCAATGGGGGTAGCTTAGGACACAACCTTTCTTCATGCAGACACCGAAAGCTGTGATCAGACTGGGAGGATGTTCAAGCTGCTCTAAGTCTTCGCTGGGCGCACATGGCATTTTGTTGGCTTTTTCATGAGGTGACTCTTTTATTAAAAATGGGTTGCAGAATAGTAAAAAAAAACCTTAACTATTTTGGATCGCTTTACGAAAGAAAGTGTATTAACGCAAACAGCGAAGGCTCTGATCTAGCCTTGCATCCACACAGGTTTAACGTTTCGCTTAGAGGAAACCATGACCATGGCTCCAGATAAGGCACTTTTAATAATCGGACAGTATTGATATACTTACATATTTCTACATATACATATGTCTCTCATGGATGAACTTACGAAAATCTACAAAGAATATTCGGTCAACCTGGCTGGGAAAATTATGTGCAGGCTGAGTGCAAGTGAACTAGTACATTTATTCGTTACCCTTATTACATTCTTAGACATTTGGCTGGGCAGCTTTTCTTTTATATATAAAATGATATATATTTCTATGTTTGAAATTCCTACATACGTTTGATGTTTCCACGCTTCGTTAATTAAGAGTTTATTATTTTAGTATATGTGCGTTTTTATTGTCATTCCGTGCCACACAAACCCGAGCCAGTGCACTTTAAAACCTACAATCAGACCTGTTTGACCAGCAAAGACTCAGGTTAGCCTGTACATCCACACAGTATGGCAAGGGTTCTCGTTTATCCCTTTGTAGATAGCCAGGAGGTTGTAGAAGGCACATGCGATCATCAAAGACTCTGATGAGACTTGCGGATGTGCAAGCTAATCTGAGTCTTCGCTGGTCACACAAGTCTTAAAGTAGGCTTGGCGTGCGCTGGCGCACACTATCTTGTGCCTTGTGGGGACTATTTTGATCGGGTGGTCTAATTATTAAAGGGGCAATAAAACTCATCAAAGGAAAAGAATCTGGCATGTTAATAAATGTGTGTACTTTATTAGGGGATACTCTTAAAGGAAATCTTTTTCTCTCTAGTAAGCATTTTTTTTTTCCTTTGAGAGTAGTCCTCAGTCTCAGAGTGTTTCAAACACTAGAGAGACAAGTTCCACTCAGAAACAGTCGTTTCCTTCGCGAAATTGTGACAGCTGTATCCATTTCCTTTAAGATTTATGTGTGTCAGTATTTTGGATTATCCAATAAAATAATAAGCTACATTACTCACTAAAATACTTTCAGTAACTTTTATTGTGCAATGTAATTATTGAGCCAGCGCACGACAAAACCTACAATAAAATTTGTGCAACCATCGAAGACCCAGATCATACTGCGCAGTAGCGCAGTCTGATCAGAGTCTTCTCTGATCGCATGTGCCTTCTACAGCCTCGCTATCGAAAGACGGATAAACAAGAACACTTGCCATACTGAGTGGATGTAGAGGCTGATGTGAGTCTTCGCTGGTTACACAGGTCTTATAGTGTAGGTATTGTCGTGCGCTGACTCATTTTATTTATTTTCATGTTGTTGTTGTTTTTTTTTTTTATTGTTTTTTTTTTTTTTTTTTTTTTTTTTTTTTTTTGTTGTTGTTGTTGTTTCTCTGTTACTGCATTCGATCACTTGTACCGATAATGAATAAAATCACTCACGTTGAAGTGTTCAAAGTTAAATAATTAACGGCTGCACATACATAGTCTTTCGGAAACGTATGTTTCATCAGTTCAAGATAAAAACAATGTTATTTGTTATACATAGATGAGAAGATTTGTTGCTATCTGTATTACCAGTTCCACCAGAATGACGTACAACTAGGCGGTACAGACAATGCTAAATCAATAGATATGTCTTTTATGTCTCAGTGGTAATTGTAACTCCTCTATAATTCATTACTTCAATAACTTAATATAATTTATAATGTCTGAAACAGATTTTAAAACCATTTGAATATAGTAGAGAAGATTTCCAGGAAGAGCCACAATCAGAGAACAATCTACACTCACAATAAGAGGGCGCGTAAGCAGACGGCATCTTTTTTTTTTTTTTTTTTTTTTTTTTTTTTTTTTTTTTTTAATATTGAAAAACAAAACAATAAATGCCCTTTTCCTATTCCCCAGTGAGATTACCACAATGCCAAACAATATATACCAACCAAACACAACAATAAGAAAACAAACGGATCAAAGCAAGAACAAAAGGCACCCGCATCAAGCAAACATAAGGCCCCACAACTACCGCACAATGCTAGAGCCACTGTTTATGAACGGGTTTGGGCTTAGCCCATTTATGCCGAGTGGTCTCTTCTACCTTAACTTTTTGGACAGGTCCATTTCCAACTGCAGGGGTGTCTGGTTAGTTTGCAATATTATCATGTATAGTAGAAATTTCTGATCTTAATGCAATCAGTGTAGACCTTGATCAGACGCCGCGTTCTGTGGCGTCTGATCTTGGTGTACACTGTTTGCCAGTGTCCGTTATGATAAGTTAGGCTTAAATGGGATAAATCGGTTGGGTTGGCACAAATTTTTCACCCTAGGTTCAAATGTACAACATGCAAAATAATTGTTCTCGTAGTCTCCCTAGCTAAATCAGGGAAACTTAAAAGAAGACGTGTAAATCAAATTAATCACTGTGAAACTGCGATGATGGCTCGTGGCAAACTCCTCGTACACTGACAGCCATAGCTAAAGAAAAAAACACTAGTTGAAGGACGGAGAACCCGAACAAAGACGTGACAATAGGCATCAACCAGGCACTGAACCTGATGTTTGGTACCCTAAAAAAAGTAAGAGAAAAATGAAAGTCACTTCTGTTATAAATATTTATTTCAAACCTGAATAAAGAAACCGCGTTTACAGCATATATGTCATATCCTTTCTTACCTTGCTGTGCATTGATTTTTTTTATACTCTATATAAATATTGATGCTTCCTCTTCCGTACTATATAGGCACGTTGAAGGTACATATATAAATAATAATTATTTTCTTCCCATAATATTATGTTGACGTTATGCGGAGCACTAACAGGGCTTTCAATATCGTCTGGCATCAGGAAAACATGCCTATATAATTTTACCCCATTAAAACCCACTTTTATATAGTGAAACTCGGGTTTACGGGGGTATACAATATTTTTCTTATTTCTGCTCAAAAACATAGATTGTCCGAGGCGGTTCTCAAAAGTACCCACAATCTATGGTCTGAGCAGAAATATGAAAAATGTCAGTTTCTTATCCGAAAATTTTCAGTTTTTGGAGGTTAAATTCTCTATATATTTGAATACGTGTGTTTTCGTAATGAGTGTGATCGTCCGTCATCCACAGAAATAGAAGCAATCATTTTTACACTTTTTTCTCACAAGATGCTTTTATTCACGGTCGGTATTTCACAATACGCTGTAACAAGCCAAAAATGCTTTATGAATCCGTATTGACTGAACAGGTAAAATCTTGCTGTCCTTCTCTGTCTCCATTTGTCTGTCCATCTGTTTGTCTGGTCATTTACGACTACGAAAGTTTATCCACCATATTCGTTCGCATGCTCTATCTCCCTCAGCGGTTTACAGATCATGCATCGTTTGTGAAATGTAAAGGCTTTTATTCCAGATTGTTTGTCCAAAATTGGGTATTATATTTTTGGAGTTAATTTCAAAAGGCAATCTTTTTGACGTTTCATTACGAAAACATGCCTATTCAAATATATTGAAAACTTTACAACCAAAAAAGGAAAATTTTCAGATAAAAAAATTCTGATATTTTTCATATTTCTGCTCAAAACATAGATTGTGGGTACTCGTTAGAACCGCCTCGCCGAG
Organism: Anodontia alba; assembly: GCA_964016985.1. NCBI lineage: Eukaryota > Metazoa > Mollusca > Bivalvia > Lucinida > Lucinidae > Anodontia > Anodontia alba. The sequence goes on from OZ024831.1 coordinate 26,425,760, forward strand.
GCGGTTCTAACGAGTACCCACAATCTGTGTTTTAAGCAAAACTAAGAAATATAATGTATACCCCTGTAAACCCCAGTTTTATTATACAAAAGTGAGGTTTAAGGAGGTCAAAATTATATAGGTATGTTTTCGTGATGATTTTACTACACTGCAGCTGGTGTTAGTGCCGTGTGGCGGCCGTAGAACGTCTCCCCGTACATTACCATAGGGCAGATTATATTTCATTTCCTTTGGGATCACTGGGCCCATTTTGGAATATATGAAAATGGAGTTCTGCTCATGTATACGCTAAAGCGCGTAAACAGTGTTGCAAACTACATAACTGCTTATGAAGAGTCTCAATAAAACCGAGACTCCCATTTTTTAATCCGTAGTGTGTTCTTTGGTTCCAAGGCAATCTTTTTGACGTTTATTTTACTACACTGCAGCTGGTGTTAGTGCCATGTGCCGGCGGTAGAAAGTCTCCCCGTACATCACCATGAGATCATTGGGCCTATTTTGGTATAGTTGAAAATGGAGTTCTGCTCATGTATACGCTAGAGGTTGTAAGCAAAGTTGCAAACTTCATTACTGCTTATGAAGAGTCGAAGTAAAACCGTGACCCCCATTTTCTAATCCATAGTGTGTTCTTTGTTTCCAAAGGCAATCTTTTTGACGTTTACTGTTCTGCGTCTTGCAATGGTGTCAGTTTTAAAGTGCCACACCACAGATGACGTGCTGTACTTTTCTAATGGACACAGCGGTTTAATTTGTTACACTGTTTGCACATGACGTCCTGACATTCGGGCTAAGGCAGACAGTAGTCTGTGGCGTTCACGTATACCTTAATACTGTCAATATATTTAGTGCTGACTTCCTATTAAATTACCTTGTTTTTTTATTTGAAAAAAAAAGGTAATAAAAAAATAAATAAATAAAAAAATAAGCACATATCTTTCTCCTCCAGTTTTATATACCGTTTTGTGGATAAAGTATTATGGAAAATGGAACACAACAATAAACTTATGAACATGGCTACGGCGGGACTTCTCTGAAACCATTCGCACACCAGAACTAATATAGATATCTAATTCTTAAGGGGAATTGATACCCTTTCTGGAAAGGGGTCTACTGTACATACGAAAATAATTTACTGCATTCTTTCCTTATAGAGAATACCTCTTTTCAGAAGGGATTTTGTGTGCAGAAAAACAAACAGGAAGTCACAAAGGTTATCTCCCCGTAACATGCCAAGCCGAACATTGTGGTCCAACACATATACTCATTCAAAACATCTGGTCAGTATCTGTCAGTTTCTTTGCTGATCAGTGAACTCCATAAATAACTTTTTTCAATCCGAATTGACGTTTGATGTTTCTCATCTGTTCAACTATTGCGATACTGCAATGGCGTGCCTGGTTGTGTAAGTACCCCTCCGAAATCAACGGATGAGAGCCTTTCCATCCTGAGTTTATGAAATAGACTTTTCCATCAATAAATCTGGACATGTCCATTGTAATAAATAGGTATGTCAGTCAATAATCAAAACAGACTGGCAAATAATGTAGATCCTGATGAGACGGCTCGTTACGAGCCGTCTCATCTGGTTCTACACTGTTTGCACTGGTGCCTGGTTTGGCATGTAGGGCCTCAAGGGTTATAACTTGCACAATACAGAAACAGTGAAGAGTTAGGACATCAGTTTTCACGAAAGTCTTCGTTTCCTTATTTATGTGTTTTGCTTTATCATTTTTATGTCGAAGCAGAAATACATTAATTCAGTCATGTCTGAGTTACTTCCCTGGCCAGTTTATGTCAGCCATTTTGTAGATCGAAAATCAGTATGGTAACTAAGAGCTGATTAAGGGGACAGCATACATTTGACCGATGCACCACCATGTTTTACCAGGGGGACAACTTTTATGAATTTCAGACTGCATTCCTGCACATAAAGCCCCTTGCAAGGGGATCCAAGGACGGCAAAACAAGTTTTGAAAGAGTCGCGACAATTTATCCATTCCTTCAAAGATTTGATTAACCTTAGAAATTCTCTCTCTCTCTCTCTCTCTCTCTCTCTCTCTATCAGTGTGTGTGTGTGTGTGTGTGTGTGTGTGTGTGTGTGTGTGTGTGTGTGTGTGTGTTACAATTCATAGATTCAAACTGTTCTTAGATTTTAGCTGTTCGTTTTAGATTTTAACTGTTCGTTTTCTCTTTCAAAACGAAAATAAGTATTTCTGCATTTTCGATATTTGCCTTACTGCTATTTCACATACAACATGGCTCACTTCACTACCGCTCAAACCTGACACAGTTACTCAAATGATTTGGGAACTATTGAAACAGATGAAAGTACCAACATCCATCAATCCAAACACATGTGTCCTTAGTCTCGCCAAACCGTCGAGACAAGTTATGGATATCACGAACCTCCCAACACGTGTAGGTGATGTTTGGTATTCCTAGAACTCAAAGCTATCCTGCTTCGTTAACAACATGGCCGTGTTCCAAAACCAGCTGAGTACGCAACGTGTATATGCATCCCAGCGGGCACGCATCGTTGCATCAACGTCGATGTAACGTCATGACGTTGCATCGACATTAATGTTTAAACGTCATGTACCGATTGGATGTGTTATAAGTGTAAACATATTGGATGCAATCGCATTCCACAGCGCACATATCATTGCCGGGGGACTGAACATGAGGCCATGCATAAAAAAGAAAACTAAGACAACGTGAACTAGAATATTTGTTTATTTTATATTTTGATTTTCACTTATGGAATCACGAACAAAACAAATTTTGATCACTAATAAACTTATTTGGTCTACTACAGGATTTCATTATGACACTACATGAACAACTTTTAAACAATTATATATGGTCTGTTTTCTTTAATGGACCATTACCCGCACGCTGAAAACTTTGAAGCCACTGCTGCGAAACATCGCAAAGTTGCTTCAATAGTCATGCAACGTCATGTGTCCGCTGGGTTAACAAACAGAGATGGATGTGGAAAACATTGTTCACACATGCGGACAGCCAAGACACAGACCAACCAGCAGAGATTCAGTTGGGTAAGAGTTTCGTTTTTTTTATTTGAGGGGACTAAATACACCATTACGAAAACACGCCTATTCAAATATATTAAGAATTTTACCATCAAAAAAAGAAAACTATCCGATGAAAAATTCTGACAGTTTTCACATTTCTGTTAAAACATAGATTGTGGGTACTCGTTAGAACCGCCTCGTCGAGGAGGTTCTAACGAGTGCCCACAATCTGTGTTTTTGAGCAGAAATGCGAAAAATTAATATATACCCCTGTAAACCCCAGTTTTACTGCATAAAAGTAGGGTTTAACGGGGTCAAAACTATATAGGCATGTTTTCGTGATGACATGGTAAGTTTCTACCACTTTTTACAAGAAAGACAACTTATCTAACTTCCTGTTTGCTTTCCTGCACACAAAGTACCTTCTGAAAAGAGGTCTAATCTACATGGTCAGACGCTTGCTCCCATTGGGAGCAAATGTTCGCCTGTTAGAATAATCCTCTTTTTAGGAGGGAGCAGAACCTATTTTGACATTTCTCTCCCCTAAATCCGTATCAGTTCCCCTGAATATATTAGTATTTTTGACCATCTGCGTAATGATTACTAATTTACACCGCGCCATGAGCAAATGTGATACAGTGCAATATGCGAACAGTAAAGTTACAGATCGACCAGCGCACCCTACATCACGAAAACATGTCTATATAATTTTTACCCACTTAAACCCCATTTTTATATAGTAAAATTGGGGGTTACAGGGGTAAACATTATTTTTCTTATTTCTGGTCAAATACATAGACTGTGGGTACTCGTTAGAACCGCCTTGTCGAGGCGGTTCTAACGAGTACCCACAATCTATGTTTTGAGCAGACTTATGAAAAATGTAAGAGTTTTTTATCTGAAAATTTTCAATTTTTCAAGGTGAAATTTTCTATATATTTGAATAGCCGTGCTTTCGTAATGGATAAGGGCGTTTTAAACTGACTGATGCACACTGATAATGGCGTTTCTAAATCTCAAAATATGCTATAGTATCCAAAGATTCTGTAAGCGAATAGCGAAGGAAGGCTTTAGTCAGATAATGATTGGCATTACGAAAACAAGTCTATTCAAATATACTGTAGATCTTACCACCAAAAAATGGAAATTTTCAGATAAAAATTCTGATAAAAATAAGAAAATATTGTGTATCCCTATAAACCCCAGTTTTACTGTATTAAAATGGGGTTTTAGGTGATCAACATTATATAGGCATGTTTTCGTGATGGAGTCGGCATTTTACCATATCGATACGGCTTATTTATTAAACTATATATTATACTTGCAATATGACTGATTGGACCGTTCTCGTGCAGGGTTTGACCTGTATCTTTCTCTGCTTGCATGCAGAAAGATGTTTTCTTAAAGTGTCTAAATCATCTTAACTTTAGCAGACCCAAATTTAAAGCACATAATAACATTGTATACGCATTCGGAAACATGGTACGTTGCGCATTCAAAACTACGCAAAACGGATTTACATTTTTTTATATTTGAAAACGAAAGGAAATAATAGTTAAATAACAAAGCGGCACGTAATTTCAAAGCATCTAAATAGACCAAGCGGACACGCAACGTAGAGACAACGTTGCATCACCGTAAATGCACCATCATGACGTTGCAGCGATGTTGTATAAACGATATGTGCCAGCTGTTTAAAGTATTGCTGACCATCTAGTATGTTTTAATATGTCTGTAAGAGCTGTGTAACGTCTTTATGTAATGAAAATTATTTATATTTTCATTATGTTGTCTCTTAGCAGGAAACTGCATCTGTTACATGATCACACAATATATTTGTATAATTCCATATTACGTGAAGTAGTATCTATTAAATACGCATCATTCAATTAATTAACTTCCCTTTCGAACAGCTGTCAAATGAAACACGACCTAGAAACTGAGCATTTTCCGAGGCATTTGGAAAAAAAATCTTTAAAATGGGAATATTAATCCTTTAAAATAGGAATTCTTGCAGTATGATGCCAACGTTTTTGCCAAACATGACACAACCATTCAAAGTAAATCTACGTTAACAAGTCTATGTAATGTGTATGCCATCGTTCTCCCGGGGGCGGATTTAAGGTGGTTTAGGGAATTCGACTTAACCCCCTTTGCCTCCACATTCAAATTTTAAGGGAAATATTAGATAAATCCGATAAATTAGGGATACAGTATTGACCCTAAATATTCATACTCCTTACTCGTTACTTTATACTTCTCTTCAACAAGTCCATTTTGCTACCTGTAAAACGTGTAAAATTCCTGCTTGAGAGGCAAACAGTGTAGACCTAACTCAGGCACTGCGTTCTGCGTCGTCTGATTTACGTCTGCACTGCTCAGGCCTGCCTGTTCGAATACGTAGGATAAGTACGGTAGTTTGATCAAATCGAGACCCTCAAAAGCCATCCTGAATCCGCCTTGTCCCCATTATAAATCAAGGGTTAATATGGGTCTACATTATAATGGGGATTTTCAGAAACGTGCACTTCTAAGTACCAAAAACATATGTTTTCCTGCAGAAACAAGAAACATTACGAAAGAAACGCCTGTTCAAACATAGTGAAGATTTGACCTCCAAAAACTGAAAGTTTTCAGAGAAAAAGTATTATATTTTTCATATTTGTGCTCAAAACATAGATTGTGGGTACTCGTTAGAACCGCCTCGGCGAGGAGGTTCTAACGAGCACCCGCAAGCTATGTTTTTGAGCAGAAATAAGAAAAATAATGTATACCCTTGTAAAGCTCAGTTTTACAATATAAAAGTGGGGTTTAAGGGGAAAAAAACTATATAAGTATGTTTTCGCGATGAACATATCAATTTATTATAGTTACAAAAGTGCCTTCGAGCGATGGTTTAGAAAAAGGTCTATCAACGTAATTGCTGGTCAATAATCTATCACGAAGACTTCTAGCGCCACCAAAGGTTATAGCACTTTCGCCATTCCCTGTAATGGTATTCCAAATTCATCTCCTTTGAATGAAGTCGTGTTAGTTGAGGCAGTATGTGCTATCAATATATGCAATAGTTAAAAAAAAATCTCCACAAAAGCAAAAACTTAATAACCAAGCACGACATACGGAGAAAACATTACAAAAACATGCCTATTCAAATACACTGAAAATTTTACCACCAAAAAATTTCTGATATTTTTCATATCTCTGCTCAAAACATAGATTGTGGGTACTTGTTAGAACCGCATTGACGAGGCGGTTCTAACAAGTACCTACAATCTATGTTTTTGAGCAGAAATAAGAAAAATAATGCATACCCCTTTAAACCCCAGTTTTACTATATAAAAGTGGGGTTTGATGGGGTCAAAATTATATAGGCATTTTTTCGTGATGAAGACATCCGACAGCAACTTCATTTGGATATTACGGCAAATATATAGGTACTTGTGTAGCAAATGAATATGTCTGCATTTTTAAAAGTCTTTTGTTTTCAGTAGTGTATATCCAAAACACGAAATCAGTAAACCAGTAATTCTTCTAGCCAATTATGAAATATGAACTTAACTGTTTTGATTTTTAGTAATAACTAAGCGGGCACACTGGGGAAGGACTGTTGTTACCATGGACTCGTCTTCATTCATAACTATCCCACATCTATCTTACACCAGAAACCAGCCTACACAAGGTAGTGATAGCAACAATACAGAGTTTACCATGTCCTATCAATATCCCAAAACAAACTAATGCAGTGATATAAAATTACCACTTAGAGAATGCAGTTAACGGCAATCAAGGGTTAGTGGCAAAACAGTGTATACCCTGCTCAGACGCCGCGTTCTGTGGCAGAACGCGGCGTCTGGGCTTGGTCTACACTGTTAGCTCAGACCTGTCCGTCCCAATATTTTGGGTTAATACGGTAAGTTTGCAGCTTGGGTCAGGCTTTGTAGAATGCATTTTTTTTTTTTATTTTCTTCTTTTGTTCTTTTTCTCTAATTCATTTTCTCACGAATGTGTTCATTTCATACTTTCATAATAAAATGTCCTTTTGGAGCTTTCATAATTTGAAATAAATGTGAAGCTTTGTATCTGAGATGACAGATCTTAACAAAATCCTGCACTATGGTGCTTATATGATCAAAACTGTCTACAAAATGAAGCGGTTTAATGCGTATGAAGATTTCGAAGCGCCGCAGGTTTCAATATTTAATGAGGTATAAACATTTCATAATATTTAATAAAAGCTTCCTTCTGACAGAAATCAGTGCAGTTTTAGAGCAAAATCAATAACGATTTACGAAGACGCCGTATGTATAAATAGACAGATTGAATGTTGCTGTAAATATTATCTATCTAGGTCCTCAGCTGCATATTAAGTTAAGGTTTTATGACAAAACAAAGTCTTGTGAAATATTCAAAATAGAGGCAACCCGAAAATAATTCATCACGAAAACATACCTATACAATTTTGACTCCTTAAACCCCACTTTTATAAAGTAAAGCAGGGGTTTAAAGGGGTATACATTTTTTTCTTATTTCTGCTCAAAATATAGTTTGTGGGTACTCGTTAGAACCGCCTCGACGAGGCGGTTCTAACGAATACCCACAATCAATGTTTTGAGCAAAATAATATATAAAAAAATATCAGAATTTTTATCTGAAAACTTTCAGTTTTTGGTGGTGAAATTTTCAATATATTTGAATAGGCGTGTTTTCGTAATGGAAGATATTTTTAGACCTTGATTACGTTTTTATTTGTATTTTTTGTCTACTGTATCAAATTGTACGGTTTGTCAAGATATTGCATCTCACGTGCATTGTTCAACAACCTTCTGTTCCCTTTAAAATATTCACGTAATTTTCTTTCTTATGAATAAGTATGATAAACGGCAACTGATGTAATGCAAATGAAATAAAACTTGGTTTTAGAATCTATTTACTCAGATCCACCTCATCTGCAAAAGGAATTGTGGCAATATTTGTTCGTTACTCCATTAACCTGCCTATCTAATGATCATGAAAACTGTGACCAGATAATGGATATATAATCAGTGAATTAGTTATAATGCATGATGTAATTGATATTCCTTTTACGTTTAAATCACTGTGGTAGTACTTGCTGAGTCATACACGTATAAACTCATTTATGCCGAGTGGACTTATCTACCTTAACTCTTTGGACTAGTTCATTACAAAACAAGGAGCGTCTGATTAGTTTTTTATTGTTATCATGATTTACAGAATATTCCAGTTCTAAATGCAAACAGTGTAGATCTTCAGCCTATGTTTGCCTATGTCCCCTTTATGGGACGCTATGCATAAATTGGTTAATACTCTCTCTCTCTCTCTCTCTCTCTCTCTCTCTCTCTCTCCGCATATGTTGCATATGTTGGAATGTCAGACTTGCGGGAACTGAAGGCGAGGGTTGTGGCCAATCGATTTAAGCCCCAGTAATATTTTACTGACCGTTCCGCGGTGCTTCTGCTGTGATTTACTATATCTGTCATTGTCTGTCTTTGCCTGAATGTCTTGGTGAAAGTTTTGGATAGCCGTTTGGCCTTTTTTTTTTTTGGTGGGGGGTTGTGTGTGTGTGTGTGTGGGGGGGGGGGGGGGGGGGGGGGGGGGAGAAGAAACTGTCATTTTGACTTTTCTGCTTGTAGTCTTGATTGTGGTGCCGTTACTTTAAGTGCGCCCTTCCTTCCCTTTGGTGTCTTGGAACGGGAGGTTTTAGGTAATTGTATTGATAGCCTAGCTACTAGGCCAATATATAAGTATGTTTGTCACTTTTTGTTTACTTAATTTTTTTTTTTTCATTTATATTCTACTTTTTGATTCAATGTTTAGCCAGTCTACGGGTGAACTTTTCTTCTGTGGTTGTCTCTAAAATATATTGGGAATCCAGACCATATTATCTATAGACTAGCCACAGAGCTCAATAAGCCCAAAAAAAAAAATATATGTATATTTCTTAGCCTTGGGCAAGGCTATTGTATTGATTACTGATCATTGCTTTCCTTTCTATTCAGTACAAGGCTTTGACACAGTTATGTGCGCGTTACTGTTTTGTACGAAGACATACATTTGTTACATACACTCTGTCACTCTGTCCAGCAGCTTTCAGACTGTCCAATAGGCAGTAAATTAAAGTTGTTCATATTTTAGGATGAGTACGGTAGGGAGTAAAGGTATCCCAATATTTCGGGCTATAACGGTAGCTAAAAACGCAATCCACTACCTATTTTTTACATTACAGCCAGTACTTGATAACATAATAAATATTTGCTTCTCTTTTACTCTGCAAAAAAAAAAAAAAAAAAAAAAAATACACCCGTTCAACTGGTATTTGACATTATCAACATATCTGTTGATGGACAAACTTCTTTATACAAGTAATCAATATATTTGTTTCATTACCTAAATGATAACGATCAATGGAGTAACGGTATGGATGAATCCACTGAGTACGCTTAAATTCATGCCAAAGATCATTGGAAAAAAAAAATCTAACATAGATTCATAATATTTTCATTTGATCTGAAATGAAAAAAAAAAAAAAAAAAAACACTTTTTTTTTTCAATTTGAAAGGAAAAATGTAAGAATAGCTTTGTTCTGTGAAAACTGTGAAGGTGCCCTGGCTGACCAGTTTTCACGCTGTTTACTTCTATTTATGAATGCCTAATCATCGACTGAAGTTGCAGTATTTTAACACTTCCATCCCTGGGTTTACGTGGACGCTTCTATTCATGAATTTGGACACGCCCACTGTGGCAAATTGGGATATTCGTCAAAATTCAAGTACTAAATGGCAGACAGTGTAGATCCTGATAAGACGGCTCGTGACGAGCCGTTTCATCTGGATGAATACTGTTTGCATAATTATTTGAGCCAGCGCATGACAAAACTTACAATAAAACGTGCGACAAGCGAAGACTCAGACAGGCCTGCGCAGCCTTGCAGTCTGATCAGAGTCTTCGCTGATCGCATGTCATTACGAAAACATGCCTATTCAAATATAAATTGAAAATCTCACCTCCAAAAACTGAAAATTTTCAGATAAATCTCTGATATTTTTTCACATTTCTGCTCAAAACATAGATTGTGGGTACTTGTTAGAACCGCCTCGGCGAGGCGGTTCTAACGAGTACCCACAATCTATGTTTTTGAGCAGAAATAAGAAAAATAATGTATACCCCTGTAAACCCCAGTTTTACTATATAAAAATGGGGTTTAAGGGGTCAAAATTATATAGGTATGTTTCCATGATGTGCCTTCTGTAGCCTTCAGGCTACCCAAAGAGGGATAAACGAGTTTTTGCCATATTGGGTGGATGTACAGGCACATTTGAGACTTTGCTTGTTAAACGCGTCTTATTGTAGGTTTTGTGGTTTTGTCGCTGGCTCGTTTGTTTCGGTCTACCGAGTTGAAGGGGGTAAACTAGCTTATGCATCATTTACCGATCTCTGAATGTATGTCAAACGTCTTCAGGGTAATGCCTGTACCTTTGGCAAGCACAAGACAACTTCAACACGCTCCTCAAAACAGTTTTCAAAAAAGGTGGCAACTCTGTTAATCAAACTTAACTGAATATATTTTTAACTTACATAATTGCTGAACACTTTTGTATTTGTAACACTACAGAATATTTAACAAAAAGCATCACAATGAAAGTACAGCATTGGAACAGTCAGTAATAAATTTCTAGTATTGGTTGGGGAGGGGAACTTAAGCCTAGCTTTATGAGAAGCCAAATCTCGCCTTACCTTCCATAGCGGTAAAAACATATATGTATTTGTTCGCCGGTCCGGTGGAAGTCTTCGAAGCATGTATAGCATCACTCTTTCACATTCAAATGGATCAGCACAAAATCAGTTCATACATTAACTAATTCACTGCCACATGCAATAATAATAGTTTTTTCGCAAATAGCATAGATCCAGATGAGACGGCTCATTGAGCCGTCTCATCTGAATCTACGCTGTTTGACATGCAGTCTTTCAACTTTACATATAAACGTCTTTCCAAGCGCTAGTTTGATGAAATAAAAACGCAGACGATAAATGTCGTCCGAAATTTGGCACCGAAAGAGTTAAATTCTGTTTGCATGAGCTCGACAGACCAAACGACCAGAAAAAAATTACTATATAATAACACTAAATCAAATTAAGGGAAGCTGTATATTTTACTCCACAATTTATCGAGGGTCTTTTTGTTATTACGTTTTATGCCATTTACGCACTCATTAAAATGGATCAGTGGTACGTTGATGTCACTGTCACGAATATATTCAAAACATTTTCAGAACTAGCTATGAAGAATGACACTGGGGTCAAATCGTTACATCAGACCCGACACCAAATATTCCATTTCCTTTCACAGCTCTTTGAAGAAATAGACAGCCTATCAGTTATAAAGCATACGAAAGTGAGTATGACACATTACGGCACATGTCATGAAAACTGCATCGTTTGATTTATTTTTACGCGAAAATCTTTAATCATTCTGCTAGGCAGCGCCACCGCACCATGGCTGAAAATCTTATGCAACCACCAAAGCAACAATCATGGAGTACCTTGAAACAAATTCAAGAAGCCGAGCCACGATAATAGAATTTCTGATCCTTTAGGACTACTGAGCCAATTTTGATAAATTAAAAAAAAAGTGTTCTGCTGAAACCGGCGTTAGGGCGCCCGAGGGCTGTCGTACACTGCTACTCAAGAAGGCTCTCAAAACAAAATAGACTCTTTTGTTTTTTCTTACAAGTGTTTCGTGTTTTTAAGGGATACACCTTTTCAGATTTTATTTAACCCTGATCCTGCTGATCTCGGATATGACCTGCCTTTGTAAACAGTGGAGATCACGATCAGTTGACTTCTATGATCTGGATCTGCCCTGTTTGTTATTAAGGATTTGAATTTGTATCAACAACCCGAATCAAATAATCTGACTATTGGAAGTGGGCGTGGCATCTTAATTTATTCAGCAGGACAAGGGTTAAAGGATATGCGACGCAATGTAAGAAACACAAGTGCCGTATTTAACTTAAATATTCGGTTACCTTAACCCCTTATCACACTCACATGTAACAAAATCAGTTTACTACCCATTAATGTGTCTAAGCCGGACTGATGATTGGCAAACAGTGTAGATCCTGATCAGACGCTATCCAGTAGGCATTCTACATAAATGTATAGCTGACCGTTATCGGCCCGTCAGGATAGCTAACGGGCCGAGAACGGCCCGCTATACATTTATGTAGATTGCTAACTGGGTAGTGTCTGTGGCGTCTGATCTGTTTCAGCATTGTGTGCTCAGGTCTGTCTGTCTGTCCGGATACTTATGGTAAATACGGTGCTTCTATTTACGGGAACAGTGCATACAAATCTGGGATTCGACGTCCGAATATGCGATAACGATTCATTTGTGATAGACATAGCTCATTTGTTTTATGTGTTTAATTGTTTAAAACAAATAAAAAAAAAAATAAATAAAATAAAAGAATAAAACAAATAAAAATAAAAATAAAAATAAAATAAATAAATAAAATAAAATGAAAAGAAAAATAAGACGTGGCAATTCATTTACTCATCATCTGTTCAGCCCTATTTCTGAGAATATCAAGACACTATAAACACTATGAATATGTATCTAATCGCTTCATGTTAAGACAAACAGTCTTTAAATGATTGTTTGTTAAGTTTTTACCTATAATTTTGACAATAATGCATTTATTTATCGGCGGTATTGTTGTTATGGTAAGATGATAAGAGCCTTCACAATGAATTCTGTAGTAACTACTTGTATCCATTTCTGGTCCTTCGCCATCCGCGTTTGCCCGAAGACACATTTTCTCATGACTCGTATATATTGGCTTCGCCAGTATGTATGACGTAACAGCAATGACAACCAATAATAATATAGCTTTAGGAGGTCAAATGTAATTTGATGCAATACTGATATATATTCATGTGTACGTTGGTGCAAACATCACAAAAACACGCCTATATAATTTTGACCCCCTTAAGTCCGACTTTTATTTAGTAAAACTGGGATTTACAGGGGTAAACATTACTTTTTTTTTCTTAGTTTTGCTCAACAACATAGATTTATGGTACTCCTTAGAACCGCCACTCACTCGACAGTTTTTGACACATCAACAGGTAGAATAATGAACTTGCAAAGTTTTAGGACAAGGACCGTAAGGCGTTGAGGTGTCCCAGTGGTCATCACGAAAACATGACTATATAATTTTGACCCCTTTAAACCCCACTTTTTTATATTAAAACTGGGGTTTACAGGGTGTACATCATTTTTCTTATTTTTTGCTCAAAACACAGATCATGGGTATTAGTTAGAACCGCCTCGCAGAGGCGGTTCTAACGCGTACCCACAATCTATGTTTTGAGAAGAAATATGAAAAATATCAGAATGTTTTATCTGAAAATTTTCCTTTTCTGGTTATAAAATTTTCAATATGTTTAAACAGGCGTTTTTTCGTAATGAACGGCATTTCAAATCGGCGGTTTTGGAAGATTTTGGTAGGCTGTACATTTGTAATGTGTATATACATGTAAAAATTAGTTTCAAACTTTTACCCTGATTTGAAACCGAGCCACGGCTCTAGACAGGACGGTGTACCTTTTTCAAACAAAATTACGCACAATTTTTCTTACTTTTTCATCGACCATTTATGCTGTGGTTATCAGGGCCCAGTTGTTCACTGCATCGTTAGTTTAACAAGCTCATTAGTGGTCAAAATGTTAACTGTTCTAGTCAGTACAATATCTAATTCACAGGTATTTTTGCTGAAGAAAATGTGAGAAGCTTTTACAAATGCATAAGCTACTCACATTTTTTTCAGCAAAAAAATTTAATGACCAAAGTTTTAACCATACGTTAACTAATGACATCGTTAGTTTTGAACATCTGGGCCCAGATAAATAGCGACTCAAAGAACCCTCATGTATGCTTCGTGGCTCCATCCAGATACAGGCGAACTTCAATGGCTCGAGCATCTTTGGGATCAATGAAATTTGTTCTAGACATGGGCAGTTCATGCTACACAGGGGTAATCATATCGCCATTCTAATGAGTAGACACAACATACATTTTCATGATAAAATAAGAAAATTCCCTCAAATATTCTTAAATAGTGTTCTCTTGAGTTATCCGAAGAAATTGTGTATCAATAATTATCCGGGTACCTCTCTTACCTAGAGCTATGTCTTTGACAATGAACAATACAATATATAACAGAATGAGTGAAAGAGATACATATTACATATTCGCAAGTCATTACGAAAACACACCTGTTCAAATATACTGAAACTTTTACCACAAAAAAATAAAATTTGCAGATAAAAAAGTCTGATATTTTTCATATTTCTGCTCAAAACATAGATTGTGGGTACTCGTTAGAACCGCCTCAACAAGGCGAGTCTAACGAGTACCTACAATCTATGTTTTTTAGCAGAAATAAGAAAAATAATGCATACCCATGTAAACCCCAGTTCTACTATATAAAAGTGGGGTTTAAGGGGGTCAAAATTACATAGGCATGTTTTCGTGATGTACACCACAGCAGACCATACAGAACACGGTAGTTTAATAGTCCTTACAACACCAACCAAAACTGCAGCAGACGACATCTTGAAAAATATTGACGGCCCCTAAAGAAGAAACACGACACTGATAAGAAAAAAAAAAACAAAACAAAAAAAAAAAAAACAAAAAAAAAAAAACGAATACCTTTTGATCGTCATCGGGTGTGGAACAAGTGCATGTTCAAGTTAACAATTCGTGTTATATGTGAATTATTTATTTCTCAATATAAAGTAAACATCCAAGACATTGTGGAGAAACACGTACAGATACATGTTTATTGCACCAGAAAAAAAACAACAGATATTTACCTTACATTCATCGCCAGTTCAGATGTGTTTCACTTCGCTGTTGAATATATACTTTCTTATTTTTCAAAATAAGGCTTGGCATGTCATGTGAATCGTCTGTCGAGCAAACGAGTAACATGACTTGTGAAATGCCAAGTCTTATCATTCTCAAAATTAATCAAAACATTTAAATCGTCGCCTGTTGCAATTTTGTTTGCCGTTTTAAGGGTTTTAGCAGTTCAACAAAATAGTTCAGCTTTCATCAAAAACAGAGTAACTAAATGCTACTTCATTTGATAAGTAGATGCTACTTATCAACAGAAATAGAGTTTAGTTACACCAAGACACCATTTCAAACAAATATACCCGATTTATTTTCGCAATTTATATTGTTACAAGAAATAGTATAAATGCTTTGTAGTTTGAGTCATATTTCAGCATCAGCCATGAAACAATCCTAAAAGGGAAACACACACCTTAGTCTGTAAATTAACGAAAGTCCGCATATTCCTTTCATTGCACTGTTGTAAAATATTGCTAGATAATATTTAAAACGTTGAAAATATGTATACATGTATGATACACAGTAAACACAAGTTCCATAAATAGTAAATGTTGCAGTTATTTAGCACGCGAACCTTGATCATTTTGATAATGCATGTTTTTGTAAAGACACCTCGATTGCAAGCAATTGACGGTCACTATGAACTGACTGAGACCCGGTATGTTCGAAAATACGGACCAAGATTACATATTTTCATGAAATGACGTTATTTTCCGAGACCTTTTGATGGCCAATACATATATTTCTTTGTGAGTGTTTCCCTTATAGCTGATCTCGGCTATCGACGGGACCGAACTCCATCTTAACAGCTCTTATCTAAATCTTACTTAAGCTATATGTGAATGGACACATCTATAATGTATAAGGGAGAGTACTTACACCTACCCCCTTCTCAAAGGGTAGTACTCTTAAAGGACAAAATGATACCCCACTTGGGAGCAATTCCTTCCTTTAATTGGAGCCTTTTTTTAAGAATTCAGCATTATATCCCAGCGGAACATTTTCTTGCTGAAGTTTATGGCGATGTCTCCATTCACTTGAAATGTTTACCATATACATAATTATGTAATCGACAAAAACTAAATTCAGTCGGTGCACAACAACTAGCAACCTACCATACAGAAACAACGATGATCCAAACCAGTCTGGTCAAGGCCCTCTCAGTTCGTTTTATGTACAGTCGACTCTCTTTATCTCGACCTCGCTTATCTCGAATAACCGCGTATCTCGAACTGAAAATATGGTCCCTGTTTTAACAGGGAAATACAACAACAGGTAACAAAATATTGTGGAACAGAGGATAAAGTTCCTCCTCTTTTTCATAATATTTTCAATATATCTCTATCTTCAGGAGTCAAATTACATATTCATTTGTTAAATGTGGTTGTTCGAGTTATTGTTTTCCTCACTTATGCAAATCTGAAATTTCGAGATACGGATATCTCGAAGTGTTTCAGAGAGTCCCTTGGAATTCGAGATAACGAGAGTCGACTGTATTTACTCATCTTTCTAGTCTTCCAATCTGTAAGTTGGACTCGTACATTAAATACAGAATGGGGTGTTTAACAATTTTTTGGATTTCAGTGTAGTTTAATGGCGAATAGTGCTGACCCTGATCAGACGCGGAGTTCTGACCTTGGTCTACACTGATCATCAAAATCTGCTAGACGGATCGTTAAGGTTACATTGGTAAGTAAATTGTCGATGATGCATACTGCCTACGATCACCCATGCCGAACTGGTGCCTGTGCTCACTAGTTCAGGTTACTGTGACCAGTAAAAATCGGAATAATTTATCACACTATCAAGGACTAGGTTCAGGTACCTATGTTGATAAAGGTATTTTGTTCAAACTGACAATGCTAGAGCCCTTTATTCCCCAAATGCATTTTTGTTTTGTTTTGCCGATGCATGTTTCGTATACATTGGCTACACATAGTTCTCATTATTATCAGCGCATGACGAAAACACGCCTATTCAAATATATAGAAAATTTCACCTCCAAAAACTGAAAATTTTCGGATAAAATTGATATTTTTCATATTTCTGCCCAAAACATGGATTGTAGGTACTCGTTAGAACCGCCTCGGCGAGGCGGTTCTAACGAGTACCACAATCTATGTTTTGAGCAAAAATAAGAAAAATAATGTATACTCTCTGTAAACCCCAGTTTCACTATATAAAATGGGGGTTTAAGGGGGTCAAAATTATATAGGCATGTTTTCGTGATGGGAAAAATTAAAGCCTAATGTCTCTAAAAGGGACATTGACAAATGATGTTAACCCTTGTCCTGCTGAACCTGTATATACCCTGCCTTTGCAAACAATGTAGATCCAGATCAGTTGGCTTCTGAATCGGGATCTGCACTGTTTGTCATTAAGTATGTGAATTTATAGCTCGAATCCTGATCAAGTGATCTAATTGGCTGATAATCAGAAGTGGGAGTGGCATCTTCATTTATTCAGCAGGACAAGGGTTAAATATTATTGTTGCATTAAATACAGACATTTCTACAAAATACGATAATAAAACTAACCAGACAACGAGACACCCCTTCAATTTGAAATGGACCGGTCTAAAGAGTGATGGTAGAAAAGTCTACTCGGCATACAGAGGTTCGAGTTATTGAGGTTCGACTGTAACTGTATAACAGTGCGATACACGATAAAAGTTTTTCGTCAGTTCTGACTTCATCTGTTGTCGCAAGATGTGTTTTTGAAACCCTACTGAAACCGTTTAGACAATATTTAGAAACACCCGAAACGTAGAAAACAAGTACTCCATTGCTTTTGTAATGTACTGAAATGTTCTGTTGGAAACAAAAATGGAAAATAACTGTTCGAGCAAAAACGCATTTGGGAAATGAATGGCTGGACATGAGTAATTTACAATCAGTATATGAAATAATTAATAATCGTTTCAGATAAATACCTGTACAATCGGCGTAAGAAAGATTTTTGAACACATTCTGCACCTGCCCCTCTCCTATGATTTCTATGTTATGTTAACAAGCCAACTAGTGCCCCATGTGCCCCATGTGCCCCTACAATACATATTGAAGACAGGTGTATCATTACGAAAACACGCCTATTCAGATATATTGAAAGTTTCACCAACAAAAACTGACAGTTTTCAGATAAAAATTCTGATATTTTTCCATATTTCTGCTCAAAACATAGATTGTGGGTACTCGTTAGAACCGCCTCGGTGAGCCGGTTCTAATGAGTACCCACAATCTATGTTTTTGAGCAGAAATAAGAAAAATAATGTATACCTCTGTAAACCCCAGTTTTACTATATAAAAGTGGGGTTTAAGGGGGTCAAAATTATATAGGTATATTTTCGTGATGGTAGGTATCATCATTAGTCAGGACACTTCCGAAATTGTCCAGTTTATGAACGAGCCTTTCAATTTGCTTGGTACCTCTAGCAAATAAAAAAAAAATCTTCATTTCCAGCATTTTAGTGTGACAATGCCATGGATAACATAGCTCCAGATACAAGGGTCATCCAAAGACAGTCGACTCTCGTTATCTCGACATTGCCTATCTCGAATAACCGCTTATCACGCAGTGAAAATCTGGTCCCTGTTTAACATGGAAATCTAAAAACCTGTAAAAAAATATTGTAGGAGCAATTTCTCCTCTTTTCCGCAATATTTTCAATGCATCTCTAACTTCAGGAGTCAAATTACATATTCATTTGTGAAATGTGGTTGTTCGATTTATTTTTTCCTCAATTCTGCAAATCTGATATATCAAAGTACGGATATCTCGAAGTATTTCAAATAGTCGCTTGGTGCACATGATAACGAGAGTCGACCGTAAATATTTCTTATCGATACACAAATAAACATATGCTGAGAATACTCATTAGAAGTGGTTAAGGCGCTTCTGATGAGTACTGCCAAATGTTTAAAATTCGTATTCGTATAATAATGTATACCACTACATACTCATAGTTTCACTATGTATTAAGGGGAACCTGGCGTCTACATTAGAAAGACTTGTTGGCGTAAAGGGTAAATTTGCTTTTCACCTTAGTATCTGATGCTATGATCTTGCTCCTATTCGCTATACAGATGTCCCAACGTAAATGTTTGATGCGTAAATGTTTGAATCACGCATAAATTTGGCAGTTGTCTTCCTTAGTAATCTTTTTAAGTACATTCCAGTCCAATCTTCGTATAACCAACCGCAGAAAAGTGTGTCACAACTGTCCAAACCGCTCTCCGTTTTCACACTGTTGGATTGTTTTGAAAGGTTTCATAGAAGCTGGCAACATTTACCAACGCCATAATGTATGAATTTCGCAGCCGCAGCCACAAGAGCTGCAGGGACTGCTTATATTTCAGCTTACCTCTGAATTTTGCTAGCTTTGTTCCCCCTTTCCTTCCGTATGAGGTATATCGATACCCCGGTTACCGTTTGCTGTGTCCACGAAGAGGTATTCAGGCAAATATAATTTGTTTCACAAAATTATAAGCTTTACAAAAGAAGCTAAGTTTTGGCTCATAGTCCCCCATGTTGCTGCTGTGCCGCGGCCGCGGCTGCTGCAGCTTGAGCGGCCGCTGCCTCTTTTGCCCTCTCTTGAGCGGCTTTTTCAAGCGCGTTACAAATGTTCATATTTTTAGCTATGTGGGATAATTTATGTTCTTTTTTCCATTTCATCCGTCTATTTTGGAACCAGATTTTTATCTGTCTTTCAGTAAGATTTAGCGCGTGTGCTATTTCTATTCTTCGTCGCCGCGTTAAATATTTATTATAATGAAATTCTTTCTCTAATTCTAAAGTTTGGTGTCTTGTGTATGAAGTCCTTGACCTTTTTGATTCTCCATCAGCATCTCCTGAAAGTAGAAACAGAACACCATGTAAATTTTAGATACGACTTCATCCTGTATCGCAACGGTAACCTAATTTTTACCTAGAAACCCCAAAGAGGGTAATTGGCAAACAGTGGAGACCCAGATCAGACGCCGCTCTTGCGGCGTCTGATCAGTGTCTCCATTGTTTGCAAATAGTTTAGCCATTTTCTCTAGAAATATCTAAATCACATAGCCCAACATACCTAAAATTGACATTGGGCTCTTCCAATATATAGTGTTGGAGGAGTTTATTCAATCTATAATGGGTTAACAAGTCTATGCAATGTATCAGCCGGCTTCGTGGCTCAGTCGGATGAGCGTCAAACTGATGATCTGGAGTTCACGGAATCGATCCCCGCCGGGTCCGGCAACATTCCTTCGTACAGATTGATCATGAAATATTTTCAACGGCCATCCTCGATCTTCCGCTGATTCAAGAAGGGCAGTTGTCAGTTTCTGGCGTAAGAATGTGCAAAAATATTGGTTACCCGCTTAGAAGACTAAGCCTGCCCAGGAAAAGTGTGGTTAGGTTAACTGACGTTTGGACATGACCCTAATGGATTGACTGGGCCGTAAAACCTCAACACAAAAAATAAACTATGCAATGCTTACCCCTTTATTTCTTCATAATATATAGTCTAAACAGGGGTATATAAGGATGTACATTATTAAGTATATGTTCAGCATTTTTCCGTTTTTATTGTTTCAAATCTCATTTTATTACATTTTTTCTCTTAGTTCTGTCAGTGTTTGTACTGCGTCAATATGCCTTAATTTTCTTTGTAACCAAACTGTTCCTTCTTTCCTAGGAATTATTTAATGGAAATGCCTTAGATAGATCTTGATAAAAGGACGTCCAGATATTGTTTTCCTTCAAGCAAACATATTCCCAGTAAGCATTCTTCATAAATATGTAGTGGGCCGTTATCGGCCCGTCAGGGTAGCTGACGGGCCGATAACGGCCCGCTATATATTTATGTAGAATGCTAGCTAGGTTTTTGGGTCGTGTGGTGTTTCAAATGCGTACCAACAACATATTTTTTTCTGGTGAAATTGAAACAATAGCAATACATTATGGTAGGAAAAATGGGCCTTGTTTATGGCTATAGCTTAGAGGTATAACATAGGTATGTTAGCATGATGCAGAATGTCCATTCACCTATACTAATTTTCCTTTCCATGGTTTACATTTACGGGAAATGCAAAACACCATCACATCAGGTATTCGCCGCCATTCTTACAAAGAGATACAATTTTAACAACTGGCTCTCAAATCTCATGTAATCAGACGGCAGAGTCGTTTCTTAAAACGGGGCTGCATTTTAATGGAAGAATTTTGTGGAGCAAATTATGATCTGTACGCGACATACGCTTATACTGCCTGGTTGTAAATATTTCCGTCATATGTATAAATATAATCTCTTGACTAATCTAACCCTTACCATCAGTGATCTAGCCTAATCCTAACCTTCTCAGTATAGTATATTTAGCGTGTGTGCAGACTCACATGCTGAAGTCAATAATGGCGTACAGATTCTAAAATATAGTCGAAAACTATTTCTCACTCGAGTAAATAGTCAAACCAGTCATGTTTTACTCTTTAAGTAAACCCTCTTCGAATTCCAAGTGACAATGTGACGGCTAATAACACATATGACCGGAAAATTGCACACTCTAGAAAGAGAATTTCTTCAATTTATTAAGAGAATGATCTGCAAACAATATAAATGAACTTTATCTGCATCTTTGACTTCCGTATGGTGCTACTTTAAACAGCAAACAGCAAGGAAAATTCCATGAATGTTTAAATTGTTGTTTATTGTTGTAGAAATAATGTTCGCCTTCAAAACATTCAAGCTGATTTATCTACAGATTCGTATATCGAGCTGGACATAATTGTTTGAATTTTATTTTAATGATAGTACGTTCTGACTTTTTTTTTTTTTTTTTCCATCAGGAAAACACGCCTATATAGTTTTGATCCCCTTAAACCCCACTTTCATATGGTAAAACTGGGGCTTACAGGGGTATACATTAATTTTCGTATTTCTGCTCAAAAACATAGATTGTGGGTACTTGTTAGAATCGCCTCGCCGAGGCGGTTCTAACGAGTACCTACAATCTATGTTTTGAGCAGAAATATGAAAAATATCAGTTTTTTATCTGAAAAATTTCAGTTTTTGGAGGTGAAATTTTCTATGTATTTGAATAGGCGTGTTTTCGTAATGTTTAACTATAAAGAAATGTATATATTCTGTTAGATGCGCAGTATCGTCGGGCGCATGCTATTATCAGACACACGGTAATGTATAGATTCAACATCACGAAAACATACCTATATAATTTTGACCCTTTAAACCCCTCTTTTATATAGTAAAATGTGGTTTACAGGGGTACACATAATTTTTCTTATTTCTGCTCAAAAACATGTTTTGAGCAGAAATATTTAAAAAAAAAAAAAATACTATCTGAAATTTTATCTGAAAATTTTCATTTTTTGTTGGTAAATGTTCAGTATATTTGAATAAGCGTGTTTTCGTAAAGACACATAACATATATCGTCGCTCCCGCTTGAGTCTCGTAGATATCTTTAACATCGGAGCGCAGGATGATCAGGTCACTCGCTGTCCGCTTATAGAATCATTTGATACAGTTCATATACAACGACAGCTAAGGTCCTGATCAAACTGCCCGCACAGCAAGCCGGGCTGGGATTTTGCGACTGCATTTTTCTCTAAGACATTTTCACTAGGCACGGCCCAAACAACATTTCTGGGAATTCAGTAACTATGTCTAGACAATTAAACTTAGAGAAATCTCGGCGTTTCAGAGGAATTATTGATTGTTCGCAGCTCGGCTTTCAAAATATGTGTTTTTTATCGCTGGAAAATATATTGATTTAAGAGAAGCAAACCTGCGCCATTGTTGTACAGTATATTGGAAAATTCCATATTACGCCCGCATTTGTAAACAACAGCCTATTCAGCTGAGTATTAAACGATCAGAATTAAACTTAAAGACATACTGTTGCATCAATATTGCATTTATTTAGAGCTTTTGCAATCGGTTAAAATGACTGATTGATGAGTAGCACGTACAGATACTATATGTTATAGAAATCCTTCGACTCAGTGGCATGCGGTTTGGTTATTACCGAATCTATGTCACGAAAACACGCTTAGAAAGTTTTGAACCCCTTAAACCCCACTTTTATACAATAAAACTGGGGTTTAATTTTCTTATTTTTGCTCAAAAGCATAGATTGTGGGTACTCGTTAGAACCGCCTCGCCGAGGCGGTTCTAACGAATACCCAAAATCTATGTTTTGAGCAGAAATATGAAACTATCAGAATTTTTCATCTGAAAGTTTTCATCTTTTGGTGTTAAAATTCTCAGTATATTTGAATAGGCGTCTTTCGTAATGGTTTGCAAGAAACTGTACAGTGAATGTCAATATGGTGTGGTTTATATACTTTCTGGCACTTTATTAAACATTCTGGGAGTTTTGGAAAATTTATATGAGGGGCAATGATGATGCCTAATTGGCCGAAACTAGCTAGTCTGGTTTTAGAAAACTCGATATTTGAGCTGTTTCAGTATTACGTGTTCGTTGCAATCAAGGTTCTTTTCTTTCGGACTCTATTTATATTCTACTGAAACTCGTTGCCCACGCCTACTTGATGCTCAAAGCGTATCTACCTGAACGTAGCTGAATAGGCGACAACTATGTTTTAAGAACAAAGTCCAAGAAACAACAGCGAAAACCGCATTGATGTTGCAGATAGTCTGCGTAGGCTCCACTCTACATAACGTTCGTTGTACGCCACTTCATGTAGGTACTTTCCTACGCTATGCTAACATATACAGCCGAACCCTGAATAGCTCGAACACCGATGACTCGTTTACCATGGCTAACTCGAACTCGTTTTTAAGTCCCTACGAAATTATTCCGATAACTGAGAAAAACATATACTTAGGAAAGTTTTCTTATTTTATCATGAAATTGTATGTTGAGTGTACTCATTAGAATTGGCTCATCCAGGCGCTTCTAATGAGTACTCAACATACAATTAATCAGTAGAAAATTGGAAAAAAAATCCTAAATTATCGCCATTTGCATCCTGACCTGGCGCTATAATTAACCATCAGTGGCTCGAACAACCCATACCTCGAAGAAATTTGCATGGTCCCAAGGCTGTTCGAACAGCCATTAAAGTCCGACTGTATCAATGATTCTGTGAGCAGACGACGACGGCTCTGAAGCAAGCGACAAAGCAACCACACGGATGTATATACTTATCTGATGATATATACGGTAAAAAAAAAAAACAAAAAAAAAAAAAACGCTTTCCTAATGACGTGGTCCAACTACTTAAAGGAAGTGATACATTTACGGTTTGCCTCCCTTTGTGAAAAGGGCTCTACTCTAAAAATAAAGATGTAGCTCCCTCCCGGGAGCACTTTCTTCCCTTTTAGCGTAGAATCTTTTTCAGAAGGGCCTGCCGAGATGAACAGCATTTTTTTTCCCTTTTAGAGTAAAGCCCTTCTCAGAAGGACTTACCGAGATGAATAGCTAAACGAAAAGTCAACAATGTTGTCTCCGTTTCAGAAACTGGCGGATAATTTATCATGTGTTTCCAGTCCCATTAAGAAATCCGAACAAACAGAGCAACACCTGCAGAACGTCGTATGCGAATAGCGAAAACCGTGCCTAGACTGCGCATCACTGTCCGTAACATATATCGTCGCTACATGCCTACATAATTTTGACCCCCTTAAACCCCACTTTTATATAGTAAAACTGAGGTTTACTGGGATAGATACACTATTTTTCTCATTTCTGCTCAAAAATATAGATTGTGGGTACTCGTTAGAACCGCCTCATCCAGGCGGTTCTAACGAGTACCCACAATCTATGTTTTGAGTAGAAATATGAAAAAATGTCAGAATTTTTATCTGAAAATTTTCATTTTTTGGTGGTAAAAATTTCAGTATATTTGAATAGGCATGTTTTCGCGATATGCGACAATCTCAACAGTGAAAACCGACGGTGCGGACAATACTGCACAAATGCATATGCTGATGGGGCTTGGTATGCAGGAATGGAAACCGGAAGTCACACAACTGTTGTCTCCCTTGTAAAAATATGCAGGAAGAGCTACCAGATGTATCAAGTCATCTTACACGGAGAGGGGATAAAGTACATCAAACTGTAAAGACAATAAATTGTCGTTTCTCCTTATTTTATTTGATTAATGTTACATCTCAGAAGTTATGAAAATAATTACCGCGTAACACAATGCACATTGAGTTTAAAATACATGAACTACTTTCTGAAAGAGTTGCAAATCCGAGAAACAAAGAGTGCCGTAGCACGAGATATGTTTCTAATATGTGTAAATCATGTCGCATCGACGTTGGTACGACGTCATTTTGATGTTGTTTGTCTGCTGGGGTATTTACACTCATGGTGTATGAATTCATATATTACGTGGGATGATCAATAAATCCGCGAACGTTTTCGGTAGCGCTTAAAATATTGGTTCAATCATAACAAAATTAGCACGGGGCAAGTAACAGCCAATTACGAGCAACATCATCTAATTATTACATTCATGACGTCATTCTGTAGATAATGCCGTCACAGTTCTGACGTAACATATCGCGCTAACCGTTGAGAAATGGCTGACAACGTCATTGCAGAACAGAGTACGATAATTTAATTCTACGTAAAATTAGGGAAGAGAATTACCGAAATCAAAGAGGATATTGCAAAAAAAAAAAAAAAAAAAATCTGCTCAAACCAAGGCGGTTCTAACGAGTGTCTACAATCTATGTTTTTGAGCAGAAATAAGAAAAATAATGTATACCCTTGTAAACCCCAGTTTTTCTATATAAAAGTGGGGTTAAAGTGGGGGGGGGGGGGGGGGGGGGGGGTCACAGTTATATGGGTATGTTTTAGTGATGGATAACCAATATCGCTCTTTTTGCTATATCGAATAGCGAAAACCAAAATAAGGCTGAGCTTCTCTTCATCAGTATATTATACAATACTGAGCTATTTTATAAACGGGCAACAAAGGTGCTAATTAGACTGCGAATCTGGGCCTTCACCGCCATATGGAGCAAAGGATCCATTCGTGCATTGCCATCATACCATTAATCAAGGCCTGGTCGAGAAACTACTTCATTTACACCAATTACAATTAAATCACACGTCATGGTTATGTTTTATTCCTCGGTTTTCAAGGCTTATTACAGATGTACTTTAAATCCCACGTACAGTGAATACACAGAGAAGCCTGCACATCGGATCCGGGCTTCCATATCCGCTGACAGAATCACTAAATCGTACAGAACCTATAATCGAACGGCAAATCGAAGACAGTTTTGCTTTCACTTTGCACGTGCGTATTCTGCATGTAAACACAGAAATCAACAACATCATATGTTTATCTATGGCTCATTTACTACAAGGGCCTCACTCCACCTGTCAGTGACGACTTCTGCCCGTTTAGTAAGACAGACAGAACGCGATGACAGTTATAGGGACATTTATTGTTTTTCCGACGCCCAGCGCTCATTAAGTGGCAATAAATGACAAGAATGTCTAGAGATACATGTGGGTAATGAATTGATGCGGCACACAAGACCAGAGCCCTTATTCTGTATGCGAACAGAGAAGCCTTGATCAGCCTGCGCATCTGCGCAGGCTGATCAAGGCCTCTTTGTTCGACGATATATTTCAGAGTATCCAATGAATCTCTAAGAAGAAAATGTAGACTGTAATACTTAGGTTAATCTGTGCCCTCTTTGCTAGCATGTTTCATAAAGGCCATTTTCCCTGTCGCTCATGAATTAGACAAAACATAAATAAAGGGAGGCAATGAGTCTTAATGATTTAATGCTGTTGTTAGGATATATAAATTCTTGTTAAACTGTATAGCGGTAAATATAATTTATTGGTATACTTTTACAAGACAACCATTGGAAAAAACAAGAATTAAATGGAAAGTAATTGAATTTGATAACGTTTAATAGGCTATATTTCAAATTAATGTCCTAATTTAGTTTTACTTATTTACATATTTTGTTCAGTTTCTAACTACACGAGTGTGGGATACTCTTTTGACAGGCTGATACTAATAATGAACACTGATTATTATTGCTGATAGCAATTTGGTGGTAATGATCCGCCCTTGTCTGAACACTCTTTATGCTGGGTAAAAACAATCAGCAGATGACATTTTAACTGTTTTCGTTTAACTGTTTCCCAGAAAATAGGTTTTTCTATATGTGTGCATATATATATATATATATATATATATATATATATATATATATATATATATATATATATATATATATATATATATGTGTGTGTGTGTGTGTGTGTGTGTGTGTGTGAGAAGTTATTTGAGAAACCCTGGTTTATAAAATAAGGAACTTGAAAGTGACAGTAAATTTACAGAATTCGAGTAAAACTAGATCATCATGAAAACACGCCTATATAATGTTGACCCTTTTATATAGTAAAACGGGTTTACAGGGTATATATTATTTTTCTTGTTTTGCTAAAAACAACATAGATTGTGGGTAGTCATTAGAACCGCATCGCCGAGGCGCTTCAAACGAATCACCGAACGGCTCTAACGAGTATCCACAATCTATGTTTTGAGAAGAAATATGAAACATATCAGAATTTTTTATCTGAAAATTTTCCTTTTTATGGTTGTAAAATTTTCAATATATTTGAACAGGCGTGTTTTCCTAATGCAAGCCACCAACCACGCAGCTGTCCATTCTAATGCGGATATTGTGATAATTTGTGTTGTAATTTAGTATTCTAGTCACCCGCTCTACGACTGCGCACTGTGCTTTCTGTTTTCTTGATGTAATGCCAGCATTGTGGACTTCTTTAATGACTGACCACTTACTTTGCATCCTGTGTTATTTCCATTTGTACTGTGGTAGCGTTTGGGGTTTCATCAGAATATAAAGGAGCTGTTTTGTGCGAGTAAAACTGGTTTAAGCCCATAAGTAGTTTTCCTACTAATCGTTTCAAGACCGTTCGTCTGTTGCAGTTCGTCTTTGTTTGAGCGTCGTCGGTTTCATATGTTGCGTTTGTTTTGCTGTTATTTGCATTTCCTGTGCATCTCTTTTTTTTTTTTAAATGTTGGCATTTCGAGCACATTTTGAAATTTTGCGTGAAATATCCAATAAACGTCAAAAAGCGTGCCTTTGGCAACAAAGAACACACTAGGGGCTAGAAAATGGTAGTCTCGGTTTTATTGAGAGTCTTCATAAGCAGTAATGAAGTTTGCAACACTGCTTACGCCCTCTACCGTATATATGAGCAGAACTCCATTTAAAGACACATTTTTTTCCTTCTTTGGCTAGACCCCCCTTCATGATCACCGCCAATATACAGTCCTGATAACAGAGCGCACATCAAAGGCTTATCTTATCTAAGTAATTATGGAATCTTTATAAGGCTGTTAAGTCTCCTTAGGTGGGGCCATATAAGGGTTAATTCTTAAAATTGAGCAGTATTCAATATGTTACTTTCAAATAAATTCATTTGCAAATTTTGCATTTAACTTGATTTTATTTGTTGATTTGTATTGTATCATTTTATTTATTTATTTATTATTATTGTTATTATTATTATTATTATTATTTATTTTTTTTGATAGTTTTTTTTTTCTAAACACAAAAGTGTTATTTTTTTCTTGCATTGTGAAAAAGTACAAATGAACTGAAATAGAAATATAAAATTGAAAATATTTATTTATTTATTCATTTATTTATTTTCTAAAGTAAATAAGAACACTGCACAATTATTCCATTTCCATTTCAGTAAAACAATACATTATGGAATATGTCAAAAAGTTCTTGGACAATTTAGAATTTGTATTTTATGCCAAAAAGCTTCTCATACTATCTTCCTAATCTTCTGTATTTGATCCAAAGAAACAAATAAAGGGGGCATTTGGTGATAAATTAGCAAATAGCATAAATATCTGTATTTCACCATGAAATATATTGTGGGTTTCATTAGAACTGCCTGGGAGAGACAATTCTAATGAACAAAAACCAGGTATATTTTATTGAATAACTAGAAAAAAAAAAACAACATCAAATTATCACCAAATTACCCACATTTGTTTCTCTGTCTTCATCATAAACTTTGCTGATATAAAATCTAATTTCCCCTTATCAGACCCCTACCTGAAAGGATGGCCAAAGTCACCAAGAATTTCTTATCTTAATCTCCTCAGAGTCATTAGGGTGTTATGCAATCCAAAATGTGTCTTTAATGGGCTCATTGATCCCCGAAAGGAAATAAAATATAATCTGCACTATGGTGATGTACGGGGAGACGTTCTACCGCCGCCACATGGCACTAACACCAGCTGCAGTGCAGTAAAACGTCAAAAAAACTTAAAAAAAAAAAAAAAAAAAAAAAAAAAAAAATAGGTTTTCACCTTCAGAGATTTTTTTTTCATGGAATGTCAAAGCCTATTTTGGGGGAAAATACGAAATGTCGTCCGCTAAATTATCCCACAGTGTGGTAAATCTCGGACCATATTGGGTCCAAGGGTAAATATAAACAATAAAAATACGACAATACTCGGGAAAAGCTACAATCACGGAACACAGCCCTGCCAGTGCACCGAACATGGTTTTAATGACACGAAATGATGTACACACAGCGCTCTAATTAAAGCAAAAGGAACAAATCGAAGATATACGGCAAAGCAAATGTCGCCTTGGAACGGTCAGTAATTATGTAGGTAATATAGATGGGATTATTCTGATGGTACTTTAGAGTTGGGATTATTTTATTAATTATTCATAAGAAGCCAGATATCTAGTAAGTATCACGATATATCGCCCTACACTTTCACCAACACAATCTTCTCATGGAGTTGACCGAATTATCCTAAAACACTGGGGCAAATAGTCCGATCAAACGAGGCATATATGTTACATATGCAAAATATGTAGATTTTAAACAATATATGGCAGGAAAGATAATGTAATGTTTGTCTACGAAAGAACTGAGTTAGCAAATCTCTGTGCAAGAGAGTATGTATACCCAAGTTTTACTATATTCCTCTTTGCTGATGACATGGCAAAGGGTGCTCCAACAGAAGAGAAAATGCAAAAAGGTGTGGATCAAGTATCTGATTCATGTGACAGCTATGATCTCACAATAAGCATCAGAAAGACTGAGGTAGTATATCAGCCAGTACCTGGAAAGCCTTACAAGGAGCCTACCATCACAGTGAAAGGTCAACGGCTGCAAGTGGTAGACAAGTTCACCTACCTTGGAAGCACATTGTCTAGAGTTGTGCACATTGATGATGAAGTCAATGCTAGAATTGCCAAAGCTAGTGCAGCATTTGGCCGGCTACGTGGAAGTATTTGGGACCGAAGTGGAATCAGACTTGACAGAAAGCTGAAAGTATATAGATCGATAGTGCTGCCAACACTATTATACGCATGCGAAACTTTGACAATTTACCAACGGCATGCCAAAAGACTGAACCACTTCCATACAAGCTGTCTTAGAAAACTTCTAAAGATCAAGTGGCAAGACAGGATTCCAGACACAGAAGTCCTGAAAAGGGCAGAGTATACATACTCTTCTGAAATTGGCACAGTTAAGATGGACAGGCCATGTTACCAGAATGCCTGATGAACGCTTGCCAAAGAAAATCCTCTATGGAGCACTTCAAGCAGGAAATCGCTCCCATGGTGGTCAGAAGAAGCGATACAAGGACACCCTCAAAGCCTCCCTTAAAGACTTCAACATACCAACTGAGTCATGGGAACAGATTGCACAAGATCGTACAAAGTGGCGAGGCCTCATTAAATGGGGAGCTGGTGAATACGAAGCAAAAAGAATCAGCGAAGCCGAGCAGAAACGTGCACAGCGGAAAGCCAGAGCTAAGGCATCACCAACAGAACTTTCTTCCTCAGACCTCTCTTGTTCTATCTGCAACAGGCAGTTTAGAGCTAAGATTGGTCTCATCAGCCATCTTAGAACACAGAAATAATAACACATCACACATTTGATTAGGATTGGTCATTGTCAGTAATGACAGACGAACAAGCATATAAAATTAGGGTTTAAGGTGGTCAAAATTATATTCGTGATGACGAGTCTGCGCGCGAGTAAAACTGGTTTAAGCCCTTCCCACCCCGCCCATACCCTGTCGTGTTTTGCTGGCCATTCTAAGGCGGTTCCTCTGTTGTAGTTCTTCTTTGTTTCTATATTGGTGGTTTCATATGTGGCGTTTGCTTTGTCATTATTTGTTTCTTGTCTTTTTATTTTTTATTTTTATTTTTATTTATTTATTTATTATTTTTTTTTTGTTTGTTTGTTTTGGCGCCTCTGGAAAGTTTGTTTCATAACTGAAGCTTTCCTGAGTATCCTACTTATAGTTTTGGCGTTTCAAGCAAATTATCTCCTACGGAGACAATTTGCATGATATGTCGAAGCCTATTGCTTCCTTTAAAGAAATTGCGTCATGAAATGTAACAGTTTACTTTTTGTGAAGAAATGTCGTCTCTTGAATTAGATCAGAGTGTGGTAAAGGTATATTATATAATCATGGAACAAAATAAAAATCTAAAAGTTTGCCTTTGAAAATAAAGAACACACAAAAGAACGACAATCGGAAACCATGTTTTATGAAGTCTCTTCACAAACCGCTATGTTGTCTGTAGGGCTGTAAACGCGCCCCCCCCCACCCCTCCCCCCACCTCACGCCCCCACCCCTCCTCAACCCCCTTAGAACCTGCTTAAGCGGTTTTCTTTTTCTAAGTAACCAGAATGTGCTCCATGATCCCAAAGGTAATACAAATATAATGTGCACTATGTTGAAGTATGAGGAGACGTTTAACGGCCGCTACACGGCACTTAACACTAGCTGCGATGAAGTAAAATAAAATGTTCTTTGTTTCCAAAGGCAATTTTTTTGACATTTAGTTTATACAATGCAGCTGGTGTTGGTGCCATGTGGAAGCTATAGAACGTCTCCCCGTACTTCACAATAGTGCAGATTATATATTTTATGTCCTTTAGGATCACTGGACCATTGTGGTATCTTCGAAAATGGAGTTCTGCTCATGTATACGCTAGAGGGAATAAGCAGTGTTGCAAACCTCATTGTTGCATATGAAGCGTCTCAATAAAACCGAGACTCCCATTTTCTAGTATGTAATGTGTTTTTTGTTTCCAAAGACACTCTTTTTGACGTTTATCATTAAAAGGTTGGTCTTGGGGAATAAAGAACACACAAAAACAACGAAAAACGGAGATTCGGTTTTATTAATCATCCTCCTATACAACTCCCAAAACACTCCCAGTGCACCGAATAAGGTTTGAATAATACGAAAGCACTGTAACGAAAACCGAAACGTTGAGACCTTGCATCATAAATACCGACCTAGTATGGTCAGTGGTAATACTGTTATAACGGGTAATGTGGGGAATACGGACAGGATATTCTGAAGGTACTTTAGAGTTTGGATTATTTAATAAATAATTCATAGGAAGGCAAATATCTAGTAAAGTATCACGGTATATATATAGATGCAAAAGCTACTCACATTCTTTTATGCAAAAATATTAGCATATATGCCATATTTAATGATCAAAGTTTTAACGATACGTTAACTGACGACATCGTTAGTTTCGAACAATTGGGCCCTGGAGATTTTTTGTTTGTTTTTTTGGGGGCAAATTTGACCGGATCATATGAGCCGATTCATTGGAAAACGTACCTTCTGCCATGTGCGTCCAGTCAAGCTTCAGATCAGCTGAGAATAGGCACAGTCTGATCAGAATCTTGAATAGGCGCATTTTGGCCAACCAAAGATGTAAGGTCTCTTCATGCGGACGACGACGGCTCTGATCAGACCAAACATTGTATAAAATAGGCTTTGATATTAATTTTCTGGCCGCTTGGACTCATTCTTGTATATGAAAATACAGTTCCTTTAAAAACTGCCTTTATAACCCTCTTATATACAGCTATGACAGATTTTCCATTTTCAGTATATAATATGAGTATATAATACGTGACGTGAGAACGATTTGTTTATTAAGCACTCATGAAGACAAGTGTATAGAGTAAACATCATTCGAAAGCATGCCTATTCAAATTTATTGAAAATTTTATAACCAAAAAAAGAAAAGTTTTCAGATGTAAGATTCTGATTTTTTTTTTTTTTTTTTTTTTTTTTTTTTTTCATATTTCTGTTCAAAACATAGATTGTTGGTACTCGTTAGAGGCGGTTCTAATAAGTACCCACAATCTATGCTTTTTAGCAAAATAAGAAAAATAATGTAACCCAGTTTCACTATATAAAAATGGGGTTTAAGGGGATCAAAATTATATAGGCATGTTTTCGAGATGGTTGCTAGCTTTAAAATTTCCAAGTTCCGAAAATGCGCCGAATAACGCCGTACCCTGTTTCATTAGTATTATGAAGAAACATTGGTTTACACATTGCACAGACTTGTTATCGTATTGTATTATTTGAACAGCCGAAATAATACAGCTTTTTATATTTATTATTGGCAAATGCATCCGACCTTGCAGTTTACGTTCGTAAGCTCCATTGGCTGGGATACATTTTATCGGAGCAAAAATCCATTTTATATGTTTAAACTGTTTTGTTAACTCATGTAAACACAATTCTTTCATCTAAGACACAAATCACCAGGCCATTATAACTTATGACTTGTTACCGACTATTCTCAAGCTGTTCTTTAGAATTACTTAGCTACGGATATTAATGTGATATTTATTCAAATTAGAAAAAAAGGCTATAGTGTGTAACAGAAAGATTTATTACTTAGCAGTTACGAAGTTGTTAATCAAAATAACTCAAGTATACATATACATTTTTGCATGTCACGCTATTCTGAGTTTGATTCATAAAAATCAACATGCTCTCCAAAATATCACTGGTTTTTATATATAGCATTCATTCAACAATTTAGATACTATTAGTAATTGTAAGTAGATAATTATTCGCGGTCATCCTGAATAAACTACACGAGAAACGTTCCATTCCAGTAATGGTTTAAAGCTGCAAAAGTTTTTTTTTTTTTATTAGGTGTATATACCAGAACGGGTCTCTGTCTTTTAGCCGTAACCACTATCTGGGCAAATTAAGCTAACGACAAACTATTTACATGCGTTTTTGCGCTTTATTTTCCTAGAAACTATTTCAACAGTTCACCTGCTGATATTTTGTCCAAGCCTGCAAAACGTTCAATGAGTTGTGATCTTTTATTTTGTTGTCTGAACTACGATACTTGTTACAGTCAACCCTGACTATATTTCTGTTAGAATTCGGTGTTCTATGTAGTGGCTATGAAAGAAAAATCATCCTGATTAAAATACAGTGATGTATATGTTGTTTATGAATTAAAATAAAAATCTAAAATGTCTCTTTGGTATTATTACATCTCTTAGTACGCAGAAATACAGATTGTGACGCTGCATACGCCCTTTTGTACCGGCTTAAGCGGTATATAATTTTCAAAGGAAACAGAAAAAAAAAAAGCTGCATTATCTGAAAGATATTTCATTTTACGACAAAATATTTTTTCTTATAATCTGTTTAATAATCCACTAAAATAAAACCAAAGTAATATCATGACTATAAAGGCTGGTCACTATTCCAATATATAGTGTTGGAGGGTTTATTTAGTCTTAAATGGGTTAACACACTTATGGTTGATAACTTTGTTTCTCTCTTTGACGGTGAGTTGGGCCTCATACAAAATGACAGCTTCTACCTCAATCTGTTTTAGATGGCTGGCGACCGACTATTGCTGTCTGTGATCGGGCATATCGTAGTCCAACTTAAAATCGGCTTCAACTGTACCTTTCCCAGTAATTTCTGCGTACACTGCAGACATTGATAACGGATAGCAACTTTAAAATAATTAAATTGTGTTTTGTTTAAACCAACAAAAAACAAACACACTTATCGTTTTTAGATAATTAAGACATTCATAGACGATACATATATCAGATCTAATGAACTTGTATGAGCCCACCGAAAATAAAGGTCTCGAAAATCATTTCCCTAATCCTTTTCAGGTTTTTGACCTATGTATGACTTTTGAATAAAGTGCAATAAAGCTGACGCATTTTCAGAAAAAAAGGGTACATCCTTTCCCCCAGAACTACTCAGCACACCGTTGTACCCTAGGACAAACCCAAACAATCTGAAGATGCTTTCCGTTGAAAAACAAACGAAATATTTAGAAATGAAACAACCACTGAATAAAGTTTAAAGCCGTGTAGGTGACCGACTCATATTTACTAATCCATCATTTAACCATGCTGCACCTTATTTTCACACGCAAAACCTATGAAAACATACCTATTCAAATATACTCAAAATTTTACCCCTAAAAACTGAAAATTTTCAGATAAAACTTCTGATATTTTTTCATATTTCTGCTCAAAACAAAGATTGTGGGTACTCGTTAGAACCGCCTCGCCGAGGCGGTTCTAACGAGTACACACAATCTATGTTTTTGAGCAGAAATAGGAAAAATAATGTATACCTCTGTAAACCCCAGTTTTACTATATAAAAGTGGGATTTAAGGGGGTCAAAATTATATAGGTATATTTTCGTGATGAGATGCTTTCCGTTGAAAAAAAACAACAACAAAAAAAAAAAAAAAAACATTTAGAAATGAAACAACGACTGAATAAAGTTTAGTTTTAAACCTGTAGGTGACCGACTCATATTTACTAAGCCATTATTTAACCATGCTGCACCTTATTTTCACATGCAAAACCAACATATTGTAGATTAAAATATGCGAAAACTACGTCATTTCCCCATGAACAATTCAGCCGTGAAAACCACATATAACGTAATTGCGTCTACAGTCGGCTGTACCGTGAGACTGAATGAAACTTGGCATCACATCGAGTTCCCAGGACCATAGCCTTGCCCAAGGCTTAGAAATATACATATATATATTTTGGCTTATTGAGCTCTGTGGCTAGTCTATAGATAATATGGTCTGGATTTCTAATATATTTCAGAGACAACCACAGAAGAAAAGTTCACCCATAGACTAGTTAAACATTGAATCAAAAAGTAGAATATAAATGAAAAAAAAAAAAGAAAAAAAAAAAAAACATACTTATATATTGGCCTAGTAGCTAGGCTACCAGGACCACAAACAAAACTTTCCGGATACATAAACGCCATCTATCTTAGTCAGGGGTGTGCTGATTCTTTGCAATCAGCTGGCGAAAATTACATGGACGTGTGCACTTTTTTTGCAGAACCAAAGTTGACGATAATACCCATCACGAAAACATGCGTATATAAGGCTGACCCCCTTAAACCCCTCTTTTCTATAGTAAAGCTGGGGTTTACAGGGGTATACGTTATTTTTCTTATTTCTCTTCAACGTTTCTTATTTCTCTTCAACAGCCTCGGCGAGGCTGTTCTAACTAGTACCCACAATCTATGTTTTAAGCAGAAATATGAAAAATATCATTTTTATCCGATTCCTTTTTTTTTTTTTTTTCATTTTTGACGGTAAAATTTTCAGTATATTTGAATAGCCTTGTTTTTGTAATGCTTTCGAAAACCTGAAAATTAACTTAAGAATGAACAGTTTGTGTTGGCTTTGTCGGTATATGTGTCCGTCCGTTTGCTACCGTTTATAACTCGATTAATAAAAAATATGGACATACTCAGGAATGCCACAACTACGGAACAGAGCCCTCCCAATGCACCGACGACGGTTTGAAAGATACGAAACGACATATCAAAACAACACTCTAACGACAACAACAATCATAACGAAAGAGAACTCATCACGAAGATGCCTGTATAATTTCGACCCCGTCAAACCCCACTATTATATAGTAAAACTGGGGTTTACAGTGGTGTCATTATTTTTCTTATTTTTGTTCGAAAACAGATTGTGAGTACTCGTTAGAACCGCCTCACCGAGCGGTTCTAACGAGTATTCACAATCTATGTTTTGAGCAGAAATGTGAAAAATATCGGAGTTTTTTATCTGAAAATTTCAGTTTTTTTTAAGTGAAATTTTCTTTATATTTGAATAGGCGTGCTATCGTAATGTGTAACAGAAATACGCCTTGGAACGGTTAACAACATCTTCACTCATCAAGGTTCAAATAACCAGGTCTCCCTTTCGTCGAATGAGTTACAATTTTTTTCTGATTGGCCATAATATATCATGAAGTAACTTAAATCGGGAACTATTGCATAAGCATTTTTCATTAGAGTTTCGGTCACTGAATACTGAATATAAGTTAGTTATTCTAAGCCAGTTAGATCCAAATATTATTGTTCACATAATTTGTATTTCATATTCAATACAGATGTTTGAAACAAGCATTAGAAGGAAAGGAAACCATAACGGAAAGCATGAATTTGAAACGCTTAATATCGTCATCATTACGAAAACACGCCTATTCAAATACACTGAAAATTTCACTACCAAAAAACGGAAAGTTTTCTGATAAAAATTCTAATATTTTTTTCATATTTCTGCTCAAAACATAGATTGTGGGTACTCGTAAGAACCGCCTCGGCGAGGCGGTTCTAACGAGTACTCAAAATCTATGTTTTTGAGCAGAAATAAGAAAAATAATGTATACCCCTATAAACCTCTGTTTTACTATATAGAAGTGGGGTTTAAGGGGGTCAATATTATATAGGCATGTTTTCATGATGATGTTATTACATGTTAGGGACTATATAAGCCGCAATACACAGGTACGGAACATTATAATCAGAATAAATAAGTACAGATTCCACAAATACAAGCGTAACGCAGAACTGTGGTTTTACATGTGCAGAATTTTCTGAATTGCACATTTTTGTTCAGCGTTTGGAAAACATAATTTGGGATATAATGTAAAGATCGATGGTACTTTGAAGCACAACTTATGGTAGGTGGGATACCTTTCGCCATATAATTACTTTTTGGCTTTGTCCGAATTTTCATCCTGCAAATGCGTGCATATACAGTCGACTGTCGTTATCTAGAAATCCAAGGGATTCTATGAAACACTTCGAGATATCCGTACTTCGACATATCAGATTTGCGGAACTGAGGAAAACAATTAATCGAACAACCACCTTTAACAGAATGAATCCTTAATTAGATTCCTAAGTTAGAGATATATTGAAAATATTGTGGAAAAGAGGAGAAATTGCTCCTAAGCCTCTTTACCACAATATTTTGTTGCCTGTCGGTAGATCTCTGTGTTAAAACAGGGACCAGATTTTCACTTCGAGATAAGCGGTTATTCGAGATAAGCGAGTTCGAGATAACGAGATTCGACTGTATAAGTATTTTAAGTGCACCAAAACACTTTTCAGCCCGGAAAACAGAAAATACAATGGATCGTAGTCATGCTGGTTTCAGTAAAGTCCAGTTCATGGAGCGTCGATTTTATGATCATTTTAGCGGAACATTGAATGAATTACACTAGGATTATTTATAATACTGACACGTTAGCGAACCAAGCATCATTATTTAAGGATATATTATTTCATAGGTAGGACCCCAGCTGATTACATTAAAACTCATTCTGATCTTTATGGGACATGGCGACAATACACGCCTCATTTACACTGCGGTTTTATGCATTATATTAACGTAAATAAGGATTTCTGTCTTGGCCGTGAATATTCAAATCAGTTTGGCTTAAACACGTTCTAAATTTTCTTTAAAATGTGAGTGTAAATCCATCTTATGCAAAATGGCTATATATTCGGGGTCAAGTTATTTATTTTTGTCAGGACGTAAAACTTGTTTGATATGACACTCGACAGAGGAGTGTAACATCATGGTGTTTATATATAAAATGTTATTTAGGGGCTATAGTTTTGCTTCTTACAGCAAATATATAATGTGGGTATTGATGACGGGAATATACTAGACATGTGTGTTCTTTGCGAAAACGGCAAAGCATAGTCACAAATGTACACTGTAAATAAAAAATAAATTGTCACCTTTGAACAATATTGAGGATATTGTTACTTTATGATATTTAAATATTACTTTAAAACTGGTTAACCTGCAAAAATGACTATCTATTGTACTATCTATATAAACAGGATAAGTTTAGTTAGTACTTTATTACCAACGCTCAATGTGAATTTGACAAACAGTTATCCCTTTGAAACCTTTGAAACTTTACACAGGATACTTTATTAAGAAAGTCGTCGTTCAAACCTACCCATAAATGGTATCATTTGATTACAGGATGTAATGACAACTATCCCAGTTCTGCCATCACAGCGGCATTGGTGAGATACGATCGTATAAGAGACCAAGTTATGTTGTTTTATAAATAAACAGTACCGTTAATAATAATAATAATAATAATAAAAAAAACATTCATGTAGTCTCTCAAAACATTCGCTCTTGGATGTCATAAATGCATCACGTGATCTGCCTTATAATTTCTTACCGCACTGATTCCTTCATGTTAATTTAAAAAGCAATGCATGCATTGGCGTCATTGAAACCTTTCTTTTAAATCATCAGAAATAAATTATGAAACCATTTGTCTAATGAACAGCCCATTAAAGAGGGCGGATACTGTTTTTGTGCAAGCACATTTAAAAGTTTCGAGAGCACGCGCGAGTTCGCAGTACATTCCTCGAAAACTGCAGGGGTGCTTACACAAACTTCCTAGCGTCACGAGGAATAGACACACAGACGGATGGCAGGCTGGGAACATTGTATAGACCCTGCTTTAAACAGCTGGAAAGACTAGACAAATGATGTATACTGAACAAAGTAATAAAAGGGTCACCAGTTTCAGTTTCTCTTTGATTAACATTCAAATGCGATCCATATTCTGTGGGCAATACTGCTATTTGCAAGCCCATTTCAATAAGTTCAACATGTTAGCAATATTTTCAGTCACCAAAGTGTCAATGGCGCGAACATTGTCAGCCTAGAAGAATCTGAGAAAAATGGAAATTCTGAAAAAATGACTTTTTACCCCAAAATGATGTTTTTTTTTTTTTTTTTGTTTTTTTTTTTGTTTTTCAGATTTTTAGAATGTCTCAAGTTTTCTATTTTAAGTCAAAATAATGATTTACCCCAATCACAATCTTGCGAATTCCACTTTCTTACATGTGTAACAGACACACAGGTATGGCCAGAAAAAGAGGTCAACCCTTTAAGAGACTAAAATTGGTCGGCGATTCCCCAACGACCGTAAATAATCTATAGAGGGTACCTGTAGAAAAATGTGAGTTTCTTGATTGAAATTAAAGCTTTCTCTATGATTTAGTCATAATTTGAAGTTAAGGCATTACTTATCGTATTCAAATGTCAATTTTCCAGTTTTGGATACAAAGTAACATTCTTTTTTTACGAAGTTTGAAATGAAAACACTTCTTTTCAGGTTCCACTTTAAGAAACAATCAACAATATTTCAATATCTTCTGTGGTTTCGCCAACAGGCTCGATCAAAGTTTGCATATATGGAAAAAATGCACTACGTGTCCCTTAAATTATTTTGTTTAGTATATATGCGCTTCTTCACATCACAGCAAACTACTCTGCATGGTTTCAGAAGGAAAGACAACAGAAAGAACGGTAGGAAATGCGTCAGCTTAATTGGATTTTAAACAGATTAACCCTTGAGAGCAATGAGCACATAGAACATACCAGAGGCCCATGGGCAACAATGCTCACCTGAGTGAACTGCTGTAAAAGCTAATATTTTGAACTATTCTAAAAAGTATCACCTACATTTATGTTTTCTTCAATTATTTTATTTTTTACAATTATTGGCAAGAATTGTGAAAAACATAAAACAAAAATAATAACAAAATAAGTAACCAATCAAATTTAACTGCTAGGACGGGATTAAAAGTTGTATATTGCGGTAGTAATTCAAGGGCTACTTAGAAAAGCTGCGAACTCTAGTCTTAAACATAAAGCAAGACTATTTTTGAAAATGAGCGGCAACGTCAAAAGACGTACCTTCGGACATGTGCGCCCAACAAAGATTTTGATCAGCCTGTGTATTTGCGCAATCTGATTACGATCTTCACTGGGAGCATTTTGGTTCGCCAAAGATGACAAGTTTCTTCATGCGAACAACGAAGACTCTTATTAGACTGCGGATGCTGACTTGTCTTCGTAGGGCACACATGTCAGGAGGGACTTTTTCTCACGTTGCGGCTCATATTATGGTGTAACATATAAGACATCACGAAAACATACCTATATAATTTTGATCCCCTTAAACCCCACTTTTATATAGTAAAACTGGGGTTTACAGGGGTATACATTATATTTCTGATTTCTGCTCTAAAACATAGATTGTGGGTACTCGTTAGAACCGCCTCGCCGAGGCGGTTCTAACGAGTACCCACAATATACGTTTTTGAACAGAAATATGAAAAATATCTGAATTTCTTATAAAAAAAAAATCCTTTTTTTGGTTGTAAAATTTTCAATATATTTGAATAGGCGTGTTTCCGTAATAGAGAAGTACACTCCTGCAAAAACAAAATAAAATAACCTCGATCCCTATTAATAATATGGCAGCATCATTCCCGTGTTAAATGTAAAGCAGGGTATAATGATATCGATACACTGGACCAAGCTGTTGACGCCTGTCTGTGGTTCACTAAACACTGTGGAGTGCTATACAAAACTAACTTCTGAAATAGCACCCGGTTATAGAGGAATGGATACGCTTTCATGGGAGACAACTCCGTCGAAATATGTTTGCATTCATTCTGAAAAGCGAACTACTCTAAATAAAAATTATAGCAAACTCGCCCCCGTCCCCTTCTCAGAATGTTTTTTTTTTTTTTTCTGAAACTAAAATCAAAATCAAAAACAAGAAGTTGAAACCGTTGCCTCAGAAAGTGTACCCAGTCTTCTTAAACAGAGCGCTCTCG
Organism: Anodontia alba; assembly: GCA_964016985.1. Classification (NCBI taxonomy): domain Eukaryota; kingdom Metazoa; phylum Mollusca; class Bivalvia; order Lucinida; family Lucinidae; genus Anodontia; species Anodontia alba. The sequence goes on from OZ024831.1 coordinate 26,467,583, forward strand.
TATTATTATAACATTTTGAAAATCATTAGTTTTCACAAAACTGGAAATAAAATGAAGAATCAAGTTAGCATGACGAAAAATAGGTGATACATGGGTTGTTACATAATTCAGAAGTACATGAAAGTATACAGGAAAGGAGAGGTCTATATCGTAGATTGTTATTAGGTAGATACCAAGCTAGCATTCTTTATAAATCTATAGAGGGCCGTTCTCGGCCCGTCAGCTACCCTAATGGGACGATAACGGCCTGCTGTAGATTTATAAAGAATGCTTACTGGTTAAAGGTTAGTCTGAACATTTCCACCACCAAGGTATATGTAGATAGCCGAGGCACACTGAGAGGAACCATCTATATAATCAAATATGTGGGCATTACGAAAACATACCTATATAATTCTGACCCCCTTGAACCCCAATTTTATATAACAGGGGTGTACACGTTTTGAACATGTATGCATACGCCTCTCTGCATTGTGGCCGTCTGTTTACACAATACAAGACTGTAGAACAATGCATATAAACAACGGTCGTCTTGTGTTCTTTTGAGTTCTACGGCTCCACCACAAAGGAAAACGAGCTCAGAGATGAAATGTTTGCGACATTTGCAAAGAAGCCAATATGGCAGAAGAGAATTCGCTTTCATTTATATAAAGCCTTTTTCAAAGCTCAGCACCACATTCTGTGAATATTATCAGGTCTGAGTGATCTCCCTTTGTGGTTTGTCTATTCGTATTAAAATATGGGCTGTTACACAGACAATGATGGTTTCTACTCAGAGGTCATCAGGCAAATATGTTTTGATTACCTTCGTCTTCTCCGACACTGCTTGATGCGAAACCATTCTTCTTTCCTGCATTAAATGAACAACTAATTTATCAGACAGAAACAGAAATGAAACAAAAATTATTAAAAAAAAAAAAAAGAAAAAAAAAAGATGATTCTATGACAAACCTATTTGATAACAAACTAATTGATTCAACAAAATGCAAAATGTATATATCAAACTGACTACACTATGCTCTTTCAGTTGGCCGTTTGTCTTAATAAGGATCACTGGACTGTTTTTCCAATTAGAAACGGAAGGGAAAAAAACATTGATTGAGAATGTATCTGAAGTAAATCTGTTGATAATCCATGTTTTTTTGCAAATATGATCAAAATCGGTGAGTCACTAAGATACAACAAATCTTGAATTACTTGCAGAGTGCTTCTGTTATGAATACTTATTGAGATTTTGTGACGTCATAAAGTCTGAATTAAATATACAAATCAAAATAAATAATATCTATTGCATTTACTGAAATTATATGGAGACTTCATTTATTTCCAAACAGTAAGACGTTATTTAACATTTTAAAACTGCTTTTAAAACATACATGCAGCTTTCTTATTTCTCATCTGATTTGGACTCTATTTGTATCGAAATGCATGGTTTGCGAATAAGTTTGATTCTAAAGAGAATGTTCACTACCATTGATGCTTCGTTCTGCGAACAGACGTGACCTTATAACTTAAAGAAACCAGTATGTTACTGAAAATGTATATGTGACGCAATGCCGGTCGTTTCTATATGTTGAAATGTCTAAGCCGCTATTTAAAATACGCCTTATATGTTATAACATTCAGACATCAATCGTTCAATTTCTACCTTATGCATCGGACTAAAATGACAGTTACTTCATTAACTCAAAACAATCTCAGTCTTTGACAACAGTTTTTTAAGATGAGTTTATTTGAAAACGGCATGGAGCTTCAGATATATATAAAAACAAAAAAACAAAAAAAAAAAAAAAAAAAAAAAACATAGGTCACCGGCTTCGTGCCTTGTGGCGTCCGAAAAACCCTCCCTGTACTCATCTTAGTGCAGATTATATTGTTTCTCTCCTTTGGGATCATTTACCCCAGTCTTGTTACTTTGAAAAATCGAATACCGCTTAAACTGGTGCTAGGTGTGTGTGTGTGTGTGTGTGTGTGTGTGTGTGTGTGTGTGTGTGTGTGTGTGTGTGTGTGTGTGTGTGTGTGTGTGTGAAGGGGTGGGGGGTGGGGGGGGGGGGGGGCACAATGCTATGAAAATATTTCTTTGTAATGGAATATATGCTTTCCTATTGTTTCAACATACTATGATAATCTGTTTAATAATTTCAAAGTGTTTTGTTTGAAAATCTGAAGATTGTTATGAGTTTCTAAAATATGAAACTTATTATACCGAGAATGCTTCAAATGCCGTGTGATCTTATTCAGTTCAGCAGTTTCAGGGAAGAAGTCATTTTAAGGTTTCAACACATATGGTCATAGTGGTTGGATACTGCTTCCTACTAATATTCACCAATATGAAACTTCTTCTACCAAGGGTTATCTAAACACACTTTGGTAACTGACCTAGTGGCTTCCGATCAAGATCAAATGAATGAACTTGACCAGTGTTTTATTTAAGTCAACAGAACCTTGAAGCTGTCGTGACGACTAACCTAAATAGCTCATCCGCATAATCTCGCAAACGTGAAATTCTACCAAAAAGTGTTAAATGGCTTCAGCGGTCTTAGAGAAGTTTTTCAATATTTTTTTATCTATGTTACCAATTATGGTCAAAGCCATCTTAGACACCCCGTTCAAAAGTCTTGCACTATATTTAAACATCCTGTCCAAAGGATAGATCACATTCGACTTAAGTTCAGTTGGCCTGCAATTTTGAAGAAGCTGATTAAAAAAGTTTACTGGCTCATCCTTCCTCCTCATAATTATCATTTTCACAATCGTAACCCTTGTCATGCTGAATAATTAGGATGCCACGGCCACTTCTAATTTCCAGCCAATCAGATTACTTGATCCGGGCTTTTGATAGAAATTCACATATTTAATTATAAGCAGTGCAGATCCAAATCAGTTGGCTTCTTAAGAAGCCAACTGATCTGGATCTACACTGTTTGCTAAGACAGGGCATGTCATGTTCATGTCATGTTCAGCAAGAGAAGGGTTAAAGTACTTGTTCAAAGAACGCCCCATACCCATCGGCCTAGCAGTGTCGATGACGAACTCGTGTAATAGTTAAATCGTATATGTTCATAAGGTCATCCTATGGTGCCGCTTTCCAATAAGTCTTATGTCCATGGAAATCATTAAAACCATTATATGCACCGTAAGCGCTTCGGCTATGTACATACATAGAATCAGTCGTTTAAACGGTTCAAAACATTAAAAGTCAGTTTAGTTATCTTGGACGATATTTTTAGAAGATTTTTCTCACTTATTGCAAATTGATATGAACCGACACAGCCGTCTTGGAGTAGAGTTCGATTAAACATTCATCTATTAGTGATGGCGTGATGGCGTTCACCTTGGTCATAGGTAGGGCTGGCTAATCGAAACTGAAAAGATAATCGATTATCAGTCCTGTAATTGTGATCGATAAGTAATCACCGAAGATTTGGTCATAATTTTACCTGTCTGAACATGACTCTTACCATATGTTATACTTTATTGCATATATTCGGTCAGACAGGCCTGAGCAAACAGTGTAGACCCTGATGAGACGCCGCAAATGCGGCGTCTCATCAGGGTCTACACTGTTTGCCACCCATCCATTAATTTTAGACACAACAATGGATAGTAAATTGTACTTGTTCAAATTTTGGATTATGTATGGTAAGGAGATGAGGTGTCTGAATACTAAGGGGAAATACGGTTAAGTAATAAACACAGAAATCAAATGATCGATTATTAACAAATCAGTAATGATAATCATTTTTGTGGAATTTATCGATCAATTAATCGGATTTTCCGATTAATCGTGCCAGCCTTAGTCATAGGTATGGTTCATATGCAATGAGAGCCCAATAAGCTAAGTTATGCCGGAGCGGAAGACGTTTACATGCGTTTCATAAAAGGTTAGGTCAGGCGTCTTGGGCGTTAGTTCTCAATGATGTTCGCAAATTTGAATGATCTTGTCCCATGGATACTTCATTTACAATCGGTCTGAGTTTCACAGAATGGGTTTATCGGTTTTACCATATATGGACATGGCGGTCATCTCGGATATGGATTCTCAATATGTTCCTTCCAAAATTGAGAGCTCATGTCTCAGGTATGATTTGACATATTTAATTTGTTTGCAACTGACTATAGTCGAACTTCAATGGCTCGAACATCTTTGGGACCATGGAAATTTGTTCGAGATATGGGTAATTCGAGCCACTGAGGGTTAATCATGACACCAGGTCAGGAAGCAAATAGCGATGATTTAGGAAATCTTTTCGATTTTTTACACAATAACTGTATGTTGAGTGTACTCATTAGAATCGCCTCAATGAGGCGATTCTAATGATTACACACAACATACACTTTCGTGATAAAATGCGAAAATTTCCCCTAAATATTTGTTTTCTTGAGCTGTCGGAAGAATTTCGTAGGGACTCAAAAATGAGTTCGAATTAGCCTTCGATGTTCGAGCTATCGAGGTTTTACTGTTATTAGTTTTTCGGTACTTGTATGTCGTTCGTACATCAAACTGATTCTCCATAGCATGTGTTTGAGATACTTTATTTGCTAAAGTAACTGAACACAATGTCAAAACAGCAAACAAACTGCACACTATGCTCCATCCAGCCAGCATTTTTTATAAATCTATATCGGGCCGTTATCGGCCCGTCAGGGTAGCTGACGGGCCGGTAACGGCCCGATATAGATTTATAAAGAATGCTTACTGGGCATATCCAAGATCTACCATATTAAACCCTAATCGCTTCTCTTTTAGATATATGGACGGACGCACACACGGACTGATTACTGTAGCTCATCCTGAGCATCAAAATGTAGGCATTGTGGGGTAAAACATCATGCTACCATGTTTATCCTAAATATTCCGATATAAATATCTGCGCAAACAATACTACTTCTAACGGAACAGTTTTATCATGGTCCATATTATTTGCCATTCCGAAAGTACGATTAGACACAGTACGTGGTAGTCAAATGGATATGTTAAAGTTAGATGGTAAAATGTCGTGAGGAGCCCGAATACATGAGTGGTTGTTGTTTGTTGTCTATCTATAATGAGAGTGGATACGGTTAGATCTATAAATTGTCAAAATTAATTCTAACCTCACCAACCTTTGTTTATTTTGGTATACAACCCTAAAAACACATACGATTTTTTTTTTTTTTCATTTGGACATTTTTTGTGTTGTTGTTGTTGTTGTTTTGTTTTGTTGTGTTTTTGTCCGTTAAATTAGGGTTCCAAATGTGTAGGTACTCGTTAGAATCGCCTCATCGAGGCGGTTCTAACGAGTACCCACTATCTATGTTTTTGAGCAGAAATAAGAAAATAATGTATACCCCTGTAAAACCCAGTTTTACTATAAAAAAGTGGGGTTTAAGGGGGTCAAAATTATATACACATGTAGGAATGTTTCCGTGATGTGTTGATCTACCAAGTATTTCAAGACCCTTTAAAAACTTCAGCGTGTTTCTCTTTACAGTACATTCAATCACATAATGGAAAGTATGAACATAATTAGCTGAACATATGTTTTGTTTTCGGGTGTACCTATTTCAATGTTGAACGCATATTTTGTTCGGGACGGTTTCTACTACTACTACAATGATCCTTGTAAAGAAGCCAGTGCATAAAACATGGTTTCATCTTCACTCCAAGTTACGAAAAAGGAGATCTCAACAAATCATTCAACAATAAAGGCGAAAATTTTAACTGCAATCATAGCTACAGATAAGAGGGGTATCCACATAATATTTTTCTTATTTCTCGACGAATACATATGTTGTGGGTACTCATTAGAAGCGCCTCGCTGAGGCGCTTCTAATGAGTACCCACAACACATGTTTTTATTGAGAAATAAGAAAGATATCAGCATTTTTTGGATGAAAAAAGCGCCTTATCTGTTGCTATGTGCAATACCTTGTTTCTAGTTGAAAAGCGACTCCGATTTCAGTCAGTAGCGCTTTTAATTATTTACTACGTTATTTCATTTAAGACTCTGAATAAGTAATGGTTTATGTCAAACAAAGCGATGTAATTTATTATTTTCATAGTAATCAATATGATTCGTAGCGTAGAAAAAGGCCCAGATGACTGTAGTAACAACGAAGTCCTTGATCAGGCTGTGCGGATATCTTCATTCCAAAGCCATATTCCACATGATTTAAAGTTCGCGAGCAACAAAGAGCGTGATCATACTAACATATATTACAGGCTGGTCTGGGTTTTATTTGTGAACACATGACAAAAGTAAAGTTTTTCTCTTGTTATAGATCATATGAAGGATAAAACGGTTAAGTCTAGAAATTGTTACTGTGAGCGTTATACAAAACCTCCTAAACAATACTGAATAATATGACTTAGTGCATGGAGAACCTTATTACAGCACCTTTCACAAGCTATCAATACGGTTAGAATTTTCTTCTTAACGGCTAAGTAGACATATAGCCTAAGTGAAGATATCCAGGAAATGCCACAACCACGAATCACAAACTTTCCGAGGCACAAAAAGAAGAGATGAGGAACAAATAATGGCAAAACAAACGTCCCATATGAAACCGACGAAGCACGAATAAAACAGAAGTGCAAAAGAGGAACCGCCTTGGAACGGTCAACATGGTCAACAATAAAACTACTGGGGGTGGGAGGAGGATGGGGGAATGTGAGCTTTAATTATTTACTCGCGTGAATGGGCCTCGAATGGGCCTGTATTTCGATTCATGATGCCCTCCCGGGGGAGGGGGGTACCTGTTCCCTTGTTCCCCTGAAAAAAAAATCGGCATTTTCCCTTGTTCCCCAAAATCAAAATCTTGATTTCTATGTTCCCTGTTCCCTTCAGTTTCAGACGTTTGTTCCCTTGTTCTCCTGAAATAAATGGCCTTATTCCCTGTTCCCTAAACCCCCTGGGAGGAGCTCATTCATCACAAGAATTCTAGAACCCCCCACCCCACCCCCACCCCCACCCCAAAATGGCTATATAAAGTGCTAACATCATTAACTAGCGGCCTAGCGGTAATTTTACAACGAAGCTATTTACAATATCCCAGAAAAGTCAAAATTAAAAAAAAAATTAGGTAAGTTCTTGTTATCAACCTCTTGCGACCATTTTTGGAATAAAATAACAAAATAAACACAACGTACAAAAATTATAAAACCGCTTAGCTGCCTTTCAATATAACATATGACGGGGAAACCAGCAGGCGAACCAACTGATAGGCAACCAGAATATTCAGGTATAATCACGACCTCTCAATGTTTGTAATTAGTTGGTTATAACATTAAAACGAAAGCGTTCTCACCATGCGACGTTTGTAGGATCCTTTTATCATTATATACTCAACAAAATAATTTAAGGGCCACATAGTGCAAATTTCCATGTATACAAACTTTGGCCGGGTGCATGGGCAAAACCACAGAAGGTATCAAAATATCGTTGAATGTTTCTTTAAAAGGAAGTCCTAAAGGAGTGTTTCCAACAAAAAAAGAAATTAAATCAAAATTTTCATTTTAAAATTCGCAATAAAACACTACTTTTTACCCAAAATAGAAATTGACATTTTTGCGTCAAAAGTGATGCCTGGGCTCCCAACTGTGAAACAATCATGGAGAAAGCCTTATGCGTTATCAAGAAGCGCACATTTTGCTAGAGCACCCTCTACAGATTATTCGTTGTCTATGGGGAGAGCTTTCGAGGCATTTTTAGCCTCTCAAAGGGTTGGCCTTTTCTTCTGGGCCATATCTGTGTGCCTTATTCTCGAAGGAAGGTTGCGTTTGCATGATTTTGTGTGCTGACAGAGTATTGTTTTCAATAAACAAAGAATTTTTCCGGTATTATGAAAAAAATTCATTTTGGGGTAAAAATCGTTATTTTGGAAATTCCCGTTTTTCTTAGAATCCTTTGGTCTGGCGTTGTTGGTGCCATTGACACTTTTGTAGCTGAACATGTTGCGAACACGTTGAGCTGATTGAAATAGGACTGAGACTTCAGTTTTGCCCATGATGATAATTTTAAAACTTTAGGGTCGCATTTTAGTGATAATCAAAGGGGAAATAAAACTGGTGGTCCTTAAATTATTTTGTGGAGTATATTATTGAGCCTGAAAAGCTAGACTGTGTAGATCTAGTTGAAATCATATATCTACAATGTGTAAATTCTTGTGTACTGGAAGACAGAAGTAATATGAATAAATAGAGATTACCAGAAATGCCTATAATCCCGAAAGACACACTTCCTTCCCTAAGGCACAGAATGGAGAAGAGATGACAAAAGTAATGACAAACTACAACATGCATTAACCGACATATAAACACAGAATTGCATAAAAGGAACCACCTTTGAACTGTCAGAAGACAGACTAGTTTTACTCGATAAAAACCTCACCTCAAATCTGATCCAGATTCAAATTACAAATATGTGTTCGTTCTGCGTAGTACAGAGGTCGACACATCGCATTTTAACACTATGATAAAACAAAGTAGAGGAATCATCAATGGACCAACGAAACAACATAAATGAGACCATGGTGAACCCAACCAGAGACATCGGCAACAGAAAGCTGGCGTAGCGTCCTGACATTAACAAGTATGAAAAGATTCAGTGTGATACTTATTACTTAACGGAATATGTTAGGCAAATGGACACACTTAAGAGAGCTGGACGGATGGCTTGATTGACGCCTAACATGAAAACAACCTCATATGTGATACAATACACTGAAGTACGTGTAAACAAATACACTGTGATGAAACAAAGAAAAGTGTTCAATGGCGATCTGAAACAAGACCATCCGAATACCTCAAACAGGACCAGGCTGGGTCCAGCCGCAGACATTGATAGCCAGGCATCAACCATCTGAACACATTGACGAGGGAGCCGTCATTTAGTTAGGCGGCCTTCTAGCTTTCTTGTTTTCATCTTGCATCTTCGGTTAGCTACCCCTAGGGCTGGACCAGCTACATAGCACAAACCCTGAAATGTGCCCTTTCTTTGCCATATCAATAAATAAAAGATAAATAATGCGTTTTTCATACATTGTTCTTGCAGTCAGGAGTAAAATTTTCTTTCTGATGAAGGAGAGTGTTTATTGGTCAGAAATATATCCCGTCTTATGTTGTGGCATTTCCTGGGTATCTTCACTTATATTTTTATGCGTTTTTTTATGTTATTAAGAGCAGCATGCTTGTGATGGGCAACGTAAAAAGGATATAATGGCATACCCGAAAAGCGACAGAAGACCCACGTCAGCCTGACTGCACTGTATACTTAGTAAGTACATGGCAGGTACCTTTGGAGCAGTTGTAAAGGGCGGGGAACATAATTTTTTTTTTTTTTTTTTTTTTTTTTTTTTTTTTTGTAACCATCTCAAGGTCATTTGTGTTCACGATCGCCAGGTAGTCTGTGAATAACAATTAGGTTTGTTTTTACAGACAACAAAAATTTACTAACCAAGTTTGATTATATCATGAGAAATCTGCGCATAGGCAGGCAATTCCTAAGACCTACCCGCTATGTTTTTTGTTTCATTCGATCAATCGATGCCACAGAAGAAAAAAGGGAAATGCAGAGTTGATGAAAAGTGTACAAAACGAACGGCGTGAGGCGTCGTGGAAAATGGAGCGAAACTGACTATGAATAAATAAATAAATATCATTATTCATCACGAAAACATACCTATATAATTTTGACCCCCTTAAACCCAAAATGTATACAGTAAAACTGGGGTTTACAAGGGTATACATTATTTTTCTTATTTCTGCTCAAAAACATAGATTGTGGGTACTCGTTAGAACCTCCTCGCCGAGGCGGTTCTAACGAGTAACCATAATCTATGTTTTGAGCAGAAATATGAAAATATCGGAATTTTTTATCTGAAAATTTTCATTTTTTGGTGATAAAATTTTCAGTATATTTGAATAGGCATGTTTTCGTAATGATTATAAGAGCGCCCTGTTTCGCTCATCTGATTACCAGACAAGTTTCGAGTCAGTTGGCCTTTCGGTTCAAGAGAAGAAGCTCAATATAGATTTTCAAGATGGCGGCCATCTTGGATTTCCAATCGGAATGATTTTGCTAATTTTGGTCTATATGTCTCTTCTATACTTGAAATTAAGTTTCGAGTCAGTTTGTCCTTTGGTCATGAAGAAAAAGTTCAAAAAATATTTCCCATGTGGCTGCTAGGGCGACCATCTTGAATTTCCGATCAGTACGATTTTAGCTATTTAAGATATACAATTCATCCCGAAATCCTATCAAGTTTCAAGTCAATTGGTCTTTCCGTTCAGGAGAAGAAGTTCAAAATATATTTTCAAGATGACGACTGTGGCGGCCATACTGAATTCCGATCAGAACAATTTTTAGCTTTTTTGATCTACAAATCACCCTGATATTTTCTGCAAACTTTTACGTCGACTGGTATGTTTATTCAGGAGAATAAGTTCAAAATAGATTTTCAAGATGACGGTCATGGCAGCCATCTTGGATTTCCAAACGAAACGATTTTAGCTATTTTTTTATCTGCAAGCCACCCTGATACTTCCTTCCAACTTTCAAGTCAAATGACCTCTCGGTTCAAGAGAAGAAATTCAATATAGATTTTTTAGGATGGCGGCCGTGGCGGGGATCTTGGATTTCCGATCGGAACGGCTTTTAGCTATTTTTCATCGATAATTTGCGCCATACTTCCTACAAGTTTCGAGTCAATTTGCCTTTCGGTTCAGGAGAAAAAGCGCAAAATTGATTTTCAAGATAGCGGCCATGGCAACCATCTTGGATTTCCGATTAGAACGAATTGAGCTTTTTTTTTTTTGCTGTTAACCTACGAGTTGCCCCGATACTGCCTACCAAGTTTCGAGTCAACTGGCCTTTCGGTTCAGAAGAAGAAACAGAAAATAGATTTTCAAGACAGCAGCCATTGCGGCTAACTTAGATTTCCGATCAGAACGATATTAGCTATTTTTGATCTGCAAGTCACCCTGATACTTCCAAACAATTTTAGAGTCAACTGGCCTTTCCTTTCAGAAGAAGCTCAAAATAAATTTTCAAGATGGCGATTTTAGCGGCCACATTGAATTTCCGATCAGAACAATTTTAGCTACTTTTGATCTACAAGTTACCCAGATACTTCCTACCAAGTTTCAAGTCCATTGGCATTTTGGTTCAAGAGAGGAAGTTCAAAATAACTTTTCACGATGGCGGCCATGCCAGCCATCTTGGTTTTCCGATCGGAAGGACTTTAGCTATTTTTTTATTTGCATGTTATCCTAATACTTCCTACCAAGTTTCGGGTCAATTGGCCTTTCGGTTTAGGAGATGAAGAGAAAAAAAGGTTTTCAAGATGACGAACATCGCGGCAATCTTGGATTTCCGATCGAAACGATTTTGGCTATTTTTTGATCTACACAAATGCCCCGACTCTTCCTAGCATGTTTCGAGCCAATTGGCCTTTTCTGTTCAAGAGAAGAAGCGCAAAACATATTTTCAAGTTGCCCCAATACTTCATACCAAGATTCAAGTCAATTGGCCTTTCAGTTCAGGAGAAGAAGCGCAAAACAGACTTTCAAGATAGCGACCATGGCGGTCAATAATCATTTTTGGGGTGGTGGGTTGCGGGTGGGGGATTTATGTTGTACGCTGAATAATCTATCTATCTATCTATCTATCTATCTATCTATCTATCTGCTCCTTTTAAACTGTCTAGGCAAATTTGCCAGAGGACAAACTGATGATGTTTGAAGAAATATATCTAAGAGACCCTAAACATTTAGCTTAAATTTGACATCCTCTCCTCAAAATTTATAATTAAATAAATTCAAACAAAAATTTACACCCTCTGCCAACCTCCCCGCCCTCACAAAAGTAATACGACAATATGTTGAAAAATATTAGTTTGTGTTTCCGCGACCCCATCCCCTTACACATCGGCGCAAGATAAGCCATTTCATTTTTTTCTGAATTCATAATAAAGTTTGAAACGACTTTCGTTTACATATATCGTACATTAAAACGCACAAATGACTCAATAACTTCCGTAGAAAGAAATAATGCATAAAAACATGGAGCCGCCGTATGTTTTCGTAATGCGCCGTTTCGGTTCGTTTTATTCCGCAGCTGATTTGAAATCCGTGTGATGTCAGCAGTTGTTGCTTAGAATCTCTCTAGCGAAAACTCTTTATTGACTCGAAGAATACCTAACTTCCTGCTACAGGCCAGATGCAACAACGAAAATCTTTGACAATGTCATGAAATGTGGTTTTATATAAAAGGTAATTCTTGCGCAGATCAATGTATTCTCAAGAACGTTTGGAAGTTCGCCAAAAACAGGTTGTTTAGCAGGGCTGATCTGTGAAGATGCCTCATATATGAAGGCTCACTTACATATCCGGGATTATCATTTAGTCTGCGGGGGTCGAACAATTATCGTACAATTAAAGAGTGAAACAACATTATCACCATAATTGGGTTAACAATATTATCATCATAATTGGGTTAACAACCATCACAATCGATTATTTGTCTTCATGGAGACAGTTTGAATATCACGTCGTCTTTTTTGAACAGTAATACAACTATTTCTAAAAGGTTGAAATATACATGGAATAGAACGTAAAGACATCTTTAGTTTGGTAATAAAATGAATGCAATATCGTTGATGCTGCCGAGTAGAATGCTGTTATTCAGAAGTATAGAACGGATGCTGGTTTACTTTGGCCTCAAACAACCTGACCAGGTTAAAAGTCACCCAGTGCAAACAATTGTTAAAAACGACAGCTTCACACCATAGTGATATATGGGAAAAATCATAATCGACGGAAACATCAAAAGAGGTATCATTTATTTCCCCATTATGACGGCTGTCTTATTGACTCGAAAATACAAGATTTCATCTAATGAACTGTCGTATGACATTTGTATTCCAAAGAAGAAAAATTAGCTCTCCGAAAGTACAAATAATTTCTCATATTAGCATTCAAGTATCTAGGTTATAATTAATGAAATGGCCATTTCTACAATATCGGATTAGCTTTTGCACTTCCTTAGAGCAATCGCTATCGATGTGTGAAAAGCATGATGAACAAAGATAACTCGATAACATCTTGATGCTAGAGCAGTAATATTTCAATCTAAGTTTCGCAGTGCTTTGGCAAGTATACATCACTAACTCGTGTATCGTGTATACGTCACATGAGATACTTACGGGACGAATGCATCTCGACTCAAAGGCTCTCAGTGCTCCAATAGCTATGTCATTTGTCCCTTTTGCATAATGAGTTACATTCATCTGATTAATATTACTTAACATAAGCTTTTGCAAGGTACTGCAGATCATAGAATTAGGCTGCCAGATAACTGGCTACTACAACCAAAGATATGCTATTTGATCATATAATATTTTGTGTTATTATGTAGTTTATCTTTAGTATCCTGTGGTCTGATATTACAAGTTTTCTCATTGGCAGTCACCGATTTTGATATTGGCGATTTGATTGGCTAACTGACTGTTTAATAATAATAAATGACATATTTGATAGGGCAAGTTAATAAATATGTTAGGTATATCCAGACCATAGTTAGGCAAGATGGCACGGATGTTGCACAATCAATAAGGATATAACAAAAAGGGATACAGCTGAAAAAATGTCATCATGGTTCAGTTTGTGTTGTTCTTTTGTTCTTGCTGCAAATCGCGTTTCAGCCCTTTGTTTTGATTCATCACAGTGTTTGTGATTGTATATGTTCACTGTGATACTGATCGTTACGAAAACACACTTATTAAAAAATATTGAAAATTTCACCTCCAAAAACTTAACATTTTCAGACAAAAACGCTTATATTTTTCATGTTTCTGCTCAAAACATAGATTGTGGGTACTCGTTAGAACCGCCTCGGCGAGGCGGTTCTAACGAGTACCCACGATCTATGTTTTTGAGCAGAAATAAGAAAAATAATGTATACCTCTGTAAACCCCAGTTTTACTATATAAAAGTGGGGTTTAAGGGGGTCAAAATTATATAGGCATGTTTTCGTGATGTGAGGTGGAGTCCCCTATGAGGACCGAACATATGTTTGTAATTTGCAGCTGCAGAATTCAGGATGAGGTGCCGCGAAAGTAAACTTGGTTTATTGACGATTGTTTTGTCGGTGTTTGGTCCTAGTGATTGTGACATTTTCTAGATATCTTCAGTTATATTTTAACAAGATCTCAATTATTCAAATAGCAATGCAGGTCTGCACCAATGGTCGGCTTCAACAGCAATTATAGCTAAAGCCTTTGTGATTAAACTATATATACTATATTGATTACAGTTATCAAGTCGCAGCGGGCCAGATAACATGAGCCCGAAAAGGCATAATCTTTTAATCGTAAACATTTTACTTTTTTTTTTTTTTCATTTTTTTAAAATAGAAAATCTCTGAAGAAGGCGAAAGGAAAGGCCTCAGGTAAACAAATCATTTGCACTGTTAATGATTAAGTCTCAACACATACACACATACACACACACACACACACACACACACATATATATATATATATATATATATATATATATATATATATATATATATATATATATATATATATATAAAGAAATAGAAATTAGCGTTCAAAAATCGGTCGCGCCGGGACCGGGAATATATATATGATAGCATGCAGGTATGGCATACATGTGATTGGTTTGCTGTAGTTGATTATGATTCGTATTATTACCTGATTGTTTTAAAACTGCACGCGTCGGTTCTGAGTAGATTCTATAGGACACATGACTTATTTAACTACTGACCATATTCAAACGAATTCAAACCTTTCAATATTCCCGCAAAACATCAGTGTATTTTACACACTCCTGGATTATAAACATGCGATAAAACTCTGATAGATGAACCATAGCTGGGGAAAACCTAAGAAATGCGAACAGTGAAGTTCTAGATTAATCTGTGTATTAAGAAGGATAAATTTTGTTCGTGCAATTAGTATCGGGCCTTTGCAAAAGCATGCGAGGGCGATTGATTTTGACCAGGCATCACGAATATGCCAATTAGGGTCTACACGTTTTACATGTAGTATTATGTTGGTTATTGCTTTGTATCGAATCCTTTATTACTTGCAACGAATTGATCATAATCAGCGCACAAGTTTATATTCAGATAGACATCGGAACCAGCAGAAATACTAGCTGCTGATTGGACGATCCAATCACTTGATCTTGTTCGCTGTCGTTATATCCTGTTTTGTTTCATTGATATGCAAACATTTTGAAAAATTCGAACATTTTTCACTCTAATGTGTTTTGTGTTACAGGTACGCGTATAGGGGTTCATACGGGTGTCGATCGAACTTTTGATTTTACATACGTGGAAAGTAGTAGTATTTGTGTTGCGCAAATGAAACCGGTGTACTCAGAAGGTATACGGCTTGCGAAAACTTTCTGATCAGGGCATTCGCTGTTCCCTTACTGATTTATCTGGTTTTATTCTTAACATTACGAAAACATACCTATATAATTTTGACCCCCTCAAACCCCACTTTTATGTAGTAAAAATGTGGTTTACAGGGGTATACATTATTTTTCCTATTTCTGCTAAAAAACATAGATTGTGGGTACTCATTAGAACCGCCTCGGCGAGGCGGTTCTAACGAGTACCCACAATCTATGTTTTGAGCTGAAATATGAAAAATATCAAAAAATTTTATCTGAAAATTTTCAGTTTTTGGTTGTAAAATTTTTAATATATTTGAATAGGCATGTTTTCGTTATGATGCAAATGATCACGGTAAATTGCTTCGGTGGCTGATTAGGATCTTCACTGTCTGCGTTTTCCCCTAAGTTACATTTTCTTATGACATGGTATCATGGCATTCTCGCGATGTCATTTTGTTAAACAAGGATGTGTTTCTTGGAAGGAGAACTTAGCCATTCCGCTACCTCATGGACATGACGTAGGCTGTCCTAGACAGTTTTGTGTGAAGAGCAACCTTTTTTTTTTTTTTTTTTTTGTTTAATATATTTGCATTATAAAATGATCCTGGTATGCCTGTAAACACGCTGGTTATCCCTCCTGATGCAATCTTTAAGACACACGGGCTTACATAATAGGATGATTGAATAAACATTGAAAAGATGAGAAACAGCCCTAGCCACACGTCTGCCAGGAATAGAAAAAAAAGTCAAGTTTCAACGCATTTTCCCAAGGATAACTTAAGTTATTAATGAATAAAGTTTGTGGAAGGACCATTTCCTATATCTGAAAACGACCATGCATTATGCTTAGATGCATAACAGAGTTACGTAACCTGTTCAGGATATCTTTGAGAGATAAAATTTAAATTTCAAAAGTTTCATACCAATCCCTGAGCCTAACAGGAATAATCAGTGAAAATGCACGACTTCCATGTGTTCTTTGTGCTACAGACGCCCTAGTGCTGATGCTACATAAAGCATTTTAGCAGTTTGTTGCACTGGAATTATAATTATTTGTGATGGTTTATAAGCCCAAGAAGAATTTGTAGCTAAATAGAACGTACATAACGAAACCTACTAATGTGTTATCCCTAAATATTGGGATAGACAGTTCAGGCAAACAGTGTAGACTCCGTTCAAACTTCAGGTTGTGTTCCATATCGTGATTTGGATGTTTTGTCACTCGTCCATCATTGTAGACACATCAAAAATAGCACAACGGACTTGTTGAAATTTAAGTATGGTAAGACGATAAGGTCTCTAAGTTAGGATTATTATGGTATGAGCCAAACAGAGCAAGCACAAATGATGCCCAATGAAATGATTACATTGATTTTCACAGAACTGTTTGTAGATTGTGTGAAAAAATATCATTAAAGCAACATGTTTCAAATACATCATCCATTACTTAGTGGCAGTCTGCCCAATTCCCTAGACTGAAAGTGCCATAAATACCATAAAAAGCGGACACCTTGACTGCTTACCATACATGTTCCATTTTGCTTCTTGTTCATGTGATTAAGACTGCTGTGTTAGTGGCAAACACAGTGTGCCCTGACTGGTATGGTTCTATACTGTTTGTCTTGTAAACCTGGTAAACACTGTTGACAGTGCCTTTGTTCAAAACGTGTATGTCCCGTTTTAGATTACCTGTGATAGTTATTCTTGTTTTACTTATATTAAACCATTTATATTTAGTGGACTCTGCTACCTGTCGGAGAGGTCCTTGTTGGAGAGCTTTTCTTTTCTCAATAGAAGGAATGTCTATTTTTTGTTATCTTTTTGTTATTATTTTTATTAGAACCATGTTTTATATAAATTTCTAAATTTATATTATTAAATGTATAAACTTAATATATATATAAAAAAAAAAAAAACAAAAAAAACGTGTAAATCCTGATCAGACGCCGTATTTTGCTTCTTGTTGTAGTCTGATCGGGGTGGTCAATGTTTGCCGATGTCCCATTTGTGGGACGCTAGGCGTATATCGGTTGGACGCTAGGCATAAATCGGTTAATATTACTTTTATTACCATATTCTATTAGGCGAAGTTGGTACTTTGTAGAAGCGCAAATTGTTGTACGCAAGTTTGGCTCGTCACACATTTTGGATAGTTTATTATAGATATCAGCATTTTTATATTCCATTTCCTTCCACTCTACGAGGATTTAAACGTCATTGCACAGCTACCGTGTAGTCAGTATTGTAATCATTACGCACGTTTGCATGTTACACGATTAAATTAGATGAAATAACATCTCCAATACCGGTAGTTTTGAGTAGTGAGTATGCACATAATATCTCTTTGATCTGTGTGAAGTACAGTTTGTTGTCACTGACTAATTAGACTGAGTCATGTTTGGCGTTTTTTTGTGTTATTAGTGAGCATTGTTTCAAATTCACTAGTCATTGCATTTTGGATGCGCCTTAATGACCATGAAAAGAAATGAAATATAGTCCCATGCACCTTTTTCTGGGCGTTGTGGGAACATATAAGTTCATGATCCATTTTAATCACTAGCTCTTAGAACACTTTTGTTGTTATCTGAATTTAGGAGAATGCATACACCTCCCAAGGGGCATATTTCCTCCCTTCTCGTTGGAGGCAAATCTTAAGGGAAGGAATCGCCTCTTCTCGGAGCCATTCTGTTGGCGTTAAATGTAGCTTCCCCATGTGTGAAATGTTTCAAATACCTTAGTGTCTACTTTCTGTCTTCCAGATTTGCCTCTCTTTGAAACATGATGAAGAAATAATAATAAACTATTCACAGTTGTATCTCAAAAGATAAATAAATAAATAAAAAAAAAAAAAAAAACTGCAATCCGATCAATATCAACAGTATTGCCGTAGCATTTTTATGATGTGTACGGAATGTAGACAATGACCACATCCGTACAGTCTGCTCAAGAACTGTATTTATCCTTACGAAAATGTGTTAACGGGAGATTCTAAGAATATCATCCCGTCTGACACTCATTTAGTAATACGTAGAGGAAGATTCCTTCTGTTATCGTAAAACAATGAGAAGACCCGAATTGTTTGCAAGACACCTGCAGGTTTCGGTAACTTGGAAGATTTTAGGACAACCCATATGTTTATCGGTAACAACATATGTGAACTTGGAAGATTATTAAACATCCCAGTGTTTACCGATAAACATATCGATAATGCGTGGACTTTGATGATTTGAGGGAAATCCTAGCCTGGCAATCAGGCCCTGCACTTAAGTCATTCTAATAAACAAGGTACACAACTACAGTAAACCTATAGAAATATGTATTATTATTTGCCCCTTATCTAAAATACTTAAATCAGACATTACTTGAGAACATTATATTAGTGTATATGTTTTGCAGTTTATTAGTGAATTTGTTTTATGAAACTGCTCTATTTAACAGACTGGTACCAGTCTAAGGGAAATCCCTACATTTTATTTATAAACATAATGTGTGGACTGAATAATCCATGAAGATCTCTGTGCCTTTGAATCTATGAAAGTCCCTGCATTTTTCGTCATATTATGTGGGGATGAGAAATTTTCTAAGACTTGTCCTGCTTTTACCGTTAACTCGGTGATTCCAGGAAGATTCCTGACTTTGTCGTTAACATAGTATACGAACTTTGAAGAGTCTAGGACATAAGAACTCTGAGTGTCCCCACAAAAGTCCCTTGATTCAAGGATCTGATATGGTCGTGATTATTTCTTCATAAGCTCATACCAGTAAGAAAAACGGAATATTTTTTACATTTATAACGCTGATGACGCTATAAGCAGTTAACAAATGAGCACTATTTTATTTTTCAGAATGAATGTGGGCTTTGAAAGTTCATGTATTCGTCTCCTCGCACACACACACACACACACACACACACACACACACACACACACACAAAGGTAGAGCTATCGACAACTATAATCTGCTAATACCCAAATTTATAAGACAAAGGTTTAAAAGGAAGAAACAAAATGTCTTCACCATTAAGTTCGGTTGGTACCACTTATCTAACAGTTACAATCCCTTATCATTGGTATAAATACTCAACTGCATGCCAAATATTTATCAGGGCCCAGTTGTTCAAAGCTAACGACGTCGTTAGCTAACGATTCGTTAAAATTTACATCGAGTGATATGCAAATATGCTGAATTTTTTTGCTGAAAAAGTGTGAGCAGTGCAAAAGCTACTCACATTTTTTCAGCAAAAAATTTCAGAAAATTGTATATTGAATCTGCTAAAATAGTTAACGAAATGGCCCTTAACGAGCTCGTTAAGCTAACGACGCTTTGAACAACTGGGCCCTGAACTCTATTGCCAGGGACGTATACATATTAAAACTGTGGATGCCAGGGCTGATTCCCGGAGGCTGATCTTTGTCTGTCATATATGTAATGAATTCAATTTATACTTGGAATGTAAAATAAGTTACCATTTCAACCCTGCATTATCAAACTAAATACATTCTAAACAGATGCGATATTTGTAATGAGACTGCGCATCAGAATCTATAGTTTGCCACTCTGTTTTGTATTTTTACTGGTATTTCTGTTTGGAACAATAGGCTCGTTCATGTTCACGCTTGAATGAGTCCACATCAGAAATAGATTATACTGGTTTTGATTGTGTTGGGGTTTAACGACACGTCAACCCTTGAGGGTCATTTTATGTCGTCTCCCAGAGAAAGGGAGAAAAGAGATAGAAGAGAGAGAAGGGGAGATGAAAGAGAGGGACAGGGAAGAAAGAGGAACAGGAATGAAAGTGAAGAAACAGAAGAAATAAAAACATTCCCCCTCTACCATTACCCACTACAAGGATAGCAGGCCTTGCCCAACTGTAAGCCAATATCAGTTGGACGCCCCAGTGATGTAAGATACACAGCACCTTCGCACCACCCGACCACCCCCAGATTATACTGGTGATAAAGTTTGTTTTTTTTTGTTTTTTTTTTTCAGCCTTATCGTCATTTGTCAACTGAACTTTCACCCTTGTTTCAGAAGTGGGCAGTAACATCTTTGAATATGCACATGCGTAATGTACCCATCGGAACGTCAGTGAAAATCCAAAAACAGAAGGTCAAACAGTGTAGATTCAAATGAGACGGCTCGTCTCATCATGATCTACACTGGATGCATATGTATCCGTTATGGTATGCAAGGTTGAAAGTGATAACTCGTAAAGCGTATGGCGGCAGCAGACCACATTGTAAAATTGATTTTGTTATTGTCCAGAAAAAACTTAATTGGTCGTCTGAGAAGAAATATAAAGCCTTATTGTCTCTGAAACGTAACATGTATACATTAAAATGTCTGCTGCTGCATGTGGGATTAGCGCTGCAACTGTTCAAATTAAAATTATTTCATAATGTGAGATAATGATAATCATTACGAAAACACGCCTATTCAAATATACATTGAAAATTTTACAACCAAAAAAAGGGAAAAAAATCAGATAAAAAATTCTGATATTTTTCTTATTTCTACTCTAAACATAGATTATGGGTACTCATTAGAACCGCCTCGGCGAGGCGGTTCTAACGAGTACCCACAATCTATGTTTTTGAGCAGAAATAAGAAAAATAATATATACCCCTGTAAACCCCAGTTTTACTATATAGAATTGGGGTTTAAAGGGGTCAAAATTTTATAGGTATGTTTTCGTGATGGATGACAATTAACTAGAATGCCTATCAAAATTAGGTTCACCTATCTTCTTCAGCTACTCCTCTGTCATTTATTTAAGTTCCAGTAATTTAAATATGCATTCAGAAAATTTAAGCAGCCGATAGCTCTATCAGAGAAAGCATTTCTGCAGGCAAACTTCTTTAAACAATTTAAGAAATTCAAATTCATTAATTTTATGTTCGTATATCATCCCTTTGAAGTCTATCTCGCTTATTAAGTTCGGCATATCTTACCAAATTCAAATTATTTCTCGTTAAAAAGATAATAAAATCCTTTCTGAACGTGTCAGTGTGTATTTGAGAAAAGGCAATAAAAACGTCAAAATGAACATTGGCTAAGAGTTCTTTACACACATTTGGCCTATAAAAATGATTTATAATGGTTGAGGCGCCAAGCAGAAAACTATGGAAAATAATAGAGGTTCATATGTTATAAACTGCTGTGCTCTCTATTTCTTTGTAACTAGAAAATTTAAGGGCGATATCATTTAGCAGGTTTTCAGCTCGTAAAAGATAATTATGTCCAGAGATAAAAATCTAATGCACGCTACAATAGTGAAATGGACAGCTGACGTGTTCCATTGCAATAATGAGAATTTTATAGTCGTGAATTTGTACAGTAACAATAGGATGCATCTTTTGTATGCTAACTATCCATTAATAGGTTCATTTTCTCCTCAACATATTACTTAATGAGTCGTGGTGTAACAATATAGGGCGCTATTACACACTGAACAACCCAGCAAACATTTATTATGAAAGGTCGACACAGACATTATTTCTATAGACCCTGATCGTGGTGCATCAATACGTATGAGATTGAATGTGTCCATTATCTTCATAAGTGATGTCGCGTAGACGAAACTCGGAGACAAACTGGCAGAGTAGTGAGAAAAAAAAAAGGCGAACAGTGCAGACCCTGATGAGACGGTACAAGCCCTCTCATGTGGATCTACGCGCTGTTTGCAGAACTTTTTTTTTTCTGGTGTGTGGAGATAGAGTTTTAAAAAAACAGTATCAATGGAAGAATTTACGTGAGCATGCTCGTTTAAACCATTGCTTGCGTTTACCTTATTAACTCATTCTATTCCACCTGAGAGTTCCCATCAAAAGGTCAGAGGCAAATGCCATCTGATCATGTCAGGAATAGTTTAACCCCTTTAACTGCACGACGGTGTTGGGTCTCAAACTTAATGACGGTGCCGAGCACAACAAAAGCCTTTTCATTAGGACTGATGTCTGGTGTTATGGTTTTGATCAAGCTGTCCGTGTTTCTACTAGTATTAGTGCCGTGCAGCGGCAACAAAACGTCACCCAGTACTTAACTATATATAGTGTAGTTTAGGTTTTCTGGCCCTGGGATCACTAAGCGCATTCCTGGGTATTTATATTAGGTAACTGATGAGGACTAATTGGCCGAACCTAGCTAGTCTGGCCCAGGAAACTTGACAGTTTAGCCTTTTTCAGCTTTCTGAATGTGTTCATGGCTCTCAGTTATCATTCAGTTTCAATGAATCTATTTGTCAGTGCTCGCTGCGTGGCTTTCTCTTGTTTGACCATGCTTAATGGCACTTTTTGTGTTTAATGGTGCCTGTCTTTCAAAGTAAAAGGAAATGATAATGATAAAAATAAAACAGAAACCTAATAATAATAATAATAATAATAATACAGTATTAATAACCTCAATGAAATATTCTAGTACTAACAGAGTTATTGAGATCTGAAATTGTAAACAATGTATCTCCATAATAGTTATATGGAAAAAAAACGCCAATCGACCATATTAGTTTTAAAAGTTTTTGCTCAAACTAAATAGATACATGAATAATATTATTTCATGTTCATATATAGGAATCAAATGTTGATGGAGTTCGACAATTACATATAGTTGTATGCGAATTACAGGCGAAATTCAAATACAAACGACACTTTAAAAATAATTTTCCTAGGATTTCTCAAGATGTTTATTTACTTTATATAATAACCTCGTTGAAGATAATGTTCGACAAAGCGTTTATTTTCGGTGTAAGTTCGTCCCAACAGAAAGACAAATAATTTGAATTTTAAGTTTCAATTTTTTCAAAGCATTATTTAACTTTTGTTGTATTGCAGCACTTCTTGAGTCAACATAAGTCTTTTGATTACCAGTATCAATAGAATCTCCATTCATTCAATCTAAATGGCCAATCTGGAATCAGATAAGGGTACTTAGGTAATTTCTTTTTTTTTTAAGTGAAATTTGAATGAACCAGTGACATCACAAATTAGGGTACAGTTGGATAGAATTTATATTGTTAATGGTCTGTTTGAACATCTCTGTCATGTTCCTCTAATTTGCCAGATTTAGTTATGTATCCCGTATGGAAAATACAACATGGATCATGGATAATAATGCTGAATAGAGCCAATATTTAGAGAAATTACATATTGTTTCTGATCCGATAGTCAATTACTTATATGTAAATAATACGCTTGCACTCCGGGCATTTATAAACGTCTATATCTTGGCAATATTGAGAATCTTTTTTTTTTCACAGAGAAAATTCGTAACATTATATATGAATGTTACTGCTATAACATCCATAATCTTTTCTCAGAGCACCAGTAATCGCCCTAACATTTGTATTTTCGGACGAATTATACAGAAACGAAACTCGTTTTCATTAAGAGCACTTAATTAACTGTATATTTTCCGCCAGTACGGAGACGAAATTATTATTGCTAATTCCGACAGGAAAACATACCTATATAATTTTTACCCCCTTAAACCCCACTTCTGTATAGTAAAACTGGGGTTTACAGGGTTATGCATTATTTTTATTATTTCTAATAATATGAAGAATGTCAGAATTTTTGTCTGAAAATCTTCATTTTGTTTTAGTGGTAAAAATTTCAGTATATTAGAATAGGCATGTTTTCGTAATGGCACTCTTTTTTGCACTGAAAACTGTTCTACTCCTAAAGGAAAGAATTTGGCCCACGGCGAGCAAAATCTTTCCTTAAAGAGTAGACATTTCCGAAGAGAGGTAAAACCATTTCAACAAAGTTACCTCAATGATAAGAAAAATATCAGTTACATTAACGTTAACCATCCGACTGGTGATAAGAAGGTCGCGGGTTCGATCTCCGCCGGGTCCGGCAACATTCTTCCATGGAGATTGACCATGAAATATTTTCTACGGTCATTCTCCCTTCCGCTGATTCAAGAAGGACATGTGTCAGTTTCTGGCGAAAGAATGTGCACAAGTTCTGGTTAACCGCTTAGAGGACTAAGCCTGCCCAGTAAAGTGTGGTTAGGTAAACTGACAGACTCGACATGACCTTACTAATATTGACTGGACCGTACAACTCCAACTCAAACCCAAATTTACGAACCACATTGCAATTTGAAATATTCTGGAAAGGCCAGGATCATAAATAGTGTCATACCGAGGTAACAAAAGCAGATTTAAATCGCATAACCAAACTTTAATAAACATGCACAGCAGAATTCGTCTATGTCACCAAAGCACTACAGCACTAAACATATTCGCCATGATTTAAACCAAGCCAGCATTTTTTATAAATTTATACCGGGCCGTTATCGGCCCGTCAGGGTAGCTCACGGGCCGATAACGGCCCGATATAGATTTATAAAGAATGCTTACTGGGAAATGATCTAGGAATCAATGGTTTAAATAATGTACCTACAGCGCATGCTGTTTTGTCAACAAAATATAGTGAAGTGGTCTCGTGTTTATTATATAATGCCTTAATTAATGAACAAATTAATCTTTGTGATTTATTTTATTTCAAACATATTGTTTTCCGTTCTGTTAGTAATCAGGTTCAGTCTGTTCCATTCTTAATTCAGAAGGCGTTTGCCTCTTTGTTCGAAGCTCATATTTATTATTTCTGAGTTACGTGTATGATAGATGAAACTGTAGTGCATTAGTTGTGTAACGAATACATAATGCACATATCTTAATATTATACAGATTGGTCTGTGTATTATTTTCACTTGCAGATAAATGGTAAACTAATAATGTGACAGTTTGGAAATCGAACGAATTACATCACGAAAACATACCTAAAAAATTTTGACCCCCTTAAACCCCACTTTTATATAGTAAAACTGGGGTTTACAGGGGTATACATTATTTTTCTTAATTCTGCTCAGAACATAGGTTGTTGGTACTCGTTAGAACCGCCTCGGCGAGGATCATAGCCCCGTTAGTATAATTATAAGCCTCCGACTCACGGCTTACTCGTGGCAATTATATGATTAGAAAGTGCGCCCCCTAAATATGGTGATGATCGGAAAGCTCATAATCAAAGCACAACATGAGGGTTGATACGAAACTGCAACAGAAGTATCACAGTTCTTCTTTGTCCGTCGGTGGTTTAATATGACATCACGAAAATATGCCTATATAAATTTTATCCCCTTAAACCCCACTTTTATGTAGTAAAACTGGGGTTTAAAGGGGTATACATTATTTTTTCTTATTTCTGCTTAAAACATAGATTGTGGGTACTCGTTAGAACCGCCTCGCCGAGGCAGTTCTAACGAGTACCCACAATCTATGTTTTGAGCAGAAATATGAAAAAAAATATTAAGATTTTTTAACTGTAATTTTTCATTTTTTGGTGGTAAAATTTTCAGTATATTTGTATAAGCGTGTTTTCGTAATGGAGGCGTATGTTTTGTCATTGCTCTTTCCCCATCTTGTTCCTCATTATGCCCCGCCACAAAAAAGTGGCGAGTTATGATGCTATACCGTCCGAAATTCTGAGTGTCTGTTCGGGCGCACGAAGGGGTATATATTGGGTAGTTTTTTTTTACACTATTCCCTTTATTCTGTAGACTACTAGTGGCCACTTTTAACGTACTGTTGGGTATTTTTAACAAAAAAAAATACCCAATAAATGTATGAATGCGTCAGCGCTTTATGATTTCATGCTCGCTCCATAACTCTGCTACCGTTTGAGATATTTTCAGGAAACTTCAAAGCAATGTTAAGCATTATTAGACGATGTGCAGAACATATGAAACATAACTATGTTTGTCTACTTTTGGAGTTATTGCCATTTGAACGTAGAACATAGCCATTTCTACAATGTGCTCGTGCCCGCTCCGTAAGTCTGATACCGTTCGTGATATTTTCACGAAACTTCAAACAAACATAATGCATCATAAGACGACGTGCAGAAAACATGAGCCGTAACTCTGGTTTGCCTACTTTTGGATTTATTGCCCTTTGAACGTTGAACATAGCCATTTCGACCATGTACTCAAATCCGCTCTGTAAGTTGAAAACCCTTAAAGATATTTTCATGAAATTTGTTCACAAATGTAAAGCACCATGAGTCGACATGCAGAACACAAGAACCATAACTATAGTTAACCTACCACTGGAGTTACGGCCCTTTGAACATCGTATTGAAAATAGCCATTTCTTCCATGTACTAGTGTCTGCTTTGTCATTTGGAAACCTTTTCAGATATTTTGATGAAACTTCACACATCAAAAATTCAAAGCTTGATGAGAGGTCGAGCACAACTCCTGAACCTTAACCCTAGTTTGCCTACTTTTGGAGTTATTGACCTTTGAACATTGGACATAGACATTTCTTGCATGTACTTGAGTCCGCTCTGTAAGTTGAAAACCGTTTGAGGTATTTTCGTGAAATTTCTCACAAATGTAAAGCACCATGAGACGATATGCAGAACATAAGGTTAACCTACTTTTGGAGTTACCACCCTTTGAGCGTAATAAATATTGATAGTAGCCATCTCCATCATGTACTCGTGTCAGCTCTGTAGGTTGGAAACCGTTTTAGATATTTTTTTACAAAATTTCACACAAATGTAAAACATCATGAGATCAGGTGCTGAACACACGAACCGTACTTCGGCTTAACATACTTTTGGAGTTATGGCCCTTTGAACATTAAAATAGTGATTTCTGTAATATGTGTCTGCACTGTAACTTGAAAACTGTTTGAGATATTTTCTTGAAATACGCAAATGTATATCACCATGATATGATGTGCAAAACACAAGAAGCATAACTATTAATTACCTGCTTTTGGAGTTACCGCTCTTTGGACATTGTAAATAGTGATCCGAGTCATATACTTGTGCCCTTTCTATAACTTAAAAATAGTTTCAGAGATTTCCTTGAAGCCTTGCAAAAATGTAAAGCAACATAAGATGATATGTAGATCACAAGAGTCTGGCTTAATTACTTGTTGAGTTTTGGGTCTTTGAACATTGAAAATAACAGTTTCTGTGGTATACCTGTAAACTTTACACGAACGTGAAGCACCCTGATGGGGTCTGCAGAAAATGAGAACTGTAAATCTGGTTTACTTATTTTTTGAGTTATACCCTTTGAACATTGAAAATAGTCATTTCAGTCATATATTCATGTCAGCTTTATTTAGGGAAAGACTAACGCACCTTCACTGTGATTTCATTTTGACAGAGATATTGTACTTGCTTGATGTAAGTGCAGTGGGGGGGGGGGGGGGGGGGGGGGGGGGGGGGAGCGGGGGGGGGGGGGGGGGGGCATGGTGCAGTGCTCGCAGCATTACGAAAACACGTCTATTCAAATATATAGGAAATTTCACCTCCAAAAACTGAAAAAATTCAGATAAAAACTTTGGTACTTTTTCACATTTCTTCACAAAACTTAGATTGTAGGTATTCGTTAGAACCGCCTCGGCGAAGCAGTTCTAACGAGTATCCATAATCTATGTTTTTGAGCAAAAATAAAAGAAATGTATACCCCTGTAAATCCCAGTTTTACTACATAAAAGTGGGGTTTAAGGGGGTCAAAATTATATAGGTATGTTTTCGTGATGGCGCTTTTATCTCTCCTTAGTTTTGTGCCTCGGGAAGGCTATGCTACGTTGCTGATGCATTTCCTTGGTATCTTCTTTTATATTTTTGTAACAATTAACAGCTAGGCTACAGGGTATTGAACATGGTTTTACAACAACATATTAGTCCATACTCAAACGGTTTTACACTTTAGTATATTTTTAAGTTGCAGCAAGCAATTCAAACCCTGTCGGAAAATTTTCGAAAGGCAATTCTGTACCGACACCAATGCTGAAATTGCCAAAATCACGACATAGCAAATGTGCTTTAACTTATTCGACAACACAGAAACCAAAAATCATATATACTTATCACAACATCACGAAAACACACCAATATAATTTTGACCCCCTTAAGCCCCGCTTTTATATAGTAAAACTGGGGTTCAGAGGGGTAAACATTATTTTTCTTCTTTCTGCTCAAAACATAGATTGTGTGTACTCGTTAGAACCGCCTCGGCGAGGCGGTTCTAACGAGTACGCAAATCTATGTTTTGAGCAGAAATATGAAAAATATCAGAATTTTTTTATCTGAAAATTTTCGTTTTTCGATGGTAAAATTTTCAGTATATTTGAATAGGCGTGTTTTCGTAATGAAGCACACCCTTCCCAAGAAAGACGACTATGAAATGTTACACAAACAATAACTTGAAAGCAACTGTCGAAAAAAGATGAACCATTCTGTAACGATCAGTAGTAAGTACTACAAATATGTGGCTCCTTAAGCGGTTTTATGTCAAAACAGTTTCGCCTTTAAATATAGACTAGCTCCAGTTCCTAGCGACTTAATGTAATACTGTTATTAATGTTTATAATTTTCTTTGATATAGACACTAAAATGAAACAAAGGCAATAGTGGCCAATGCTTCATAATCGTAGCATGTTAATATTGTTCTGAGTTTTATTTTAGTGTCTATATCAAAGAGAATTATAAAACCGTAATGCATTCAGTCACCAGGGACTGGAACCAGTCTACATTAATTCTGATGCAGTTTTAAGTTACAAATACGTGTTCGGTTCGCATACTACAGGCTAACTCATCAGTGAGTCATTACTGAACACATCAAATTACAAAACTGATATGATGAAACAACGCTGAGGACTCACTAGTAGGAATAAACGAAAACTGAATGTAGAACCAGAGTGATTTCGTCCAATGATATAAGCGCTTGCAATTTGACAAAGACAGTGCGAAGAGAAACAGATAATACGATTTATAACGGTCAACATTACTACTGCTGGAGGCTTACTGTATGAGTATGAAGCATAAAACTGGTTTTACGAGCTTTCTACCATCGCCCTTGAACCAGAAACATAAATGCGGTCCACGTAGATGTTCCCTAGCTCATCAGTGGTTCAACATGGAAAATAAATAACTACGCAGTACGATGAAACAGATGATAGTTCGACCACACGCTGGAGGTCAGCAAGGGAACACTACGAGGAGATGGGCCAACAACAGATGAGTATGGTAAGCCATATATATAAAGGGTTTAGGATACAGTCGTCAATGAGTCGGCGGTCCAAACCACAATTCTGTGTGAAATGTGGGGGTAAGCTACTGAATAAGAGTGAACAATCGTTTTACTCTTAACCTAATATTTATGTGATTACAAGCTTCAATTTAATATAAAAATATGACCGCACTAATATAGTTGCAAAAATATATCTGAGGTAGAATTTCATACATGCACCTGAATGTCTTTGTACTACTACTACTACTACTAATAATAATAATGATAATAACAGTCAACTACAACAAAACAAGATCCCTCTAAAAGTAGAGGTTCTTGCATGTCGAGACGTTCAAATAAAGCCCTATATAGTTTTCTTGATTTTGGAGAAACATTGGTGAAGTATCATACAAGTGTAGATACGGAGATTGGAGATATCGGCGAAGCGCTACAGTAACGACATACAAGTTCCAAAAGCATCGGATAAGGACCTAGCAATATCGAATCGGATATATATATATATATATATATATATATATATATATATATATATATATATATATATATATATATATATATATATATATATATATATATATATATATATATAAAGTAAAGGTAACAAGAAATAACAAATATCTTAGTCACGAAGCACAGCCCTCCAAAGGCATCAAAAAAGGAGGAAAGGTGGACAACAAATAAGGACAAAACGAACCAACGTATGACATCACAGACGCACAAAAAAAAAAAAATGAAACAGAGGAACTGCCTTGGAACGGTCAGCAGGAATACTACTCGGGAGTCTCGGTTTTATTGAGACTCTCTATAAGCAGTAATTAAGGTTGCAACACTGCTTACGCCCTCTAGCGTATACATGAGCAGAACTCCATTTGTAAAGATACCACAATAGGCCCAATGATCCCAAAGGAAATGAAATATAATCTGCACTATGGGGATGTACAGGGAGTCGTTCTACGGCCGTCACACGGCACTCATCAGCTGCAGTGTAGTAAACTAAAGGTAAGAAAATGGGAGTCTCGGTTTTATTGAGACGCTTCATAAGGAGTTATGAAGTTTGCAACACTGCTTACGCCCTCTAGCGTATACATGAGCAGAACTCCATTTTCGAAGATACCACAATGGGCCCAGTGATCACAAAGGAAATGAAATATAATCTGCATTATGGAGAAGTACGGGAGACATGAAAGTCAGTGCAAATGTATATCTTTAGTAGAACCATCATGAGTAGAACAGAAAAGAGAATCTGTTCCTTTGCCTGTTCCTGCAGTGTTGTGAGAATGTCAACATATCATGGCGAACAGCGATACTACTTTAAAGTTTATTAATAGTAGACACGTATCATAAGGGATAATACATATTCGTATATATCTACATTATTATGACCTGACTGCTATACACATCTTTTATAAGTTCAACTATAGTATTTGCCCACAAACAATTGCTAATCTTTCCACATATCTACAAACGTTTGTTCTCTAATATTCATTGAGGAAACATTTTAATTTTAAGGTCTAGTCGATGGCCTCGCGTGACTTTCACACAGACTGTAAGACAAATATACTTATAATGACACTGATATGATAAAATCATTGAACGGCAAGTTCTAACTTTGTTATTATAAGTCAATTATATACACATTTATCTTAATGTTTGAAAACGTATATAAATGAAGCGTTTATATCTTTCTTGATTTTAGAAACAGTCTCATTAAGAGTGGTTTTGTCTAAACATAAATATCGTGGAGGCATGCCCATGAAAACGTAAACACTGAATTGTCACCTGTATTAAAGAAACTAAGAGAATTTAGGCGTACAATTTAATAATATGCGCAGATTTTTTCGAGGACATTTACATATTTAACATTTTTTTCTGCTGTACGTGCACGCTATCAACCACCTACATTTCAGGTTCTCAGGCATGATTTGATGCAGGCATCGAAGAAGAAACGCCCCTATCTCGACCCCGAGCGCATAATATTCCACCAAGATAACGCGCCAGGACACAGGGCTGACTCAACACTCCTTGAAATCAACTTGCGTGGTTTTGAAATTCTTCAGCATCCACCCTACAGTCCAGATCTTGCCCAACTGGACTTCAGAGTTTTCCCGGAGATCAAGGCGGCGCTACAAGGCGTGCAGTTTGAGGACGCCAGGGAGCTTCTTGTGTATACACAAAATGTTGTTTCGTCATACTACAGTGACTGGTTCAGCCGCACCTACGCAAAATGGTTACAGAGACAGAAAACGCATTCAAATCCGCGGTCATTACGTTAACAAAGTGTGACTTAAAACTTGCTGGTGTGCTCCGGGTACGCCTTGGTGTGTTGTTTTTATTTGCTGTAACTTTTTTTTAATTGTTGAATAGTTTTACCTATTATTTATACATCGTGGACAAAATACACTAACGCTCAAAAATTCTACTCAAAACGCTCAAAAACTTTCTACGTATATAGAGTTGTATTTCTATTTTCTAGCAATAGTCTACGAACTTTCCGACTACCCCTCGTATATTGTGGCCTGTAAAGTCACTAACGATTCTAGATGCTCTATGTATTACACCTAATGTGATGACAAACTTGGGTCAACACCATCCAGAAACAGAAAAGTTTCAATGTTAAAATCAAGATGATCTTATTTGTCATATATTATTAATGTAATTATACCATTAGATAATGATTAATTTAAATCCAGAAATGTTTCTTTAGGATAACTTTAATCAATCAACCATATAAATGTGTATTATCAATGTTAAGTTCTATAAGATAATCAACCTATATATATATATATATATATATATATATATATATATATATATATATATATATATATATATATATATATATATATATATATATATATATATATATATATGTTAAGCTGACATTATTTTCGATAACTTTAATCGGCCTTTTCTTTAAAATATATTATGAATATTAAGCAATTGGTCTAAGAATAATAATAGAATAATAATACTAGCGTGGGTTGCTGCAGTAAAAGATAACACGAAGTCTCCCTTGCAAAAAAAAAAAAAAAAAAAAAAAAATTAACACTAAGCGGCGCACAATTAGTCCCCAATAAAATATCCATATTTTGCCTATATATTTAGAACCAAATCTAATATAGATATTGTCGAGCAGAAAGGCAAAAGCTTCCCGAAACTTTTGACTAGACCATAAAATATAAAGTTTTGATTCTCTGACGTGAAAAGCGCAGGAAAAGGGAACACTCTCGTTACAAAGTTTCTTCAACAAGATAAGTTGGTGTTGCAATTTTACTACCTTGTTTACCGTGTGCGTGTGTGTTTGTGTATGTTTGTGAATGCATTGCTTCCAAGGGCAGTGACTTTTAGACTCGATTTTGCTTCACAAAAAAATGCTGTAAATGTCTTGTGGCGGCCTTGAAACGTCTCTTCTACTTATATGTAGTGTAATATATTTCTTTTTCAGATGCCCATTCAAAGATTTTTAGAGTTGATACCATTGTCACTGTCGTGCGCTGATGTGGCCTTATGGCCGAAAGTACGAGTACCTATCTGGCACAGAAATCTTTGACACGTTGGCATTCTCACACAGTATTTTTATGTACATGTGCATATATACATAAAACAATTGCATAAAATGCAATGAATTAACTGCAGGCATAGATAGATAGATTTTTTTTTTCAAACTAGCTACTCTGTGTTTTTTTCCACTAAAGCATAAGTTTGGGCACTCATTAGATGCGCCTCTGCGAGGCGCTTCTAACGGGTTCCCACAATTTATAATTTTGTGGGAAAAATGATAAAATTATTTATAGTTTTGGTTACAATGGTTCATCAAGAACTATGGCTAAGAAGTGGTGTAACAGGGTAATGAATAGATCAACAGAACAACGTGATTACTCCTGCATGTATACTGGCGTATGGTGAAGCGGTAGAACATGCCTTTACTGCTTAGCTGCAGAGCGTTATTATTCCCATTCTTTAATTATTTATCTCAAGTGGATAATATATTTAGGTATAAAAGACAGTCTACCGCTAGCTGGCCCTCAACATATATACAGTATATAATAAAATATAGTACACAAAATAGGAATTAAATAAGGAAACCTTTGTATTATTTATTCATTTGTAATATGTTGTCAAGCATGTGTTCTAATGTTAAAACAATTTGCACTCTGTCATGTTTTGTTGTATTCTTTATGTCCATCAGATCATTACGGAACCTCTCTGTGTCAAACCTACCCAGCGTTTCCTGTGTACTGAACTCAGTACGAGAGTAAATCCAGGTGTGTGGAAAATGCAGCTTGATGTCAGAACTACTGAGTTATTTCTCGTACAAATAGGTAACTGAATGTGTGATTGTGGTCCTTTTTGGACGAGTTCAAATGCATAAAGATTTGCACAAATATATGGGCGTTATCGATAAATCTTAATACGTACAGAGCCTGGGCAAAATCAGCAAACGACAAATTGATGATGTTTTTTCTTATTTGTCCTAGAAAATAGGATCAGACATTTCTTGCAAACTGTCTCCTAAGGAGACCATTTGCATGAAGTGTCGAATCCTGTTTTCGAATCTTCGCTGCTTGCAAATTGTCTCCTAAGGAGACAATTAGTTAGGAGACAATTTGCATGATGTGTCAAATCCTATTTTCTAGGTAAAGTAAGAAAAATATTTAAGAAATGTTAGATGCTGATTCTTTACCAAACATGCAAAGTGTTAAATATTCGGACACATTATCTTATAACTATATTTGTCGGCTTTTGCCACTACCTTTTGCTGTATCTAAAACTGCTGATTGAGAAACAAACAGTTTATACCCTGATCAGATGCTGTCGTGTGGTGTGAGTCTATATTTTCACCGTTTGATCTGGGTCTGCACTGTGGTCCCTCATTCAGCAGTTTTAGACACAACAACCCTGTCCTTTTGAATTACTATACGAATGCGCTAGATACTTATTGATGGCACAGAGAAGTTCCTGAAATGTGATACATTCATGATATTTGAGCAGATTCTACATTGGCACTTGCGGCACCGATTACGTTATTTTTCAGATCACCTAAATTCTCATTTTACTGTTCAAATGGCAATAAAATGAACATGTAATTTGGCATATGACAGAAAATACTTAATCTGGGAGTATTGTTGGCAGTTTACGATGCTTTACCATTTCTTTATCTACTCAGTATTAACAATTATTAACTCTGCAATGTCATCATATGAGCCTCAACAAGAGAACACGTACCTTCTGAAATTGTAAGCCAAACTAAAGATTCAAATCGGACTTCACAGTCTTATCATAATCTTCGCTGTCCGCATGAAGTAACTTTGCATCTTTGGATAACCAAAACAAGCCCAGTGAAGATTCTGATCAGACTGCGCAAATGCGCAGTCTGATCAGAATCTTCGCTGGGCGCACATGTCCAAAGGTACGTTTTTTGACGTTACGGCTCATAATTTATACTTTCTGGTCCTTAAGGACTACTTAGCCCATTTAAATTATACTGTTTTCAGCGTACTGCTCAACCGGGCCCTAGAGTGTCTCATGTTACCTACTACTGCACATAAACAGGCTCAAAAAACTTAGCATTTGGTATGTTTTCTGTTTCCGGATCTTTTTTACGAATGAGACGCAACATGAGAAATCGTACCTTCTGACATGCGCGCTCAACGAAGATTCAAATCAGCATGCGCATCTGCATGAAGAAACTTTGCATCTTTAACTATCCAAAATGCGCCCGGTGAATGTTTTGATCAGACTGCAGGAATGCGCAGGGTGATCTGGATATTCGCTGGCCGCACGTGTTCGAAGGTACTTTTTCGGACGTTGCGGCTCAGCTCATGTTTGGAAACGTTATGATTCAAACCAATCGAGTGTTTTACCGTTGAACTCTTATAACGTATTTTTAACCATTTGTATTATTTTTGGATTTTTTGTTTGGTAATTCCTGTCAAAACAGACTGATTCTTTTCTGTGGTCAGGCTAAACAGGACACCATAAATTTTCAGTTTTTCTACTTCTGTGACCTTGAAAATTAGGTCAAGGTCTCCAATCAGTTCTGCGTTTTGTCCCAGTTATATATTCATGAACATTTGGTAAGAATCCAACCACTGGTTCAAAAGATATTGTGCAGAAAAAACGTGTCATAAAAGTATTAGTTTTTCTACTGTCGTGACCTTGAAATTATATCAAGGTCACCGAAATCTAATCAAATCTTTGTTATGCCACAATTATATATCCATGCAAATTTGTTGAGAATCCAACCACTGGTTCATATTTTGTAGGCAAGAAAGTGTGACTACGACACCAATGGGGTCCTTACCAAAAACAGTGAGTTGTCGGAGGGGTGGGGTGTAGGGGTATAATAATTTATGTTGTTGTAAGTTTAATGCCGCTGACTGTCATAGCGCAAGATAAGACGATTTGTTTTTCAAAAACGAAGTCTTGATATTTCACTTATTCACCACGACAACATATGTTACGGGTACTGATTTGAAGCGCCTCGCCAAGGCGCTTATTTTGGCCAAGGTGCTTCTACTTTGTACCCAAAACATTTGTTGTCATGGTGAAATAAGACAAAAACATATATTTGGATAGTCCGTCTATCTGTATCTGGATCTATGAGCTGTGAATGTCTGTCTAGCATACGCATCTACATGCGCCCCAGGTCCTTTGCAATACAAGGCATTATCGTCGCAGAAATCAGAGTGGGGACTCAGCAATAGTTACGTAATTTGAGGTGACTGCTTCGGTTATACAATTATGGCCCATCATAACAATTATTTGAAATAATAAGTTAAAAGTTTTCAGGGATTTGAAGTTAACCTAATGAATTTTAAGCTCGCAAGAGTATTTTTGTTATATTTTCCTTTTCTGGAGATATTTTGATCGAAAATTGGCAAGGTACATTAGCGGATCATGTAAGTTTTCACTTTTAATGTTTGATCACCTGAGCAGAAGTGGCATCAGCTCGGTTTAATCAATATAGTAGCACACAGCCATATTAGTCTGTTTTGCCTCTTTACTTTGTAGAATTTGCAGGCGAAGTACGAAAAGTACGATTACGTTTATGCCTAACGGAACCTTCACAGACAGTATAAACCCTGATAGGAACGCGGCGTAATGGATTAACATCGAATACCCAGGCTTAAAACATGGTATCTGAGACCGGTACTTGTTTCCGCATGTATATAATTGCGAGATTCTGCTCTGTCCTGATCATTTATAATTTAAACCAAACACTATTGAATAATCTGAATAATCTACGTGTATCGTGTGGGAAAGTATATCGTGGAAAACGATATAATTGTCGATGTTGGAGAAATAATATTAAAGCGCAAAGAAGAAAAAAAACACTCAAAAAAAAAAAAAAAAAAAAAGAAAAAAGAAAAAAAAAAAACATGCATTTGTGTCTTCACCAATGTTTTGGACGTAGATCTGCATTTCTTTAATATTTTTTCGAAAGATTCTCAAATCTGATTAACTAAAAAAAATAAAGAAAAAAAAACATAGCCTAAACATACTACCAGGTTCTATGGGAATCAACACTTCGTGATACATGAATAAAAACAGTAAAATATGCATATATGTACGAAGAAGGATAGATGCGTTTATAACAGGATGTTGAAATTACATTTTGATGAACAAAATTTTACTGAAATACGTACATATTCTACATTCTAAAGGACACAAACAACCTAAGTGAAACATTAAAGGTAACGTAAAGGGAAACAAAGTAATAATTAGCACCTTCTCCTTCTATCACAAAATATAGCTAAATTATTTTGACCCCCGTAAGCCCCACTTTTATATAGTAAAACTGGGGTTTACAGGGTATACATTGTTTTTTTTTTCTTTTCTTATTTCTGTTTTGAGCCGAAATATAAAAAACAATATCAGAATTTTTATCAGAAAACATTCAGTTTTTGGTGGGGAAATTTTCAATATATTTGAATAGGCGTGTTTTTGAAATATGACAACATCCACTAATTAATAGTGAGCAAAACGTTTGGCATGAAATTGTTGAATTCTAAGTATTATTTATATGAAATTATAACTGTTTATCAAATGGTATGCCAGTGCATTACAAGGTCACATAATTTCAGTCAGAACTGTTCCTTGTTTTACCTTACCCTTAAATTGCAATACATGTAATAACATTTTTATCAGCAAAGAGGATTACATTTAAATAATACAATTCACTTCTTAGAAGGTGACTCGCAAGAACTGCCAAATAAACCTAAAACGACTGTCCTTGAGAATAATAATATGTTATCGTCGGGAAAATATAACCAATTGTCTCTTCTCTGCTAGTGTTGTCGTCATTGTACTTGAGAAGAGCGTTCTGTTATTCGTTTGCTATAGACTTTATTAACCCGTGTATACCTAGGTATCCTCAATGAACTATTCTACCATGCGAGGCTGGAGAGTCCATTTTCTATTCAAAGGACTATGGTATACAAATTGCTGTCATTGGTCCTGGATAAAAATTGCTAAAATAATGGCAAACACTGCATTTCTGACTGGATCTAAATCCTTTGCCGACGCTACGCGTTAACCTATTCTAGTCTGGATACCTACAGAAGGGTAACTGGCAAACAGTGCAGATCCTGATCAGACGCTGAGTCGGGGTCTCCACTGTTTGCAGATGGTTTAGCCATTTTACTCTAGAAATGTCTAAATCACGTAGCCTGACATACCATCACGAAAACATACCTGTATAATATTGACCCCCTTAAACCCCACTTTTATATAGTAAAACTGGGGTTTACAGGGGTATGCATTATTTTTCTTATTTCTGCTCAAAAACATAGATTGTGGGTACTCGTTAGAACCGCCTCACGGAGGCGGTTCTAACGAGTACTCACAATCCATGTTTTGAGCAGAACTAAGAAAAAATATCGGAGTTTTTTATCAGTGTTTGGAGGTGAAATTTTCATTGTTTTTGAATAGGCATGTTTTCGTAATGCTAAAATAGAAAAGCAACTCTTTCAATATGCAGAGTGGTTGGGTTTATTCTGTTTAAAATGGGCCAAAGGGAAAACAGTATTGGCCAATAATGTATCAGGAATGCATGATTTGGAAAATCATGTATTTTGGTGTAAATCTGGTCGAATTCGGATATGGCATTTAATTATCTCAAAACTTCTGTCATGGACGCTTTCATTGTAAATGTTTAATGCGGTGTTGAACATTTCAAAATATTAAAATCTTCTTTTGACAGAAAAAAAAGTATGGTGCTCAAATAAAATAATGTCCACCGATAAACTTAAATACATAAATATATAGATAGAGCGTTTTTGCAAATATCATTTAATCATGTTTCCTTGCATAATTTAACACCTGACTATATTTCGAATATGTGAATATGTTGAAATCTGTATCTGAAACACATAGTCCTACTCTCAGATCATGGGTCAGTAACACATTATCTGTCACCAGATCACATCCTTCTGAATTTGACAGTTCTCATACTCTGCATCGAGGCTGTGGAATACGTTACCTCATACAGTACGAAATTCATCAACGACAGAGAATATTTGAAAAATAATCTGAAGCAAGTACTGTAAATAAGGTCTGTGATAGATAATCTTACGTTTTACGCCTTGCTTCTAACGGAGTCATCACGAAAACATGCCTATATAACTTTGACCCCCTTAAACCCCACTTTTATATAGTAAAACTGGGGTTTACAGGGGTATACATTATTTTTTCTTATTTCTGCTCAAAAACATAGACTGTGGGTACTCGTTAGAACCGCCTCGCCTGTTTTGAGCAGAAATATGAAAAATATCTGAGTTTTTTATCTGAAAATTTTCAGTTTTTGGAGGTGAAATTTTCTATATATTTGAATAGGCGTGTTTTCGTAATGGTATTATAGATTCAATTTTAGCCATGCTTTTAACTGAACGTTCTATATTTTTATTTGTTTCTTAGGTTTTATGCGTCTTTGTTGAGTTTTACTTCTGCTTACTTGCAGTTTAACCAATTTCTCGTTTATGTAACAACTTCTTTTCTGTAGTTTTTAATTTTTCAATGTATTGTTTATATCATATGCATATTTTTATAAATGTTTTGAGGGTCCATAAGGTAGAATAGCTGTATAGCTAAATGTGTTTGCCCACTTAAAATAAATGAATAAATATATGGTTTGCGTATATGATATCATAACACGTCTACAACGTGGCTGTGCCATTCAGAGCAATTTTTATAATGTTCAAACTTTGATAACTCTTAATTGTCAACCCCTTTTGATCAGAGTTATGCCAAAATGCATGAGTTTGCCAAGATCTGTCATTTCAGATGCATTATCATCAACATATATTTTCATTTTCATTTGTTATGAAATAACCATAACGCCTTTAATGAATTCTTAAAACAGGAGAATTTATGGGGCTGTACAATACGGTAGAAAATCAATACGTTGACTTTCAGAAAACAGCTACTATTCTAACTTGCAACAGGACAAATAAAAATGCTTCAAATTACACAAATTAAATTAATACACACAGCATATGCAATCATTATGATCACAGCTTCGTTTCCGAGGTGTCAGGATTTTTTTTTCTTATTTCTTAACGAAAACATACGTTGTGAGTACTCACTAGAAGCGCCTCACTGAGGCGCTTCTAATGAGTAACCACAACATATGTTGTGAAGAAATTAGAAAAATATCAACAGTTTTTGGTTGAAAAAAAATAGTGCTTTATCCGGAGATATGACGATGCTACAACTATACCTGTACATGTGTGAAACAAAGTATGACGCAATAAAATCAATCAGGAAATTTGTTTCAGAAACGGTGAAATAT
Organism: Anodontia alba; assembly: GCA_964016985.1. NCBI lineage: Eukaryota > Metazoa > Mollusca > Bivalvia > Lucinida > Lucinidae > Anodontia > Anodontia alba. The sequence goes on from OZ024831.1 coordinate 26,507,842, forward strand.
ACACATGTACATGTAATTTTCATTTCGCATTAAAATAATGTTGTCAGACTGTTGTCACCTTATAAATCATTTCGCGTCGTAACGAGTTAACAACTCTGACAAAAATGATTTATATGCTTGAGCTTTTAATTATTTAGTTAATACTAAGACAGTGAGATATATATAGAGAATATAGTGGATACTAAACCGCTGTTTTTAGGTGTTTATTGAAAACATTATACGTAACGCATTAATCCAGAGGCTTTGAGTACAATTGGTTATTTGTTTTCGTTTAATACTAATTCAAAACGGGCACAAAACAGAGAAAATGTATGTCTATTTCACATTTATATATGATATAGTAAAGATCAGTTTTCGTCCTTATTACTATTGGAGAAAAATGAAGAAATAGGGAATGAATATTATTTGAAGTAGTAGTGCAGAGAAATTAAGCGATAGGGATGTGCATATTATTATTATTATTATTACAGAAATATGAAGAAATATGGAAATGCATCATTTCTCTGTACTACTACTACTACTAGTAATAATAATAATAATAATAGAAAGAGTAATAATAATAAATTAACTGTAAATATTACACATAGCCTGCTTGTCTATTTCAGTGAAACAACCATTCAGACGTACACAGTCGGTTATATATGCTGTAATATTAATGATCACCATTTGCTTAATCATATTCATTTATTTATTTTATATTGTTTCAGTTAATATTTTTTGTTATGATGTTGTAAATGTTTAATACATTCCTCTCTTCCATGTGTTTTTTTTTTCTTTTATGTTTTTTTTTTTTTTTTTTTTTTCAAATGTTTCTGCATGTATCTCGATAACTTCATTAATGCGATTGGTCTTGTAGACTGCTGCAATAAATAAACATATAGAGGAGATACAAACGTATTAGTACTTCTTATTACAGACATATTCTTGTAATATTTTGTCATGGATTGGCTTATTTTCAAAGATAATAGGTAGGAGATTATAACTCTTAGATAAGTGGTATTCTACTGAATTGCTACGGTCAAATCTTTAGAGTTGTTTGCTGGTTTTACCTCTAGATACACTAAATATAAATATTAACAAGTAATGTTTGGAATATATTTGTTCTCCAAGACATCTTGACTGGACATTGAAATGTCAAATTCTAAACCTGTTAATATTTTTTATGGATAAATAAAAATATTAATCAATAATTTTCTGCAAATGTTGTCATCAGCGTAGTTAGGGTTAAGAGTTTTTTTGTTTGTTTTTTTTGTTTGTTTGTTTTTTTTTTGCTGTTGGTTAAAACATATTTTATTTCCAAATATTCCATGACAACAGTTGTTAGAAGCTGATTACCATAAATCAGATCCTTAATTCAAGGGAGAATTTTGGAGCTGTACAATATATTATATGTGCCATTTCTAAAAGAAAAACAACTAGATTATTAGGGAAATATTACAGGCATATCCTATGCTGTCTTGTTTAAAATATTTTGATTATTTATTCAGTAGAAACAGACTAAAGTGAAGTAAACACAGAAAATTAATTACACTTTTATCAACAAGTTGTATGCTGGTAAAACGATAAATGTATAGACATGCTAATCATTATAACGGAAGACAGAATGAAACAATATTGAAGATGCGAGACCATCACGAAAACATACCTATATAATTTTGACCCCTTAAACCCCACTTTTATATAGTAAAACTGGGGTTTACAGGGGTATACATTATTTTTCTTATTTCTGATCAAAACATAGATTGTGGGTACTCATTAGAACCGCCTCATCGAGGCGGTTCTAACGAGTACCCACAATCTATGTTTTGAGCAGAAACATGAAAAATATCAGAATTTTTTATCTGAAAATTTTCATTTTTTGGTGATAAAATTTGCAGTATGTTTGAATAGGCGTGTTTTCGTAATGATACTTGAAATCGGCAATCTTTCCCTGGTTCAGGTTTTAAATGGTTTCAGACGCTGTGTTTGTTTTTGTTACTTGATGAGGCATATAACGGTGGAATAACAAAAATATAAATGAAACGTATTCAGGAAGTTTTGTCATATTCAGGAAATAGTTCAGGACTATCGACTGTTTATTAAATAATTTACAAGCACACAAATATGCTTGTTTCATATTAAATACTGGCCTACTAATATATGTATTAACCGGCTATGAAATATGCAGACCATTTTGCCTGTAACTATGCCAATATGAGCTCTGAGTTTACTTCGTTTATTATACATGATTTTTGACACTTAGTTTGTTTGGACAAAGTTGACTCTATAAAATGATGATCAATAAAATGCAATATAATGAAAATTAATGTTCATTAATGTTTCATTTCATTTGACACATTTTTATTTATTTTTAGTGGGTATTAGATACATTTTTACCTGATGTTGGTAAACTCCGAAGTTACGTAGGTTTTTGAACGAAATCTGAATAAAGTAGCATACAAATGCATTTCATATTGCATTATAACAATTTCGTGTAGCATGCAAGATTTGAATTATATATCATTGTGGCTGCTGACGTTAAGATTATATTTTAAATTTATATTTCATTTTCTGTTATAATGTCTATATTCCCACAATACTCAAAAACAAAAAATAAAAATAAAAAAATAAAAAAAAATAAAATAAAATAAAACAAAATAAAATAAAAAAACTAAAATAAAATGAATAAAATAAAAGAAAAAATAAAATAAAAAATACAAAAAATACAGTATTTTATTAATTAAATAGTTTAGCGATAGGACGATTCGAGTTATTTATGAAATAGTTGTTTTTCTAAGTCCCAGTGACACATTTCTTTCTATTCAACAAACTTTATTATACATATTGGGACAACCACATCAAATATTTGCAAACAAACAATAAAAAGATAAATACAAAAATTCCCTCTATCATTAGGAAACATATGGAGGTATCATATCTTAAAGAAAATTATTCACACGGAGTGAAACCTGGAAATTTTTCTACAAATACGTAACTGCGTTTTTAAAAATAAGCTCTGAAACTGGGACCCCGTTTCGGACGATATTACAGCTATACATTAACTAGCCCAAACCGAGTTTCGCTTTATTTTGATTAAGGCATACTGTATGATGCATTAGGCCAAATGCTCTTTACCTTTATTATTATACCTAGTGTGTGTGTGTGTGAGGGGGGGGGGGGGGGAGGGGGAGAGAGAGAGAGATCATTAGCTTGTTAGACCTAATGTAAAACGTTTCGGCACCTTAGACGAAACATTTTTCATTTACTATTACTTGTCTATATCATATTTTCACACTATTTCAAATGTGTTATATATGAATTTAAAGAAAATGAAATTTAGTAAAGAATTCATAATTATTTAAAATGTGATCGCGCGGGTATTTTACTGCAATAAAATTTTGAAGAATATATGATGCAACTTCGCGTATTATATTACCCTCGGAGAATTCCAGTTTCTAGTACTCTTTGTCGTTTTTTAAGTTAAATAATGGACTGCTTGGAAAGTACACACAATACCACACTAAAAACAAAATAAAAATAAGAAAATGAACAAATTATTCATTAATATCCTCTATCAAAAATGCAGTTAGTAATTAAGTAAAAAAAAAAATATTAATAAAATGACACAAGATTATTTTCGACTTTACTACTTTGGTTTTCTGAATTGTAAATGACCCTCGCCGTAACTACTGCATTACTTCCCCTTTGTTTACATTGTTAATTTCGTACACAAAATGAAACTCGTTTTGTAAACCTGAATGCTGCGTTAATTCATTTAGTAGCTTAACATTTTAAGTGTTACTGATATTTTAATATATAGACATATTATTCATACAACTTTGATTTATATCAAATGCGAAACTAGTGTATCTACAATTCTGACTAGCTCCCTATTCCCTTCATAAAGAAATAATCAATATACTGCTTCCCTAAATTGAGTCATCAAAATAAAGCATAAAACTTCATTATTTTCCACAAAACAAGAAAGCAATTATGACCGTAATTTTATGGCGTTTTAACGGGTACAGTTTCCCAAACCCGTTTACTGTTTCAGTGCATAAATAGTTAACATTCTGTCAGAATATTTCGTGAGCATATCTTTTACGGGCGGTTGTATATTTTATTTCCGTTTGACACCTTACGTGAATTTACTTTATTTCTTCCAGACATTTAAGCATCATATATAAACTAAACAGGCAATACAGCTATAATGTCTGTCCATTAAAGCAAATAATTACTGACTTCTAGCCATTCAAAGAAAGTGCATGCAATCGCTGGCATAAATCACAAAAAACAAACATCAAAATGAACGAGATACTTGTAGTCTAAAGTGAGATTTACTACTATCGAAATTCAAAACACTTGTGCTGCTACTAACATATATTTAACTGTTTAACATTAAACAAAATTTATGCGGGCTTAATGAGCCGTTCAGCTTTTGAGATCTACTTTCGCATTCTAATGACGTTAAAAAATCTCACCTTGGCTGTACTGCATTCTCCGCATCCATGGATATATATGGGGTGGGGCATAATTCTGTTGATCCCCAGAGGGATTCTGTTGACTGTGTGCCCCTGGTGGCTGTTGATGTGTGGGAGTAGGAGGTGTATGTTGTTGTGGTGGTGTGCGACTTTCCTCCACACTCCCACCCCGTATTTGTCCGTTTGGAAAGTAAGAGTTTCCGGAATTAGAACTTGTCCGAACACTACAACTTGATCTGTCGATTGAATGAAGTGGATGCACATTTAGCGGTGTTTGAGACCCGCTATGTAAACTCTGTGGCGAAGAACACGGGCTTGCTGGCGGTAAATGGCTCAGCCTCGGGGTTCCATAATAATCACCACTTTGATCGTCAATCCTTTCCTGTTTTGACACATAAGGGTACCGCGTTCCGGCAAGCGTCGGATACACGGCCCCTGACGGTGGATAATTCACATTCCTATAAAAATTCCCTTCCGAACAGTTGTCCAGCCCTGCAGTTTGTCCATAACACGTTGAAAGCGAATTCACAAAATACGAACTCATCGAGATTGAATAATTGCTATCATAAAATTGTCCCCTTGTCAGATTTCGGCTAGCTTGTATGAATTATGTAGATGTTGATGAAAGCTGTGTTTTCATACGGGCATGTATATTCAACCACTGAAAAGAACCAATATAACACACGTGTTACGCTTAGCCAATAAGAGAGCGCTTTGCACCAGTATAACTGATTGTCAGCCGTCGTAAATTTAAATAAATACAATGGAAAGAAAAATGACAGTCCATGACTTATGACTTTGATATACTGAATCTATTTTACTCTGCAGATATAGGTTTAAGGTGACTATTAAGTATATTTACACATCTGTGATTTTGATTTTTTTCTTTCGAAGTATTTCGCGCTACGTTTTACTGTTCGCTAATTTCTATAGGACTTTACTCTCATTTCGGTTACAGTTATAAAGTAAACCAGGTAAAATGTGTCTTTTATTATATTTCTGCATTTCATTTTTGTTTCTATTCCGTGTCAGCTCAGCAAACGTGCACACGGTCAAATGTTCTCACATCGGACTTCAAATCAGTATGATATTTAGAAAGCCAAGCTATGATACTTCAGAATTGATAAATAGATTCAATAAATTCAAACCAAATGAAAAAAAATCCCTTACTTTTCATTGTCTTTGTTCCGATTATGTTAAAACAAAATATAAACAAAATAATAAAATAAAAGTTTGGCTAAGTTAATGATTAAAGAAACACTTATATATATATTTGTATAGCTGTTATTTCAAAATATTATGAAAAAATGAAAAACGAAGGCATATTTACCTTCTCCTCATACTTGATTTACACAATTTTCTTTTACTCTCTTTGCAGAAATACCAGCCTGAAAGAAGAATGTAAGAACATATACACCATGACTGTGAAAAATTACTTTTTATTCAACTATTCACCATCACACGCTTTAACGCTTAGTACTCTTGGAAAGATTTTCAGCAGATGACATTCTGAAATATTTTTTCTTTTTTTCTTTTTCTTTTTTCAGAAACAGGATTTAGCATTCCATGCAAATTGTCTTGCATGAAATGTCAAATCCTTTTTTCTGAGAAAAAAAAAATCAGAAAAACATATTTCAAAATGGTGTCTGCTGAAAATTTTTATCCATAGTGTTGAGCGTCAAAGCTAGCGAAACACAGTCGTTATAAACGTATTAATTTCGTCCCTCGGATATACATAAATTTGACTGCCATTTATTACGAAACTCAATGTCTAAAGTGTTTAGTATGCTTCTCATAAGGGAACTGGATGCTCCTCAGATTTTTCCAAGGGAGACAACTATTGTGACTTCTTCTTTGCGTCCTAACACTCTACGTCCCTTCTGAGAAGACATCTACTCTAAAAGGGAAGAATGTGCTCTCCAAAATCTCAAACTATTTCGTTTTAGAGTTGATCCCTTTTATGAAAAAAGTCAAAATAATTCTGACCGAGCTGTCGCCCCGGAAAACCATTAATTTACCGTTAGGTACACGCGGACTTTTCTCTCTGAGAAATGTAACAAGACTATAAATAGTATATATCTTGAACATTTTGTGGTATGAATAAATGACACCATTTTCGAATTTTATCAACGCTATTTCTGTGTTGGTAATTTAGTCCGGAATATCTTATTTTGGTTTGATTCTTTGTAGGGTAGCAAGATAATAATAATAATAATAACAATAATAATAATAAAGCGAAGACGACGAAGAATAATAACAACAATTATTATTATTATTATTGAAATACGTAACAGCAATATAGAGGAAACAAACAATGTATACAAATGTATATAACATCACGAAAACATGCCTATATAACTTTAACCCCCTTAAACCCCACTTTTATATAGTAAAACTGGAGTTTACGGGGGTATATTTTTTTTCTTATTTCTGCTTATAAACATAGATTCTGGGTACTCGTTAGGACCGCTTCGAGGCGGTTCTAACGAGGATCCACAATATACGTTTTGAACAAAAATATGAAAAATATCAGATTTTTTTATCGGAAAATTTTCATTTGTTTGGTGGTAAAATTTTCAGTATATTTGAATAGATATGTTTTCGTCATGAATTCATCGCCGTAAACTTAAAATGTACAATTTATAATAAGTAAAGCATATGCAACATGTTTTGCAATTCACTAATCTCATTAATCTAGACATTTCGGCGAGAAAAAGAAAACACATTACGAAAACTCGCCTATTCAAATATATTGAAAATTTCACCTCCAAAATACAGAAAATTTTCAGATAAAAATCTCTGATATTTTTCATATTTCTGCTCAAAACATAGATTGTGGGTACTCGTTAGAACCGCCTCAGCGAGGCGGTTCTAACGAGTACCCACAATATATGTTTTTGAGCAGAAATAAGACAAATAATGTATACCCCTGTAAACCCCAGTTTTACTATATAAAAGTGGGGTTTAAGGGGGTCAAAATTATATAGGCATGTTTTCGTGATGAAGTAATAACAACAATAATAATAAATAATAATTCTGCTGAACATAAGGCTAGTGGGAAGTGGTGTGAGCAGCCCTGCATTACTGCCAATACAGAGATTAAGCGTCCGTAAACGAGAGGTTTATGGGAATTGGCAAACATTGTAGACCCAGATCAGAAGCCGGAGAACACTGCTTGCATTCAAGAAGCGAATTCCTATAAAATATGGTATTGATAACAATTAACCAGAAATCCCTTTCATAGGAAATGAACTGGTACAAAGATTGTAAGTGGAAGAGTTCAATAGGCATAAAGTTTAATAAAACCGTGTATCCTAATTACTTTCTTGTATTTGTTAATTGCTGATGCGGGATAAAACTTTTGAGAATTTATACCTGATTTTATTTTATTTTTATTTTTTTTTTTTTTTTTGTAAAAATCTACTGGGCGCAGATCCTGCGGCGTCTGATCTGGACCTGATTTAGTTTGCTAATACGATATTTTTTTTATTTATTTACACAGATGTAGTATTTATTTAGGGAAAACAAGGTTATAGGTTGTCAAAGAAATTAACGGTTCGATATATGCCGGAGCTATATGATGTTTGTGAAACGAAACAATCGAAATGATCAACATAGGCCTTTGGGAAAATAACTTGTGAGAAAACTAGAATTCTGAGCCTCTCCTCTGTGCATAACGAAAACATGCCTATTCAAATATACTCAAAATTTTACCATCAAAAATATTTTTCATATTTTTTTCTCAAAACACAGATTGTGGGTACTCGTTAGAACCGCCTCGGCGAGGCAGTTCTAACGAGTACCCACAATCTATGCTTTTAGCAAAATAATAAAAATAATGTATACCACTGTAAACCCCCAGTTTTACTATATAAAAGTGGGGTTTAAGGGGGTCAAAATTATATAGGCGTGTTTTCGTGATGTCTTCCCTTTCGATTTATTACATGTATTACAAATACAGGTCGTAATGTAATAAGAGATTAACTTTAATACGACGACCAGCAAAGGGCCTAAATCAACCTGTGCGTCCCGCAGTCTAGTAAGGGCACCGTTGCCCTTTGACCGGTAAAGACTAAAAATTTCTCAGCGACGTTTGCAGAATGTTCCGATAAGATTTTGTTTGATGGGTTAGTTCATAGGTGTAGTTCCTAGGTTAAAAATATAAATAAAAATATAAATTCCTTAAATATAAATACAAATTCACTTTTTATATTCAACTTTGTGTGTTCTTGGTTTCCAAAGGCAACCTGTTTGCTTGTCATTTGTCCCGGAATGACTGATAAGGAAGTGTTTTTTTTTTTTTGTTTTTTTTTGTTTTTTGTTTTTTTTTTTCTCTAAGAAACGTAGAAAAAAGTTCAAAATTAAAATTTCTTTCGCTGATATCTAATTATTTGGCTCACATTGTTGTCTAAGAAGTGAAAATTATTTTGCATATTAATCCTTAAAAGGCTTATCACAATAGCAGCAGACGGTACTTTGAAATATATATACATTTGTTTATTTGTTTGTTTGTTGTTGTTGTTTTTTTTACAAAATAAAGCTTGATATTTCATGAAATAAAAATATATAAATAAAACAAAAACAAATCTATTTTAGAATGCCGTCTGTTATAAATTTGTTTCGTGTTTTAAGAGTTAGTATATAGTCTTTGAGACATTTATAAAAAAAAAAAAAAAAAAAAAAAGATATAATTCAACTGAACAATCTATACTTTTAATTATGAATTATGCTTTCAAAGCTTACATATTCACTAGATTTAAAGATCGATCAGTTTGCTTTAAAAAATAATAATAAATAAATAAATGCGTCCCTCTACAATATACAAAATTGGATACATCATCATATGAAGCCCTGTCGTCTTCTATTCAGTAAATAAGCATTCTTGCGTTTTATGACCCAACAGACATACTAGATTGAACAGTTATAAAACAGTTACAACGTCTTCAGTCCTTAGCACCCTGGGTAAAATTTTCAGCAGACGATATACTCAAATATTTTCCGTGAAAACAGGTTTTTGCATTTCATGCAAATTGTCTCCAGTGGAGACAATTTGCATAAAATGTCAAATCCTGTTTTCTAGGAACAATGAGAAAAATATCATCATTTTGTCGGCTGCTGAATTAGCCTAGAGAATAGTTAAGGTTAAAACTATGCTGTAGCATACAGACGCCTTCCGATTTATTATATATATTTTGTTTTGGAACATTCTTCCATCAATTATAAAGGAAAATAGATTACGTAAATCCGCGTTACCTTTGACTTTGATGGCGCCTTTTACTAATACTCACGTCGCAAACTTCATTTAACTTCAGTCTCATGTTTTTCAACCTTGAAAATAGCTATCATACAAGAGAAATGAAACAAGAATAATTCTACCATTTCACCCACTGACCCGTATTATCAGTCATACAGTTTACTGAAAATAAGCCCGGCTACGGTACATCCCAATAAGAAGGATTTGAACCACGCTACGCATCCGTGCACACCCCTCAGGAACCTAGTTATTCCCGGCATATACCGTACAGTGTCCCTCGATTCTAAAAGTGAACAGCGAAAACCCTGAGCAAACAACATAAATCCAGGGGCTCTGCTGGGGCGTGTGAAACAGTATGTTTTCCCCAAAGCGCGTCAGTTGTAATAAATGAAGACAGTCAAGTTTCTATTACGGTTTGAGCTAACTTGGCGCTTTAACTAATGAGAAACAGTCTATTTAGTAGTTTCTATTATATATCATAATATATCCACGTGCTTCTTTCAACAGTTTTAACAGATGACGTGTTTTGTAGTTTGGTCGAAACGCAAGTTGAACAGAATGGTATAAATGAAACTGAGGTAGCCAAAATGTATTTTTTTTTTCTTTGCCCATTTATTTAATGCAAATGGTTTACTAAAGTTAGTCAAAAATTATTATTTTCAGTAGTCGGATTTGTTTTATATGCGTAAAAAGTTATTTAGTTTCTCAAAGTTTAGTTCTCTATCATTACGAAAACACGCCTATTCAATTATATAGAAAACTTCGCCCGCAAAAACTGAAAATTTTCATATAAAAAAAAAAAAAAAAATCTGATATTTTTCAAATTTTTGCTTAAAAACATAGATTATGGTACTCGGTAGAACCGCCTCGCCGAGGCGGTTCTATCGAATACCCACAATCTATGTTTTCGAGCAAAAATAAGAAAACTAATGTATACCCCTGTAAACCCCAGTTTTGCTTATATAAAAGTGGGGTTTAAGGGGTCAAAATTATATAAGCGTTTTTTGGCGATGTGGATATGATTTATATAAATTGCTAAAATGTGTCTGGAATATATTTTATATAGATACACGTTATGGAATGAGAGGATGTCAAAACATTTTATTGTGATGTTGCTTCTGAATATTTTCTCTTTGAAAATTTGTCTTTCATTCTGAGATAAAATTTATTTACATCTTTTCTTTTCTGCTTTCGTATCTTTCATGGAAATAAATCGTGAGGGCTTGCCAAAGTATTACAAATGCATTTTATCGACTATTCAAAGAATGGATGAAAGGCAAAAACAAAACAAAACAAAAAAAAAAAATACAGCAACACAAAACAAACATGCAACTCCCCTCCCACAGAGAGAGAGAGAGAGAGAGAGAGAGAGAGAGAGAGAGAGAGAGAGCAAATATGTGCATGTACAAGAGACAAGAGAGAGGGATGGATATATATATATATATATATATATATATATATATATATATATATATATATATATATATATATATACTGTGGTATGTACCCTTAACGGTGAAATATAAACCATGAGAAAGAGTAACTCAACTCATTCAGTGTTGTACGCACGGAAATGCCCCATACTCCATATATGAGCACAACGAAGCCTCGATATATACATGTACAATACAAGTGGGCTCAACAAGTGGGCAACAAAGGGCCCAGATCAAACTGCGCTCTCGCATAGTCCAAATAGGGCCCTCTCTGATCATCGATATATATTCTACAGAATTAATTGATTCGTTAGCGATCAACGAAGGCCCAGAACAGACTGCGCGAATGCGCGGTCTGATCTGGGCCTTCGTTGCCCGCATATGGCACAAGGGCCCTTTTCTTGCGTTTGGGCGTCATTTATCTGAAGAAACTATATGAGAAACGGTAACTGAAATACCTAGCTGGCAGGTAATACAATATCCATGCAGAAATTAGTTTAAAAAAGTTGTATGATATTATACAAGTGACAGAGCGAAAACAAGAATGTGTCAAACACCAGCAGCCAACGTCCTGTCGCGAGGATCGGGGCTATTTTTTGTCGTCTGACACATATTAAGACAAGTCGGGTTAAAAACCGCCATATTTCATGCCAGTACTCAGAAGCGAAGATGTAGTCCCGTCAATTACCAGAGGCGACTTGACGAAAGACAGAATACAGATATAAATATAAGCAATGTCAGGCAAAAACGGCGTTGCCTATGCGTATGGCGCAGACTGAGTGGAACTTTCACTGTTCCCTAGCAGTGCCCAGCATGCCGGTTTCCTCTAGCCGAATAACCATAACATCCCGGAGTTTCTGAAGTTGACTGCTCCGTAACTGAATTTGGACAGAATCATTTATCTGAATAGGGATCTCAGTCATAAACAAATAAAATGAACGGCAAACCGCGATGATGGCTCATCTTGGTCTGCACCGTCAACAAAAGTATCAGTTTTGGCCTACAGAGTTGGAAAGGAAGGTCTCGATATGTCTGTATCGATAAGCAGGCTCAAAGAAGACGTCACCGTTACGTCTGCTTGCCTATGTTTACACGGGCCTCTCCCAGTAAAATTAAAACCGGCCCGATGCTACAGGCGACCAGTGTATACCTAGGCCACCCCGCATATGTGCACAGTCTAATCAGAGTCTATACTGTCTAGTCATAGAATTGTTAATTCCCATACATTATGCTACAGACCAGTACGGACTCTGATCAGTCCAAGCTGGCCTCAAACGCAATAGCGCCCTTTTCTATTCAACATGACAAATGAGTAACGCGTTATGATATCATTAGTTTGATAAAACCAGTAAAACATGATAAAATGCTTATAACAAAGAAGATACAGGACGCGAAAAAGGCGGGTTTCTTTTTGTTTTAATACTGTATATATCCTAAGTATTGGAACAAACTTTACGCATAACCACTGCAGGATCTACACGTTCGCCACTCATCTAGCAGTCTTGGATACATCTATAGGTAGTGAAATGGACTTGTTCAAATAAATATGATAATGAGTTAAAGACAGGAGTGCACTATACATCACGAAAACATACCTATAATATTTTGACCCCCTCAAACCCCACTTTTATGTAGTAAAACTGGGGTTTACAGGGGTATACATTATTTTTCTTATTTCTGCTCGAAAACATAGATTGTGGGTACTCGTTAGAACCGCCTCGTCGAGGTGGTTCTAATGAGTACCAACAATATATGTTTTGAGCAGAAATATGAAAAATATCAGAATTTTTTATCTATTTTTCATTTTTTGGTGCTAAAATTTTCAGTTTATTTGAATAGGCATGTGTTCGTAATGAAAAAGAGGATTAAGTTCCACAGTGTCATTCTGTATTTTGATCTCAAGGAGGTAACATCTCCAGTTAGACTGGCTCCAGTCGTTTCTGCATTGTTTTTTTTTTTTTTGTCATTCTTTATCACTACCTGTAGCAGTATTTGTCTTTTTAATCCCGTTTCACTGTTTTACTACAGAAACTATCTTTTCCACTAAGGGACATAACTTATCAAATCATTATAAGCTGTGCTAGAGTGTATACCTTTGAAAAGAAAAGAGAAAATGACAGAAAAGATAGAGTCTGGAGACAAACTACACACGTACATCTCCAGTCAACCAACATAATTACCATGTATGGTACTTCTAGTCCACACTGATTGGCTATAATAAATTCACACCTTTACCTGTACAGGTAAAATATTCTCTGTACTGGGAGCCAGACCCCCCCCCCTCCCCCCGCGCCCACACACACACACACACAATACAACACCCCCCGACCAACCCCCGGTTTGAAAATCCTGTCTTTAGGGTGTCCGAATATGTAGGGCAAATACGGATCGTATAGAGGAAATAATACACTTATAAGGGTAACAACTCTGTCAACATTGTTAAGAGCCCTTCTGAAAAGCGGTCTACCCTAAAGGAAAGAATCTGCTCACAAGGAGAGCAAATTCTTTAATTTTAGAGTAGACCTCTATTCAGAAGAGGCTTGATGTGCAGGAAAGAAAACAGGGAACAATAGTAATGTCTCTTGTAAAAAAATTGCAGAAATGTACCGAGGGAATCCAGTTTCTTTAAATTTTCTGAAAACGGTAAATGTCCTAAAATTTCGTACACTAAAATCTCGGGCAGAATAACATATGCAAACAGTGCAGGCCCAGATCAGTCTGCTCCTGTAGGACTAGACTGAACAGGGTTTAAACTGTTTGCCATTCCCCTAAGTATTTTAAGAAACAAGTGCATAAAAAGCAAAATTTAGGCAAAAACAAATGTAAAAAAGGGTTCGAAAGTAGAATCATTTAGCACATTTATACAATAAATCCCAACGTGCGTAGACAATGTCGAGCGACCACTAAGACTCGAATCAGTCAGTGCAATGCGCTCTTTGAATAGCCAAACATCCAAAATTTCTGCAGGCGGACAGCGAAGACCCAGATCAGACTGCGCATGCGCAGTCTGATCTGGGTCTTCACTGGCCGCACATGACCGACAGTCTATATAGTTTTCTCACTTTGAGTGAAAACAATAACTGTTCACTGAATCACGAAACGCAAACAAACAAACAAACTGAAATGAGTGCTCATTTATTCAACATTTAATATCACTGAGGATTTTCAACACAATATCGCTGAAGAAATATGAACTGCATACCCCGTTGTTTTCATAAGTTGTTAATAACTCCTATGCTTATCCGCGGCAAAGATAAGCTTTATCTGAGGGATATATCATAACAACATACATATAAGTTAATGAGTGTGTGAAGGTCTTGATTGGTCAACTGGGTGAAACAAGATTTCGACGATAATTTCATATTTTCTTCTTACATATGTATAAATGTATAAGTACATTCAGATCGCGAATTAACAGAACAGTCAATTCTCATTATCTCAAACACATGGGGACCAATATTTTTGCTGTGGGATACGAGTAATTTGAGTTAAAAGGAGTTGAAATATAGTGAACATATAGCAGCCTATACGAATATTGCCTTGTTTTAGCATTTTCGTAATAAAACGTGAAATCAGGTTTAAGACGTATGACTTGCATGAAATATCATGTCCAGAGGCGGATCAAGGATTATTTTATCAAGGGTTCAAAATTTCTGTTGGGGTTCGACTTGATCAAACTACTGTATTCACCCTAAATATCAGGACAGACAGGTCTGAGCAAAGAGTGTAGACCCAGATCAGAGGCCACAGTCTGATTGGGGGTCTACGCCGTTTGTCATTTCCAGCAATTTCATACACTGGCCACAGGTAGTAAAATGGACGTTCAAATTTCAGGAGAATGTGGTGGTAAACAGCTAACCCAGGTCCTACTGATCCCGGATATACCCTGCCTTTGCAAACAGTGTAGATCCGGATAAGTTGGCTTCTGAAGAAGCTAACTGATCTGGATCTGCACGGTTTGTCATTGAGAATGTGAATTTGTGTCAACAACCTGGATCAAGTAATCTGATTGGCTGGAAATTAGAAGTGGGCGTAGCATTTTAATTTATTCAGCATGGCAAGGGTTAAGGTGAATGAATATTTTAATATAATATATACGTTAAAGAAATTTTATCTGATTTATCCAAGTATTTCCCAAAAAATGAAATATTGAATAGGGGAGGGATTCGACTGCCCTCCCCCCCCCCCACCCCACTTCCCACTCTCCGACAACCACCCTCTGGATCCGCGCCTGGTCCTAAATTATGGGTAAAAGAAAGAAAAATGTGTCTTCCAAAATTTATCCTGGATGTCCATTTTTATTCATTATGACAGCGGATGGCAATGCCATAATCACGGAGCACAGTCCTCGCAATGCACAGGCAGGGTTTGAATACATAGCTGGGTATTGATTCCACAACTGTGTAATCGATACAGTTCAAATAAGATCTGTGTTCTGTGCCTACCTAGTAAGCATTCTTTATAAATCTGTAGCTGGCCGTTATCGGCCCGTCCGGGTAGCTGATGGGCCGATAACGGCCCGCTATAGATTTATAAATAATGCTAGCTGGGTAGCTGTGTATTGAAGCCGTGCCGAAAACATAGCTGCGGATTGAGTATCTAGCTGCGTATTCTGCCTAGCCGAATATATGAGGTCAGTACTCCTCTGTATCAGAGCTGTGCCGAATACACAGCTGTTAAATCAATACCCAACTGTGTATTCAGACTCTGGCGAACACATAGGTGTTCGTCCAATATTCAGCTGTGTGTTTTAGCTAAGATTTATTCGTGTATATACATGTCACATCACTTAAAACATTTAAATATAAATACAATTAAAATAATTTGATATCATTTAAACAAAATCACAGACAATGACAATACCAAATGGATTTAAAAAACTTTAATACCACAGCACATTAAGCTAATTCAGTATGGATCACTGTATTAAGACAAATCGAATACATTATTTGATATTAAAAGTAATTTTGGAATTTAAGACATCAAGACTATGTATACACACAGGATAACCCATAAAGTTGTAAAAACTTATTTCGATTGGGGTCCTGTTAAGACCAAAAGATAAGATCAAGAGTTTGGTACATTGGGACCAGAACAAACTATCACCAATATTTATGAATCACAATTAATCATCACAGTAATCATTTTAGACTACTCCAATAATGCATTTAAATCAGATTCAGCAAGAACCACTTTGATCCAAAAAGACTACATCATCCGTTCTGAGTTTTCTTTCAGAGTTTGCAGATTGTTTAGAAGAAAAAAACTTAACCTCTTGCCTAAAACCATATATAGTCTTCATACTCTTAATGTTTTCAGGTAATTGATTCCAGCCTTGAGCAGCATTATAATAGAATGTGTTTTTATTTATATTGTTTACTGAAAGAACTTAATAAAATACGAATGCTATGCCTTGTACTATAACTATGCACTTCTGAAACTTATATGAAATGATCTCCCGTGTATTATGAACAACACTTATTATAAATCCTATACACATGATTCAGTGTCATTTGCTTGACTCTGTGTTCCACATTTAGCATGCCTAACTTAGTCAAATCAGAACTTCTAACAGATCTTCTGGAGTTATACTTATCTATGAACCTTACTACTTTATTTTGCGTAACTTGTATTTTTTTTTTTTTTTTTTTTTTTTTTGAAAATATCTGGACAAACTGCTATACTACGATGGATGTGCATAGTCAAAGTGACACTGTATCAGGAAATTGCATTATGTTTTCCGCATGGAAGATGTCAAAAAAAAAACCCTGCAGGTACAAGAACCTGAGTCGTGCATTGATTTTCTTAATAACCTCATTTGCTATTGCCTCTCCGGACAATTCCTGGTCCAGGAAAGTCCAAAGAATGTTAAATGATTTTTGATTATTTATGGTCTGACCATTACATGTAATAGAAAAATTGTTTACTTTCTTTAGCGTTCTCTTTGATCTAAAAATATTGATTCAATCTTGTCTAAATGTAGGGGCAATTTGTTTTCCACTAACCACTTACAGCAGGACTCAAGCACCTGACCCAGCCTTCCAGAAATCACCCGCGGGTCCCTATGTGAGCAGAGTATAGCTCTGTCATCAGTATATAACATATATTTACACTCGCCTCCAATGCTTATGCTCATGTCAACACAGGAACAGTAGCCGACCGCGAATGCTCCGCTGAGGTACTTCGCAGGTTATTTTCTGGAAGTCTTAAGAAGTATTATTGACAGTCACTATTTGACTCCCTATTTGATAAATAAGAACGGAACTATTCAATGCAAACCACTCCCATAGCACTTAATTTCTGACATTAAATTTCGTGATTCACTGTGTCAAAAGCTTTCTGTAAATCAAGCAATATCATACCAGTATAAAGACCTACTGATGTGTTTTTCTTAGTATGATCTGTAAGATGTATGAGGCAGGTCCTGTTGAGAAGTTTCCGTGAAATCCTGACTGAAGTTCATAAATGAGATTATTTTTGTTACATATGCTTTATATTGATTATAAACAGCTCTCTCTAAAATTGTGTTTTGGATACTACACATAAAATGCCAAGTGGCCTATAGCTGCCACCCTCTGACCTACAAGTTTTCTTTAATAAAGATTTTACCCTAGCAGATTTGAGTTCATCAGTAACTTCCCCACTTGTTATTGACATATTAATTATATATGTGATTGGCAATTTGCAAAAATGGAGCTCCATCCTTTAGAAACTTTGCTGAGGTATTGTCCAATCCTGTACTTTTTGATCGAATTTAGATAGCCCAGTTCTTTTGAAACAAATTCTTCATTCATAGTATGCAGTCTAAAGACTTTACTTTTGGAATTTCTAATTTTATAAAACTTCTTAAATATTTCTGAGGAAATTGAGAATAATTGAGAGCAGGGTGGCAACTTTTGAACCAGTACTAGGGCAACAGTTGTGACAAAAGTGTTAAAATGATCTGCAATCTTTTTATCCTCATAGCAATTCTCATTGTCAATATGTAAAACAATGTTTGGTAAAGATTTTGATTTATTACTATGAGTATATCCAAGGGATTTTATTTGCTCCCACAGCTTTTTGGGGTTATTCTTTTTTTTCTTCCATCTTATTGAAAGGAAATCAGATTTTGCATTTTTTTACTTCTTTTTGAATATTATTTCTATAAAAACAAAATTGCATATAAAACTGTTTTTTTTTCACTCCTGAACTTATATAAAAACATGTCTCTGACTTCAGTCAATTTCAGGATTTCTGCAATTAACCATGTCTCAGTCCTCTGCTTTAGCCGTATTTGTTTTACTGGAGCAATATTATCTGGGCCGAATATGCACCTGTGCTTTCAATACCCAGCAGCAAAAAAAATCTGGTAGACAGGCATCTGTGGTTCCAACACCCAGCTGTGTATCCAAACAATATTGAACCCATAGCCGTGTTTGCGAGTCGAATCGCTTCGAATACATAACATGGGTTAAAACCCAAAGCTGAGTTCTAGCCCAGGTGAATACACAGTTAGCTTTTGATCCAACATATGTGTATTCATAACACACTGAATACAGAGCTGCGAGTTGAACACATAAATGTGTATTCTGCTCAGTTCGATCACACAACTGTGCATTGATCCTAAAGCTATGTTATCGCCAGAGTTACAATAGGCCAGATATTGAATCAATAGCTTTGTATTCAATTCAATTTCTCTCTATTATTCGAATGTCATAACTGACAACTGGATGGTGTTTGAAGACAGCTGTGTTGAATCGAGAATTATGTATTCGGAACAGTTCGAATAGACAGCTGTGTAATGCATCCAAAGATGTGTGTGACAGTTCGAATAAACAGCTGAGTAGTGTATCTGTAAATGCGAATTTACTGGGTTTGTATTAACTTTTTCAACTTTGCTGACAAAATAGAAGGCTTTGAAAACAGTATAGATCCAGATGAGAAGACTCGTAACGAGTCGCTCATCAGGCTCTATACATTTTTTTTCTATTTATATACTTTTCGGCATTTTGTTTTAGATTTTTGTTTACGCGACATCTCCTTTTCGAGGTAATGGGCTCATCCAAATTCGAAGACGGAAGAGTCCATTTCAGAAAGTCAGGGATAAAAGGTACAATCCGTATCTTTTTTTTTTTTTTTTTTTTTTTCTTTTTTGTTTTCTATGAACCACTCTTGTGTTTATACACTGCCGGTGAGTGTTTTCGCCAGAGCTGTTGAGAGGCCCATCATTATCACGAATGCATTTTAGAATTGTTAATCCTTGTCATGCTGAATAAATTAAGATGCCACGCCCACTTCTAATTTTCAGCCAATCAGATTACTTATCCAGATTGTTGATATAAATTCACATACTTAATGACAAACAGTGCAGATTCAGATCAGCTGGCTTCTTTAGAAGCCAACTAATCTGGATCTACACTGTTTGCTAAGACAGGGCATGTCGTCTTTAGCAAGAGAAGGGTTAAAATCAATATATGTACTATTTTGTTTTGTGTGTAGAGATTAAGGGTAAATGAGCAGTAATTATTATTTTTAATTTTAATAATGCTGCCTCATCGACATGACGTAAGTAGCTTAATAGTGACTGCAGTATGTATGCAACAATCCTAGTTAATAATCTTTAAAATTGCAAATATGCTTATAACTCTTTACTGAATTAGAAAACAAAATGCCCCCACCAGTAGCAGAAATGTGAGATTATGTCCTACTAGATTAATGCCATGCATGCATCTAACATAATATTTTTTTCATCAATCATTATTAACTGGGTCTAACGATTTCGTATGCATCCTAATATTATTTCAAACTAGCATTATACAGCCGGGTATACAATATTAACAACTGAATGGAACTGTGTGTGCCCATTTTAAGCATTCATATAACCTGTATTTACCTCCAAGGTTTTCGAGGTCCTTGCCATGGTTTCCATAATTTATTGATATAGCGCTGGAAAACGTAATAAAAATGATTCCAGAATTAGCATTATAAACCAAGGGCGCAAATGAATGGAGATGGCCCAGATAGTATACATACATGCGAGATTCTATTACTAAAAGATACAACAGCAAAATCGGCAGCTTAAACCCCATTCTAGTAGGATTAGTCCTGACACTGATATTCGAATTAGTGCGGGACAATTCAATAATCCTACAAAAGGCCGGTTCCTGAGAGATTCCTTCAAGTTCCCATTGCACAGAGATCAATGCTAGAAACATTGTGAGAAACAAGACACATTCCCCTATGACTTTCTGCTGCAAAAGCTCGGTAATGTTAAGTGTAACGGATACTTTTATACATATTCCGCCATTTTATCAAGGGAGATCCTTTCGCGATTCCTGTTTGTTTAAATACACACCAAGCCCATTCTGGAAATGGGTCTACTTTAAAAGGAAAGAATTTGCTCCCGATGGCAGCACATTATTTCCTTTTCGAGTAGACCCGGTTTCAGAAGGAAGTAAAAAAAACAAGTTTACATAGCCTCCCTTGGAAGCATTTCCCTTCTCATTAAAGTCTGCTGTGACGATTACTTGTTAACACTGGCTGAAGTTATCGTATGTGTTCTTTGGAGAGACATTTCTGAGCAAACAATGTAGACACAGATCAAACCCTGCATACTGCAGCATTTTACCAGTGGTTGCACTGTAACTCTTATCAGCAGAATCCAGACACATCCACGGGTGGTTAAACGGACCTGTTGATGTTAATGGACAAGTATGTAAAGGAGTTTAGGTGTCCGAAGATTACCGTATTTGTCCTAAGTATTCGGATACCTCACCTCCTTACCATACTTGATCTAAAATGTGAAATAGAGCAGTTTACTACCCGATGTTGTATCTAAAAAATTGCTGGATGAGTGGCAAATAGTGTAGATGCTCATGAGATGCCGCGTTCTGTGGCGTCTCATCTGGGTCTGCACTGTTTGCTCAGACCTGTCTGTCCGAATACAGTGTAAATACGGTAAGGAAAAATACGAATTTCTCTGGTCTGTCACTTTGGGATACCTTGATAGCAATGACAATATGTCTTGCGGATGGAAGAAGTTTTCGTACCCAACCATTTTTTTCTTAAACAGTTTAATTTGGTTTTATAACTGCAACATGCGAAAGAGGCCGTATTGCTATATTGAGGCATCGAAGGCCCAGATTCGCACATTCTGTTCAGGCGTTACCCTCTTACAGAATGGTTACTGTATAGATTGTAGTCGTGAACAGAACAAGAGGTCTATGGGACACGAGACGCTCACCTGGTAAAAACAGCAATTGCACATCTGCAAATGCCTTGCAACTTCTCCCAGTATCACCACAGCAAATAGGACACAAAGTTGACCTACCGTAAAAAGGTCAAAGCTCGTCCTAGTATCACCATTTGAACACACTTAGTAGAATTTGAGCTCCCAATGCTGTTTACCAAGATTCAGCCTCAAGTTTTCATTGTTCTGGAGAAGAAGATTTTTAAGTGTTTTACCATATATGGGCATGGCAGCTATTTGTTTCAATGGCGCAAAACCTTTGAACAAATTGTCAACATCCCTTCGAAACAAGGCACCATGTGAAATCTGGTGAAAATTGTTCGAGGGGTTTCAGAGAAGAAGACAATTAAAAAGTCACAACTTTATACATGTATATAGCTTAGGGGCAAGGGCAGATAAGCCCCAGTGAACAAAATTTTGATTGTAAGTGATGTTTTTACTACTTTAATAATACATTGTAAAGTTTCAGCCATTAGTCTTTAACACATTTTGAAAAAAAAAATGACTTTTCAACATTTCCCCGTACAAATGTATATGGGCGCAGAATTGACCTTGCCGTAAAAAGGTCAAAGGTCAACCTACGACCATCATTTGAACGAACTTGGTAGACCTTGGGTCCCTAATGCAATATACCAAGATTCAGCTACAAGGCTTTCTCGGTTCTGGAGCAGAACGTTTTAAGTATTTTACCATATTTGGACATGGCGGCCATATTGATTAACGGCCCGTGACCATTTGAACAAATTTTCAGTTCCCTTTAACAGAAGGCTCCTCATGAAATTTGAAGAACTTACTATTGGCCCTGGGGTTCAGAGTAGAAGACGGGCGGCAAGTATTCACAATAGCTCATCCTGAGCCTGCCTACGGCTCAGGTGAGCTAAAAGGTTCTGATCAGACTGTGGGTGTAACGGCTGATCTGGGCCTCGCTATTCATGAAATGTGTACATGACCCTCTACCCACCAATCCTGCTCCACCATAATATACAATGAAAACAGGAATGTGCGTGGGTGTACGTGATTAGGTGAATGTTCAGAATTTGGCACATTTTACATCTGATTTCAATTTGAGTCTGTCATTTGTTGTGTTTTTTTTTTTTTTTTTTTTTTTTTTGTTGTTGTTGTTTTTTCTTGTAGTGAAGATCCTTGTTTTAACTCATTTATGCCTAGCCTCTCGTAAATGGGACAATAACAAAAATGTGTAGCGGCGTCAGAGCTGGGTCTACACCATTTGCATTAATTAAATACAGGAATTTCTATAAAACATGGTAATAATAATAAAAAAAATAAACAGACACCCCTTTGTCGGAAACGGAGCTTTTTAATGAAGTGAGGTAGAAAAGTCCACGTGTCATAAATGGGTGTGCATGCGTGCGTGTATGCATGCATGTACACATGCATGCATACATGTATGTATGTAATGTATGTATGTATACCTTTTTTTTAATGTGAGCATTAAGAAGAAGTTCTTGCAACTGTTTTGTTATATCTGATAGAAGTTTTCTTCTATACGCTCTCCAATCACCACTGTTAACATGAACAGGATGACAGCTTGGAATAGAATACTATTCTTAGTCAAACATTTCCACCAAACAGCTGAAGTTCATACTTAAAGATATCTTACTGGTATACAAACGTCATGTTAAAGGGTGTGGTTTCTTTCTTATCCTTTTGAATGTGTTCCTGGCTGTACGTACATGGCACGGTATTGAAATCAGATGTTTAAACCAAACTGACTGCAACAACAAAGACATATATTTGTTCTTCAAGTGCACTGTTTTCATTTGGGGTTCAAAGTACAAAAAACAAACCTAAACAATTTGTATTTTTCTCGGCTGTATTTTATATCCAGGTCTTTGGTAGCAAATTTTATAAGTTCCACGCATATTTCACTGGGACTTAGAAAAAAAAAACAATAACTTACTAATATACATTCTGCTTCCTCAGACAGCCGTTCAGTTCATATGAAGTAAGAGTATTATGTTACATATCGTGCTTAATAATTCTATTTATGCGGTACTTTCTTTCCATATGGGTTAAAACGTTCGCATTACCCTCCACTGTCACCCGTGGTTCCTCTGAAATCATGTTCTGTCGTACAGAATTGACTGCTGGATCGATAAGCTGGTGGTTTTCTATGCCAGTCCATCTTGGTCAGCTCCCTCCCTTACAGGACAGCATTTGTTTTCCTTTTAGAGTGGACCCCTTTCAGAAGGGAGGCAAAACACTTTTGAAAGATTTACCTCAACTGAAAATGAATCAATTCCCCTTAACTCAAGTTTCTTGTACTCTCGCTTTCCCAAGTGATAATTTGACTGATCCGTAAAACTCTTACTGACAGAGACAAATCATGTTCGCACGGAAGCTTACATTGAAATATCGACATATAATCCAGTTGTTCCAAAGAGCATGTCTGCTTTAAATTAATCTTGCAAAACATTGTTTCCCTATTTCGTCAGACAGTTTGGGTCGTGTTGACATTAAAGTATTGTTAAAATGATGAACACATCGCGATTTTAGATGTCCCCAATGAAAACGTGCAATTGCATAAAAAGTCAAAGTAAAATCAAATGCTTTAAAAAAAAGCTTATATTGTGTTGAAAGTAGTTGCGGTCGTGGTACCTAAGCCATAATCCAAACTCATAAATCCGTGAACGAATGACGAATCAGAATGTTCAGACCAACAGACATGGACCCCAGAATAAAGGGTGTAATCAGGCGTCCGCGGATAGTAAGCATTACTTGGTAAGCAAGCTTCGACCACCATGCCCATAGGCCTGAACGAAGGAAATATCGGTAGAAGCGTATGTCCGGGATTTGGGAAGTCTACTTTTGGCGCGTAATTGGCAAAAACATCAGAAACAATTCTGGAAACTGCCACATTATAGGGATTGACCAGATCATGATGTCTCCCACAGAACTACCAGTTTTTTTTTTTTATACCCCCGGCTCAACAACTTTGTAGTGAGCACTTTCCCACACGTTCCATGAAGTCCTGATAATTTGAACTGGCTCTGGCATAACGGATTAACTGTGAAACGTAAACGCCATATGCTGATGCAGAAGGGATATTACTGCTCAGGAATGGAAAATGAAATAAGCGTCAAAAAATTGCCTTTGGAAACAAAGAACACACTACGGGTTAGAAAATGGCAATCTCGGTTTTATTGAGACTCTTCGTAAGCAGTAATGAAATTTGCAACACTGCTTATCGCCGAGATCAATGACCGAACATAGAAGCATCATTACTCAGGACAGACTGTAAAATATAAATGGAGTTACTCAGGAAGAGTCACAATCAAGCAGCACAATCTTACCGAGGTATCACACGAAGATGAAATGAGGAACAATGACAAACATTACGAAAACACGCCTATTCAAATATATTGAAAATTTTACATCCAAAAAAGGAACATTTTCAGATACAAACTCTGATATCATTACGAAAACATGCCTATAGAATTTTGACCCCCTTAAACCCCACTTTTACAGTAAAACTGGGGTTTACATGGGTATAAATTATTTTTCTTATTTCTGCTCAAAAACATAGATTGTGGTACTCGTTAGAATCGCCTCGGCGAGGCGGTTCTAATGAGTACCCACAATCTATGGTTTGAGCAGAAATATAAAAAATATCAGAATTTTTTATCTAAAAATTTTCATTTTTTGGTGGTAAAATTTTCAGTATATTTGAATAGCCGTGTTTTCGTAATGTTTTCATATTCTTGCACTAAACCTGGATTGTTGGTACACGTTAGAATCGACTTACTGAAGCGATGCTAATAAATATCCAAAACATATGTTCTTAGAAGTAATAAGAATAAATTAAGGCCTTTCTTACGAATGATTTTACACATTAAGGATTCTTTACAACAACAAATTTGTTTAAATGGCAACATCTTTGTGAACAAAAGCTGTCGTTGTAACGAAATGTGTTCTGTACAATACAATACTCGACGTACGAACAAAGAAAAATTGCAACAAATGGTCCACCAGGAGCCGATCAGCAAAATTATTTTCAGATGGGAAGCTAAAGCCAGTTCTACACACGCAAAAGCACAAACCACACCACATATAACCGTCTCAATTCGCTGAACATGTCGGAAGCAAAAGCAAGGAAACTGAGACAAGCAAGGAAACAACGGAAACAGTACATGCCCAGCTAGTTTTATTTTATAAATCTACAGCGGGCCAATAACGGCCCGCTATAGATTTATGTAGAATGCTTACTGGGGGCAGCTGCTGACGAAATGAAAACAGAGGAAGCAAAAAAAGGGAGACTTCCATGGATCAGTTATTCTTCCGTAACATAAGTCTATTAATCTATTAGCCTTTAGTGCATAATATTCCTAAAATGGAACGTATGTAAACAGTAAAGATCCTTATTAGATACCACGCAGGTTCTACATTGTTTGCATTTAACAATACGATTTCTGTAAAAAAAAAAAAAAAAAAAAAAAATACAAATAAACTAAAGCAGGCATCCTTTGACTAGAAAGGCTATGTTTGTGAAGAATGTATCTGAAAGCATTATCTTGATGAACCCTGTATTTTGATCAAAAATGCGATGAAAATTGAGGGAAGTATTTATGTTTGAAGACGTAAAAATGTTTTTATGGTAGCAACCATTTTTAATAACTTATGAGAGTTATGACTCACAGATATGAACAAGAGGCCTATGGGCCACGATTCCCTCACCTGGTAAAAACAGCTGTTGCATATCTGCAAATACCATACAACTTCTTACAGCACTGCCACAGCAACAAGGACACAAACTTGACCATATCGTAAAAAGGTCAAAGGTCATCCTAGCATCAACATTTGAACAAACTTAGTAAACATTGAGTCCGAGATGCAGTATACCAAGAGTCAGCCTTACAGCTTTCTTAGTTCTGGAGAAGATTGTTAAGTGGTTTATATCATATATGGGCATGGCAGCTATACTGTTCAATCGTGCGGAACCTTTCGAACAAATTATCAACATCCTTTTGACAGAAGACCCCATGTAAAATCAGGTGAAAATTGTTCAAGAAATTTCAGTGAAGAAGACGTTTAAAGATTTCACGATTGTATACATGTACATGGCTCAGGGGCAAAGGCAGATACCCCCTAAATTTTGACGGTACCTAAACAATGTAACTTCTTTATTAATCATACGTTGTAAGTTTCAGTCATTAGTCTTCAACTCTTATTGAGAAAATGAATTTTCAATATTTTCCCCATATAAAAGTATGGGGGCAAATTTGACCTTGATGTAAAAATGTCAAAGCTCGTAGTCCTCGAGTCCCCGATGCTGTAAACCAAGATTCAGCCTCAAAGCTTTCTTCGTTCTGAAGAAGAAAAGTGTTTTACCATATATGGGCATGGCGGCCATCTTGTTCAATGGCGCGGAACCATTCGAACAAATTGTCAATACCCTTTCGACAAAAGGCCCCATGTAAAATCTAGAGAAAATTGCTCGAACAGTTTCAGCGAAGAAGATATTAAAATTACACAAATTTAAACATGTATATAGCCCATGGGGCAAGGGCAGAAAATACCCAGGCGACAACATTTTGATTGTAACTAAAGCGATTCACTAATTTAATAATACATTGTAAGTTTCAGACATTAGTCTATAATACATTTTGCGAAAATAACTTTTCAACTTTTTTTCCAAAGGTATTTTGGTGTGTTGGGTGTGTGTGTGTGTGTGTGTGTGTGTGTGTGTGTGTGTGTGTGTGTGTGTGTGTGGTGGGGGTGGGGTGCGGTGGTAAATTTGACCTCGCTGTTTAAAGGTTAAAGGTCAACTTACAACCATCATTTGAAAAATACTCGGTAGACCTTGAGTCTCCGATGCTATATACCAAGATTCAGCTTCAAGGCGTTCTTGGTTCTTGAGAAGATTTTTAAATGATTTTACCATATATGGGCATCGCGGCTTTCTTGTTGAATGACCGGGAACCATTCGAACAAATTGTCAATACCCTTTCGACAGAAGGCCCATGTGAAATGTGAAGTATGGGGTGGGGGTTGGGTGGGGGGGATGCAGATAATCCCTAGGGGACAAACTTTTGATTTGAACTAAAAAATCTAACTACTTTGGTCAAACATTGTAATTTTCAGCCATTAATACATTTTGAGAAAATGATTTTTCAACATGTTCCCCATACAAAAGCTTGTGGGACGCAAATTTGATCTTGCAGTAAAAAGTTCAAATCATTTGAAAAACTTTGTAGACATTGAGTCCCCAATTCTATATACCAAGATTCAGCCTTAAAGCTTTCTTGGATCTGGAGAAGAATATTTAAGTGTTTTACCATATATAGGCATGGCGGCCATCTTGATTAACGGACCGTGACCATTTGAACAAATTGTCAATCCCCAAATTTCAGAAGGCTCCACGCGAAATCTGAAGTAAATTGGCCGA
Source organism: Anodontia alba (assembly GCA_964016985.1). Classification (NCBI taxonomy): domain Eukaryota; kingdom Metazoa; phylum Mollusca; class Bivalvia; order Lucinida; family Lucinidae; genus Anodontia; species Anodontia alba. Next base: position 26,535,626 of record OZ024831.1, read on the forward strand.
GGGGTACCAGACGAAAAGTCGTTCAAAGTTGTTAACGGACGGACGGAGGACGGCCGACGGACGGTAAGTGATCACAATGGCTCTTCCTGAGCCCTCGGCTCAAGTGAGCTAAAAAACGTAAGTGAAGATATCCAGGAAATGTCCGGCGCAATCATCTAGCACAGTCATCCCGAGGCACCAAAAGAAGGAACAATAAGGGCAACACAAACGCCATCTACCAAACCACAGACGCAAAAACAAAGAACTGCAACAAAAGAACCGGGGACGGGGGAAGGAGAGGGTGGCGCGGGGGAGACTTAAACAAGTTTTGTTCGCGCGAAACCTCACCCTTAATTCTGATGTAGCTCGAATATATGTTCGGTCCGCATAAGGGTACTCTAACTCCTCTATGAAATATCAAAGTGAAACACATACAATAAATAAAACCAATGTGACGATACAAAGCAAGAGCTCAATGGCGTTTTGAAGCCAGAAAACAAGAAAACCACAAACAGGACCACGATGAGCCCGGCTACAGAACTGATAGTCAGGCACCGACCATCTGAAGCAGACTGAGTATGGAGCCGTCATTTAGTCTGAGGACTGACCCACCGTCGTGTAAAACTTAATATCACGAAAACATGCCTGTATAATTTTGACCCCATGAAACCCCACTTTTACATAGTAAAACTGGGGTTTACAGGGGTATACATTATATTTTCTTATTTCTGCTCAAAACATAGATTGTTGGTACTCGTTAGAGCCGTCTCGTCGTCGAGGCGGCTCTAACGAGTACCCACAATCTACGTTTTGAGCAGAAATATGAAAAATATCAGAATTTTTTATCTGAAAATTTTCATATTTCGGTGGTATTAATTTGCGGTATGTTTGAATAGGCATGTTTTCGTATTGATAACTTCTGTTTGCAGCGATAATGTACCTCTATATTTGTTGTAGACTACGACATCTCGCATTACAACGGTAACTGTTCTATACGAATAGCATATTACCATTATACCGGTAGATACAAAGTAAACTTTAGGGGGTCAGTCATTTCAAATACACGGAAGCTGCTTATATGTAACAGAATTACCCCACTCTTTCTAGTTTTTGGACTATTTAGAGGGACTGTTAATAGTCAAATACCTAGTGATTACCCTTTAAACTTAGGGAAAACATCTCCGGGTTTCAGAACATTTACAGAAATGTATATAAGGAAAATATCGATGATAGTTTCTATGATAATCCTATACCTGTGTTTGTATATATATATGGCTACATTGCTATACACATGTTAGTTTTGCTGTACAACAGTACTGTTGCTGCCAGAAAGATGTTACTTAATAAAGGGAAGTGTTTCGAACCCTATCAAATAACCAAACTGGCGGGACCCTTGACAAAAAGTTTTCACCTCTTTAAACGGCATTAACTTGCGTACTTTGTAGCCGGTTTGGATCAAAATTTGCATCCAAATGCAAAGTTTGTCAGACCTATAATCACCGATACACTGTGCTACAGCTTCTTGTCCCTTTAAATTGGAAATAGACCTGTTTCGAGAGCGATGCATAATAGGTTACTTTAGCTCAATTCGAGTAGTCCAGAAGCGAAGATTACCTTATGTGTAATGAGCTGAAACAAAGGACTCTAGAATAGTGACTATCTTCTGTCTATAGAAGGACCGCTACTTTATTCTGAATATTGGAAGAAAGTCAATGCGGATAAAAACTATCAATGTATCCTTTTGACAGAACACAAATTGTGATGCAATTTTGATCAAGATCGGATAGACTGAAAACAAGGATGCTACCTACGACTGAAGACTTCAAAATTGTTTTATTGGTATCACCATTCGGAGTACTTAGTGAGACAATATAGCATCATAAAGCATATGTAACATCGCGAAAACACGCCTATATAATTTGACCCCTTTCAACCCCATTTTTATACAAGAAAACTGGGGTATACGGGAGTGAATGTACAATTTTTTCTTATTTTTGCTCAAAAACATAGATTGTGGGAACGCGTTAGAACCGCCTCGCCACGGCGGTTCTAACAAGTACCCACAATCTATGTTTTGAGCAGAACTATGAAAAATGTCAGAATTTTTTATCTGAAAATTTTCCGTTTTTGGAGGTGAAATTTTCTATATATTTGAATAGGCGTGTTTTCGTAATGAACCCTAAATAAATAGTATTTACAAAGTGGTTTAACTAGTATGCATTTATGTCTGTTTCAGTTGAGGTTTATAGGCCATGTCAATAGTATTTCAGTCATGAGCTTTCTCCCTGAGAGAGGAAGAAAGGCAACAAGAAAGAAAATAGAGGAGAAAAAGCTTCCCACATCCTGAAAGTAAGGTAAGAACTTTCTAACAAACAACAGTGACGGTAGGACCGACCCCTCCATAAGATTTAGCAGAAGGGCGTGCCCAGCTAGCATTCTACGTAGATCTACATCGGGCCGTCATCGGCCCGTCAGCTACCCTGACGGGCCGATGACGGCCCGATATAGATTTACGTAGAATGCTGACTGGGTATCACCGATCCACTCATTACATGCTGTGTTGTCTGTATTGACTGAAGGCTGTTTTCAGGCATAACGAAGACTTTAAGTTGTATTCTGAAATCTTTGGGGAAAAAAAAAAAGAAAACAAACACATACACACAAAAAAAAAAAAAAAAAAAAAAAAAACATGAAATATTCGAAATGTTCGTGCCGAAGTCAACAATTTTTGAACCGCTTTGTTTTACCTGTTTCTGGTCAAATTTGCAAGAGATAAAGCAAGCCAGAAAAACTGTATAGAAGGGGTCCAGACTCCAGGAAGAGCCAAAATCGCAGAACATAGACTTCCGATGATACCAAACGGAAGAACAAACAACCCATGACAGACATCACACAAACCACGAACCAAAGAAACGTAAAGCAAGCAGTTCCCTCTTCCCCGAGCTTATAACAATGCCAGACAGGATCCATCAAAAACAATAAAACAACAAATACAAGATAACATGAAATAAAAGAAGTCCAGAGGGTAGAATTACATTTTTTTGCTTTTACGGACAAAATGCGATGGAAATTCAAACATACAACAAACATGTGAACCGAAACGTTAGAAAACGTACCTTTTGGCATGTGCGACCAGCGAAGATTCAGATCAGCTTGCGCATTCTCGCAGTCTGATCAGAATCTTCACTGGTCGCAGTTTGGAATCAGTTTATGAATCAGCATAAAAACGATTTATATTTTACAAAAACAATCCTACCTTTTGTAATACCCTTCTCTCTGATTTGGCTGATCATATATCCGAGATCATCCAAATCCTATCTTTTGTAATGTCCTTCTCTCTGATTTGGCTGATCATATATCCGAGATCATCCAAATCCTATCTTTTGTAATGTCCTTCTTTCTGATTTGTCTGATCATATATCCGAGATCATCCAAATCCTATCTTTTGTAATGTCCTTCTCTCTGATTTGGCTGATCATATATCCGAGATCATCCAAATCCTATCTTTTGTAATATCCTTCTCTCTGATTTAGCTGATCATATATCCGGGATCATCCTAATCCTATCTTTTGTAATGTCCTTCTCTCTGATTTGGCTGACCAGCCAAATCAGAGAGAAGGACATTCCACAAGCTAAGATTTTTGTAAAATGTGTCGTTTTTATGCTGATTCATATATCAGTTCATGAGTTTCTGACTGGTAAGGGAGATACTATGTGTAGAGACATAGGGGAGTATTTTACGTTTGCTAGATTAGAAAGTAAAACTCATAGCATGGTGCCAGGCTAAAACAGACGACGTGGCTCTGATTTTGTGGTTTGTTATCCTTACTATTACTGTGCCACAAGACTACCATTTGTACATCAAAAGTGCCTGTATGTGCTTATGTAAATTTTCCGCCATTTTTGACTAGGGAGACAGCTTTTGTGACGTCCTGTTCTCGTTCCTGTACACCAGTCCTGATGAAAAGTGTTCTGCGGCGCCTGATCTGAGTATACGCTGTTTGTCAATGTCTCTTTTAAGGGTTGCTGTGCATGAATGGGTTAGCATAGGTCAAAACGAAATTCATTTTCACTTTTTGCCCAAACATGTTTTTGTGGCCTTCTAGAAACTTTTAGAAAATCAAAGTAAACTTGTATATACATCTGTCATGTTTACCCTTGAGCTGAAGTCGTGCATCGCAAATGTCTAATTACCACAAATTTATGTCACTGTTCGGACGTTTTAATTTATAAAACAAGTGTCAGAAGTTAAACTTGTAATTATGAGTAATGATACGCGTTTCAGTTGATTAAAATGTGTGTAAAAGAAGAATTTCTGGATTGCATGACATTCTTTAACAAGGAACTCAAACTGGCAATCAGCTATAGCCATGTACTTTCGTTCCTTTGTTTTAGTTCAAACAGTATTTTATTTCTATATATCTTTACAGAGAAATACAAAAACAGAACAAATAATATATGAATCCCCATACGTCATCATAGTGCAGATTATATTTCGGGTTACATTGACGAATATCGCTTAAGCCGGTGCTATTGGGGTGGGAGGTGTGGCGGGTGTGGTGGGCGGGGTTGGGGGTAGGGTATACAGCATCGCAAGCAACACTACTGTATGTGAAGAGACTTAATACAACTGAGCCTCCGATTTTCGTTCTTTTGTGTGTTCTTTGTTTCCAAAGGCAACCTTTTAGATTTTTATTGTCTATACAATAACGTGTCTGCACTGAACACTTATTTTCCAATGAGTACCGTATTTCTTCTAAATATTAGGACACTCTTTCTCCTTACCATACTTGTCCGAAAACTCACCAAAGTCCATTTTACTGCCTGTCGATGTGTATAAAAATATTGGCTAAGAAACAAGCATTGTAGATCCAGTTCCGAGGCGTCTGATTTGGGTCTAATCTCTTTGCTTAGGTCAGTCTGTCCCAGTATTTAGGTTAAAGTGGGTATACAAAAAAAAAAAAAAAAAAAAAATGAAAAGCATTGGCTTTTTTATGCTATGGAACCCTTCTGTTTTTATCGTTAGGCATTTGATCGGCAGCGCAAGCCATGTTCACGCGCTATACTCTCTCCTCCATACATCTTTCAATTAGTTCCCTGTATTTTTTCCTCTTAGATTGTGATCTATTGTTATTGAGAAGGACTACTTTGGAAGGTTTATGTGGCATTTATGTGAGAAAAATCCCGTTTAACCCGCCTCTACACATATCAGATAGAACTCAGACAGAAATGAATGTCCATCATTTTAATTGAAATCAAATTGAGCAAAGGTTTAATATCGGCAATGTTTGATTTCGCTAGCCCGTAAATTGGGATCATCTCGATAAAAGTATTGAATCTAGCAGCAAATATTTGTACTAGAAGATGACCATCAATCGCCTTGTCTGTATAAGGCCCGATTCAATATCCTTGGCATTTTGGTACGATTTAACGTCTTCCATATCATCCGTTATTTATTGCCTGTCCGAGAGGTCTAAGATTACTCTGTGTAACTGAACTTAGAACCAATAAAGTGGTGGTCAATTGCTGCACATCCATCATATACATGTGTCTTTCATACAAGTTGGTAGTGTATGAATGAAAGGAAGCAAAAAGAAACCTCCCTACATTTAAATAAAAGTGAAAGTACTCAGTAAAAGCCACAGCCAGAAAGCAGAACCTTGGGTTACCTATGACGTGTTCCGCCTTATACAGTCGAACTTCAATGGCTCGAGTTTCTTTGGGACCATGGAAATTTGTTCGATATATGGGTAGTTCGAGCCACTGAGGGTTAGTCATGGCGCCAGAACAGGAAGCAAATGGCGATAATATTGGGACTTTTTTTTTTCGATCTTCTAACAATAATAGTATGTTGAGTGTACTCATTGGAATCGCCTCGATGAGACGATTCTTATGAGTACACAAAACATACAATTTCATGATACAATAAGAAAAGTTATCTAAATATTTGTTGTTGTTTTTTGAGCTATCGAAAAAATTTCGTAGAGACTCAAAAACGAGTTCGAATTAGGCATGGTAAACGAACCATCGGTGTTCGAGCTGTTGAGATTCGACTGTATACATATTCGGCACTCTGTAGGCAATATCATCAAATGAATATCACTAATAATATGTTGGTTTCTTCCATAGAAAATAAGACTTAAGACTAAGAAAATAAGAAAAAAATAATTTAATTCAATTAGAATGAAACGCTAAGTCTTATTTTCTGAGAAAAATAAGAACAAATAGTACAAAATGATCTCTTCCTTTATTTATATTCAGTGGATAAAATAATATCTCCCTTTATTTATAATCAGTGGATTAAACATTTTAAAGATTTCAAATTGGGAAACTCTCTGGTATTCTTGCCGCGTAAAGCTAGCTTCACCCCTTTTCCATATAAAAAATGTAATAATTATTTCTAGGGTTTTAAACACAATCATAAAAAGGCACGGTTTCATTTGTTAAGATTTCAAGTAGATACCCCACCCCTTCCCATATTCCATCATAATATAGCTAAATGAGAGAATTAGATCGGTGCCAGGAACTGAGAAAGGTCACGTGATGAGAATCTAGAGAGTGTGGAAGTAAAAAAGAGTAAGGTAGGATGTGTTTTACAATGCAGAATTTATTACATTTAGAATATTACATCTTTATCCGGACTTGACTCTCTGTCTCCTTATTAAAATATTATTAATGGTAAAAGGAAATTAGTCCACGTCATGAAAGGATAAGTTATTAAGATATTAAAGATATGTTTTAGAAATTATCAAATATACGTGGGTATATATATATTTTATGTCATCGCGATCTGTCTATTTATTTTCTTTATTTGTGTGTATATCAAACCATACAGAGCAAAATGCAACTATATGCAAGTAAATTAGCCTTTCAAATATACAAACACACAATTCTTGGCATTATTCTGCATATATATCCAACATTTTAACAACGCCAAATAAAAAGGCGCATTTGTTTGAAGTAAATATTTATAGGAAACCTAAACTCAAGGGCAATATACAGTCGAATGCTTAAATTTTACATTTTTCTTCTTTTGATTCATATCGGATTATCCTAACAATACACGATTTAAAACGCCTCTAATACCTAAGACCTCCAAAACATAGAGTCCCTCAGGAGTTGCTTTGGATGCCTCTCAAAGAAACCATGTAAAAACGTTGTTAGCGTTTTACAGCGAATTTGACGTGAAAAATGTATTTTCAATTCATGCACACACTTCAATAGCCACATAACTTGTAAATTTGTTTGAAATTTAAATAATTCAAGTCACATGGGGTTCGCTCTAGTATCAGCTGAAAATTTTAACAAATAATGCACACTGACAAAGACGAAATGTATTGCTCGAAAGTTTCACAAAACCCGGGAATTCTCCTAAGTTTCAGAATTGTTTTTTTGCGAAATAGAAATCGTTGTCGGTGTTATTTATGAGACAAGTAGAATTTGCTTCGGAAGAAAATCTATTCAATGCAGATTCAACTACGGATAAGTTAGCTGTCAGCCATAAATTGAGGGGTCTGCATACGATTTAGACAGCTAGATATTTGAGAAGTTCGACCTTAACCCAGTATATTTAGGAGAAGTTAAGGGATACAGATACACTTTCAAGGGGGAGGAAATTCTATCAAATGGGTTCGTCTCCTTTTTGAATAGGGGTTTATACTAGAGAAAAGAATTCGCTCCCTATGGGAACACATTTTTTCTTTTAATGTGGGTCCCTTTTCAGAACAGAACAGAACTATATTTAAAGGGGAACGCAACCTTAAAATGTATTGTGCTTTTAAGTAAAGAACTTTACAAACAATGAATTTTGACACAAATCTGATCAAAATCGGTCGAAAATTAAGTATAAATAGACAATTAAATATTTAAACATTGGTGGAATGGGCGCCGCCATTTTGAATATTTAATGAGGTTTCATAAAAATTAAAATTCGTTTCATAAAGGTAGTTATTCTCATAAAGTTTACTTATTTTGGGGGAAACGATTGTCTGTCACTAGAATTAATAAATTATAAAAACTGTAGCAAAATTATTCTTAAAAGCCCTTTATAATTTGGTTTTGCATATTTAATTTAGGCTGTGTGACGTCACAAAGCCTACAATATGGCGGCATCCATGACAACCATTTTCAATATATTCAACCCACCATAACTTCCTTATTTCTAGGCCGATTTTGAAAACTCTTGCATCAAAATAAATGGCTTGTTAAGTTTTTCACTCCAAGATATACTTACAACTTATATTGCGTTCCCCTTTAAGAACAAATTCTCAGGCCATTATCAGGTGGCGTAAGAGAACATAATACAAGCAAACAGACAATAAACAAAGGAACAGGCAATATTACAATAATAAGACATATACTGACAATGTTGAAAATGTTGTTGCACATTTGTTCATTATTATCTGACAAACTCGGAAAGCTTTTTAAGTGTCGCTAAATTATCTGAGGCAAGTAGCTCTTTCAGTTTTATTATATTAGGCCTTTTATAAAATTAAGGTTTCAAATGGCATTTTCTCTCTGTTTCAAAATAGTTACAACAAAACAGAAAATGAAACTCGTCACCTAATTCGTTTTTGTGACAAAGTTGACATTTTCTATCGTCGAAAGGTACATTTTCCAAACGGCCTGTCGCAATCGGAAGTCTGTGATTACTTGTTCTGAACTTTATAAGAGGCAAATGCTGTTTAGAATCATGTCTTATCAAATCTTTTCAAAATTAAGCTCTTGTTTAAAACTATAAAAAAAAGTCTACCTTTAGATGAATAATATTAACCTTCTGGACCCATTCTTGAATATGTAAATCAAGTAGAATCCTAGAAATTGACAGCTTGACTGACCTGAGGTTATCAATGACTTCTTTGTTCAGAAGGTCAATTTGACCAACTGAAACAAGAATATCTTTTATATAGCTTAGCCAGTTATGCTTACCACCAAGTCGATGCAATTAAAATGGGTTCCCACAATATATACCTTTATAAATAAATAAACAAAGGACACTGGCTGTAATCTCAAGACTATGGAATTGCTTGACTGTGCGCTTATATGTGTACGTGCAGTAATTAGGTCGAATACGACATTTCCGGAAGGGGCTTGATGTGAAGAAAAGTGCCAATTTCACATTACGAAAACATGCCTATTCAAATATACTGAAAATTTCACCACCCAAAACTGAAAGTTTTAAGATAAAATTTCTAATATTTTTTTCAAATTTCTGATCAAAACATAGATTGTGGGTACTCGTTAGAACCGCCTCGCCGAGGCGGTTCTAACGCGTACCCACAATCTATGTTTTTGAGCAGAAATAAGAAAAATAATGTATACCCCTGTAAACCCCAGTTTTACTATATAAAAGTGGGGTTTAAGGGGGTCAAAATTATATAGGTATGTTTCGTGATGATTACTTCCTATTTGGTTTTCCAAATGCTGAAAATCTACCAAATGCGTTTTTTTTTTTTGTTTTTTTTTGTTTTTTGTTTTGTTTTGTTTTTGGTTTTGTTTTTTTTTTATTCAAATTAGATCTCGACAACAGTACCTCATTTGTTTATAGAATTGCGACAACATGCTAACATAAGGGGACCATGCAGCACTGCACACTACCATCACGAAAACATACCTATATAATTTTGACCCCCTTAAACCCCACTTTTATATAGTAAAACTGGGGTTTACAGGGGTATACATTATTTTTCTTATTTTTGCTCAAAAACATAGATAGTGGGTACTCGTTAGAACCGCCTCGGCGAGGCGGTTCTAACGAGTACCCACAATCTATGTTTTGAGCAGAAATATGAAAAATATCAGAGTTTTTTTTATCTGAAAATTTTCAGTTTTTGGAGGTGAAATTTTCTATATATTTGAATAGGCGTGTTTTCGTAATGATTGTTGCAAATGAAGTCTTGAATGAATCCGAGATTCCAATTTTCATTCTTCTTTTGGGAAGAAACAGGGAAACAATAGTAATTTTTTGTTAAAAAGTTGGTATATCTGGAGCTATTATAGGCTGATGCGTTTCACAATAGTTTGCTTTTGAAAACCGATAAATGAATATTTGACTTATTGAATGTTTACAAGCAGCACGATGCTGATATTTCCGGAATCGCGAATTCCTTGCCACTACTGTACCAAATGTAATCTTAATTCATACAATAAAAGCTAATCACTTAATTTACAATAAACATCCAGTTATTACCCCTTTATAAGAGCATTTGAATCAAATACTTGTGTGCCTGACGTTTTTATGTCCCTGTAGAAATTTATGAACGATAATTACAGTAGCTCGCACAACCCAATGCGATATGTTCCTTTAAGCGGAATACCACTGAATGTTGCTCTGGCTTGTTTGAATGTGATCATGCGGAAGCAATAAGGGCATAAATTTCTAAATTTGTAATAAAATCCTGTATTTAAAGGGCTGTAAAAACGACCCTACAGAAAACAGAGGTCCAATAAACCATAGCATTAAATACAATGCGTCAGATTCCGAAAATACAGCAGTAGATTTAGTTAAGAGAATGTAACACATGTAACACTTCTAGGCTATATATATATATATATATATATATATATATATATATATATATATATATATGCATATATATCGAAATATCAGAGTTTAGAAGTGAGGAAAATAATAAATCGAACAACCACATTAGTAGTAAATATGTAATTTGACTCCTGAAGTTACAGACAGATTGAAAATATTGTTGAAAAGAGGAGAAAGTGCTCCTTAGATTCCTTAGGAGCAATTTCTCCTCTTTGCCACAATATTGTTACCTGTTCTTAGATTTCCATGTTAAAACAGGGACCAGAATTTCACTTCGAGATAAGCGGTTATTCGAGATAAGCAATGTCGATATAACGAGAGTCGACTGTATACACCACAACCTCTTTATAGCACTATTGTTGGGGTCCATATCATAAACCGTTTTAGTTAAACAACCGTGTTATATCCGAACAAAAATGTATAGATTATATTGAAAAATGACCATTTATGGTCATTTTTCAATATAATCTATACATGTTTTGGGATCCATCTTTGAACCGTGTTATATCCAAAACCGTGTTATAACGAACCGTGTTATAAAGGGGTTGTAATGTATTACACTGTCGTTTTGCCTAAAGCGATCATTTTATAAATCTTATCCTACATGTAAGATGTATAGATGCTAATGCACTTCGAGTTTAAATACAGTGAACCCTCGTTACAACGATAGAATTTGTTACCAAAGATGTTACCGTTAAGATGTATTTGCTGTTGTAAAGAAACCTAGAACCCAGCTAGCATTCTACGTAAATCTACATCGGGCCGTTATCGGCCCGTCAGCTACCCTGACGGGCCGATGACGGCCCGATATAGATTTACGTAGAATGCTGACTGGGAAGGTAGCAGAACGATATGTCGGTCATTGCAACGATGTTGTTGTATCTTGTTTCATTGTTCCTAATGTCTGCTACTTTTGGTGCCTCGGGATCGCAGTGGTTCGTTATTGTGGCCTATTCAGGGTAACGCCATTTATATATTGCGAGCATATTCGATTACTATGGTATCTCAGTGATGAGTTAGAGGACCAGTACGCGTACTGAACAAATACTTGTAATTTGGAGCTAAAAGTTATGGACGAGGCATCGTGCGAGCAAAACTAATAAAACCCTTCTTAAGTTTTTTTTTTTTTTTTTTTTTTTTTTTTTTTTTCTGACCGTTCCCAGACAGTTCTTCTGTTGCAGTTGCTCTTTCATCGTATGTCTATCACTGCCAATGTGCTGTTATTCTTTTTTTATTATTATCATTTTTATTATTATTATTATTATTATTATTTATTTCTGATCATGCCTTCTTTCCGTGCGATAGAAAATCTCTGCTTCTTCACTGTGTGTTTTACGGGATCCCAACGTTTGTGCGGTAATTGTTTGGTGTTGCATCCATCTTCGCGCTAAACTAATGTTTTCTTAATGTCGTCGGAAGCGTACACTTTGCCTACTTTTCCCCCAAAATGAACATTGACTAACAGTGTAGACCCAGATCAGACGCCGCCTCATGCGGCGTCCGAGCAGGGATTACACTGTTCGCATTTAAAACAGGAGTTTCCATTAATATAATGATAATTGAAATGAAGATTAATCAGGCACCCCTTCAACTGTTAATGAACTTCTCCAAAGAGCTGAGGTAGAACCGCCCACTGGGCAAAAATGGGATAAGAATAGAATAATTCTGATTAAAGGCTCCATATTCCTCAAAAATAGACATTTTATTATCCAAGAAAGGTTTAATAAATTGGCATATGGTATTAATACAATCATAAAATGTCATCACGAAAACACGCCTATATAATTTTGACCCCCTTAAACCCGACTTTTATAGAGTAAAACTGGGGTTTACAGGGGTATACTTTATTTTTCTTATTTCTGCTCAAAAACATAAATTGTGGGTATTCGTTAGAACCGCTTCGTCGAGGCGGTTCTAACGAGTACCCACAATCTATGTTTTGAGCAGAAATGAGAAAAATATCAGAATTTTTATCCGAACATTTTCATTTTTTGGTGGTAAAATTTTCAGTATATTTGAATAGGCTTGTTTTCGAAATGTGGTACCTGACAGTAAAATTTCGGTTAGTCTCTCGTTCTTGAAATGATTTTTTATGGTATCTCTGAATTAATGTTGCCAACATAAATTCAGAGCTACGATTAAAAATAATTTCATTTTTTACCTGGTTAAAAAAAACGAGAGACAAACTGAAATTTTACAGGCTGTTAGGTGCTACATTTTCTGATTGTATTAATACGATATATCAATTTATTAAAACTTTCTTGGGTAAAAAAAAATGTCTATTTTTACGGAATATGGAGCCTTTAAGAATCTTTGAAGAAAATGATACAAAGATAATGACAGATAAAGCAGACTGTCACTCGTATCTTGCTTACTTCCTTTTCAAACTTCTTCAAAAGTTTTTTTTTTTTCGCCTTTCGTTATTCTGGTAAGCATCTCTTTTGGCTTCAATTTTCCCATACATTTTATTACGCTATAATTGAAATCATAAACACGGGTTTCATTTCTAAGTTATGAACGTTTAATGTTGTTATAATTTGCCTCCTGTCCCGTTATTGCACATTTATCCACAATAAATAAATCTTTATGTTTGCTGCTACTTTGCAAGATTTAAACTCTACTGAAATAAGCGGCGACAACCGAACATTCCGAAAATATCTATTATCCCAACGAGCCAGGGTCACGTGGTCAAACCTGGAGCCGTAAATCAGTAAAACTGTAGGACTTTGATAAGAATAAGATGTTTTCTATCCACGTAATTGGCCAAAGATTTTCGGTATCTTTGAAACGGTCTATTTTTATTTTTCTCTTGAGAATCGTATCTTTGTAGCCTAACATTACACTCACCAGGTTTATTATGTTATCATTTGGAACATGCCAGAGTAACGATGATCTGTTTTATGTTAGTCCTTAGCTTGGCTTCTGCCAATAAATTTCACATTATAATCTACTGTTCAGAAAATTCTGTATCACTTCAACCTGTTTCCATGCAACATAGTGTTTGTTACAAACACAGCATTAGTAGATCTGCACTCAGTTTCATTTGTAAAGGCGCATGAATACACTTTCAAAAGAGGCAACTTCACCCTTTTTGCGTCGGTTTGAAAAAATAGATCTACTCTAACAAGAAAGGATTTGCCCCAAAGATATGACAGGGGTCTACTCTAGAAGCAAAGAATTTGCTCCCCTTGGGAGCAAATTCTTTGCTTTTAGAGCTGCCCCCTTTTCAGAAGGGTTTCGTATGCAAGCCAGGAAACAGAAAATCACAAAAAGTGTATCCGTTGTCACAGCAAAAAATGGCTGTATCTGCATCACGTCCTGTTTTCGTACAACACGGAGTTTGTAGAATTTTAGCACTTGTAGTTCAATTTCACAATCTTTCGAGGTTACATTTTCAAAATGCATACAGTATTATTTGGCTCCTTTCTTAAAAGGGTCTTCTCTGAATAGAAAACTTTCTGCTAAGCTTCTGAAAAGGGTCTACTCTAAAAGGAAAGACTTTGCTCCCCTTTCCTTTTAGAATATACCCCTTTTTAGAAGGGGTTACATGAGCTGTGCAAGAAACCCGACAAGGTCACAAAAGTTGAGACAACTTTTTTGACTTCATGTTTGCTTTTCAGCACAGTTCATGCAGTCCCTTCTGCAAAGGTTCTTTGTACAAAATGCCGGAAACATCTATCACTTATCAACTGTATTCAGTTCCCTTAAGGGCGGAGCCAAAGTTGGCCTAAGCACATTATGTGGTCCCTAAGTTTGAACATAATGCATTTTCCTATCGTTTATAGAACCAAAATATTATTCATAATAATGTTTCCTTCAGAGACTATTTGAATGAAATGTATTTTTTTCAAATTAAGAAATAAATTTCAAAGAAGGCAATCTGAATGAAATCTTAAGTATGACTTACGTTGAAAAATAAGAAATCATCTGGTACTTTTCATCTGAGTATCCCGCATACAGAGTACAAAAGCTTTAAATATACATGAGATGGAATTCGTAATGGCGGTCGACTGACCGTGGATAGTATTCATTTTCACATTCCGTGGTCTTTTCTGATAATTTCACTTCTGTTTTAAACTCCACTTTCCTCTGAGAAGGATACTTATTGCGCTCACGAATTTTATTTAGATAACACCGGATGACATATATGAAAAAAAATAAAAATAAAAAATAAAAAGAATAGAAACATTCAAAATGAGAAGTAGGATCATACAAAAATAGGAAGATACCCAGTGAATGCCACAATCATCACGGAATCATGCCTATATAATTTTGTCCCCCTTAAACCCCACTTTTATAGAGTAAAACTGGGGTTTACAGGGGTATACATTACTTTTCTTATTTCTGCTCAAAAACATAGATTGTGGGTACTCGTTAGAACCGCCTCGACATAGATTGTGGGTACTCGTTAGAACCGCCTCGTCGAGGCGGTTCTAACGAGTACCCACAATCTATGTTTTTGAGCAGAAATATGAAAAAAAAATATTAGAATGTTTATCTGAATATGAAAAAAATATCAGAATTTTTATCTGAACACTTTCAGTTTTTGGTGGTGAAATTTTCAATATATTTGAATAGGCGTGTTTTCGTAATGTACGAATCGCTGCCTTAACTGGGCATCAAATGAAGAAGAGACGAGGAACAAACTATGACGAAACAAACGCAACATATGAAACCATCGAGGCACATCACGAAATCACGCCTATGTAACTTTTACCCCCTTAAACCCCACTTTTGTATAGTAAAACTGGGGTTTACAGGGGTATATATATTTTTTTTCTTATTTCGCTAAAGAACATAGACTCGCCGAAGCAGTTCTACCGAGTACCCACAATCTATTAAGCAGGAATATGAAAAATATCAGAATTTTTTATCTGGAAATTTTCCTTTTTGGGTTGTAAAATTTTCAGTATATTTGAATAGGCTTGTTTTCGTAATGCAAACATAAAGAAGACTGCATCAGGGGAAGTCTAGATTTTCGGCATGTGACAGGATGCAATAAGAGGAAATTCAATAAAAAATGTCCATAAGAATTTTGGTGCACCATGTTGCCATTTACAAGCATAGGTGACTGCGGTGTGTGTCTTTGGATGTGCAGACTACGAGCTCAACAATACCGCCGGTAGAAGACAGACAAGGATTACACACGCTTCTCTTACTATCACAATGAAACCAACTTTCAAGCCACATCGGTCTGGCAGAGTCGCTCGACACCTTCAAGAATCAGGTTGCGATGATAGAGCGCTATATAGACAAATAATCATATTTTCCATCTTCCATCTCCTTGTCTTTCTCGCTCTCTCTGTCTTTCCCAATCCTCGCTTCTTCTCTTTTTATTTATTTATTTATTTTTTTTTTTTTTTCATTTCGCACTTCAACGATGATAATCTTCAAATCTGATGGCACAACTTATATATTGGCAAAACCGAAGAAGGTCGGCCTAAATTGAAATAACGATGGAGATACCAACTTGACGCAAAGGGCTATTACGTTAAAATAAATTGCAACTGTTTCACAAGGAACATTGTTACCAAACCGAAATGGCGATCTAGCCTCAACCACATCAGAAGAAATAGCTCAGACAATGATTCTGTTTCAAGGGTGATAACTTTGGGAAGACATGCACCCCAACCATTTTTTGTTCAAGGAATAAGCATATGATACCAAACGCGTAGTATTAGTCATTGTTTAGGTTTAGATTGCATGCATATGGACCAACATTTTATTGTACGGGCTATACCTATTGGATGAAATATTTAAATAACAGGGAACCCCACTTCGTATCGGTTATACAAAAATTGCAAAAATGAAATTATCAGAAGTGATTCACAACATTTTGTACAGTATAGAACTGTATGTTTTTTCCTCAGTACAATCAATAATCATTCAAGATACAAAAAGGGTGCTGATTCACAAAGGTGTTAAGGTATTAATACATTTGTTACTTTAGGATATAGGGAGTTGGGGCGTGGGTGTGGGGTGTGTTACTGTTTCAGTAAAATCAACAAAGCAATATATATGGAAATAAGAGAATCGGAAGGCACTTCGTGATACGTTGTCTGTGGCATTTATTTCTTTTTTTTTTTTTGTTTCAAAAGAAAAAACAAAAACATAAATGACGTCAAATCAATATATAACCACGTCATTTACTAAGTGAGCCTGTGTTTAAGTGGTATTAAATACCCACCAGTATTTCTGTTTTTTGTTGTTTTTTTTTTTTTTGTTTTTTTTTTTGATCGGATAAAACGTTGCCATCTGGAAGTCAATGTTAACGTTTGTAGTAAGAGAGTGTAACTTGTATGTATTATGTGAAATAAGTTCGAACCGGGTGAAAGCCGTTATAAAAAATAACAATTTTCAAACATTTTACAATACCTGGAGATGATTATTGAAATTAGTTCATTACGATTCCTTATCAATAGACAGAAAAGCTTTCAATAAAATCCATGAAACACAACTGAAGTAATCGCATGGAAACGAATAATAGCCGGACGTATGTATGGCATGTGGACAGACGAATGGACATCCAGCAGGAAACATTACGAAAACACGCCTATTCAAATATATTGAAAAAAAATCACCACCAAAAACTAAAAAGTTTTCAGATAAAAATTCTGGTATTTTTTTTTCACATTTCTGCTCAAAACATAGATTGTGGGTACTCGTTAGAACCGCCTCGCCGAGGCGGTTCTAACGAATACCCACAATCTATGTTTTTGAGCAGAAATAAGAAAAATAATGTATACCCCTGTAAACCCAAGTTTTACTCTATGAAAGTGGGGTTTAAAGGTTCAAAATTATATAGGTATGTTTTCGTGATGACTTAATACCTCTCCCCTGATCGTAAAGTGGGGCACAAGAAGGAACAAAATATGTCCTACCTTTATAATCAAATCCACAAGAGATGTTTAGTTTCTGTACAACTTCTGAAAAGGAAACAACAAAAACTCAAACCACATAACAATTACACATTCTGTTCCATTTTGGTCAAGTCAGAATACATAAATACCAAAACAACAAAAATGGAAAGAATAATACTAATAATACCAGTAAAACAAATAACCAAATAGATAAATGAATGTATACCATCACGAAAACATACCTATATAATATTGACCCCCTTAAACCCCACTTTTATATAGTAAAACTGGGGTTTACAGGGGTATACATTATTTTTGTTATTTCTGCTCAAAAAATAGATTGTGGGTACGCGTTAGAACCGCCTCGACGAGGCGGTTCTAACGAGTACCCACAATCTATGTTTTGAGCAGAAATGTGAAAAATGTCAGATTTTTTATGTGAAAAATTGCCATTTTTTGGTGGTAAAATTTTCAGTGTATTTGAATAGGCGTGTTTTCGTAATGCATACTGTAATTACAATATTGCCTATTACCTGCACAAAGACCCTGTTTCCGCAGGCGCGTCTGTCCTAATATTGTGCTGATCAGGTATATTATAATCCAGCCTAGCATAACAGATTGTGATTTTCTTTTCTTGTCTTTTTAGTAGTAGTAGTAGTAGTAGTAGTAGTATTCTATTTTTTATATTATTATTATAATCATTATTATTATTTTGTTATTGGCAAAAACACACATATTCGTGTGGCAAGCTTAAAAGAAACGAAAACGAAGAAGCAAGCAATGTGCCATAAAATGGTCGTAGCATCAATACTGAAAAATAAACATAATTCCAACACACAGATACAAACGCATGCACGCACGTACGCAGGCACAGTGGAAATGTGAAAAAAAAATACAGCAACTTGAACTCAAAATCTACAATACAGTTCAGCTTCGCTTTTCTGTGCGTAAAATGAGAGAGAGAGAGAGAGAGAGAGAGAGAGAGAGTGAGAGAGAGAGAGAGTAAAATAACAGAGAGAGAGAATGAGTAAAATAACAGAGAGATAGAGAGAGAGAGAGAGACAGACAGACAGAGAGAGACAGACAGACAGACAGAGAGAGACACAGAGAGAGGGGGCGGTGCTGGGAGCACAGCAAATTCAAGAGATTTGACTATTCGCCTACATAACAGTTCTGTGGTATTTCTCACCAATGCTACTGTCTGGGAAGGAATATTTTTCACGAGTCTTGGTCATAAATTAACCTTTGAAGGCTTCCAAATGTACAGAAATGTAAATAAATTACTGGTAATAATAATGTTGACGTCAGCCTTAATTGTATACTCGTGCCTTGCTAGCCACTTTCACACACCCAAAGCTGTCAGTATCCAAAACCAGTCTTATATGTTTTGACACGCAATAGGCACATAAATATCTACCGTCGAAGCAAAGTGGTTAACCTTTACCTCTTCCTGCGCAGATTCTGCAGACGACAAATAGGTGTTTTATTACTATTATTATTTTATTTTATTTTTCCAAGAAAATAGACATTGAAATTTCTACTTAGTAGACAATTTGCAGGAACTGTCAAAGTCTATTTACTGAGAAAAAAGTTTCAAAATGTCGTCTGCTGAAACTTTTATCCAGCATGCTATATCTCAAATTGTTGACGGTCTAAAGGGCAAACCCTCCCGTGATAGTATACAGGGTTAAATGGCTGTGTAAATATTTCAATTAATTGTAAAATCTGTTACAATAACAAATAAATATATGCGATATTAATCTGCCAAAAGGTGCCATGCGTTTCTTATAACAATGACAAGGTAAATAAACAGTAACACGATACTTGTAGATTTTCGATATATACTTTTATTTGGTATGTAAGAGGCTTGTTTAACATATTTTAGAATTATTTTGAATTGTCCTGTCCGGTTTAAACTTAACCATTCTCTGGACAAATTCAGCAGACTAGAAATTGATGATATATTTTCCTATTCTTCAAAGAAAATTAGGCTTTGACGTTTCATGCAAATCGTAGACGATTTGCATGAAAGGTCAAAACCTATATTCTGCGAAAAGTAGAGAAAACAAATCATCAGTTTGTCATCTGCTGAATTAGCCCAGAGAATGTTAAAGGTTAACATATTTTCCTCGAGTGCGAAGAATTATTTTGAATTGTCCTATCAATAGTATGCTGTTGTATAAGTGTATACCGTAATGATTGACAGTCATGTTATATATTAGTCCGAGCCTTCTCTGACGTTTAGTGGCTTTTCTTTTTTTTTTTTTTTTTTTTTTTTTTTATATATTTACCGCTTACTTAGTGGCAAATATCAATACATAGAAAAGCCTCTAAAACATCAGAGAAGACTCGGATTAGTTATATATGTTTTATTGTATGCTTTTATTCTGTCCAATTTTATTACTAGTCCGTGTAGAAGAAAACGACGTTGCAACCCTATCGAAATGTGTTTGTCAGTGAAAGCCTAGGATTGAAGCTGTCAGGGCAAACTTTTCCAATGTAAAAAGAAAATATTAAAATATGTCGCTCAGCACACTGCACGCGTCCGCAAACAAAAGCACGAAGAAAAAAGATAATAAATTAAAGAAGAAAGTAAGTCAGTTATTACACAGTGTCAAATACCAATCTATACAAAATATGTACTTATAAAAAAGAAGAAACGAAAAGAAACGAAACGAGGAAAGAACACTTATTCAATGCAATGGAACATCGGACAGGTCCGAGAAAACAGCACAGTACTTGGGATCCTAAATCCTTCAAAATAGCTTGACAGATTCTAAATATTCTTTTTCGCAAAACCAAACAACTGCAACCGTACGAAGAAATAATCGCAAACTGCTACAATAAATAAATAAATAAATAAATAAGGACTGTACAGATGGAATTGGTACATAATGAGACAAACAAACAAACAAACAAAAAACATAAAGCATTGACGTTTTGGAAAAAAAGAAAAAAGACTTCGAAGCGTCTGGGTAATAAATTATCAATCGACAAGCTCTATGAAAATACTGTAAACCTAAGCGCATTTTGAATTGCCAAGAATACAAAGTTTCTTAATACGGACAACGAAGACACTTATCAAACTGCGCGGATGCGCAGGCTGATTTGAGTCTTCGTTGGGCGCACGTGTCAGAAGGTACGTTTTCTCACGTTACGGTTTATGTTTTCTAGACAAAGCAAAGTTCAAGAACGATCATTACTAATTAGGTTCCGGTTCCAGGAATTGGTTTACACTAACAAAGGGCAACTTAGGACATAACCGTAGATGCTATTTAGCTGTTATCCAAATATTTCCAAAACAAAAATAAGCATCCTATGTACTTATTCTTTTCACGGGAGAACACTTTAAGCATATACATAGAATGACGGAAGATTCTGGCAATAGAATCTTTCAAAGAATGCTAAACAATTGCTGGGTTGGCTCTGACCTACATATCAAAAAGCGCATTCTTATAACGTTGTGCTAAATATTGCTGCCTTATAATGACACAATGCAAACAGAAAATACGTCGTATATGTGAAAAATATGAAATCAACAATGATATATTATTTATATACTATTTGGTGAAGTTGAATATTTTTTAAATACGAATACTCATACGCACATTGCTTTATTTACTTTTGTTGTTCTTGCCAATCGCCATTTGATTTATTCGATGTCCGTCTTCAATGATTACATACAAGCAGTAATTTTGAATTTTGAATCTTATTTTCTGAAGCTTTAAGAAGTATTTGCTGGAACATTTGCAGTTACATTTTGCGAAATATATTTCGCAAAATGTAATTGCACAGTGTTTCTGCAAATACTTCTTTAAGTCGATCTTTTGATCCTCTACGTGAATTATATATAGATTTCGAATGGATTAATTATGTTGATGAAGATCATCTGTAAACATTGAGAGGTCAGTTTAAATTCCAGCTGAAGAAAAGTAAAATTAAAAATGAAATTTTAATTTAATAATATGCAGAATTAGAATGCCTACCATATTGATGGAGTTCTATCCAAAATTACTTTCAAGCATAGATTTTTCCGTAAGCTTTTCCGATCATAAAATGCAAATACCTGTGCGGCAGACATTCGTTTTGCGTAACGGCATACCATTATGTCATTTCTGCAGATTATTTATCTTCTGATGATCCGCCATTTTTCATAAAAAGATTCCTTATTCATCGTAAAATCAAGGTCATGTACTCCTCATTAATCACCGCCGTTGGTTTCCCAGCTCTGTGTTGGTAAGGCGTCCAGCAATGGTACCCCGAGAACCAGTAATGATAAATTTTGTAATTATCCAATCAAAACGCATGTAAGAATTGATTGTGTTTGTACAACAAATCAAAATTATTTTTATATCAGATCAGCATCTTAAACAGTTGCCAAATATGACCTTTTGATCCGGAAATGAAGAATTGTGTCTATTTTTGTCTTTTATGTCTGTTATAAAATGGAGTTGCCATAAGCGGTTGAATGCAATATTCAAGGAAGACAAACCGACAACGACACCACGGAATAAAGTAAGATCATGTCATATGAAGGATATAGTGGCTAAATATACTTAAATATATTTCTTAGTTTCAAGTAAACAGAAACTGCGAAGAGCATGCACATAGTGTATCAAAAAAAAAAAAAAAAAAAAAAAAAAAAAGCTGTATCACTAACCGTGTTTGTTAGCGATAAGCTGTGACCGATGGCAATGCTTTCAGGAAAGTAAAAAATCAGATTCTCAAAACGTTTAGTTCCCACTACAAAAAACATAAAATCTATAATCATAAACACAGCAGCCACGTAAGCAATTACGTTACGTTAACACATCATGTTAAATGTGTACCTCTGAGACTATAAGTAATTATTTAAGCGTTTTCAGTTTTAACCATAAATTACTGACATGTTTCTTATTGATCCAAGAAAACATACGTTACCGTATTCACAATAACCCCCCGCAGAAGCGCTTCTAATCACGTCATAAGTTTTGGCGAAGAAATCTGGATATCCCTAGTATCTTACAATAGCGTAAGCCATTACATTTTCACAATAAAAACAAAATATTAACCCATTTACGCCGAGTGGACTCTTCTACCATAACTCTTTGGACAGGTCCATTTTCTATGTAAGGTGTGTCTGGTTTGTTTTTATTATTAACATCTTTTGTAGAAGTCTCTATATTTTATGCAAACAGTTCTGCGGCGTCTGATCAGGGTCTACACTGTTTGCTAATGTCCCTTTATGGGACGCTAGGCTTAAACAAGTAAAGAAGGGAAATGTGGTCTTATAATGCATTTAGGTATCTGATATAAGTTAAATGATTGACAGAAATAAGCAACAAAATGAAATCAAATTTTAAAACTGAACAAAATTCTTAATATCGCATAATGCATTCCCCTTGTTTATTCTATAGTATGAGGTGTCTACATTATATATACAGTCGACTCTCATCATCTTGACCTCGGTTATTTCGAATAACCGCTTACCTCATTGTTCCCTGTTTAAGTATGAAAATCTGTTAACAGGTAACAAAATATTGTGGAAAAGAGGTGAAATTGCTTGTAATGAGCAATTTCTCCTCTTTTCTACAATAGTTTCAATATATCTCTAACTTCAGGAGTCAAATTACATATTCATTTCTAAATTGTGGCTCTTCGATTTATTTTTTCCTCAATTCTGCAAATCTGATTTGTCGAGGTACGGATATCTCGAATTATTTCAGAGTCCCTTGGTCTTCGAAATAACGAGAGTCGACTATATTACAGAGAAATCTGAATGTAAAGGATATAAACAACACATACACATGCACATAGATGAACCACAGCAGAAAACAGACCGGACAGATAAAAATAAAATAAAATAATAATAATGATAATAATAATAATAATAATAAAACATTGGTAATGTATGAGTTGCCTCTCCGCCTATTAACATAAGCACAGAAACGAAGAAAAATAGATAAGTTCCAAGTTAAGTTTACTTCATCTCCTCCCCCAATTGCGCAGATAAATAAGTCTGAAAAAGAAAAATAAGCCAAATATGTCTAAAAGAATAAGCCAAGTAAGTGGTCAGTACAGTGAAAAACTTAAAGAATCCAACATCCCAACTATGAGCTATTGACTGAATAAGTCCATCCTCAAAAAAACTAGAAAAAAAAAACAAAAAAACAAAAAAAAACAACATATGTTGTGGGTATTAATTAGAATCTCTAAGATCATTATAAACGTAACCCAGCTAGCATTCTACGTAAATCTACATCGGGCCGTCATCGGCCCGTCAGCTACCCTGACGGGCCGATGACGGCCCGATATAGATTTACGTTGAATGTTGACTGGGAAGATCGAAAATAAATAAAGATAAATATTGTATTTTAAGTCAGAATATATCATGTTCGGTCAAAAGTATGATGGATGGACGTACAAAATGGCAATAATAGTTTTACCCTTCGGGAAGCATATAAATAATTGATAATCATTTTACAGAATCACTTACATAAGTAATTCGTACTAAAAATCGTTATCACACAACTGTAGCGGACGACATTTTGATTTTTTTTTCATAGCAACAAATTAGGCGCTTTTTTTTTTCATCCGAAAAATGCTGATATATTTCTTATTTCTCGATAAAAACATATGTTGTGGGTACTCATCAGAAGCGCCTCAGCTAGGCGCTTCTAATGAGTACCCACAACATATGTATTCGTCGAGAAATAAGAAAATATTACGTAGATACCCCCTCTTATCTGTAGCTTTTTTTTTTTCTTTTTTTTTTTTTTTTTTTTTTTTTTTTTGTTTTGTTTTGTTATATTTTCAGAGAAAAAAAAAGACTTTACATTTCATGAAATGTCAAGTTTTATTTTCTCTGAAAAAATAATAACACAAAAAGAAAGCCGTCTGCTACAATTTTCCTTAGAGCTTTATGGGTGAATCAAAATGCATTATGAGCTTTTTGTGTTTTTTCAGCATATATTTGTCGGAATACGCATTGACATAAAACTATGTTTAACATACAGTCAAATGAACATGTAGATCTATTAAAGTCCTGAATGGTATAATTGTTTCTTACATTATTTTTTTGTGAAGTTCCCAAAACTTGCCATATCCATCTGCGGTGTGTGATTATGTTTGTTTCTAATCAACATTCAGCATTTTCTCACATTTCACAAGTTGTTTTCATGAATTCAGTCCGACTTCATAGTTTTCATACAATCGGTTTAAGATCATACATGTAGTTTCCATATACTCTGTCACAGTACATGCTTTTCATAAAGCAACAGCACCAAAAGGCGCCAGGAGAAGAAAACTGGGCTGCCTTGCAGTTGATCATGTCGATAAATATATATGAGCAGCTGGGGCACAGCATTTCCTACAAATTGCATGAGCGTCCAGCGAAGACTCAGATCAGCCCGTGCATGCGCGCGGTCTGATCAGAGTCTTCGCTGGACGCTTAAAAACGCTTTGGATCCTTGGCTACCCACAATGCCCTGCGAAAACTGATTAGACTGCGCATGCGCATTCTGATCTGAGTCTTCAGTTGGCGCACATGCAAGCTTGTAGGAGATGCTGCGCCCTGGCTCCTATATATTTCGTCTTATTCAGCGGTCATAGTTTATCCTGTTAAACGGACAGCGAAGGCCCGGATCAGCCTGCGTGGATGCGCAGGCTGATCTGGGCCTTCGCTGTTCGCATACGCCCAAAAACACTTCTATGAGGCTTTTATTGTATCGGCAATGGTGAATCAGCGAACACCACATCCAAACTCTACATTTAGGAGCGATCACAATTTGAATTTGAAGAGTGAGTTTCTCTTTGGTTTCCTAAAACTATCTTAAGAGTTTCAGAGAAAGGTTTAAGTAGACAATGTTGAACAAGAATGCCCTGAGTATTTTCGTCAGCACACAGGATCGGTTTGCAGCGACCCAGGACGAGAACGAAATTTTGCAAGAAAATTAA
The DNA here is from genome assembly GCA_964016985.1 of Anodontia alba. Classification (NCBI taxonomy): domain Eukaryota; kingdom Metazoa; phylum Mollusca; class Bivalvia; order Lucinida; family Lucinidae; genus Anodontia; species Anodontia alba. Next base: position 26,560,943 of record OZ024831.1, read on the forward strand.
ATTAATCAAAACAAATTCTTTATCTGTGTTGGCCTGTCTTATTTTCTATTGGAAACACGGAACACAGCAATGCTTTAAAGTCCGATAAAAGTTGATCTTGAGAGTCCAGAGACCGGTTAGAATAAAAAAGTCATAAATCAGGAGGCTAAAAATGATAATTATAATTGTTCTCTTTTTTACAATCGTAGTTTTCCCCGCGTGCGATGGAGTCAAAAACAAGCAAATAAGAGAGGCCGAGAGAGTGAAAAATCTCTTTTTCGTGAAAGCCCAAGGAAACAATAGTCTTCCTCCACAACGCTAGACAAAAGAAGACCCTTTAATTGACAGAAAAATAAATGGAATTTTCGACAGAGAATATATATCAGAGTTCTTGAAGAAAATTGGTCCCCTGATTCGCTTCAATATAATCATCACGGGAAAGCGGACAAAAAATGAAGCCGTTGTTAAATGTGTCTGAGAGCACAGAATTGTCACACAGGGAAAATTCGTAGTTTGTTTTGACCGTATTTGCGCTAAGTATTCGGACGCCTTAACTCCTTACTATCTTGTCCAACCTGTACTTGTTTCTAAAAAGAGATCGTTTTTGAAGTAAACATTGTGCGCCTTCAAATCTGCTTATCATTACGAGAACAGGCGTATTCAAATATATTGAGAATTTTACCATCAAAAATGAAAACTTTCAGATGAAAACCTTTGGTAGTTTTCATATTTCTGCTCAAAACATAGATTGTGGGTACTCGTTAGAACCGCCTCGGCGAGGCGGTTCTAACGAGTACCCACAATCTATGTTTTCAAACAGAAATAAGAAAAATAAACCCCAGTTTTACTATATAAAATTGGGGTTTACGGGGGTCAAAACTATATAGGCGTGTTTTCGTGATGACACTGTTTTTTTTCTCAGGTCTGTCTGTCTGTCCGAATGTATACAGTAAATACAGCACACGTTAAGTGATTTCCAGGGCCCAGTTGTTCAAAGCATCGTTAGCTTAACGAGTTCGTTAGTGGTCAAAATGTTACTGTTCTAGTAAGTGCAATATCTAATTCATGGGATTTCGCTGAAAAAGCGTGAGTAGCTTTTGCAAATGCAAAACCTACTCACATTTTTTTTTTCAGCAAAAATATTAACTTATATGCCATATTTAATGATCAAAGTCTTAGGGATACGTTAACTAACGACGTCGTTAGTTTTGAGCAATTGGGCCCAGTGCTTTTTATTATTTTGGTCATGTGTTTTAATCTCGTTTGTTTCTGTTGCAGTTTATATTATTTGGCCCTTTGTGATCAACTGAACCCGTTCTGGGTCTGTTTTTTGAAAATGTATATGTGGGTCACTGATGAGGACTAGAATTGACCGAAAGTAGCGAGTTTGGTCCAGAAAACTCGACACTCCAGCTGGTTTCAGTTTTATGTGTGTTCACTGCTCTTGATGGTGAGTGCTTTTATTCGTTAGTCCCTCTCTCTCTCTCTCTCTCTCTCTCTCTCTGTATAGAAAACGTACCATCAGTCGTCCACGAAAGGACGAAAGGTAAGAAAGAATAATAATAAAAAGTACAAGGACACTCATGGACTCGGCCGTGTTAGATATATAGAAGATAGTTATCAAAATAACTGTACGGGAAATCATTTTGGAATAAACATGAAGTTTCTGTGATTTTTTGTACATATATAGAATCTCAGGTATCAACCTTTAAAATTTCTTGAAAAGAGTCAAAACTCGTTTTCTCAGAATGCTCACATTCATCCATTCCTACAAGACCACTTTTTCTGGACTTTCATTTGACTCTCTTCCAGACATCCTGTGCATTGTCTTAAAACATTCTTTCTCAATTATTAAAGTGAAATATGGTCTCTGTGGTCACAGGCCGTAGTGGTCACTTATTTGGTCAGGTCAAATGACCATTATCTCCTAATAACGAGTCTTGTAAAGGCAAAACCCTCTAATGGATATAAACCGTAACGGCGGAAAATGTACCTTAACGTATTTGCGGAAAAGATCCGGATCGGACTGCGCATGCGCAGTCTGATCCGGATCTTTGCAGTTCTCTACAAATATTCATTTAAACCTATATATGGTGTACATATAATGCGCATAAGACTGATTAAAATGCGCAGACCGACTGGGTCTCCGTTGTTCTTGTACATAAATGCCATAAGGTAATTTTAAAGTGATGCAGTCTGCTGAGGTTGAAGGGGCATAAAAGTTCAGCGGAAGCAATCACGAACCTTTGTAGTTTTATTTAGCATTTAACTGGTTCGAAAGAGTATTTAGATAAAAAATATTTCTCCTTTTGAGTGATAAAATTCGCCAGGAGCAGAAAATCTGACATCCAGCAATATGGTTCAGCCCTTTAAATGTGTCTAGATCAGCGAAAAAAATATGTTCATCGCGATAGATGAATTAGTGTGAGAAAAGGGCCCTTTTTTATATACGGGCATCGAAGGCCCTGATCAGACTGCGCATCCGCGCAGTGTGATCAGGGCCTTCATTGCCCGCTTTCAGACTCAATGGATAAGGACGAATGATATATTAATGAACAGACCGAGCTGATCAGCCAATGCAGGAGCGCAGACTAAGCTAGGCATTTCCTTGTTCGCATACAGTATAAGATACATTTTCTCAGGTTGCTTATGATATGAGCTGCCCCAACGTCAGAAAAAGTACTTTCGGATATGTGCGCCCGCCGATGATTCAGATCAGCCTGTTCTTTCGCACACTCTGATCAGAATCTTCAGTGGGCACTTTTTGGCTAACCAAAGATGCAAAGTTTCTTCAAGCGGACAACGAAGACTCTAATCAGACTGCGCGGATGCGCAGGCTGATTTGAGTCTTCGTTGTGCGCACATGTCAGAAGATCCGCTTTCTCACGTTATGGCTCATATGTTTTATATCATCATGGCACCAACTTTGACCCGCGCGGTTACTGGCCTAACGCCAATGTGGTTTGTAAGAAAGGTAGCCTTGTTTTTGATAATTTATGGCCAGGCCTGGTCCGTAACTCTAATGTCCATCTGACAGGGGTGGCTGATTTATTGGCACGTACGGACATATTTCAAACCGAATATATTTTGCACGTCCCTTGCTTGTATACAATGTTTTTGACAGCTCCATCCTGAAGATATGTGTATACTTGAATCCCCGTGTCCAGTTTTTGTTCTGTGTAAGCTAACTGGCACTTGTTTCATTTTCTTTAAAAGTGCTTGCCCGGCATACACGGATTCTGCCAAACAATTTGTCAGTACGGTATTTTAATGCATGATAGATAAATAGATGGATAGATAGATAGATAGATAGATAGGTAGATAGGCAGGCAGACAGGCAGGCAGGCAGGCAGGCAGGCAGGCAGGCAGGCAGGCAGGCAGTCAGACAGACAGACAGACAGACAGACAGACATACATACATACATACATACATACATACATACATACATACATACATAGCGCTGTTTAGATAAAATTATTACCCAAGATCTTTCGAACTCACAAAGTTCATCTTCAGCGGCATTTACAAAACAATACGTTAAAATGAGGCACAACCATCTCCAGGGACATTTAAAATGAAATAAATTGCAAAATGACAAATACAACAAAACGAAGCAAAAACCGTTTGTACTTCATTTTTATGTGCATGTCACTTTGTTTGTATTATATTTTTGTGTACTTTTCGCTTTGTTTCGTTGTAAATGTCCGTGAAGATGTACTCCGTGCGTTCGACAAATCTAGTAATTTATTTATTCTGTTACTGGAGTTTTAATCATAACATATAAAAAGTAATGTTCTATTCATTCAGCTGACCCCTCACCAGTTCACCACTTTGTTTAAGAAAAAAGAGCGAAACTTTGGGTTTAGAAATAATGACCACGAGACTGTGTTAAGTATTTTCAGGCCGCGGAAATTTAGATTATTATATATCCAAAGTGAGGTTCGGAAGAAGAAAGCAATCTACTTCTGTCAATAGCTTATTAGACTTATATATATGCTACTTGCTTCTGTATATTACCAGTACGTAGTTATATTTTGGTAGTGTTTTAATTCAAATTCAAATTCTTTATTACATACAGTTAAGCTGTGCTAATGACATGTAGATCTAGAGCATTTATCAAACATACAAGAAGCGTTACGGCGGAAAAAACAACAAATTTGATTATATAGTAAAAGAAAGAGAGGGCAATAGTGGAAGAAAAATACACAAAACAAACTAAAACAAAATGCAGTGTTAATAATAATGACCAATGTTTCCCTAATAAACATATAATTATGATAATAACTCCGTAACTCTTGAGGTAATAATAATCATAATAAGCCATTTATTCAGTTGATTATTAGGAATGATTCAATCGCGAGGACTCCCGAGAAAAAAAATCGAACCCTGCATTCTGCATTACTTTGTACATAGCTTCATAATTAACAGAAATTGTGAAGGCGTTTCTCATAATCTAATTCATAATCATTTAGTCTTCATGACAGGACATGTAAAATTCAAACGTATCATAGCTGTAGACGACCATAGATTTTTTTTTTATTTTTTATTTTTTTTTTATAATAATAAAATTTTCAGGCGATTCGCATAAAATCCGAAGTATTTATTTTCTGTGAAAAATAATAATAAAATAGAACACCGCAAATGCATAATAATAAACACTGTGCTAGTTCGCAAATAAAATATTTCAAAACATATAAAGAACTCGGTAATAAATGTGGGTATAGAAATCATCGTAAAAAAGTATTTTTTTTCTTTAACTGTTTCGGTACCAAATTTCAGACGACATTTGTTGTCTGTTTTTTTTTTTTTTTTTTTTTTTTTTTTTTGAAAAAAAAAAAAAAAAAAAAAAAAAAAAATCAACAACAAAAAATATCGCTTGGAAAGATGTTTATATGTAAAGTTGAAAAACTGAATGTCAAAGTCAAACAGCGTAGATCCAGATGAGACGGTCTCATCTGGATCTATCCTGTTTGCAAAAGCCTATTTTATTGCCTTTCGTGAAAGAGTTAAATATGTAAATTTAGTTTTGTAGAATCCGAACTTTTTACAAAATAGTCAAATAGTGTTTTCTCGTTAACACTAGAAACTTTAAAATCTAAACTGCAGAATCAATGCTAGCGAAGAAAATGAACGCTTAATTGAGAAAATCTGTAAATATAATATTATTTAAAACCATAATGAATAAGAAAGGGTGTGGTAGGGAATGGTCATTTAAAAGTTAGCTTGACTTTCAGCATGAGGTCGGGAATAAAATAAATAAATAAATAAATAAATAAATAAATAAATTTAAAAAAAAGAAACATTATGTATGTACCCGACATTTAAAATATATCCTCAGATTATGACAGTAAAAATCGTTACATGTGACGGAGACCATCTTAAATGCTGGTTCCCAACAATAAAAAGTTTGAAATCTGAAAGTGTTTGTCCCTATGGTGTTGCAAAAGCGTATCTAGGCTCAACTGACTGGAACATTTCCGGAGAGTCATGAAAAGATTTTTTATCAGATAGAGTCATGACGGCCATCTTGGCTGCTGGTTCCTAGTTGGGGGTTGTTTTTTTTTATTTTGAAATTTGAAAGATCTTGTATTCAGGGTGCAAAAAATGTTTCACAAATTTAAAATCGCTTGTCCCAGAAATTCTTCATATACGCTTTGAGTTCGATAGGCCTCGTAGCTTAGGATAAGTTTTCGCTTAAACTTTTTACTTATATGGTCATGAAGGCCGTATTGATTTCCGGTTTTCAGTATTTTCGCAGTCTTGGAATTACTTGTCCAAATTATATTTCAGATACCATTTGAGCTCATTTGGCCTTGAAGTTTTACAGAAGACATTTATAGTTTATACCACATTACGGTCATGGCGGCGCTCTTGGGTGTGGATACCCAGTACTTTTATAAATAAATAAATACGGTCGACTCTCGTTATCTCGAATTTCAAGGAACTCACTGGAACACTTCGAGATATCCGTACCTCGACATATCAGAGTTGCGAGAGTGAGGAAAACAATAAATTAAACAACCACATTTAACAAATGAATATGTTATTTGACTCCTGAAGTTAGAAATATATATCAAATAATGTGGAAAAGGGGAGAAATTGCTTCTTCTTTTCCACATTATTTTGTTACCTGTTGTCATAGTTTCATGTTAAAACAGGGACCAGATTTTCACTTCGAGATAAGCGGTAATTCGAAATAAGCGAGTTCGAGATATCGAGGTTCGACTGTAATTAAAAATAGGAGATTCTTTTCATATTATTTGAGCTCAATTGCCTTTCAGTTTCGGAGAAGTCGTTTCAATTGTATTAACATATATGGTCATGACGACCATCTCGGATTCCGGTTCCCGGTATTATGTGTCTCACATTATGAAAGACACTGCCCCTAAGATGCTTAGTATGCAATTTGAGCTCAATCTGCCCAAACGTTTCCGAGTCTCGGAGAAGAAGAACTCGTTTATATGTTCAACCATAAATAATCATGGCGACCAGCGTGGGTTTTAATAATTCTCATTGATTGTAATACTCGTGTCTCAGGGATGTATCATATATACTTTGATCACAACCAAACGAATTAGGTGAAGAGTTTCATTATCTAAACCTTATTTTTATAAAAACATCACGAAAACATGCCTATATAATTTTGACCCCCTTAAACCCCACTTTTATATTGTAAAACTGGGGTTTACAGGGGTATACATTATTTTTCTTATTTCTGCTCAAAAAACATAGATTGTGGGTACTCGTTAGAACAGCCTCGCCGAGACGGTTATAACGAGTACCCACAATCTATGTTTTGCGCAGAAATATGAAAAATATCAGTTTTTTACCTGAAAAATTTCGGTTTTTGGAGGTGAAATTTTCTATATATTTGAATAGGTGTGTTTTCATAATGGGAATTATATAATAAAACTGAAAGAGTTTCTTAACTCAGATAATTTAGCGAAACTTAAAAAGCTTTCCGAGTTTGTTCAGATAATAATGAACAAATGTGCGACTACATTTTCCACATAGTCTGTATATGTCTTATTATTGTAACATTGCCTGTTCCTTTGTTTATTGTCTGTTTGCTTGTATTATGTTCTCTGACGCCACCTGTGAGTGGCCTGAGAATTTGTTCTTAAATAAAATTCTGTTCTGTTCTGTTCACAACCGGCACACTAATTTTGGAGAAGAAGAAGAATGCTTCATCTGAAATCTTAGCACACTTGGTTGATCAGCTTAGCAGAGGAAGTCGTTTAACCCATTGTAGTCTGGAGACCCCTAAAATGGTAACTGGCATACAGTGTAGACCAAGATCAGACGCCACAGATTGCGGCGTCTGATCTGGGTCTCCACTGTTTGCAAAGAATATCTGAATTACGTAGCCTTACATACCTAACTTGAAGTTGGACTCTTCCAATGTATAGTGTAGGGAAGTATATTCAGTCTACAATGGGTTAAAGGTTTTACCATATATGTTCATTGCGACAATCTTATATGCCGGATGACAATAATATCCACACAACTGAAATATCGTATCCCAAGGAGGAAGTTTCAGATATAATTTGACTTCAATCGACATTGCATTTTCAGATGAAAACCGTTTATAAGTTTTGCTATTTGTATTTAAGTGGCCGTCTTGGATGTTGGTTTCCAATATGTTTGGCAAACTTGAAAGGTCTTGAAGGATGCTTCGTAAGCAATTTGGTATCAGTTTGGCAGATGAAGCCGTTTAATGGTTACCATATATACCCATGGACCCCGGTGCCCAATTATATTTGCAAACGTGAAAGCTTTTGACCCACGGATGCTTTATATGTAATTTGACAGCACTTGGCAACTGGTTTCTGAGAAAAAAGCGGCTTAAATGTACTCCACCATCTCCCCATTTTAACTCTATGCACATTTTCGATCGTCTGGGCAACCGACCCTGATATCCGATCGGAATAAATATCGCAAACATACCAAAATAACTTTTCCTCTAAATAAGGCTCAAATCCTTTCAGTTGTTTCGGCGAAGTCGTTTACATGTTTGGCCGACTGTCGTGCTCATCGTGTGTTCGTTTAGATGAGTTAAAACTATGCATGCCATTTCTTTGTGCCTCCTAAAATATTTTAGAATCAGTCATATTAAGCCTATGAATAAAACTAAAAAATATTCCTTTGGAAACAAAGAACACATTACAGATAGTAAATTGGAGTCTCGGTTCTATTGAGACTCTTCATAAGCAGGAATGAAGTTTGCAACACTCCTTACGCCTAAGAAACTCAAATATACTTTGGTAAATGTCTACGCAAAACCATTTAAAAAAAACAACAACAAAAAAACAGCAATAACAAAACATAAAAAAAACTTAAGTCAATATGACATTGATACCATACTGTACCTATTACACCATAATGGGGAAACATGAGAATAATCATACAATCATACAAAAACAGAAATGCCATTTGTACGATATAAGGTAGTGTCAACCATTAAATCAAACTGCAATGCAAACAAGTCCTTTCTGCGCATTTGATATGTCCACCCCACGTAAAAATTGGCTTTCGAATCATATGCGGACAGCGAAGGCTCAGATCAGACTGCGCATTCGCGCAGTCTGATCTGAGCCTTCGCTGTCCGCTTATAGGATATTTATATATTTTATTGTATCATATCAGTGTGTAACAAAGGTCCGTATCAGATTGTTCGGCTTTGCGGGATTACCTGGATCTGTACTGTTCGCATGTGCTCTGAGGACACCTTTCCTTATGATAAACTTATTCTAGTAATCCACCAAACATTCACTCCAGCTGATTTAAAGCATCATGTAAAATAAAGTCTGAGATTCCAAACAGCTATAACAATAGATATAAAGAATCATGTTCTGAAATCAAGGCAAATCTAAGACAAGGGAAATGTGCGCGACCTTCGGAAAACACGGGAATTGTACGCGGTCTTGAGAAAACAATGGAACGTACGCGATCTTCTGAAAACAAGGGAATTATGTCTCTTTAAAGATTGCACGGAAACATGCGGTTGGGTAACCACCGACTTAGTTGTAGTTTAGCTGTTCTACAAGAGGGTTATTTCTATAATTTTAATGTATGTTTTTTTTTGTTGTTGTTGTTGTTTGTTTTTTTTACTCATGTTTTAGGCTTATTCTGTCATTCATTGACAGATGCCGTCTCTGACTAGGCCTAGCTGGGCGAAACACGCGTGTCTGGTGCAGGAATAATACTTTCAAAGAACACTTTGCTTGGTTTTGTCTTTAGATAAAATTTAGAGCGGTAGAACGTCTTCCCGTATATCACCATAGTGCAGGTTATGTTTCATTCCTTTGGGATCATTAGGCCCATTGTGGTAAGTTTGAAAATGGAGTTCTGCTCATGTATACGCAAGAGGGCGTAAGCAGTGTTGCAAACGCCATTGCTGCTTATGAAGAGTCTCAATAAAACCGGGAATTCCATTTTCCTAATCTGTAGTGCGTTCTTTGTTTCCTAAGGCAAATCTTTTTGACGTTTATTTAGAATTTTGCAGTCGTTATACGACTGATTGCTAAATTCATCACCATTACTATTTTCTGAAGTTATCATTTTGCTATAACAGTGGCATTACCCTTATACGCGTTATACTATAATTACTCTAAATATTGGGACACCATAACTCATTCATACGTTTCCTAAAATGTGAACACTTATATTTTGTTTATGTGTCCAAAACGCTGCTGGTGGAGTGGCAAAATGTGTAGATCTGAGGGTTTTAATAAGTGTTTTACTTATTCATGTATCCCATTCACTTTTCTGTTAAAATCTGATCATTTCTTTAGATGCACCTATTAGTTTCATACCGGTATGTAATTTTTATTGAATGAAATACTGTTTACACCACACTTTGTAGAACCTGATCAAACGCCACTTTCTGTGACGTGTGAGCTGGATATACATTGCTTAACCAATTTATCACTGAGTTTCTGAAGTGAATATGGTTAGAACCATTGTCTCAAATACGAGCGAAAGAGTCTCAGTCAAAATTCAAACCAAAATGGCAATCAGTGTAGATCGTGTTGAGACGGCTCATGATGAGCCGTCTCAACAGGATCTGCACTGTTTGCAAAACACTGTTCTGGTTTGCGGGGCTGAAAGTGTTAATCGGGCCTGTCTGATAGTAGGGTATCTTACATTTTCCAGATGTCAGTGAAAACACTTCAATCGGCGTCTTTGTATTTCGTATATTGTTTTCTGTTAGTTATCCTCATTTCAACAAGAAGCTTTGTATACAAAGCGCATATCTTAAACATGAGCAATAGATTAACCATTACCACTCTCTATCCAAATTCGGCGGATGACAAATTGTTGATATTTATCTTATTTTCCCCAGAAATTAGGCTCTGACATTTCATGCAAATTGTCTCCCTTAATTTGCATAAAATGCCAACGCCTATATTATGCGGAAAAACAAAACAAGCAAAAATATTTACAAATTGTCGTCCGTTTTAATTTTTACTCAGCATGCTATAGGTTAGTTCTTATGAACAACTTTAGGGTATGAAGTAACTGCCAAACAGGGTATGATATATGCCAGTGTCACCATCTACATCACAACCGTATGCTTAGCTCTGGATATGACGCTTGTTTAATTCAGGAGAGGATATTTTTCTTATTTCTGCATAAAAACATATGTTTTGGATACTCATTAGAAGCGCCTCGCCGAGGCGCTTCTAATGAGTACCACAACATATGTTTCCGTGATGAAATAAGACAAATCATTATCAATTAACCCCTCTTATCTGGAACTATGCGTATGACATGATCTTTTTCATTACTTTTCATCACGAACCCACATATACAGTAACGTCCCACAAATATATGTTTGCATTTTAAGGAGTACATACAGTTACATGCCGTATTGATCCCATGTATTCGGACAGCTAGGCCATAACAAATACTGAAGCCCAATATCAGCTGTCTCAGAATATGGTGTCAAATCAGGTCCTACAATATTTGACATTCATCCAAATGAACTTGCTAAAATTTTATGACACGTATGGTAAGGAGTTGCGGTGTCGGAAAAATTAGGGTAAATACACTAGTTTTTATCCGTTCGAACGTCAACTTTTATTGCATAACAATGCGAATTTTAGCTTTACTTATTAAAATTTCAGATCAAATGTCTTAGGAAAACAACACAATTCAATTAATGATGATGAAGCTAGCTTTTTATGCTCGTCATAGTAACCACCATTTAAACGGTTATTATATCATAACCCCGCCACGAAGCGTGCAACAACATTAAGTTTTACCCTTGTTTGTTAATCCAGTCTTTCACTACATGCCATCCCCTTTTTCATACCGTACGCTCTAACATATTTGTAGATCTGAAAGTATGCTCCACATGCAGTTCGAGATCAGTCAGCTCAGCAATCCAGTGAGCAAGGTCTCATTACGAAAACACGCATATTCAAATATATTGAGAATTTTACCACCAAAAAATGAAAACTTTCAGATGAAAATTTCTGATATTTTTCATATTTCTGCTCAAAACATACATTGTGGGTACTCGTTAGAATTGCCTCGATGAGGCGGTTCTAACGAGTACCCACAATCTATGTTTTTGAGCAGAAATCAGAAAAATAATATATACCCCTGTAAACCCCAGGTTTACTATATAAAAGTGGGGTTGAAGTTGGTCAAAATTATATAGGTATGTTTTCATGATGTAAAGCATTTTATGGGTTTACCATAAACTGGTCATGGTGGCCATCTTGGATGCCGATTCCGAATATTTTGACACACTTAAAAGACCTTGGTGCAAGGCTGCGTCTTAAGCAATTTGATCTCAATTGACTTCACAGTTTCAGAGACGTCATTTATATATTTTACCAAATATGGTCATGGCGGCCACCTTGGATTATACTTCCAAATATTGTTTTACAATTTTGTTCGACGCTGTCAACAATAATGCTTCATCTACAATTTAAGTCCATCCGCTGCACATTTTAGGGAAGAAAAATGTATAGGTTTTACCATTATATGGTTATGGCTGCCATCTTGGATGCCTATTCCCAATATTTTCGCATTTCAAATAGCTTGTCCTAAGGGTGTATCATATGCACTTTATGTTACGGCCCTACAGTTTGGGAAAATATCTACTTGTAACGGTACCATATAGGTCACGGTAGCCATCTTAGATGCCGGTAACCAATATCCGTTCGCAAAATCAAACATCCTTACCCAAAGATGTTTCCTTTTCGTATTGAGCTCAACTGGCCTTCCAGTTTTGGAGAAGAAGCTATTATCAGTTTTAACATATATGGTCATGGAGGCCATTGTGAATGTCTTTTAATGATGATGTTTTCTTTTTTTTTTTTTTTTTTTTTTTTTTGTTTTGTTTTGTTTTGTGTTTTGTTTTTCACAAATAGGTAAGAATGTGCCACAAGGAAGTGTAATTTGAGCAACGCTTCCCCAGCGGATTCGGAGAAGATGTTTAAATGCTTATCCATATACGGTTATGGCGGCCACCTAGGATGTCGGTTCTCAATGTTTTCGCAAAATTGAAAACACTAGTCTCAAGAATGCTTCAGGCAATTCAAGCTCATCTACCCCAGTAGTGACGGAGAACTCGTGCAATGAATTGAACATATATGGGCATGGCGGCCATCGTGTACGCTGGTTGCCAATCAGTTCCGCAAACTTGAAAGACCTTATCCTATGAACGTTCCATAAGCGATTTGCGTTCATTTCCCCTGCGGTTTTGGAGAAGTAATTTAAAGTTATACTATATATAGTGATCGCGGCCAGTTTGGATGCCGGTTCTCAATGCGTTTCACAAACCTGAAGGCTCATGCCCCTAGGATGGTCCAAGTGCAATTTAGGTATAACAGGCAGAGCCATTGTTGAGAAAAAGCCATTTAAATTAACTTAACTTTGGGACAGATAGCAAATCAAGCTAAAATGCCCTATGCAGTATAACGACTTCTCATGAACCACTTGTCTGATTTTAACGAAACTGCATTTATAGCAGCCATGACACATATCTTTGGGTCTTGTGAAATGTATGGGAACCTGTATACAAAATAACTGACATGACGATATATGTTGAACCCTTTGATCGCCTTCTTCTTACAAGACCACCTTGCACACAAAGCAGCCCTGGAACAAAAGGCTTTAGTTAGTGATAAATACTGGGAAATGGCATGCAAGATGGTTGTCATGATGATATATGGTAAGAAATTATCGGGAACTGGCATCCAAGATGGTTTCGGCGAAAGCGCACAGCCAGAACTGTCTAAGCCAACAGGGCGAAAACTGCACATGATGCTCTTTAAGAACTGCAAATATAAACCTGCATCCAGGACATATATGGCAAAATACTTTAAACGACTTCTACGTAATTGCAAGGCCGGCTGAGCTGACATTGCATATGAATCATCTTAGGGAAGCTGAGTCCGATATGGCCACCACATCCATACATGGTTAAATAGACGTTACTAAAATTGTTTCAGTGGAGAATGAGCTCAGTTGGCATATGGTGTAGTCTAAGGTCAGGCACTTTTAGATCTAGAAACAATATTGGGAACCAGCATCTACAGCGCGTGCCATAACCATATATTGTCCAAACCTTTTAACGACTTCTCCAATGGGCAAGGTCGACTGTGCGCATATTGAGTATGAAGCATTTCCAGAAAATGTCTTTCAAGTTTGCAAAAAACTTTGGGAATTTGCATCCAAGATGGCCGACATGACCATGTGTGTACTATGTTATAAAGTCTAACTTGTTTTTTTTTTTTTTTTTTTTTTTTTTTTTTTCGGAACTATACAACTAATGGACTTTTAATAGCATGCGGTGTATAAGTGTGGTAAGATCTTTTAGATTTGCAAATATTATTTGGAACCGGCGTAAGTAGTATAGGGTGCCACTATGGGCACGCTATACTACTGGCGTACAATACGGCTGCATAACCATATAGTGCTAACAGCACTTAAATGGTTTAAAATGACATCTCTGAAACTGCAAAGCTGACTGAACTGAAACGGAGCATGAAATACCCTTTGGATACATACGTTTGTGAAAAATATTAGAAACTAAATTCAATATGGCCATTATGACCATATATGTTAAACGTTTAACATGACTGCTTCTAAGGAACATGACCACTTCTAAGGAAATGTGCAGCTAACTGAGCTCAAATTACATAAGAAGCATGCTTTGGACAAGCTCCTTCCGGTTTGCAAAAAGGAGAACCAGCATCCAAGTTAACCGTCATAGCCGTATATTGTCAAAGCCTCTAAAGCCTCTAAATACTTACTGCACCGAATCTGCAGTGTTAACTGAGCTCAAACTGTGCATGAACATTCGTGTGGCAAGAGCTTTCAAGTTAGCAGCAGATATTGGGAACCGTCATACAAGACAGCAGCCATGGACTATATATGGTACCAAATTACCAGTGACTGTTTCTCCGGAATCGTGCAGCAAAAAGTCAAATTGCATCAGAACAATCCGTGGGGCATTTAGATTTGCACAAAGTATTGAGAACTACCATTCAAGATGGCAGTCATCAACATATAATTTAAAAGCTTTAAAACGAGTTTTCTCCAAATGTGCAAGCCCGGAACTCTGCAGCAGACCAGGTTCAAACTGCACTGGAGGCCCTTTCAGATTTACAAACATTCTAGAATTAAAAACAGTCGCAATGATCGCATACGGATAAACCTTTAAAAGACATACTCTCCGGCAGCGCAAGGCCGATTGAGCTGAGATTGTATATTTGGCGCACCCTTGGGACATTTTTGTGTATACTTTGGGAATCGGGATCGAAGATGTCCGCTATAACTATATATGTTCAAAAGCTTTACGTGTCTGTGTCACAGGAACTGTGAAGCCATCTGAGCTCACTTTACATATCAAATGTCATTGGGACAATCTATTTCAGATTTAAGGCCAAAGTGTGAACTAGTACCCAAGATGGCCGACAGAACCATAACCATATCAAGACATTTCAATGACTTCTTCTCTAAATGTTCGGCTGGTAGATTTCAAATCGCATAAAAAGCAACTTTGGAACAAACTATTTCAACCTGGTAAACACTGGGAACCGACATCCAATATGGACCTCATGACCATATATGTATCACAAAAGATTTACATGACTGTTTATCTTGAACGGTGAAGCTAACTGAGTTAAAATTGCATGTGTGGTATCCATCAGACTGGCAAGATGTTCTAGATTTGAAAAGAATATTGGGACCCAGCATACAACATAGCTGCATGATCATAATCTGTAATGACATTTAAACTATTCCAAAACTTCAAGTCCGGCTGACCTAAACGAGCACATAAAGCATTCTCTGGAAAATATACAACAAAACTGCAGAAATATTGGAAACCATTGTCGAAGATGACTGTCATAAGTTTTGTATGACTTTTTAACAAGACGTATGCAGCTCCCTATGCTCAAATTGCGAATGGTGCATTACTAAGAATCAAACATTACTAGGAATCGTTGTCCAAACTTAAGGCAATTACTAAATATGGGTAAACACGTTTACGACTTCCATTTGGAAATCTGCCAGCTGATTTATCTCAATGTGCCATAAAGCAGGTTTAAAGGCCAGGGGCCAAGTATAAAAATCAAGGGGTCTGAAAAATGGCTAGTGTGTTCCCTAGTTCACATACAGTCAACATGTAGCTGTCATCACAGAAAATCAAAAAATGTAAAGCACTAACCACATGAAAAATAATGAAACTTGGCACATTACTTTTTTAAGACATATAAATTAATTCCATGTGAGAATTGAAATAAAATTCCATTCCATAGTTTGCTTTTCAAAAAATCTTTTTTGCTGTCTGCTACAAATTTCAAATTTACCACCAGGTATAATTGACAGCAAGTGGGAGGGCTTATCAGAGTTCATAACCTCTACTGCAGCAGCTGAGAAGTGTAGCTCCTTACACAAAAAATTCTAGATTAATCTTTTTTGTTTAGGTTTATTGTTTATATTTACTCCTAATCAAAGAAATCAAAACCCTGCAGTCAAAATTCTCTGGAGTGATTACATAGCAAACACATGTTTCTTGAAGAAGACAATATAAATATCTGCCATGTGCTACTGTTTACAAGCTAACCAAAGCCAATAGATTCAAACTGATAACTGAGCAGTGACAGAATAAGCCCATCCCACCTGCCATATAGGCTTAATTTCTCACCGGTAGGATAAATTGCTGTCTGATACTTGGCCTTTAATACCAGATTATTAGAGTTTCCGAAAAATTATTAGAACCGACATCTAAGATTGACATCACCATATATGTTAAAAGCTTTTACATTACTGTTCCTCTAGAACTGGGAAGTTTTTGTAACTTGAAGTTGTCATCCTTCCACACCAAACCTTTGAAAAGGAGTCTACATGGTAAAGACAGATTTTTTTCCGTTTAGAGGAGACGCCTTTTAGGAAGACAAGCAAAACAGTTTTGAAAATTGCCTCCTCTGAATTTGTATCCAATCTCCTTAACTGTACTTACCATACGCAGAGCACCAAGCGAAAGAGAAGCTAGTACCATATATTGTTTGGATGGGATCTCGGATTAACAGGGATTGTTTTGGACCAATTCGAAAGCAATGCCACAACTCCGTTTCAGGAGACGTGGGAAAGGGTATCATTTATGCCGTCAGCTGAAGAGTAGGCCAGCAAAGAGACCAACAACTTTCTTTTTACGCCCAAATATGGTTAAATCAGAACCATTTCAGTGGAGCAGCCAGAACGGAATTATTTGTACGCAAATCCAAGCAAACTCTTGAAAAAGTATGCCTGGAAGCTCCTCTAAATTAGGAGCTACTCTTAAAGGAAAGAATTTGCTCCCAGAGGGAGCAAGTTCTTTCCTTTAAGAGCAGCCCCTAATGTATTCACTTTATTATAAAAATGTTTCTTACGCAGGGTACGCACATGCGTATATACGTAATGAGTGCTACGCCTATGCATTTTGTGCAGAGACACATACGTAAAGGGAAAGGGTCACTAAAAGTAGCGTATGCTTTAAATATTTTTCTTTAGAAAACAAACATTTCGGCAGTTCTTTTATCAACATCGGTTAAGAAGTAAGAAAAGTATTGAAGTTTAATGTTTCATAACTATGAGCTTTGGCGCCGCCATTTTGAATATTCAATTAGATATTTGACTTTTGTGATTGGCAAATAAAAACTGGCTGTTCAGTGAAATGCATGCTACCTGATAGGTTATAAGCGAATGAACACATTTACTGTTTACAGTTTTAATTTTATCTGAAGTGAATTATTTAAGTTTTTGCATATTTAATTCGTCGCAACTGCAACGCTTAATGTTAAGAGGTAACAATAAGTGTCCGTGTTGTCAATACACTGTGCAATACCAAAGCATAGTGTAAACCTTGCCAAGATATAAGACTGAAATGATTTACAACAGAATATCTGTCTTACTGTTTTTTATTTTGTTTTCTTTTTTGTAACTCTGACTCTTCAATTATCCTAAGAATGTCCTGCATCCATCACAGAGTCCTATATCTCTAAATCCATATTGCAAGATGCTTGTAAAAAGACAAATCATTGGACCATGAAATATAGGTACTAATGTAACACTGGTCTTCATTTAAAATAATTTAAATCCTCATGCCACACTGTATCTATATCCTAAGTATGCCAGTCACTCATTAAAATGTCCTTAAGATACTAGACTATGACATGTAGCTCAGGTCAACTTAATATCTTATGAGGTCATGTTTTGTCACTCTGAACTATAAACTAAATATGATGTCCATCGATTTTCAGAACATTTGGTAAAAATCACGAGACCTGGGATCATGTCATATAGAACTCCGTCTAAATGCACATAAGCCACTGTCACACTGCCTCGCTTACTGTCTTTCGAAGGGATGTGCATAACAGAAAAGCTGAATCCCGGATAAGAGAGTCCTATTCTTAAGCTTCAGTCAAATACTGGGCCATAAATTCAAGGATTTGTAGTTTAGGAATGAAAGCAGACTCTCCAAGGTATCCATATCCCAGGTATGAATGATCACTGTTTAGTGATTGTCAAGCTTACCTTTGCAGCTCACTGGCGTAATTGCGGCAAGCAAAATGCAAAATAAGCATTCAAACCAACGTTTGAAATCTTTAAACATATGTTTGACTCAACACCTAGGTTTCAAATCTTCAACCCTTTTTTAAATGTAGGTTTGGTTTGCATTTGGCTTGCCATACTAAGGCCCCTTTTTGCCCTAAATAAATGTTAAATTTTAAATCAAAGCTGAAAAGCACTTCATTCCGGTATGGTTAAAGTGATTGTCTACACAAGGGTTACAGTAACGATTGATTTATTTGGTCGACATAATCGAAGCTTAGTGTAACCACAGTAATGTGAACAGTAAGTGTTGCAGTTGCAACGCGTATTATTAACGAGTTGAATTAAGCGTGGGGTTAACACTAAGCGGTGTCACAATGCACATACTGTAAAAAAGATCCCGTAGATGTTACGGTAAATACTGCAGCTGGCTGCCAGTAAATGTACCGTAAATTTTAAGGGTGCCTGTAGATTATTTACAGTAATAATGAAGCATGGTATGGCAGTGTAGGGCAGGTTAGGTAACGTATAGGACATAGTAGGAATGTGAGTTAACGTACCGTATCTTAAGCTTACACATCCTTACCCCATCCTACGAGGTAATTCCTGCAAAATTTCTACAGGCCCCTGTGAAACGTTTCGGTAAAGGCGCTGGCATCAAGTTGTCAGTATTTACCGTAAAATCTACCGGATTTTTTTTTTTTTTTTTTTTTTTTTTTTATAGTGCAGCGTTCAGTCCTGCAGACTTTTCAAAACAAATACCTTTGCAAATGGGGTAGAGACAGACACGGCTCATTTGGATTACGCTGTCTGTCATTCTTAATTGTTATGAGTTTCGACTATTGCCAAAATGGACATATTCAAATTCTCATATGGAAAAATCCACTTCAGAAATTCAGGGATGAACGAGTTAACAACATACTACACTATAGACGGAACCTCTGGGTATCTGTTTTGTAATGTTTTCTGAATGAAAACATAAACTGTATTTCACAGGTTCAATCGGTATTTGTCCTCAATGGACTAAAAATCTCATTAGATGCGCAACGTTGAAAAAAGTTCCTTATGCGATATACAAACAACAAAGGCCCAAATCAGCCCCAAAGGCGAGCAAGGCCTTCTCGGCTTGGCATATATTCTACAGTTACCATTTATTCTGTAAGCGGGCGATGATGGCCCTGATCAGACTGCGCATTCGCGCAATCTGATCAGGGCCTTCTTTGTCCGCATATGGCATACGGGCCCTCTTCGTGAGTTATGCGTCACTTACTTATAGCACAACCGTTAGACAGACAATATTAGCTTTATAATTGGTTAATCATGTATGATTATAGAAATATCATCCTTCAACTTAGATCACTTCTTTCTTTCAGTAAGTACTTGTCAAAGGGCGATACTATTACACAAAACTGCCATTTTTTACACTAAGCGCGATGTTAATTTTAAACCGTAGGCGAACCTGACAAACTGACACTTATTCTCTCGTAGTGACCGTGAAATTGTAATGGGTTTTAGCATGGAAGTATTAGACGACTAATGCCATTCGGTACGATGATCTTTATTTCCTTCCTGTAATGGTAACCTACTCTTTATGATGATATTACTTCTGATAATTGGTATAAGATCATAAAGCGAATCAACTGAAATGCAGCAGACAAAATAAAAAATAATAAAAAAAAATAAAAAATATAAATAAAACAAAATAAAAATAAAGAGAAACGGAATCGAAAGACACTTAGTTGTTTTGTTCCAAGAGCAACCTGAACAGACTTCACTGCAATTGGTCTCATGCAGGTCATAAAATGTCTCTACCTAGTGCATTTTGCATTAGATTTTTATCACTTTTTCGGATCACTGAGCACATGCAAGCATCTTATAATAAAAATAATAATAATAATAAAGACTTTATTTTCAGTGGGTAACACAATTAGCTACAAGCTACTCTTCCTTGAGGCCCACCTAACAAAATATATACAAACAATGAAAATATGCAAACAAAATAAAGCACGCACACACATACAGTTCGTTCTTGTAAATCGAGTTCCGCTAAGCCGGTGCTCGTTTTATACAATTCGATTTGCTAGGAAATATTTAAAATTTAAATTTAAATAATTTAAATTAAATATTTACCCAGCTGGCATTCTACGTAAATCTACATCGGGCCGTCATCGGCCCGTCAGCTACCCTGACGGGCCGATGACGGCCCGATATAGATTTACGTAGAATGCTGACTGGGTAGGTTTAAATAAAAGCTTGATTGCTCGTAATATGAACACAAATTGCTTTTGATTAGTTGTAGTTAGATTACATAATAATTAATTACATATGAACCACTTGGGAACCCCAACTCATAAGTTATTTGATGATTTAAACAACGGTTTGAACGGTTATGGAGACATGGTCTTTTGAAACATTTCAAAATGGCTGTTTATTGTGGTCGCCATTTTGAAAGCCTTGTCGCGTGACCAAATTCGAAAACGACTTATTTACAGCTGTAGGCTGCTCTCTCTCTCTCTCTCTCTCTCTCTCTCTTCACTTTTTAAGGTTGATATTGCATCTAATACAGAGAATTTCAATTTGCCCATTTACAAGCAACTCTTTGAATCCAAATGCGTGTTATTTTATATTTGGATTGTGAGGTTATGGCGTCATTTACTCCAAGCCTCGTTCTGGACTCAGACTACCAAAAAATTACAACCCCTATAACTTCCTTATGATTTGGCCGATTTTCATGAAATTTGTTTAAATTTAAATGTTTTCAGCTCTTTGAAGTCCTATTTCTGCAGTCAGATCATTAAGCAACCCTGTTACGTTATAAAGAGTGGCAAAGTTAGGCATATATAGTGACAGGAATAATAAGCTGCTTCTAGCACTACTATGGTATTGTAATCCAGAATGCAGGATGAGCAGACTATAGTCTGATGCAGGGTCTTAGTTTACAAAAATTAGTTACTTTATCTATTGTTATTTATTTTATTATTATTATTATTATATTTTTTATTTACTTATTATTTGTATTGTTATAATTACTTTACTCTCCAGATATGGCGTTAGGATAAGGGGATTTTATTCGAAAATAATAAATGACGTCTTATAAGCCTCTGCTTAAAATGCCACCCAAAACTTCTGACAGCTGCAAGGAAACTATTAAAATCAAGGTACACTGTGTATTCAAAATGTGTGTGTGTGTGCGTGCGTGTTTTTTTTTTTTTTTCTTCTATAGTTTATAAGTGGCATATTTGTTATGGAGAACCGCATCAATTTCTTTTCTTTTTGCAGGACCTTGAAATGCATGTCCACAAACAAGATAAATTTCGCATAGTTACAGCATTTTACAGGTTGTACCCCGATGAAATATGCCCTTTCGAACCTAATTATTCGTAAGGTGAATGAATACACATGCTGGAGTTTTTCACCATTTTTTGTAGGGTGACAACTTTTGTGGTTTCCCTTCTGCCTAATTGCACACCAAGTCCCTTCCGAAAAGTGGTCTACTCTAAAGGGAAAGGGAAGGCAAATCTGACATTTTTGCCTGCCTTCGGAAAAGGTACATACTCTAAAACAAAAGATTTTGCCCCACCCCCTCCCCCCACGAAGTAAAATACTTCCTTTTCGAGTAATTTTCAGCTGGGGCTTGGTGCCAGGAAAGCAAGCAGGCTATTACAAAAATTGTCTCCTTGTAAAATGGCAGCCACTCTACCACGACTAAGTGTAATCAGTCCACGAACAGCTGGGACATCAAAGGTAAAGCTTCCTACAGGGCTCTCATGTTACAATATTCAATAACCGATGTGTATCATAAATAATAATTGCATGCGCTGTATTTTTCTGGGATTATATCAAGATTGTAATTAGAAAGTAATATACGAGCCGCAACGTTAGACAATGGACCTTCTGACATCTGCGCCCAACGAAGACTCAAATCAACCTGCGCATCCACGCGGTCGAATCAGAGTCTTCGTTGTCCGCGTAAAGACCATTGGATCCTTCGCTAGCCAAAATGCGCCCAGTGAAGATTCAGATCAGACTGCGCATGTCTGAAGGCACGTTTTCTTACGTTGCGGCTCATACAGAAACACAGAAATTGTTGGACACACAAATACTTAGAGTTATGAACAAGAACAATGTTTCCGTTTTGGCAGTTAGTCAGAGCATCGCCAATAAAATGCTTCCCTTGTGAAAACTAACTATGATACGAGGCAAACCTGCTCTAAACACAACTCCGAGTATATTCAATCACCTTCACAGAAGGTCTTCAAATCCCTTGAAATTCAAACACTCGGAATTAAATCATGCTAAGCAAGTTCATCTGAACAGTGATTAATGCGATATCTTGCGACGCGAACTATCTGTTGATATCTAACAATTGATAGTAGTTTTTTGTGTATTTACTTATGTATTTATTTACTTATTTTATTTATTTATTTATTTATTTATTTATTTATTTATTTGTTTTTATTTATTTATTTATTTATTTTTGTCTCGGTTGTTGTTATTGTCTCTATAACATGTATAGTAAGGACAGTGTTTTACAAATATATTTACTTTCATACAAATAATAAATTATTCAATTTATTCTGTTTGTCAGCTCTTGAGAATACAATGCTACAGCAGTGCAAGCTAACTATTTCCTGCTTAACTTTGTCCGAGTGGTATGGTTGCCTAACTACTAGTCAGAAAGACACGGTATTTATTTTATTTATTTATTTTTCTATTTATTAATTGCGAAATGTTATTAAACTTTACGTTTCGCATGCATATTTCATAGTCTCATCTGTCAAGTTTGGAAGCATTGGAGCGTCTGTTCTCAGCAGAAAACTAGCCACATTTACACTGTGAAGTAGGCATATTTATTTATTTTTTATTTATTTATTTATTTATTTTTTCATCTGGATACTTTTCTTACAATGTATATTCATTTTGTTTGAACTACTAACTAACACACACACACACACACACACACACACACACACACACACACACACACACACACACACACACACACAAAAAAAAAAAAAAAAAAAAAAAAACAGAAAGAAAGAGAGAGTTGATGGCCGACGCACAAAAATCTTTATATTAAGCAATAAATTGCCAAACCAACGAACCACAGGGATACAAATGTGTAAACTGTAAAATGGTCCTATTTACAAATTACAGTTCAACGGTTCCAGTTACAAAACAGAGCAACATAGTTTCTGGCTTGTGTTTGGGCGTCATAATTCTGTTTTCTTGTACTTTTTGTTTTTCTCTCTCTCTCGATTATATATGTTTCGCATTTTAAACGACACATTAGAGTTGATAATTAAACCAGAAACGGTGGGACTGATTGTCAAACAAAAAATGTACACCGAACTGAAACATCAGAACTTCAGACCAAAGAGATTCCACTTCCCAGACTATTTTCTGTGTACTCACCCCTAATCTCCACCCGAACCTCCCCAGCGAGAAAAGTACATAAAACATTTCGATACGTGTATAGCTCAAATAAGGTAACGAAAAATAAATAAATACATAAATAATAATAAAAAACACAAACAAAAACAAACAAAAACAAAACGAAAATAATAATAATAAAATGAAATGAAGAACAATGCGCCCACCGAAAGGCCCAGTAGTCTGGACAAGACCTTTGGTGTTTGCATACGAAACTGACTGTGTAGGCAAGACAATACCATAATTTCTCGCATATCTAAGTTAATATTGTTTCCTTATTTTCCACGAACCCGTATATTGTGGCACACATGGGAGTCGCTTCATGGAGAAACAAGAAAAAGAAATGACACTTTTTGAGGAGAAGAAGCGCCCTAAATTTGTACTGCTACAGAAATAGTGAGTGTCTCATGATTAAATCTTTCGGCCCTGCAGACCAAACAAAATACTTATGCAAACAGTGTAGATCCAGATGAGACGGCTCGTAACGAGCCGTCTCATCTGGAGCTACACTGTTTGCAATTCTCCTTTTGATTTTTGCTTGACATCCCTATTTGCAACAATGGATGTGTCCAAATTCAAAGATGATAGTCCACTTAAGAAATTCAGTGTTGAAAGGGATAACAAACAGGGTGAGAAACTATACAAAAAAACAAAAAAAAAAAAAAAAAAAAATGTGTCTGGAAAACTCCGGAAGATTGCAAGATTTTGAAATCTGGATTTTTTTTCCACTTTTAGATTTGTGTGTGTGTGTGTGTGTGTGTGTGTGTGTGTGTGTGTGTGTGTGTGTGTGTGTGTGTGTGTGTGTGTGTGTGTGTGTGTGTGAAAGCAAACAGCCCTTTATACATCAGGGAAATTTGAAATTTTGTTTATCATAGACGTATATGTAGTGATCGCAAAAAATAATCCGAATATAAACGGGGGAAAATCAAAATGTCGGGCCCTATACAGTATTTAGCTTAAATATTAGAAAAGTTATGCCTGAGTAAAAAGTGCAGATCCAGCTCAACTTGTACCTTTGCGAGCAGTTTGATTAGTGTCTATACAGTTTGTCATTCAATCCTCACATCCAGGACCCAGTTGTTCAAAGCTAACGATGTCGTTAGTTAACGATTTGTTAAAATTTACATCGAGTGATATGCAAATATGCTGAAATTTTTTGCTGAAAAAATGTGAGTAGCTTTTGCAGTGCAAAAGCTACTCACATTTTTTCAGCAAAAAATATCAGAATATTGTATATTGAATCCACTAAAACAGATAAGGAAATGACCCTTAACGAGCTCGTTAAGCTAACGACGCTTTGAACAACTGGGCCCAGAATGTTGCATTGCCTTTCCGAGTTCTGTCTCATATACATTTTAAGCGTTAGCTCCCGTTGGACTAATGCCATCGAATGAAAACTAGTGCCGTATTTTTTATTTATTTATTTATTTATTTTTAAGTTTTCACAGAAAATAAGTCTCCTTCGAATGAAATTTCAAATCCTATTTCCAGTGGAAAAAACAAAAAAACAAAATATAAAAAAATAAACAACAAAACAACAACAACATATTTCAACATATTGTCTGCTTTTTTATGTTTTAACGTTCAGATTTAGACCCCCTTTAATGCGCTTCCGCAAAGTAAGGCTCAGTCCCTTTTTCAATAGGCAGTTCAATTTACAAAAAGCTTTCCTAAATTATTTCTGGTGTGTTAAACACAACTTTAGAAAGCAATCATTCATTTATTCAACATAAAATAAACCTCAAATTCACCAATATGTACATAGTAAAAGGGAAAGGGAGAATCGGAGAAGAGGAAGTGGGCGACGGGTTCAGAATTATGAGGAAGGTCTCGTGATGGAGAACATATATGGCAAAGAGTTACCACAAACTGAATACCTTTTTTTTTTTTTTTTTTTTTTTTAACTATTCGAACAAATATGTCCAAGCAAACAGCTTAGAGTTTCGGAAATAGTTTCAAACTATAATGTTGGTTTCGTTTTCCATGACCATTAGATGTTAAATCAATAATGGTGGTAATTATGATAAAATTACCAAAGATTAACACTAGTAAAACATACCGAAGACAAAAAACCTATGAGTAGAAATTATAAAGAGAGAGTAGTTTTTTGGTGTAGTCACAGTTATGGTTAATTTACTTAAATGTTTGTTACAAGTACATAAAGAATTATAGGAAATATTAATATTCTTTTAATATCATCAATCAGGTTTTGTTCGAGATTTGTTTTATCTACATTATCCGATTAGTGCCTTCTATGTCCATTGCTACATTATTTAGACACTACTGAGTTTAAAAGGGAGCAGCCGAGGTCCTGTGCACTTTGGTAGACTGTTTGCTAATGTGCAGGCTGATCCTTTGTCCGCATATATTATCAGGATCCTGTACTTGCGTTCTGTGTCATTTTCTTTGACAGACAATTTATGGCAGCTAGTTTGTTCATGTACAAATTTCAGGCAATAATATAAGATACTTGTGAGAGTTATACAATACAACGGGGAAAAAGCATAGAACTGAAGAAAGCGGCCAGTGCAGAATTATTATTATTATTATTATTATTATTATTATGACGGAGGAATGAGAAAATAGGGAAATCCTATTTTCTCATTCCTCCGTAATAATAATATTTCTCTGCAATAATAATAATAATAATAATAATAATAATAATAATAATAATAATGAAAACAAAATAAAATAAGCACAGAAACGCACAGAAAAGAAAGAGAGGTAATCTAACATAAACGTTGCTAAAATACAATATTCATGATACAAAAGAAAACAAACTTTTAGAAAGTACATATAACTTGAGCGTATATATATTTATATAATATACATTATATGTCTATGTAAGTCGGTAATACTAGATACAAATATATATATATATATATACTTTACCTTAAGGGTCAGTGATTTGCGTCCTTCATTTTCCCAACCATTGATACTGAGGAATGTTGCAACGAGACGAACATCCCCCATAAATCTTCGGCCTAAACACCCTCTTCCGTTCCCTTTATTATTCACAATGATTTATAAAGTCGCTCATTTGCATACCATCTTTTGAAAATTTAACATTTTTATCACTGTTTCATTGATATTATTTTAGCTTTCTCTTAAAAACAAAATGAAACTTAATTTTGTGGCTTCGATGAGAGATATAGCCCGTAAATCTAGACCTGAAGTAACTAATCCATTCAAATTTCTATTTTATGAGCAGTCATTTTATTATCTGAAAAGCAGAATTTTGAGAAGCGTTAGAAAACTATTAACTTACCAACTTTTGCCGTAAATCTTCGAAGCCATACATAAACTCAAGACATATAAAATTGAAAACGCGTAAAGAGAGTTCTGTTTCATTTATGGATTTACTGTTAACGGCTGGCCAATCACGGTGCGTATCGGTTTATTTGCTTAGCCAATCGTAAATCAGGATAGATAACCGCTGATGATTTCGCGATAAGAAGGTCGCTTTACATACGTTCTTTATCTGACAAAGATACGCCTGCATAGTAATTTCTCGCTCTCTGTACCAGAGATAGGTAAAATATCGATGATAAGTTCTCTTTGATGTTGAATTTGAATTAAAACATATTGGAGTGCAACTTTACGAGATAAAATAAGTTTAATTAAGTCATTATTCTGTCCTCGGTGCGATTAATTTCGTTTGCGGGGATTTTAATTTACCGGTGGATTTATGAAGGTTTTTGTTTTGAAAAAAAAAAACAAAAAAAAAAACAAAAAACATTCTTCATCATTGATTTACTATTTTATTCACTCAGTTGTTCATTTCCCTATTTATTTATTTATATGTCATTTATTTTCAAATTTGAATTATTTTCTATTTGTACATATAACCATTGATTGGTTACACACAAAGGCAACATTTTTTAATTAATTCATAAACGCGTGTTGGCCAAAATCACACTATTTTATCTAGTGATATCAAAATAGCATTTATTTATTTATCTATTTCCGCTGTTATTTTTATTATTATTTTGTTTATTTTCCTTTCGTGTCATTTTTTTTTTTTCGCAAAAGAAAATCACAAATATAACGCGATGAAATTAAATAAATAAACGAATTAAACCAACGTATATTAATAATAATAATAATAATAATAATAATAATAATAATAATAGAAATAGTTAAAAGAAAATCACAAATATAACTGATACAATTAAATACGAATGTACGAATTACATAATAATAATAATAATAATAATAATAATAATAATAATAATAATAATAATAATAATAATAATAATAAATTAATAAATAAATAATAATAATAATAATAATATTAATATTATTATTATTATTATTATTATTATTATTATTATTAAATAAAACATAAAATTGTAATGGTATTAACCTGCAGTCCAAACACTCTGCAAACAGTGTAGATCCAGATGAGACAGCTTATAAAATCCCGTCTCATCAGGATCAACACTGTTAGCCATCCCGTTCTCAATTTTGTAATGGCACCGCCTTTTACATAAAACGGAGATATCCAAATTCAAAACTGGAACAGTCCAATTTACAAACATAGGGGTGAAAGGTAAGAAATATGTACTATGGTAAAATATGTCTGTAAGATTTAAATGCTGAATTGAGCCGGCTATACTGAGACATGAAATAATAACAACATTATTTTTAAGAGGAACATTTTGAACAAAACTACTCGTATCGAAGTTTCAAAACTACATATCTTTATTGTCTTTGATCAGACTGTCTTCTTAAGTCGTTTTTTGTTGTCGTTTCGTAAACGTCCTTCCACAGCGGCGGATCCAGGTTTATTTAAAAGAAAAGCAAGGTTGGTGAAGAGTGAATCTTAAATGAAAGCTTTTGACAGACAATTCAATTTTTTGATGCAAACTTTATCAAAATTGGATGAAAAATATGAACGCTATCATGGAAACCATCATTTTGAATATCCAATATGAATTTATGACGTCATTAAGCCTTAATCAAATTATAAAAATTCAAAATAAACAGTATTTTCATCAATACTTTACCTCTGTGTTTATGTATAGCTTCTTTTCTAGATATATATATATTGATTCTGCTCGAAACACGTTCTGTTTTCTTCCAGAAATAAGATTTTATCTAATATTTTGAAACGTTTAGAACTTCATTGAATATTCAAAATGGCAGCACACTTTACACAAGTTCTGATCTCTTGAAATGTCATTAACTTTCTTATGTTTTTTTTTTTTTTTTTTTTTTTGTCCGATTAGGACAAAATTTGTATCAAAATGCATGGTCTGTCAGCCTTTTCATTTCCAATTCACTCTTTGCAAACCTTGCTTTTTTCGTTAATAGAGGGTTCGAAATTTCTGAAAAGGATCGATTTGATTACGGTATTCGGTCAGATAGGTATGAGCAAACATTGGTATCGTAAATAAAGTTGATGTTTTTTCCCCTTTTTCATATTGTGCAACAAATGTCCCAACTAACTAACTAACTAACTAACTAACTAACTAACTAACCAACTAACTGACTAAACTAAGTAACTAACTAACTAAAACTAAGTTAGTTAACTCACTCACTCACTCACTCACTCACTCACTATTTGACTGACTGACTGACTGACTGACTAACTAACTAACACTCACTCACTCACTCACTCACTCACTCACTCACTCACTCACTCACTCACTCACTCACTCACTCACTCACTCACTCACTCACTCACTCACTATTGGCTGACTGACTGACTTGAATCAAATGTTATTTTTCTGTGTTAAAAAAATATCACAATGCTTTCATCTTGTGATGTAGCATATAGAGTGCTTACGATTAAAATGTATATAAGACAGAACACATAACTCGGCGAGAAATACATCACCTGACTTATTTCGAACAACACAAAGCTCTGTTGTTGCCAGCAAAAGGAATGAAAACGTTTTGGGCTCAGACGAATAAGGAGGAAGCGCGAACGAAAAAAGCCGCCTAAATCATTCCAATGGTTGCTAAACATCTCAAAAACATACCTATATAATTTTGACCCCCTTAAACCCTACTTTTATATAGTAAAACTGGGGTTTACAGGGGTTTTCTTTTCTGCTCAAAAACATAGATTGTGGGTACTCGTTAGAACCGCCTCGGCGAGGCGGTTCTAACGAATACCCACAATCTATGTTTTGAGCAGAAATTGGAATTTCAGAATTTTTATCTGAAAACTTTTAGTTTTTGGTGGTGAAATGTTCAATATATTTGAATAGGCGTGTTTTCGTAATGTTTTAATGCGAACGAAATTTGTCCTGTAACATTTATCACTGGATATATACAGTCGAATTTCAATGGCTCGAACATATTTGGGACCATGAATAGTTATGGGTAGTTCGAGCCACTGATAATTAATCATAGCGCTAGGTCTGTAGGCAAATTGTAATAATTTATAGAAGTCTTTTCGATCTTCTATAAAATAATGGTATGTCGAGTGTACGCATTAGAATCGCCTCGATAAAGCGAGTCTAATAAGTACAGACAACATATATTTAGATGATAAAATAAGAAAATTTCCCTAAAACATCTGTAATTATTAATCAAGTAAGTAATTACTGTTCTAATATATGCCAAACGGCCTTGCATCATAACAATGCAATTTTTTCTATACGGTGTTACCCTGCTTTATACAAGGGCTAATACTGAAATTTACAAGCGCTTAGCGGATAAAGCCGAGTGGTTCAGAAGGACCAATATTTTACGGTATTAACCGGACTAATATTTTACGGTATTAACAAGTTGATGAGACTTGTTTGGTGCTTATAGTACATCAAGATAATTGCAGATGTTGGGGCTACATTTGCAGACAGCAGTTCTGATCATCCATTCAAACAAAGCAATATTTAAGAAAAAAAGAAGTCAGTAATTAACTTCATGGTGAAGCAAGCAAGAAGAACAAAACTCAAAAAGAGGTATTATCGAAATAAAAAAATAATGATTAATAAAAAATGTTATGAAATGGATGTATTCACATCGGCCCTGTTGCAAGTCCTCGGCCTGTCGTATTGGCCTTCGGATGGCTGTATTGGCCCTCGGCTTCGCCTCGAGCCAATACAGCAATCATCAGGCAATACGACTTCCCTCGGACCTGTAACAGGGCCAGTATGAAAAATGCCATTTAATAACATTATAATATTTGTTGACTTGAGCTAGCGGAAAAATATCCTAGCGATTCGAAAACGAGTTCGACTTAACCACGTTAAACGAGCCATCGATGTTAGAATCATTGAAGTTTTACTGTTGTGTAACCAAGCGGGCACGCAACGTGGAGACAACGACGCCTCAACGTCGATGCAACGTCATGGCGTTGCATCGACGTTGATGCGACGTTGTGTAAGGATCAAGTTTCCGCTGCGAAACTTCTAATAGTGGATTACACTCACAAAGGCTCAGGTAGTTTTCACCGCGTATTGGCGCCATAACCCAAAAGTCTGACATAAAATATACAGCTGACCCCGTCGACATTTCCATAAGTATTTTGTCTAATTCTTATCAGCTAAGAATTTCCATCCATTTCTTTCTTATCCTGAGTGATTTCTGAAAATTGAAACTGTCGATCTCCTGACCCGTGAGAGTGTTTGTTTTATCATGTATAACGAGAACCGTTTTCGCCAAGGCCTCTTGGGTACGAAGACCAATTGCTTTCTGTTCACCTACCAAGACAGATAATTCATTTTTTAGCTTTCTCTGTGATTCTGGGATTCCACTCATATGTTTTTCCATTAATTTTCTTCAATCTTTTCGATTCTTTTCCTTGATTTCATTCTGCGTTTGCCAACAATTACGCAAATCAATTTGGTTAGTGCAGAAAAATAGAATAACGGATTAGTTTTCTAAAAGAACTGTCCATCGAAAGAGGAAGATGTATTTACTTTGTCTGTCCTTTTAAGCGCAAATTATGGGTGGTATGGGAAAAAAATCGCTGGTCGATAGGACAATGAATAATGAAAATAAACCTGAAAACGCAATGCATTCATTGGGTTTTGTTTCTCAATTTCCGTTTTTTTCGTTTATATATGGACCACGTCAAGCGAAGAAGTGCCTTCGAACTTGCGCAAAAAGCGCAGATTAGGATAATCCTGCGCATGAGCAAAGTATTATCCGGGCATTTCCTTTCCGTTCATACATTCTGTAGTATCCAGCGATTCTGATAGCAGCCAATGAAGAACCTGCGCGGATGCACAGGCTTATCTTGGCCTTCGCCCCCCGCATATCATTACGAAAACACGCCTATTCAAATATATTGAAAATTTCGCCACGAAAAACATAAAATTTTCAGATTAAAATTCTGATATTTTTTCATATTTCTGCTCAAAACATAGATTGTGGGTACCCGTTAGAACCGCCTCGTCGAGGCGGTTCTAACGAGTACCCACAATCTATGTTCTTAAGCAGAAATAAGAAAAATAATGTATACCCCTGTAAACCTCAGTTTTACTATATAAAAGTGGGGTTTAAGGGTGTCAAAATTATATAGGTATGTTTTCGTGATGTATTATCCATGGCGCGTCCCGTCTGCCAAACTTATGTTATTTATTTATGTTATTTATTTATTTATACGCCCGCTGTTTCCCTTTTCATCATACAAGAAATAACTGCACAATAGTATCAACATAACAGTAAATTTAGGATATATATATTTCTTTGAAATTGTCACATTAAACTGATTTAAATGCTTAGCATGCTGGGTAAAATATTCAACCGATGAAAAATTGAAATGCATTCTTATTTGTCCCAGAAAATAGGGTTTGAAATTGCATGCAAACTATCTCTTAAGGAACTGAGACAATTTGTATGCAATTTCGGGCCCCTTTTTCTGGGAATATAAGAAACATAATATCATCAAATTGTTGTCTGCTGAATTGGCCGAAAGCGTGCTAGATATGACCGAAATAGATCAATTTTGTTTAACATTTTAATAGAAAAGACGAAAATCTCGGAATCATCCTGAATTAATTCAATCTTGAATAATTTATTTAGTTTCATTTCAGTTCAGCCTGAAATGTAATACCTCGCCTCGCAAGAAGGGCTTTTGTGTGTATGCGCACTACAAATATACAGATCAGCCTGCGCATGCGCCGTTTCATCACGAAAACACGCCTATATAATATTGACCCCCTTAAACCCCATTTTTATACAGTAAAACTGGTGTTTACAGGGGTATACATTATTTTTCTTATTTCTGCTAAAAGCATAGATTGTGGGTACTCGTTAGAACCGCCTCGGTGAGGCGGTTCTAACGAGCACCCACAGTCTATGTTTTTAGCAGAAATAAGAAAAATATCAGTTATTTTATCTGAAAATTTTCAGTTTTTGGAGGTGAAATGTTCTATATATTTGAATAGGCATGTTTTCGTAATGGATCTCAGTGCATCACTGCCTACTTTCTGGACGCGTGATAATCTAAGGATAAAAGTGAAGGCTAATGTGCAGTCTGAGCTGGTCCTTCGTTTTTCTTCTGTTCGTTAGGGTCCATTTTCCGAGGCGTGGCTGGGACGTTTATGGGCGGTACGGAAGGCGCCCGTCATTTAACGGTAGATGAATTTTATTTCATCGGACATGCTGAGTTTTCGGCAACTGAAAGGGCACAATTTAAACCTGATTTTATGGCACAAACATCGGAGAAGTAGACTAGAAATGTTACTTTGTTTTGCATGTCTGTCCTTCCATTTGTCCACCCATCTGTCTCTACGCCCAACTCATTACTTGTACTTACTGTTACGTAACTGTTAGCTTCTGGAGTTTTATATGTTGGTCGAATTTAAAACGACAACACAAAAAAAAAAAAAAAAAAAAAAAAAAAAAATAAAAATAAAAATAAATAAATAAAAAAAGAAACAAAAATAAATAAATAAAATTAAACAGCGGACCTTTACTTTTCTTTCTCTTCTCTTCTCTTCTCTTTTCTTTTCTTTTCTTTTCTTTTCTTTTTTTTTTTCTTTTCTTTTCTTTTCTTTTCTTTCCTTTTCTTTTCTTTTTTTTCCTTTTCTTATCTTTTCTTTCCTTTTCTTCTCTTCTCTTCTCTGTTCTTTTCTTTTCTTTTCTTTTTTTTTTCTTTTCTTTTCTTCTCTTTTCTTCTCTTCTCATCTCTTTTCTTTTCTTCTCTTTTCTTTTCTTTTCTTTTCTACTCTTCCATTTTCTTCTTTTCTTATTTATTTATGTATTTATTTATCTTTTTTTGTTTCCATCAGTGGGGAAAATTTTTCTAAAAAAAAAAAAAAAAACAAGAAAAAAAGAGAAAAAAACAAACAAAAAAAACAAACAAAAAAAAATGTTTTCTTGTTTTGCTTTCGCGTCTTTTGTAATAACAAATATGCACCGATTCCATAGTTTTGTAGTTTTTATGCATACTAACAAATGCAGTATTGCAGAAATAAATAGTTGAAAAAGTTATGGATTAACTTTCTAAACGATACAATAAATAAATAAATAAATAAATAAATAAATAAATAAATTAACATAACATACATAAAAATACACTTTTTTTTCAAATATAGCAACAAACAAAATATAGAAAATAACAGATTCTCACTGTTTAATTGGGTTGTTTATGAGGAGAAAAAAAAAAAAATGTTCCAAACGAGTCATTTGACATGTTTTGTAATCGGCATCTGAGCAGTAAATGAGACTTGACATTTCATTCATTTGCAGTGAAAAATACACGTACTTTCAAAGTTGTCTGCTATATATAGTGAGCAGGCTAACTCTTTTGGTGCCAAATTTCAGATGACATTTGTCGTTTGCTTTTCCTTTTCAACAAACTATCGTTTGAAAAGACGTATACGTAAAATTGAAAGGCTGAATCTCAAACATATGAGCCGTCTCATCTGGATCTATGCTGTTTGCAAAAGCCTATTATAATCGCCTGTGGCACTGAAAGAGTTAAAATTTGAGCAGTACGTATCTAATGTGTTTGCGCAACGTATTAGAGATATCCCGCTGTTGAAAGCGCAAAACCGTGTAGATTCAGATCAGTCGCCGCAGAACGCGAGATGTTTTATCTGGTAGTAAAATGGTTTTGTTAATTTTTTTAGGATGAGTACAGTACAGGGCCCGGTTGTTCAAAGCTAACGACGTCGTTAGTTAACGATTCGTTAAAATTTACATCGAGTGATACGCAAATATGCTGAAATTGTTTGCTGAAAAAATGTGAGTAGCTTTTGCAGTGCAAAAGCTACTCACATTTTTTCAGCAAAAAATATCAGAATATTGTGTATTGAATCGGCTAAAACAGTTAACGAAATGACCCTTAACGAGCTCGTTAAGCTAACGACGCTTTGAACAACTGGGCCCAGGTCTTCATCATATGGATATTCAGGATAAATAAAGTATTTTGGTAAGCTCTAGTTACCAGAATGAGTCATATGACTACTTTGAAAACTTATTTTCAGATATATGTGAACCCGTGCACAGATTACTAGGGTGCTGGTTTTCCAAGCGTACTTTGCGTATGTTGATAGAAATGTGTGCGTATATGCATAATTCGTATATGCAATAATTATCATCATCATTATCTTCTTCTTCTTCGCAAATTCACGAATGTTATGTTTGTTCAATAGCAGCAACAGCAGTAGCAACAACAACAAATACAACGACAACAACGATAATAATAATAATAATAATAATAATAATAATAATTATTATTATTATTATTATTATCATCATTACTATTATCAACACTTAGCATGATGTGTAAAAATGGCAGCAGAAGATATTTGAAAATATTTTTCTTATTTTTGCCAGAAAATAGGATTCGACATGTCATGCAAACTGTCTCCTTAGGAGATAGTTTGTATTAAATGTCAAATCCTATTTTCTGGCAGAATGAAAAAAAAAAAAATCTCATCAAATTGTCGTCTGCTGAACCTGCACATGGCATGGTAAGTGTTATTATTATTATGATATTATTGTTCGTTTATTCCACGATTATTTTTATAGCCTGAACCGGTGATAGGATGCTGACCCACAAGTATCAAAATAGAGAAAATCAGCCAAAGGCAACTTGTTAGACAGCAATAAATTGCATTTTACAAAAATAAATCAAGATTCATCTTACGGCCGTTTTGACCGAAGATAGGATCTATGCGAACACGAGTGACACAGACTTGTATTCTATTTAAGTATAATTTATAGCGCGCAAAGGAATCAGGGTGCAATAACTTCGCCTGCTCCGTGTACGATGACAAAACCCGCTTTGTTTCCGTACTTCAAGCGTAAAGCCAAACAAATTTTATAGCCCATTTTTGTCAAAGGAAATAAATGTGAATTCAGGATGTCTGGAGTCTCAGGGCTGTTATTTATCCATGTGCGGAAAGCGGCACGCTGAGGTGAAAATGATTTTACGAAATGTGTTTGCGTTAGAATTTATGTCAAAGAAATTGTCTTGCAAACACATGCTGGTTCATTATTATTGACTTTCCAGAAAGTTTGTACTAGATTTAAAGAGAAATCATGGGAGCCGAGCGATGCGAAAATGCGTCTTCGTGGTCGAAAAGATACAGATCAGCCGGAAAAGCCGCAAATTCTGATAGATTTCTGTAATTCTCTATATTCTATAGTAAACAGTGAGTGTGTAATCGGACTGCGAAGGCTCTGATTAGCCTGCGCGGACGCGCAGGCTATTCAGGGCCTTCGCAGCCCGCATTTGTTCCAGGTACACTTTTCCCATGGCGATGCTCATGTCTATTACATTTATTTCATCATAAAATCGCCCTTAACGTTTCACACCACAAAATGATGCGCTCTGATTTGCTTTCTAATGTTTTCTGCCAAGACGAAGGACTGTTACAATTCCCAAGATTTTCATTTTTGCGAAATAGCACATACTTAGGCCTTACTTATCCAAAGACGTAACAATTATTTTCCGCTTATTTGTTTATGTGACCGATTTTGTTTTATTGTTCATAAGATTGATGTGGCGGAGAAATGCGGTCGAATTATGAAATGATTTCAAAAGCGAATGACCTTTAAGAGCAAGTAAAACACCCACAGAGCTGAACATTCCTATAGTATCCATGTATTCGGGATCGGATTAGCTTTTTTTCGGCCAATTAGGCCTCCTCAGTGGCCGTCATATATTCTTTTTCTAAGCATCCAGGAATGGGCTCAGTGACACATAAGACCCGGAAATATAAACTGACCCGGAAGTATAAACCAGGCTATAATGAAATACGGATAGACGTTTCACGGCCGCTACACGGCACTACAGCTGAAGTGAAGATAATGACTGAAACTTGAAAGCAATTAACACACACCCACAAAGCTAAACTTTCCTAAAATGTGCATATTTTCTGGACCAGACTAACAAATTTCGGCCACTTAGGCCTCAGCAGTGACCATAATATTGTTGCTACTCTTGCTAAGCGACTGTAAACGGAAAAAAAAAAAAAAAAAAAAAAAAAAAAAAAAGACTGCACCTATATTCTTATTCTTATAACTTATCAATCACTCGAAATTTCTTCTTTAAATTTGGTTCTGTAAGATGAGTGTGTGTATCATCAATCCGTTCGGTTATATAAGCGACTAGTAGAACGCCAACGATAAAACATTGTATATTACGAGTAAAGGGGAACTCGGTATAAGTTGTAAGTATATCTTGGAGTTATGTGCTTAACAAACCTTTCATTCGGATGCAAGAGTTTTCAAAATCGGCCTAGAAAAAAGGAAGTTATGGTGGTTTGGATATATAAGAAATGGCTGTCATGGATGCCGCCATATTGTAGGCTTTGTGACGTCACACAGCCAAAATTAAATATGCAAAACCAAATTAAAAAGGGTTTTAAGAATAATTTTGTTACAGATTATTTTTATAATCTTTTCATTCTAGTGACAAGCAATCATTTCCCCTAAAATAAACCAACTTTATGAGAATAACTACCTTTATGAAACGAATTTTAATGTTTATGAAACCTCATTAAATATTCAAAATGGCTGCGCCCATTCCACCAATGTTAATATATTCAATTGTCTATAACTTACTTAATTTTCCACCGATTTTGATCAAATTTTCGTCAAAATTCATTGTTTGTAAAGTTCTTGACTTTAAAGCACAAATACCTTTTAAGGTTGCGTTCCCCTTTAAACTGTAACATGTAAAACTGTACCTTATGATAATTTGTTTCCAGTGAAGACCTAGAGTAGCCTGCACATCCAAGCATAGTCTGGCCCCAGTCTCCAGTGACTCAATATTTATTCTTATAGTTCAGTTTGATAATCCACTAAAATAAAGAATATCATGACTATAAAGGGTGGTCACTAGTGACCAGCCTTTATAGTCATGATATTAGTTTGGTTTTATTTTAGTGGATTATCAAACAAGATTATAAACTGAATATTTAGTCGTTAGAGAAATAAAATCAAAATAATATCATGACTATAAAGGTTGGTCACAAGTGACCAACCTTTATAGTCGTGATTTTATTTTGGTTTTATTTTAGTGGATTATCAAACAAGATTATAAACTGAATATTTAGTCGCTGGAGAAATAAAATCAAAATAATATCATGACTATAAAGACTGATCACTAGTGACCAGCCTTTATAGTCATGATATTGTGTTTGGTTTTATTTTAGTGGATTATCAAATAAGTTTATAAACTGAATATTTAGTCGCTGTAGAAATAAAATCAAAATAATATCATGACTATAAAGACTGATCACTAGTGACCAGACTTTATAGTCATGATATTGTGTTTGGTTTTATTTTAGTGGATTATCAAATAAGTTTATAAACTGAATATTTAGTCGCTGTAGAAATAAAATCAAAATAATATCATGACTATAAAGACTGATCACTAGTGACCAGCCTTTATAGTCATGATATTGTGTTTGGTTTTATTTTAGTGGATTATCAAATAAGTTTATAAACTGAATATTTAGTCGCTGTAGAAATAAAATCAAAATAATATCATGACTATAAAGCCTGATCACTAGTGACCAGACTTTATAGTCATGATATTGTGTTTGGTTTTATTTTAGTGGATTATCAAATAAGTTTATAAACTGAATATTTAGTCGCTGTAGAAATAAAATCAAAATAATATCATGACTATAAAGACTGATCACTAGTGACCAGACTTTTTAGTCATGATATTGTGTTTGGTTTTATTTTAGTGGATTATCAAATAAGTTTATAAACTGAATATTTAGTCGCTGGAGAAATAAAATCAAAATAATATCATGACTATAATGGCTGGTCACAAGTGACCAGACTTATTAGTCATGATATTATTTTGGTTCTATTTTAGTGGATTATCAAACAAGATTATAAGAATAAATATTTAGTCACTGGAGTCTGGAGCCAGTCTAATTCAGGCAGTCTGACTAGGCTTTGCTGGTCACTCTGTGGATAACAAACATTTCTTCAGACGGGTACTGCGACAAAAGACTGACCAGTCTCTGCATATACCGCCCGTGTAGTCATTAAGATGCGAATAGCAAAGAAATAGGTAATCAGCCTACAGTATAACCTCAATGGCTCGAACACGGATGTCTCGTTTACCGTGGATGAGTCGAACTCTTTTTTCAGTCCCTACAAAATTCTTCCAATAGCTCAAGAAAACAAACATTTAGGGATTATTTTCTTATTTTATCATGGAATTGTATGTTGTGTGTACTCATTAGAATCGCCTCATCGAGGCGATTCTAATGAGTACACTCAACATACAATCATTGTGTAGAAAATCGAAAAGATTTCCCTAAATTATCGCTATTTGCTTCCTGAACTGGTGTCATGATTAACCCTCAGTGGCTCGAACTACCCATGTTTCGAACGAATTTCCATGGTCCCAAATATGTTCGAGCCATTGAGGTTCGACTGTATGTAGTACATAATAATTTCAGCATCAACGTGAGAAAACGTACCGTTAGACATATACGCCCAACGAAGGTTTAAATCAGCATGCGCATTCGCGCAGTCTGATCAGAGTCTTCGTTGTCTGCACGAAGAGACTTTGCTTCCTTAGCTATTCGAAATCCGCCCAGTGAAGATTCTGATCAGTATGCGCGAATGCGAAGACTGATCTGAATCTTCGCTGGGCGCACATATTCGATCTGAAGGTACGTTTTCTGACGTTGCGGCTCATCCCTTTTTCAAAGAGCTATTTTCAGTTATCAGGTGGTGGGTCGGATGGACAAATGAGATAGAAGGACCATCCATGCACACGTGTTGCCTGCACTGTTCACTTTATGAGGACTGCATACACTGAAGAAAAGTCCTCGACGACTATAACTTCCAAATATAGAACACAACTTACGAGTACTATAGTCAAATTCACCGTTTTTGTTGACAAGCATCTCAGAGCCCAGTGCATATATGATGCGGCTCTCAATGACAACTGTAGAACTTTCAAACAATATATATATATATATATATATATATATATATATATATATATATATATATATATATATATATATATATATATATAACAGACTTTTTTATTTCTTCACAGTTTCCTTCATGAGAGTCAAAATAGTGCCAAACAAATTTTAGGTGGCATTTTTAAAGCTGCAGTCTTACTGGGCGCCATTTTGTTATTTTCGAGTAATGTAATTTTGGCCTAACGCTGATTACGTTATAAGTGGACAATGACGTTATTCTATTACTTGGATATTGTTAATTAGTTAAATAAAACAGAAAAAAAAAAATGCAGAAAATATTATTTTTAGCTACATCTTCTATACTTTAAATTATACAGAAGCAAGAAACAAATGTAGAAAACGTTTTTTTTTTTTTTGTTTTTTTTTTTTTTTTCTTTTTCTTAATGTAGCTACCTACATCAGCTATTTTTGTTTAAATAACGACTCTGAATAAGACTATAGATTCATTTCTCGTAAACCGTACTTTGGAAATTGTGACAAGAGAGTATAAAAGCCAGGTGTTTGCTGGCTCAAGGGAGATAAAACCTGAGCTCTGTTGGGGGAAGTTATCTTCCCACCAATTAAAAACAGACAAATTTACCGAAACATAAACAAATGCATGTAAATTAAATATTTGTCCAGCTGATTGGGAAAAGTACTTACTCACTGTCCAGGGTTCACAGTATGTATTAATAATTTATTTCCTTTAATGAGTTAACAGCGTGTATTTAGTAGAACCATATTTGTTTAATTCCACACGGAACTCCAAACTTACCATGTTTAACCTAAGCATTCGGACAGACAGGCCCAAGCAAACAGTTTAGGCCCAGATCAGACGCCGCAGAACGCGGCGTCTGATCAGGGTCCACACTGTTTGCTACTCATACAGCATTTTGTGGTCATGCCAACAGATAGTAGAATGAATTTGTTAACATTTTAAGACAAGGATGGAAAGGAGATAAGATGTCCGAATGTTTAGGGTTAATACGGTCGAAAACCTTCAAAGGCATGTCAGTCTCTTTGATGTTACCGCACTTCCACAAAAAGTCATTTATTTCACATACGATACCATAGTTTGTAGGACCTCCAATAGATAAAAGGTGTATGTACTATTGTCTTTTGTGGTCATTTGTTAAGATAGATTTCCACTTTATGAAAGAAATCTGTCATGACCATTGAGTTCAAGTGGAGTAGAATTTACACTTAATTAAGTTTTGAAAAACCTAAAGTCATTTTTCTTGACCTAAGTATTAATAATACTATACTTTCGTATTGGGGTTTTCGTTAGAATGCCACCCGGAAAAAAAATAACACTCACTGCAAGCGAGAAAATGAAAAATGACTGATGGTTTGACTGGTTGAAATTCGTAGGACTTTTCTAGGAATAACAATCACATTTCTGTGCGCGCGCGCGCACAGACACACACACACACACACATACACACACACATTCCATATATCGAAACAATAAGTATTATTCAGATTCATATGACAGTTCAGTTTTTGCTACGTATATGCGAAGGTAAGAAGGAAGAGGGCGTGGCGAAGTAAAAATGGAGAGGTAGTCAGTGAACAATGTTGTGAGAAGTAGGAAGTGAGAATCAAGAAGTGGGAAGTAGAAAATCAGACGTAGGAAATAAGAAGTACAAAGTGGAATTAAGAAATGAGAACTGAGAAGTAGGTCTGACTTCTTACTTCCTACTTCGATATGATATGGGACTAGTAGGCTTTCAGTGTTTCATATGCATGGGGGAGAACTGAAACAACCTTAGCCATGCATACATATAAACCAGACTGAGCTTTTGTATTTGACATGTGCAACTGCAGACTTTTATCTTCGTATTAAGTCTCATTCCATTGTGAGCCTAAACATTTCTCAGAAATCTTCCAAAACAGTTGTCTGGCATATATTTCAGCATTAATGCGACCAGCCATTTACAAGGTGTTTCAAAGACAAGTAACTTTGGGTGTTATTTACGTTACCCTTGTCATGTTGAATCAATTAAAATGCCACACTCACATCTAATTGTCAGCCAATCAGCTTCCTTGATCCAGATTGTTGACATAATTCCATATATTGAATGACAAACCATGCAAATCCAGATCAGATGGCTTCTTCAAAAGCCATTTAATCTGGATCTACACTGTTTGCAAAGGCAGTGTATATCCGGGTACAGCAGGACAAGGGTTAACATGCTTGGTAAAGTTTCAGCAGACGACATCTTGAAATATGTTTCTATTTCTTTCCCAGAAAACAGGTATCTACCTTTCATGCAAATTGTCTTCTTTGGAGACAATTTGAATGAAAGGACAAAGCCTATTTTCTGGAAAAAAAAAATAAATAAATAAGAAAACAATATCGTCAATTTGTCGGCTGCTGAATTTATTCAGAGAGTGGTAAAGATTGTTTTTTTTTTTTTTTTTTTTTGTCCATTCGGGCCAGTGCATGTTATTACGCAACTGGAGACAAAAATTTTACCTGTGCTATACATGGTTGTCTGGACAACAGCGAGCCAGCATTCCGACATTTGAAATCTCTCTTTCCACTGTATTTGTAACACAATTACTTCCGCGCTGTTGCGGAATAATATAAATCTTTTTACACCCTGGTCCAACTATATTCATCATTCTATTGAGATGCTTAGAAAATAATTCGTTTCGGAGTATTTTATAGCTCTCTACGACTTTATGCTGATTGAAAACAGAATTTGTGTTTAGACCGCAACGTAATGTACGACTTTATTGAAATTTTATTTGAAAGATTTTAGACTGGTTGTTTTGACAAATATGTTCTCTGTTATAAACTTGATTAAATAAGGATTTATTGATCCGTTGCCTTGGAGAGCGAGAGTATCGGAGATACATATCTTTTCCATTTTTCATGTAAGGAGATTTATGTCTGTAACTTGGCTTTATCAGTTTAAACCATAGCCCCAACGGGCACGTGACGTTTATACAACGTCGCATTAAAGTCGATGTAACGTCATGACGTTTGTACAACGTCGCATTTATGCCTATGCAACGTCACGACGTTTATACAACGTCGCATTTATGTCTATGCAACGTCATGTCGTTTATACAACATCGCATATATGTCTATGCAGCATCCCAACGTTTATACAACGCCGCATTAATGTCGACGCAACATCATGACGCTTATACAACGTCGCATTAACGTCGATGCAACTATATGACGTTACATCGACGTTAACAGTTTATGCCCGTTGGGTAGGAATTTACATATTTTACAAGAAAAGGGCCCTTCTGCCATACTAGGGCAACAAAGGCTCGTATTAAAATTCGCATGCGCATAATTTGAGCAGGACCTCCTTTACCCGCTTACATAATAACTACCTTTAAAAGACTACACCGACGAACAGAGAAGATCCTGATCACTCCGCACGAATGTGCAGGCTTATCTGGTCCTTTGCTGCTCGCACAAGGCGTAAGAACATTTTTGTCCGTTGCGTTTCATATCTGCACCGTTATCAAAAAGAGGCTCGAATTCATATAATAAGAGAAATCAAAAGAGACCAAAAAACAAATACTCAGCCTTGCGGTCCGATAAGGATCCCAAGTTCTGCATCAATGAATTCGACCGCATCAGTGCAGTCTTTATCCAGAAAAGCGAACGCCCTGATATTGGACTGCGGGGATGGGGGTGGGTGGGTGTTGCCGTTTGCACATGCGCAAATATGTTTTCGCATGACACAACACAGATGCGATATAGTACAAACTTCTTATATTTCGGAAGCTTGTCTTGTAAGATAGATTAGCTTAGAAATCTTTTATTCATGACAATTTGAAATTCCTACTCGTACAAAATTCAATTATGCAAAAGCTTTGTTCAAAAGATAATACGATTCGTTTATAAGCATCAGTTTTACATTCATATTTTGTATATCTTTTCAGTGCTGGTACTTGTTAAATACTTACCGGAAGCAGCATGTGCAGGCTGCGTCCATTGAATATTCCAGCAAAAGTTACTCATGACAGGTTAACCCTTTTATGCCGGGTGGACTCTTCTGCCTATCTTCTTGGACAGGTCCATTTCCAATTCAAGAGGTGTCTGGTTCGGTGTTTAGTATTATCATACATTATAAAAAGTCCTGTATTTAATGCAAACAGTTTAGATCCTGATCAGACGCCGCGTTCTGCGGCATCTGATCTGAGTCTACATTGTTTGCCAGAGTGCCTTTTATGGGACACTAGGCATAAATGAGGTTGAATTATGAAACAGAAAATAAGTAATATACGGAGACTTCGAACATAGGTATGTTGTCACTTCAAATCCAGAAGACAATCAACCCATTAATGATGGTGAACTCTTCTAGCTCGCACTTTGCGCGGGTCTCTTTTCAGTTTAGGGGTAGACTGGTTTAGTCCATTTTATCATTTCCTTGACAGATTTGGCGTCGGGTCTGGAACTACACTGTTGGCAAAGCTCCCATCCCTGGGACGTTAGGCACTAATGGAGTAAACATAGGTTTTTCCCGAATTTGAAAAAAAAAAAAACTGTCGACACTTCATTTGAGTGGTGGTAACGTCTGTTCTTTGATAAAGAGATACAACCTGTATTAAAACGCAGTATGCAATGTAATTGCTCGAAATGCGTAAAACCTATATTAACCCTTAAAGCGCCAAGAAAAACTGCATCTGAAAATGTCGTCTGTTTATGTCTTCTGCTGAATATTCTTGCAGACTTTTCAAACCTATTTTTGCATACAGGCAAACAGTGTGGGCCCTGATAGAGCAGTCTGATCTGGGTCCACACTGTTTGCAAAAATGACTTTTAAAATCACAAGCAGACGACAAAGCAGACGACAATAGTTGTGACTGGCGCTTTAAGGGTTAATATTGAAATGCATGTATACATGCTCAAATGTGAGA
Source organism: Anodontia alba (assembly GCA_964016985.1). Lineage (NCBI taxonomy): Eukaryota > Metazoa > Mollusca > Bivalvia > Lucinida > Lucinidae > Anodontia > Anodontia alba. Next base: position 26,605,664 of record OZ024831.1, read on the forward strand.
ATATTGCAACATGCAGATAAATAAATACTTGCCCTAGCATTAATGGAATAGCACTATTATTGAAGAGGTTAGAAATTGGCTTGCATTTGGAACATACTTGACATTTGGAGCGTAAGTGTGCAATCGTCCCAGCATCAGTATGTCAGCCATTTAGGATCAATGGTTAGATGAGACATACTAACCTTTTCTATAAGGAAAGACTCAATAGTCATGAAACTAATTCTCTGCGGGCGGGATTAGAACTCTTGATTGCATGAACAAGAATGAAGCGGATGAAGGCTAAATGTACTGAGATTGAGATACCTATGTTCCATAGTTTAGATTAAGCTAACGTTTAAGCTTTAAGAACTTCAAATCTGCCCCTCCTCAGTGAAAAGTCGCGCTTGTAAGATTTAAACAGATACGATTTAACCCATGAAAGAATAGACTCTCCCACACTATATAATGGAAGAGTCCATTTTCGATTTTAGGTATGTCAGGCCATATCAGATAGATATTCAAGAACAATGGTGGGACTATTTGCAAACAATGGAGACCCTGATCAGACGCCGCATTCTGCGACGTCTGATCTGGGTCTGCACTGTTTGCCGATTACCTGTTTAGGAGTCCCCAGTCTTCAATGGGTTAATCTTGCAAGCATGTAAATATTGTAGCTGTGATATGGAAGGGTCAATAAGCGATCAGCCACGACCAAAAGGTTTCAGGTTTATACATGTGCATTCAACCTTAGTAATAATGGAATACTCCACTAAAGCATCAGACTATCTTTACAATTCGAGAAAGGCATATACAGTCGACTCTCGTTATCTCGAACTCGCTTATCTCGAATAACCGCTTATCTCGAAGTGAAAATCTGGTCCCTGTTTTAACACAGAGATCTACCGACAGGCAACAAAATATTGTGGAAAAGAGGAGAAAGTGCTCCTTAGGAGCAATTTCTCCTCTTTTCCACAATATTTTCAACATATCTCTAACTTAGGAATCAAATTAAAGATTCATTCTGTTAAAGGTGGTTGTTCGATTAATTGTTTTCCTCAGTTCCGCAAATCTGATATGTCGAAGTACGGATATCTCGAAGTGTTTCATAGAATCCATTGGATTTCGAGATAACGAGAGTCGACTGTAGTATATAGATTATGTGTCGTCAAACGGTACAGTTATGTCAAAGTTGCCCAAAAGAACACGACATTTGCCCACTAAAATACGAGCTTTTATGATAGTTTTAAATGAGATGCATTTCGAAAATTATGTACATGCTTTCGGTCCAGCTAAACTCCAATGACACATAATGACCCAAACTTTGTTGTGATCCGTAATTACGTCCTGGAATCTGTTTTTGATATTAATCAGAATCTAATGATTATTATAAAAGAAGTCGATAACGTGAAACGTGATGGAAGGAATCCGGCATCTTCAGTGGAATAAAATTTGAACGAACAAGCCATTACGTAATCATAGATTTAAACAATAGTCCACCAATAAGGGTAATCCAAAGATGGCTGAAAATGTCGCCGACTAATGCTGCTTTCATTGGGACGTTCAGGGAAGTTGGTACACATTCAAGGGAGACATCTCTGTCAAAATTCATTTTGATGCCTTCTGAAAGGAGACCCTCTCTAAAAGGAAAGTATTTGCTCCCTGCCTGTGCGAGGAAATTCTTTCATTTTAGAGTAGACCTCCTTTCAGAAATGTTTTGGTATATATGAAGGCAAACAGGAAGTCACCAAAGTTGTCTATCTTGTCAAACATGGCGAGAATCTACCAAGTCACCTTTAACCCATTTAAGCCTAGCGTCCCATAAAAGGGACAATGACAAACAGTATAGATCCTGATCAGACGCCGCAGACGCGGCGTCTGATCAGGGTCTACACTGTTTGCTTTAAATACAGGAATTCCTACAAAACATGATGCTAATACAAACCAATCAAATGCCATTTGTATAGGAAATAGACCACTCCAAAGTGTTAAGGTAGAAGATTCCACTCGGCATAAATGGGTAAAATACAGAGAGAAGCTAGTGATGTTTCTGTCTAGAAAGTCAGAGTATTTCAAAACATGACGTCAGCGGAATAGAAAAGGAATACAAATTTAAACCAAGAACACACATAAGAAGAAATATCGGAGACTCGGTTTATTAAGACTCTTCATATACAACACTGCAGTTTGCAAGAGTGCATACGTCCCCTACCAACGGCTTAAGAGGTATTCGATTTTCAAAGCAACCAGGATAGGCTCAATGATCCCAAATGAAATATAAACATAATCTGCACTATAGTGAAGTGCAGGGAGACGTTTTACGGCCGCCATACGGAATACGAAGTAAAATAGAAATATAAAAGGAATGTCTTATGCATACACAGTAAACACCCGCTATCAAGATCACTTTTGGGATTATCTTATTAGTCGGTGGTCTTAATACTGAATATGAAATACAGTAAATATCCTAAAATTATGAACAGATTTTAGGACAAACTTTTGCTTGTATGCAGTTGTTTCTTGAAATACATAGTGGAATGGCAAACAATGTAGAACCTGATCAGACAGCTCCTGAAGGAGCTCTCTGATCTGGGTCTAAACTGTTTGCATATGCCATTTGTCAGAAACCTTGGAAAACATTTGGATTGACAAAAACTTGTCTTAATAGTGAAGTGGTCGTAATTTTGAGTGGTCGTTATAGCGGAATTTTACTGTATAACAAAACGATAACTAATATGGAGATACCCAGGGAGGACAGGCCACAATCACGAAAGACAGCTTTTCAAAGTCATATGATGTAGGTTGCATGACAAAGCAAAATAGCGTATCATCGAAAACAAAATAAACGAACGAAGGGGTACAGTAAAGAAACGGTACGCTGTGTACGGTTAATGACGAATATTTTGGGGTCTCGGGCGATCGGGGTCGTTAATCCTGGTTTTAAGAGTAGTCTGTTGATTTTTGTCTTTGACTGTGCAATTGGCATGTGTAATAAGTTTTCTGTAAACATTTAATGAAGTACTGCAGAGGTGAAAGCTTTTATTATACCAGTTTCTGTAAGGCAACTGGATTGAATTCCTGATAAACTCAAAAATCACCAAATCAGATGATAGGAACCCGCATCCTACATGTTGCACACCTATACTGGGGAGCTGATAGCCCCATTAGTAAATGTATAAGCCTCTGCTCTAAAGCATTTACCCTGTCCCGCAACTCCACCCATAGACTGGCTCTAGTCTCTAGTGACAAAATATTTTTCTTATAATCTATTTTATAATCCACTAAAATAAAACCAAAGTAACATCATGACTGTAAAGGCTGGTCACTAGTGACCAGCCTTTATAGTCATGATAGTTTTTTTGGTTTTATTTTAGTGGATTATCAAACAGGATTATGAGAAAAATATTTAGTCACTGGAGACTGGAGCCAGTCTACTCCACCCACAGTAGTTATTCTACTGACCGATCCAAGGCGGTTCCTGTTGTGCGTGGGTCGGTGGTTTCATATGTGGCGTTTGTTTTATCATTACAGACAACACTTTATACCGACACTCGACACAACGACAAAATTCCTTATAATGGCAATTTGACTGTCACCAAACCGTCCTTTCAGAGGTAACAATTAGTCAAAAATTATGCAAGAATAATATATCTAATACTTTAATGAAACGTATGTTTTGAATAATTATATATGTTCTATGAGGAAATAAGAACAAAATAATTTGTTCATTAATTATTTTTTACAACAGCAAATTCAATTTAATGGCAACGTCTTTGGGAACAAATGCTGTCGTTGTAACGAGGGTTCACCGTATATGTTCCTAATCTTTCCTTCTTTTGGTACCTCAGGATGCTTTGTGATTGTGGCATTTCTGGGTATCTCCATTTATAATTTTTAATAAGTGTACGGATGTAAGGGGAATCGCCTCTCTTAGAACCTTTAGTCCCCCGCCTCACAAATGACAAACTGTCTATACAAAATTAGTAAAATATATTTTCTCACAATATTGGAAATTTCTGTTTATATGCAGTAAACCCTCATTACAACGACAACATGTGTTCATTAAAATTACATTGCTTTTGGTATTTACGAAAGGTCTTGTTTAACTCTTATTTCCTCAGAGAACATACGTTTTTTGACATTTGTTAGCTTTACCTCACTGAGGCGATTCTATCAAATATCCAAAACATGTATTTCTTGGCGTATTAAATACAATGTTCTTGCACATGTTCTGATTAGCGGGAAACGTAAGGTTGGTGATGAATGTATTTGAAATGACAGATCTTGACGAATCAAGCATTTTGATTCAAATTTGATCACATTTGGATAAGAACTACGGAATTTTAAGAAGTCTAAAGATTTTAAAGCCATAAAAAGTGCCACCATTTTGAATATTTAACGAGATTCTAAACGTTTCAAAATGTTACATACAATTTTTTTTCTGATGAAAATTAATGCAGTTTTCAAGCAAAATCCTTAAATGCCCAGAGAAGAAGCAATATACAGCTGACCCTCGTTATCTCGAACTCGCTTATCTCGAACAACCGCTTATCTCGAAGTGAAAATCTTGTCCCTGCCTAAACAGGAAAATCGAACAATAAGTAAAAAATATTGTGAAAAAGAGGAGAAATTGCTCCTAAGGAGCAATTTCTCGTCTTTTCCACAATATTTTCATTATAGCTTTGTCTTCTCCAATTACATACAAATCTGTTAAATGTGGTTGTTCGAATTATTTTTCCCTCAATTCTAAAAATCTGATATGTCGAGGTACGGATATCTCGAAGTGTTTCAGAGAGTCCCTAGGAATCCGAGATAACGAGAGTTGACTGTGTACAAATATACAGGTTCAGCGTTGTTGAACATTTTGTTTATTTAGGTTTTACATATTTACATTAAGGCTTTATGACACAATAAAGCCTCGTTAAATATTCAAACTGGTGGCGTCCGTACGTTTGCTTTTTTTATTATTATTATTTCTTCAAATCTTGATAGCTTACTTAAAAGGGCAACGCAACCTTAAAGCATATTGCACTGCGACATAGAGAGCTTCACAAACCATGAATTTTGATACAAATTTGATCAAGAATTGAGGACGTTATGGACAATTGAATATTTTAACATTGGTGTTGTTCTTCTTACAAATTTGGACAATTTTGGGGGAAACGATTGCCTGTCACTATAAATAACCAAATGTAAAACACTGTAGCAAAACATTCTTGAACATCTATTATAGTCAGTGTTTGTATATTTTATTTGGGCTGTATGACGTCACAAAGCCTAAAATATGGCGGCCTCCATGATAGCCTTTTAAATTATTCAAACCACCGTGACTTTCTTATTTCCAGACCGATTTTGATGAAACTTGCATCAAAATAAATGGTTTAGTTAGAACTAAACTACTTCAGGAAACACAAACAACTTGTATTGTGTTATCCTTTAATTTTCATCAGATTTTGATACTTTGTATCAAATTGCATGGTTTGTCAATGGCTTGCATCTCAGATACATTCGTCACCAGTACTGCTTTTCTCTTTAATTCTTACCTCTTGTGTGAAGGTTTCGTGCCATTTAACTTATCATTATAACGAATTTAGACGTTTTGTCGAGTGTCGGTATAAAGAGGGTTGACTGTAATATAGTGTTATCGTTCTTATATCTAATGAATTTAAGGTTATCATACACAGTAGCAATAACAGTGTGGAAAAGAAGAGATTCGATCAGTGATCGAATCTCTTCTTTTCCACACTGTTGTTGCTACTAGTGATCGAATCTCTTCTTTTCCACACTGTTGTTGCTACTAGTGATCGAATCTCTTCTTTTCCACACTGTTGTTGCTACTAGTGATCGAATCTCTTCTTTTCCACACTGTTATTGCTACTGTGTAACATTATCCTGAATTCTCCCGTCTTTGTGTGTCTTAAATTTGAACAAGTCTGCTCGACGTCTTGGAGATGTATTTGAGATGGAGGGTTAATACAGCAAACCATGGTGTAACAGCTGCTTCAAAAGCAGATTCATTGGGGTATCCATTTTTCCTAGAATCATATTTGTGGTATATACTGACTTAATATGAAAAACAAGCCACGGATTTTGAATGCAGGTTCACTTACTAAAACTGTTAGTGTTGTTGTACTCATTTTCTCATATATATTTAAAAAAGCAACAAGAAGATCTGCTGCACTGTAATTTAACATTAACGCACCGCGTTGAAGTTATTGTTTTACTTTTAATGCCCTTTGGATCGACCAAAATAGTTTTGGAAAAGGAATTGTTGATTAAATCTGATTAAATTCACACCGCAGGATTTCATTCAATGAAAAATGATAAAAAAAGACTTAAAATAATGGAACCATATTCTCATCCCGTTTGACGAAACGCAGGGGCTTGCAAATGAGGTGATTAAATTAAATTTTAAAAATTTCACTTCTGTACGCAACTATGCAGCTTTTCATGCAACAATCGCGGAATGAAATGAAAAATGGATAGTCAATTTAAAACGCATTGCTTAAACTTTGTTATTAGCCTTGTACAGTTGTAAGACCTTTTCAGACTTGGTTCATATGAATTTAGCAGAACAAGAAAAAATACATTTACGAAATGGGACTCTCATTAAGAACGGAAAGGCTTCAATTACTTCTCTTCTTCTGATTCTATGCTGCACCGTGCATTCACAATGATACATTATCCAATATAATTTCTCTCTGTTCTCTCTGGTTGCAATATTACTACATGAAGTACACATTTCATGAATTATTGGCATTTTCCTGTTATTTATTTATTTATTATTATTATTGTTATTTAGCAAATCAACATTCTGCTTATGTTATATGAAACTTGCACAGATTTATGGTTTACCAAACCGACTTCTCTGTTATCTGACAGAACAAACAGAAAGCTATATTGTACAAAATAGATAAGGAAATTCAGGAACTGACACAATCAGGTCCACATCAAGTTCTTAACATAAAAGGGGAAGACAGACAAATACAACTAAACCATTGCGAAAACACGCCTATTCAAATATCTACAAAATTTCACCACCAAAACCTGGAAGTTTTCAGATAAAAATTCTGATATTTTTCATTATTCTTCTCAAAACATAGGTTGTGGGTACTCGTTAGAACCGCCTCGCCAAGGCGGTTCTAACGAGTACCCACAACCTATGTTTTTAAGCAGAACTTAGAAAAATAATGTATACCCCTGTAAACCCCAGTTTTACTATATAAAAGTGGGGTTTAAGGGGGTCAAAATTATATAGGTATGGGTTCGTCAAGCAGCCACAAAAAGAACAGATAACAAGCAAAGTTAGCAACCATTTCCCAAAAAAGGTGGCAACTCTAATACCCAAACTTAACAGAACATGACTTTAACTAACATAATTGTTAAAAAAAAAGTGAAGCACTACAGAACATTTAACAAAAAGCAAAACAATGAGAGTATCGCCTTGGAACGGTCAGTAATAAATTAGGGAATAAATCTAGCTTTACTGGATTCCAGCCCTCGCCCTCAGCTAATATTTAAGAGGGCTGTATACACTGGACAGTTTTCCGCCATTTTGTACAAGGCAGACGATTTTTTGACCGATTTTCCGCTTGCTTTTTCTGTACACAACAAGCCTATGTGAAAATCAGTCTATTTTAAAAGGAAACAATATAACAATATGCACCCAGGGTAAAACCCATGTGAGAAAAGAGGGAGAGCAAGTATGATAGAATTACTTCCCTGAAAAATATACGCATTCAGCACAGGAGTATTGATGAATTTCCAGACTTTCAGCGGAGATACTTTTAGACGGTCTAGAAGATGTTCAGGCCCGGATGTTATAAAACGTTTTACGGTGCTCATCAATTCAGCTGAGCATAAAATTTGTCCTGCTGGTAAATCTCAAATTAATAACAATTGCAACTTCTTTCTGGCTAAACATAGCTGAGCATGGAAAAATATGAAATGCCAACCATTGTTGGCATTTTTACATTTTTAGCAAAGAAAATTTCGTGCTCAGCTTAGATGAGCATGAAAAAAGTTTACTAACCTGGGGGCCAGAAATGTCGCAATCACTGAACACAGCCTACCTATGATGTCAATTTTGTTTGCCTCCCTCCAGAAAAGGGTTTAAGCCCCCCAGTGAAATACTTTTCACTGACCGTCCCAAGGCGGTTCTTCTGTTATGGTTTATTTTTGTTATACTTCGTCTTTGAATGTGTGTGTCGCTTACATCTTTTTTGTTTTGGATAGCCATTTGGCCACATTGTGGTAAAGTAACTGTCCGTTTGGCTTTCTGCTAGTGGTGTTTCCATTAGGGTCCAGTTATTTCGTGTTTGTGTTTCTTTTCCTTTGATGTCTATGATGGGAGGTGTGGGATAATTGTATCGATTCCTGATTATTGCCTTCCTTTCTATTTTATTTTACAAGGAAATGTTGTTTTACATTTGGGGGCAAATTCTTTTCTTGCAGAGCAGCACCATGTTTAGACGGGGCTTGGTGTTTGGAACAGCAAACAAGAAATCACAAAAAAAGTATTCTATTTGTGAAAAAATGGCTGAAAACATATCAAGCGTATCCAGCTGACTTGACCCATTTATGCCGAATGGACTCTTCTACCATGGTTCTTCGGACCGGTCCATTTCCAATATAAAGGGTGTCTGGTTAGTTTTTATTATTACCATGTTTTATAGAAATTCATGTATTACATGCAAACAGTGTAGATCCTGATCTGACGCCGCGTTCTGTGGCGTCTGATCAGGATCTACACTCTTTGCCATGTTCCTTTTATGGGACGCTGGGCATAAATGGTTTAAAGGGCTGCATATCAGAATCACATTTAGTGATTGCAGAACTGGGCACATAGCCAAAGAATCCCTTTTATTTTAGAATTTATTTGTCTTCACTACAGCTGGTGTTGAAATGCTGTTGACGACACTAGTATGCTTTATCTCAGATGTTTATTTTTACTACAGTTGGTGTTAAAGTGCTCTGTGACGACCATAGGATTCCATTTATTTCAGAATTAATTTTACCTTCAGTACGGTTGTTGTTTAAGTATTGGAATGATGTGTGACGACCAAAGAATTGTTTTATGCCCTTTATTTCAGAATTCATTTTATCTTCACTACGGTTGGGGTTGAAGTATTGAAATTCTGTGTGACGACCAAAAGATTATTTTATTCCATATTTCAGAATTAATTTTATCTTCCATACGGTAGGTGTTCAAGTATTGGAATCCTGTATGACGTCCAAATCATTATTGTATTCCCTTTATTTCAAAATTCATTTTATCTTCACTACGGTTGATGTAGAAGTACTGAAATGCTGTGTGACGACCAGAGGATTATTTTATTCCCTTTATTTCAGAATGTCTTTATCTTCACTACGGCTGGTGTTGATATGTTGTTCTATGTTTGAAATAAAAATGATCTCTGCAATACAGGATGTATTTCTTTTCCCTACAAAGCCTCTATGAAGGTCCGAAGATCAGTATTAAGCAGGGTTAAACCATATTTGTTATTGATATTTTTTCTTACTATTTTTGTTTGTGGCAACGTTTCCATAAATCTGCCTTAATTTGTTTAACTTATTTATGCCGAATGGACTCTTCTACCTTCACTCTTCGGACCAGTCCATTTCCAATATGAGAGGTGTCTGGTAGTTTTTTTATTATCATGTTTTATCGCAATTCTTGAATTTAATGCAGTCAGTGTAGACCCTGACCTGCGGCGCCTTACCTGGGTCTACACTGTTTTCCAATGTCCCTTTCATGGGACGTTGGGCTGAAATGGGTTAACAATTAAAATCCTCTTCATTTATCATAATTGAGACAGCGCACAAGCAAACATACAATAAGATCTGTGTGACCAGCAAAGACTCAGATCAGCCTGTACATCCACCCAGTATGGTAAGGGTTCTCGTTTATCTCTCTTTGGATAGCTCGGAGGCTGTAGAAGGCACCAGCGATCAACGGATGCGCAGTCTGATATGAGCCTTCGTTGGTCGCACACGTATTATTGTAGGTTTTGTCGTGCGCTAGCTCAATTTACCCATTGTAGTCAGGAGACCCCTAAAAGGGTAATTGGCAAACAGTGCAGACCCAGACCAGACGCCGCAGAACGCGGAGCCTGATCAGGATCTTCACTGTTTGCAAATACTTCAGCCATTTTTTCTCTAGAAATATCTAAATCTCATAGCCTCACATACCTAAAATTGAAATTGGACTCTTCCCATATATAGTGTGGGAGAGTTCAGTCTACAATGGGTTATTATCATATGGTGACAATATCATGACTTACATAGCTCCTGATAAAAGGGATATATGTCACCGGGTATAGGTATATGATACACTTGTACTGCCTTGCGGTACAAGTCGGCTTTTATATCACCGACGTAGGTTTTAACCGGACAACATATTAACACAAGACGATAAAGGAAACATGGTAACTTTATTATTCTGGAAACTGGAACATTACATCTGGAAACTGGAAAATATGTATAAAATATAATTTAGCAGTGGCTACATGACAGAGTCTGTATAAGTCATCACGAAAACATGCCTATGCAATTTTGACCCCCTTAAACCCCACTTTTTTATAGTAAAACCGGGGTTTACAGGGGTCATTTCGATGTTGTGTGCCTGTTGGGTGTATATCCAGGGGCATATTGGTATAAGATGATGTTTTTTTTTGTTTAGTATTTGACATTTTCAGGATCCAAATAATATAAGAATATTTATAAGCCCATCGATACCAAACACATTTACCAGGAGAAAAGTTCAAGAAATTGGTTCGACCTTTTGCTTCTCTTGCGGTAAGCAATTAGTTAAATGACAAAACGTAATTTAATTCTATTTCACCACCAGAGCGTGTAATTACAAATGAGCCAGAGCACGACAAAACCTGCAATAAGACCTGTGCGACAGCAAAGACTCAGATCAGCCTTAACATTTACCCATTACGGCAACTGAAGGGTTCTCGTTTATCTCTCTTTGAATAGTCCGGCGGCCGTATAATGCACATGCGATCAGCGAAGACTCTGATCAGACTGCGCGGATGCGCAGGCTGATCTGAGTCTTTGCTGGTCGCACAAGTCTTATTGTAGGTTTTGTCGTGCGCTGGATCAAATGAAAACAAATACCTTCCACTGAAGTAATCGGATATTTTTTTCTCTGGAAATAATGTATTTTGATTTAGGCTGGTCTGTCGCAGAAACCTTTATATTCACGAATAGAACCTATTTATTACTGTCCCATGACACTGTAAAACCATAGCTTACATTTTTTTCTAGCCTGAAGGAACACTTATTCTTACGGAAATCGCAGCGAACCATACAATATTCTACTGACCATACAAAAATACAGTCGAAATTCAATGGCTCGAACATCTGTCTTTGGGACCATGGAAATTTGCTCTAGACATGGGTAGTTCGAGCCACTAAGGGTTAATCATAGCGCCATTTCACGAGGCAAATGGGGATACTTTTGCGATGTTTTTTTCGGTCTTCTATAAGATAATGGTATATTTAGTGTACTCATTAGAATCGCCTCGATAATAATAATAATAATAGTAATAATGTCTTTATTTCAAGAGGATTACATATTTAGTACAAAATACTACTTTACAATATGGCCCTTCGTAAAACATATAAAACACAAGGCATTATATACATAATATACACAAACATACATTACGAAAACAAGCCTATTAAATATACTGAAAATTTTACCACCATAAACACGAAAATAATCAGATAAAAAAATCTGATATTTTTCATATTTCTGCTCAAAACATATTGTGGGTACGCGTTAGAACCGCCTCTGCTATGTTTTTGAGCAGAAATAAGAAAAATAATGTATACCCCTGTAAACCCCAGTTTTACTATATAAACGTGGGGTTTAAGGGGGTCAACATTATATAGGTATGTTTTCGTGATGAAAACATTTCACAGAGGTCTAGGAATACCAAGATTAAAACTTACGAATTTGAGCTAATATAAGATATTAGTAAAACGATTGACATGTAAGATGTCCGAACTAATAAAAACATTCAAATGCTTATAGTTTTAAAATGTCGATGAGGCGATTCTTGTGAGTACACACTGCATACATGTTAGGATAGTACAGGAAAATTTCCCCAACAATATCCCTAAATATCTGTTTTCTTAGCTATCGTAAAGAAATTATAGGGAAGCAAAAACGAGCTCGAATCAGCCATAAACGAGCCATCGGTGTTCGAATCATTGGAGTTTTACTGTGTATTTCTCGTGTACAAACCTGTCAGGAAAACTACAAACTATACAAGGTGAACATTTGAAATACAGACGGAAGACAAAAGACAGAAACTAGCCGATTCAGTGGATGGTTGTTGAAACACCAATGGCAACAATGGTTTGAACGTTAATATCACCTGAATGGGGTTTAACGAAATATTTAATTGTTTTATTCTCAAACATTCACTCTATGACATGTATAACGAAATATTTGAAATGTTCATTACACGTTCACGCTGTACTTTCAGCAATATAACTGAAAATGTAGCAGCAAGACTACTTGGATTTCTTTGTACGTATATGAATATGGATGATGAGCAGGACGGATCTTTGTTGAGTGGTTTCACAGACTTCGATTTACTTAATGTGAATTTGATCTTTGCTGATTCAATGGCACTAACACTAATTGACTTTCCATTAATAAGATATATTAGTTCGCCCTTCCCCGGAAACTTAAAAGGCCAAGGATGCCACTTTATTTTCAATAGTCTGATAGATACATTCCCGAAAGATAGATATCAGCTGGCCATTACTGAAACCGAAGCATTATTGAAATTCATTTTATTCAAGTTTCGGACTAAAATTGGTTTGTACACGTAATTCTAGCATAGCTAAACATTTTAATCATTCGTGTAATTCAGGAGGTATACTTTGTGATAGATTATACGAAACAACTTTTCACAAAGTGTATTACGTACCCATTTGCATTTACGTTTATTTGACCCAACGTCAACGTCCTACACTGCTTACCGCTATGGCCAGTCTTACAGATACCGTATTCGACCTATTTACCGAACTGTGCGCTAAAGTTTTGCACAGCCTATACTAAGGGTACTCTTTGAAAAAAAAAATCAGCGAAGGACTAACCAAATGATGCTAATGCATTGTGTGTGTGTGTGTGTGTGTGTGTGTGTGTGTGTGTGTGTGTGTGTGTGTGTGTGTTTCTGATTTCTTTATAAAAGTATATGTTGTAAGTACGCAACGTATGCCTTTATAAAGAAGTAGATAAAAGTACACTGGCTGTAATCTGAAGACTACGGAATTGTTAGACTGTGCGCTTATAAGGGCATGTGCGATAATTAGGTCGAATACGGTATGTTCAAATTGATCACTCGAACTTCTTCATGCTTTCAGACCCACCACCCTTATTCTCCCTTTTTACCACATAAAGTGGCGAATCTGGGTGATGTGTAGTCTGAATTCTGAAGAAATGATGCATTTGTTTTCTTCTAATTGTGTTTTAAACCCCAGAAATAATTTATTTGATCTGTTTGATTTATCAAACGGCGGATCCTATGCTCGTGCAATCACGTATTAGAGGTTCCGAAGTGGAAAGCTTAAACTTTAACCTGCTGACTATGAATAAATGCTGACAAGATTTACCAAAAACAGTTATAAACAAGACTACATGACATTGCAAAATGAGAAAATATCACCAAAGCTTAAAATATATACGTAGGTGGGGCGGAAAGTGTGTTTGTAGTACTCATCATAATACATGTACAATCGAACGACTTTAAGCTATGAAGCCCTTAGAGCAAACGCTCACTTAAAACGTGTGTATCTGAGATACAACATCATAAAAATGCTTCATTTATTCAGATTCTGGGAAACAAATATTTCACCACGTTAACACAATACATACAGGGAATTAGGGAATCAGAAATTATGAGGAAGTTAACGTGACGAAGAACAGAAACTCCGACCACTTCACATCACCGTAAAGTGTATCTTCACGTGTGTGTGTGTGTGTGTGTGTGTGTGTGTGTTTGTGTGTGTGTGTGAGGCGGTTCTAACGAGTACCCACAATCTATGTTTTGAGCAGAAATATGAAAAACAGCAGAAAGTTTTATTTGAAAATTTTCATTTTTGGTGCTGAAATTTTAAATATATTTCAATAGGCGTGTTTTCGTAATGGGGGAAATACAGATGTGTGTAGGATTCGGACCGCTCGATACAAATTTTGAACAATTTGGGTAATAGAGGCTGGGATCACATATCAACATTTCGTGTTGCATGTATTTTTATACTTTTAAAGGCACAAAGGATATCTTGTTAATCTCAGAGGTCGTAAACTTTTCGAATGTGCTGAAAAGTCGAGCTGTATTTGTATCTAATTGATTAAGCATTGAAGCGATAAATGCAATACAACATGGAATTCTTCATGAATGTTTCTTTTTTTTTTTTTTTTTTTTTTTTTATTCTTATCTGAATTTGTCCAGGTCTAGGAAAATCCTGAATTATTATTTCTGTAAACATTTAATGAAATACTGAAATGTGAAAGCTATTATTATACCAGTTTCTCTAAGAGAACTAGATTGTATTCCTGATAAACTCTCAGTCAGCAGCCAATCAGATGAAAGGAACGCGCACACTACATGTTGCACACCTATACTGGGGAGCTGGTAGCACCGTTAAGAGAATAATAATCCTCTGAGGGGAATTGAGGCACTTTTAGCGGAGACACTTCTTTCAAAATAAAAGTTTTCTTCTTGTCCTGAAAAGGCGTCTACTCTATAAGGAAGTTCTGAAAAGGCGTCTACTCAATAAGGAAACGAATGTGCTGAAAAGTCGAGCTGTATTTGTATCTAATTGATTAAGCATTGAAGCGATAAATGCAATACAACATGGAATTCTTCATGAATGTTTCTTTTTTTTTTTTTTTTTTTTTTTTTTTTTTTTTTTATTCTTATCTGAATTTGTCCAGGTCTAGGAAAATCCTGAATTAAAAGCCATCTTCACACTTAAAGAAAAAAATGTCGATTTGAGGGGAACAGATGCTTATAATTCTACTAACGGGGCTATGACCTTGAAACTACTTACGGGAAGAAAGTGCCATATCACTGGCTAGCTGGCTTCAACAGTGAGTGGCATTAATGGGATTGTCATTACGAAATCATGCCTATTCAAATATACTGAAAAGTTAATCACCGAAAAATTGAAAATTTTCAGATAAAAAATTCAAATATTTTTCATATTTCTGCTCAAAACATAGATTGTGGGTACTCGTTAGAACCGCCTCGCCGAGGCGGTTCTAACGAGTACCCACAATCTATGTTTTTGAGAAGAAAAAAAGAAAAATAATGTATACCCCTGTAAACCCCAGTTTTACTATATAAAAGTGGGGTTTAAGGGGGTCAACATTATATAGGCGTGTTTTCGTGATGTATGGCCCTTGCTCCAAATTAATATCATATTAAGAAATGGTCTCAAGTTTAACCTTTACCACGCTAAGGGCAAATTAAACAGACAACTATTTGATGATTTTGTTTTTCAGAAAACATTGTTTCACATTTCATGCAAACATTCTCCTTAGGGACGGTTTGCATGAAATGTCAAGCCCTGTTTTCTGGAGCAAATTAAAAAAAAAAAAAAAAAAAAAAAACATGCAAAGTGTCGTCTGTTGATTGTTTTTACTTTGACTGTGCAACTGACATACGTAATTATTATTTCTGTAAACATTTAATGAAATACTGAAATGTGAAAGCTATTATTATACCAGTTTCTCTAAGAGAACTAGATTGTATTCCTGATAAACTCTCAGTCAGCAGCCAATCAGATGAAAGGAACGCGCACACTACATGTTGCACACCTATACTGGGGAGCTGGTAGCACCGTTAAGAGAATAATAATCCTCTGAGGGGAATTGAGGCACTTTTAGCGGAGACACTTCTTTCAAAATAAAAGTTTTCTTCTTGTCCTGAAAAGGCGTCTACTCTATAAGGAAGTTCTGAAAAGGCGTCTACTCAATAAGGAAACGAATGTGCTGAAAAGTCGAGCTGTATTTGTATCTAATTGATTAAGCATTGAAGCGATAAATGCAATACAACATGGAATTCTTCATGAATGTTTCTTTTTTTTTTTTTTTTTTTTTTTATTCTTATCTGAATTTGTCCAGGTCTAGGAAAATCCTGAATTAAAAGCCATCTTCACACTTAAAGAAAAAAATGTCGATTTGAGGGGAACAGATGCTTATAATTCTACTAACGGGGCTATGACCTTGAAACTACTTACGGGAAGAAAGTGCCATATCACTGGCTAGCTGGCTTCAACAGTGAGTGGCATTAATGGGATTGTCATTACGAAAACATGCCTATTCAAATATACTGAAAAGTTAATCACCGAAAAATTGAAAATTTTCAGACAAAAAATTCAAATATTTTTCATATTTCTGCTCAAAACATAGATTGTGGGTACTCGTTAGAACCGCCTCGCCGAGGCGGTTCTAACGAGTACCCACAATCTATGTTTTTGAGCAGAAAAAAAGAAAAATAATGTATACCCCTGTAAACCCCAGTTTTACTATATAAAAGTGGGGTTTAAGGGGGTCAACATTATATAGGCGTGTTTTCGTGATGTATGGCCCTTGCTCCAAATTAATATCATATTAAGAAATGGTCTCAAGTTTAACCTTTACCACGCTAAGGGCAAATTAAACAGACAACTATTTGATGATTTTGTTTTTCAGAAAACATTGTTTCACATTTCATGCAAATATTCTCCTTAGGGACGGTTTGCATGAAATGTCAAGCCCTGTTTTCTGGAGCAAATTAAAAAAAAAAAAAAAAAAAAAAAAAAAAAAAAAACATGCAAAGTGTCGTCTGTTGATTGTTTTTACTTTGACTGTGCAACTGACATACGTAATTATTATTTCTGTAAACATTTAATGAAATACTGAAATGTGAAAGCTATTATTATACCAGTTTCTCTAAGAGAACTAGATTGTATTCCTGATAAACTCTCAGTCAGCAGCCAATCAGATGAAAGGAACGCGCACACTACATGTTGCACACCTATACTGGGGAGCTGGTAGCACCGTTAAGAGAATAATAATCCTCTGAGGGGAATTGAGGCACTTTTAGCGGAGACACTTCTTTCAAAATAAAAGTTTTCTTCTTGTCCTGAAAAGGCGTCTACTCTATAAGGAAGTTCTGAAAAGGCGTCTACTCAATAAGGAAACGAATGTGCTGAAAAGTCGAGCTGTATTTGTATCTAATTGATTAAGCATTGAAGCGATAAATGCAATACAACATGGAATTCTTCATGAATGTTTCTTTTTTTTTTTTTTTTTTTTTTATTCTTATCTGAATTTGTCCAGGTCTAGGAAAATCCTGAATTAAAAGCCATCTTCACACTTAAAGAAAAAAATGTCGATTTGAGGGGAACAGATGCTTATAATTCTACTAACGGGGCTATGACCTTGAAACTACTTACGGGAAGAAAGTGCCATATCACTGGCTAGCTGGCTTCAACAGTGAGTGGCATTAATTGGATTGTCATTACGAAAACATGCCTATTCAAATATACTGAAAAGTTAATCACCGAAAAATTGAAAATTTTCAGACAAAAAATTCAAATATTTTTCATATTTCTGCTCAAAACATAGATTGTGGGTACTCGTTAGAACCGCCTCGCCGAGGCGGTTCTAACGAGTACCCACAATCTATGTTTTTGAGCAGAAAAAAAGAAAAATAATGTATACCCCTGTAAACCCCAGTTTTACTATATAAAAGTGGGGTTTAAGGGGGTCAACATTATATAGGCGTGTTTTCGTGATGTATGGCCCTTGCTCCAAATTAATATCATATTAAGAAATGGTCTCAAGTTTAACCTTTACCACGCTAAGGGCAAATTAAACAGACAACTATTTGATGATTTTGTTTTTCAGAAAACATTGTTTCACATTTCATGCAAATATTCTCCTTAGGGACGGTTTGCATGAAATGTCAAGCCCTGTTTTCTGGAGCAAATTAAAAAAAAAAAAAAAAAAAAAAAAAAAAAAAAAACATGCAAAGTGTCGTCTGTTGATTGTTTTTACTTTGACTGTGCAACTGACATACGTAATTATTATTTCTGTAAACATTTAATGAAATACTGAAATGTGAAAGCTATTATTATACCAGTTTCTCTAAGAGAACTAGATTGTATTCCTGATAAACTCTCAGTCAGCAGCCAATCAGATGAAAGGAACGCGCACACTACATGTTGCACACCTATACTGGGGAGCTGGTAGCACCGTTAAGAGAATAATAATCCTCTGAGGGGAATTGAGGCACTTTTAGCGGAGACACTTCTTTCAAAATAAAAGTTTTCTTCTTGTCCTGAAAAGGCGTCTACTCTATAAGGAAGTTCTGAAAAGGCGTCTACTCAATAAGGAAAAAAAATGCTCCGAGAGGGAGCAAATTCATTTCTTATATAATGATCCCCTTTTGTATTATTTCCTTATACAGTAGTCCCCTTTCTTGTGGGAGCAAACTCTTTATAATAGAGTAGTCCCCTTTACAGAAGGGGTTAGGTGTGCGGTAAAGCAAACAATTAGTTACAAAAGTTGTCGCCATTAGCGGATATCCCTTAAAATATAAACAACGCGTATCCAGTCCCCTTACAGAATTGCAAATCTTTAAATTTAAAGGCTAGCGTAAATAATATGGCGAAATGATAGATACAAAATCATCGCATGCGCGTATAAAACATGTTTCCTTCTCCGTATTCTGAAAATCATACTGCAGAAGATTGTATTTATACTTTGTATGTAGCATTAGCGGGTAAAACAGGCATAAACAGGAAAAAAAAAACAAAAAAAAAAAAAAAACAAAAAAAAAAAAAAAAAAACTAACAAAAAACAAAAAACAAAAAAAAAAAAAAACAAAAAAAAAAAAAAACAAAAAAAAAAAACACAAAAAACAAAAAAAACAAAAAAAAAAAACAACAACAAAGAACACAAAACTGAGGGTTTTCCTTTGGCCATAAGCTGAAAAATGTTATGTTTAAAGGGAGTGCAGACTTAGGGTATTCAAGTTAGAGAAATTGCAGTTTGACTAAATAATGTAATACCTTTGGTGGGACATTCACCAAAATATTAAGGTGGAAGAAAATCCCAGCATTCGTTACTAACATACAACTGACATGCACATAACTTAATTTTTATCAGAAAACATAGATCTGAGGATGGCCTAGTAGTTAAATATTTGACACAGCTCGGGTTTCTATTCCGACAATACTACCAATGCGTGCATAGTTTGAATTTTCGATCCACTACCTTAATTATTATTATTACATTTTTTCGAAATGTACTGCCTCCAACAGGTAATAAGTGAATATATATGACAGCATTGATTTCCCAGCTGTGCCTCAAGCAGCCTTTGAGAATCAAAGACCCTGGCCATGAATACCAGGACACGGAATAGATAATTTAAATGCATGTATTACGATGAGAATGGCGTTGAAGTGTCCGAATATGAAAGGCAATTACAGTGGGAAGATTCATAAATATGTTCAATCTAGCTTTAGAAATTTGAATGCATAATATTACTTTTAACATTCAGACATTATAACTCTTCATCGTGCTTATCCTGAAATAAATAAATAAATAGAAACATTTGACTAACAGATGATGTGTCATTAGCAAACTATATGGACTCTGACTCTGGATATTCCGTCCGTAGGACAAATACGAAACAGCCCAGTAAACACGCAATGTCACAACAACGTCGTTACAACGTCGCTGCAACGCCATGGCGTTGCAGCGACGTTGTAACGATGTTGTGGCGACGTTGTGTATTTGCTGCGAGATCTTTGAAAGTCAAAGTCGGTGTGAAGAAGACATCCATTTTTGTTGCGTTGTGTTTGATACGAAATCATTGTGTAACAGTTTTACTAAGAGGATGAGCTATATATTTGATCGTAGCCGCCAGTATCGGTTGCCTATAATTACACATTGTCTTGGAACGATGTGATTAATACATTTCCATATCGTTTTCCTTATTGTAAATATTTGTTCAACCGTCATACATTTCTCCGTAAGCCAGTTCTAATATAATAGGTCACAATGTCTGGATGCAGTTCAATAATGCAGATATCGAATATAATATCAGTATGCGGGCTGTAAGACCTGAGCAAATAGTGTAGATCTAGATCAGAATGCGGTGTATGATCGGGATCTACAATATTTGCCCCTCACCATGCAGTTTTAGACGCATCAGCCGGTAGTAATTTTCATGATAAGTTTAGCAAGGATATTAGGCGTCCAAATCATTTCATTTCTCTTCCTGAATCTTGTCGGTCGTTGGTGCACTACCAATAATTTTGAGATTGTTTATTTCCCTCTCCATTCTGATCAGTGGTCAACTGCCCTCAGAGAGAGAGAGAGAGAGAGAGAGAGAGAGAGAGAGAGAGAGAGGAGAGAGAGAACGAGAGAGAGGGAGAGAGGGGGTGGGGTGGGGCTCGATGATTACTACTTTAAAGTATTCAAAGTATATACAGCCGAACTTCAATGGCTCGAACATCTTTGGGACCGTGGACATTTGTTCCAGATATGGGTAGTTCGAGCCACTGAGGGTTTAATCATGATACCAGGTCAGGAAGCAAAAAGCGATAATTTAGGGAAATCTTTTCGATTTTCTACACAATAATTGTAGAGTGTACTCATTAGAATCGCCTCGATGAGTCGATTCTAATGAGTACACACAACATACAATTTCGTGATAAAATAAAGAAAAAGAAAATTTTCCTAAGTATTTGTTTTCTTAAGCTGTCGGAAGAATTTCGCAGGGACTCAAAAACGAGTTCGAAATAGCCATGGTAAACGAGCCATCGGTGTTCGAGCTATCGAGGTTTGACTGTATTTTACCAACTATTGCATCTGTAAAATATAAAATGGTCAACATATTAATGTATGTCTATGCATATGTTTGAATATTCACACACTATGAATTTATTTGTCATTAAGCATCATTTAAAGAAAAAAATTGTTTACATCATGCCGACCTGCCTTCTTTGTTCGCGTATAATCGTATAACGTAAGGCCTCCGTCTCATCTTTTGGCTCAAATATCTAGGAAAATGATACTTGTGTCCGTTCTAAAAACAGTCGTATTATACAATCGTGTGTAAAAGAGTTGGAGGACATCTGGTTAATGTGAAATGCAGCCAGTCTGGAAACGTATGAAGGCTGATCTATTCCGACACCTTTCGCATTAGACTGGCTCTAGTCTCCAGTGACTAAATATTTATTCTTATAATCCTGGGCCCAGTTGTTCAAAGCTAACGACATAGTTAGTTAATGATTCGTTAAAATTTACATCGAGTGATACGCAAATATGCTGAAATGTTTTGCTGAAAAAAATGTGAGTAGCTTTTGCAGTAGCTTTTGCAGTGCAAAAGCTACTCACTTTTTTTCAGCACAAAATATCAGAATATTGTATATTGAATCTGCTAAAATAGTTAACGAAATGACCCTTAACGAGCTTGTTAAGCTAACGACGCTTTGAACAACTGGACCCTGTTTGATAATCCACTACAGTAAAACCAAAATCATATCATGACTATAAAGGCTGGTCACTAAAGTGACCAGTCATGCATGATATTGCTTTTTTTTTTTCTTTTTTTTTTTTTTTTTTTTTTTTCAGTGGGTTATCAAACAGGATTATAAAAATAAATATTTAGTCACTGGAGACTGAAGCCAGTCTACCTTACGCTTTCGGACGACAATAGTCGTCTGCAGTATTTTGTTTGTTTCAACAATCAATCTATTAGAAATAAGTTTATATCTGAAATTCGAAGACTGAACGTCAAACAGTGTAGATCTAGATGAAACAGCTCCTTATGAACCAACTCTTCTGGATCTACGCTGTTTGCATGAGCCTTTTAGCACCGGAAGGGTTAAACAATATCAACAATGAGATCTGGTATAACGCTAAGCATGCTGGGTTAAAATGTCAGCAGATGACAGCTATTTGTTTTTGTTTTTCTTATTTTTCCCTAGAAAACAAGTACACATTTTGCAAGAAATGTAAATCCCTATAATATATTATACTGGGGATATTACCAATAAATACTATTAATTGCTCGTCTTCTGATTTTGCCCCGAGAGTGTTAAAGGTTACAGGTGCAGTGTCTCGGGATAGGCGGTTTATGTCAACCTTTTTCCGTTGAAATGGTCATTGAATTTGACAGTGGGTGGGGAGGTAACTGGACATTATAATGACATTAATTATTACAAAAGTCGGGCAAAACCCTATTTCCGTAGACTGATTCTATCCATGGGATATATTTCACGTCTCTGTCCGTCATGTCATTATATTTTATTGTTTCGTAAATAGAACAGAACACATTTAGTGTTTTATGACATATGCGATATGTGAATGTCCTGACCAGACTGTATGGACATACAGATGGGTCAAGGTAAGCACATTTCGTCAGGACAAACTTGGATCCTTATAGAGCTTGAAAAACGAAATGTATTTGCCTTGTGCTGACGTCACATGTGTCATATGGACTGGACATACACATACACAATTTGTTTATGTCTTAAGACATTTAATCGATCCCGGATTCGGATGGAGGCGGAATTCAACTCATGACTGCATCACGAAAACATACCTATATAATTTTGACCCCCTTAAACCCCAATTTTATATAGTAAAACTGGGGTTTACAGGGGTATACATTATTTTTCTTATTTCTGCTCAAAACATAGATTGTGGGTACTCGTTAGAACCGCCTCGGCGAGGCGGTTCTAACGAGTACCCACAATCTATGTTTTGTGCAGAAATATGAAAAATATCTGAGGTTTTTATCCGAAAATTTTCAGTTTTTGGAGATGAAATTTTCTATATATTTGAATAGGCGTGTTTACGTAATGTGTGCGGCGTTTCATTGCACACAGCCTTTCATTATCCCCCTCCCATTGTCAATAATAATAATAATAATAATAATAATAATAATAATGATAGCCACAACATAACTCTAGATAAGGAAATATATAGATTATTACTCTTCTTTATTTTACAAACTATTTATGAGTCAGTTCTAAGGAGTACCCACAGTATATATTGTTGTGGAGAAATAAGAAAAAAACGGTCTCTTGGATAAAACTAATCTCAGTATAATAATAATAATAATAATAATTATTATTATTATTATTATTATTATTATTATTATTATTATTATTATTATTATTACTTGTTTGGACAAATAGTAGTTATGTATAAGATTATTTTTCTCTACAATTGGCTGATAGCTGAAATTATCTTAGACTCAACTGATATGATATTTTCTCCAGACATCTATTAGGCAATGGAATCAGAATAACATAAATATAGGCATGATCTTCATCCAGTATATATAGATATAGCCTTTTTTAAATTGCAATAAATAAATAAATAAATGAATAAATAAAACCTGTAAGAATAAAGCAAATGTGTACACATATACTATCTAACCATATTAATCAGACATATTTGTTCTGCTGTTTGGTGAGACAATTTTACAGGCAGAATGCGTGCATATGACCGTAACCGTAGTCGTGTGTGTAATTTGCGATCAAACTGAAAACCCTGCACTGACTGACTGATCAGATTTTTAACGTTACCAGGCAACAGAGTCACATAGTGGCAGCGCCTAAAATGCAATAGTCTAGCCCGGCCTTTAAAATGTCACAAAATATAACTTATTTGCCATAGGCACGCTGTCAACAATTTATTGGTCGCATAAAATGTTAATTTATTTAGTCATTTGCTTTAACCCTTGTCCTGCTGAATCCGGATACACCCTGCCTTTGCAAGCAGTGTAGATTCAGATCAGTTGGCTTCTGAAGAAGCCAAATGATCTGGATCTGCACTGTTTGCCATTAAGTATGTGCATTTATAGCAACGATGTGGATCAAGTAATTTGATTGGCTGAAAATTAGAAGTGGGTGTGGCATCTTAATTTATTCAGCAGGACAAGGGTTAAGAGGAATGGACACAAGTTCATGGGAGACAACTCTGTCAAATTGTTCTTATCACACTTCCTTAAAGGCGTCTACTCTAAAAGGAAAGATTTTGCTCCCAGAGGGAGCAAATTCTTTCCTTTCAGAGTAGACTCTTTTTCCGAAAGGGACTTTGTATACAGAAATAGGAAGTCACAAAAATTGTCTCCCTTGGCGAAAATCACGGAAAATCTACCAAGTGTATATCCAGTCCCCTTAAATTTTGCACGGAATGGAAAATAGATGGAAATGAAAGGAAACAATATGTCATTAGTTACGTTTGTAAGTAGTTCTGGAAGCAATTGTTTCATTCACGAACTGCAACGGAAATAAAGGGACCGTAATGTGTTCTTTAAATTACCCACAATGAATAACTAAGAAGCATAACATATCAGTTGTTCTCCTAATGAGGTTTTTGGTCAGTACGGGCAGTCATATTACAGTTTCAATTCTGGCCATGGTTACTCTTGCAATGCTCTAATAAACATAATACAACCCGTAATGTGTAAATGATAACTTGCATGCAAAACGGCCATGTTGTTTGTAATTGCCATTTTTTGACTTTATTACCCCTCTTGATGCCTTTCTCCAAAGATGTTGTTTAGTGTATATGTTACAAATCTGTTATCAAGAAAGCCGGTTAAAAAAATCAACTTTGTCTAAATAAAATATTATATGATTGCAATTGAACATTAAAGGTTCCACATTTCTCAAAAATAGACATTTTTATCCAAGAAAGATTAAAAAATGATATAAAGTATTAATAAGATCATAAATTGTGGCATCTGAAAGCTTGTTAAATTTCAATTAGTCTCCCGTTTTTGAACTGGATCAAACTTAAATTGTTTTTATATCGTATCTCTGAATTAATTTTGGCAACATTAACTCAGAGATAGGATAAAATCATATCATTTCAAGAACCAGAGACTAACTGAAATTTTACAGGCTGTCAGGTGCCACATTTTTATGATTGTATTAATACTATATATCAATTTATCAAACCTTTCTTGGATAATAAAATGTCTATTTTTGAGGAATATGGAGCCTTTAATAGAATGTGGTGATACTATGTGTTTCACTCCCTCTAAGAATATGTTAATAATAATTCATAATCTGAAGAGTTTCGAGTTAAAGTTCCTGTCGTTTCATTTGTGCATTCAATGAAAATATTTACACATTATTAGATTGTGTCTGTCTTGTTTAATTTAATAATTGTAACATTTCCCTATTTAGTCTTTTTGATTTGTGTCTTACTAAAGGGCTTACAAATGTACCTACACTACCAAGGGAAGCCACTCTGCCATTCACAATATTTGACACTTGTGGCTCAAGGCCTGTCTGCATAAGGGACCAGTCATTTATAGGAAAGATTAGGGCGGCGGGAATATGGATCTGGTCCTGAATTTCTTTCTGATGGCCTTGTGTCTGCCTTTTATCTTAGCCTATATAAGCCTAGCATCCCATAAAAGGGACATTTGCAAACAGTGTAGACCCAGATCAGAATGCGGCGTCTGATCAGGGTCTACACTGTTTGCATTAAGTTCAGATATTTCTATAAAACATGACAATAATAAACCAGACACCCCTTATATAGGAAATAAACTTGTCCAAAGAATTAATGTGGAAGAATCCACTCGGCATAAATGGGTTAAATACACATAGCGTACTATCAGGAAACCAATGTCCTGAATAATTACATACCAACTTAAGTTTCCGGTCATAGTGTGTGTGTGTGTGTGTGTGTGTGTGTGTGTGTGTGTTTTAATGTTATCTTCCTGTCCCCATCCCCTTTCGCTCCGACCATAAGCGCACTTACATGTATATGTACATGTACATGTACATGTACTTGTCTCTACATAACCCATTAGTGCCCAGTGACTCTTTGTATATGTCCGTTTTCAATATTAGGGGAATCTGGTTAAGTGTTTTTTTTTAGTTTTTCTTATGTTTAATGCAAACGCTGTAGACCCCGATCAGAAATCACATTCTACAGCGTCTGGGTCTGCATATTTTTCACTGTCTCACTTTAGGTTCTTAAGCATTCATGGGTTAACTTTATTCCTAAAAAAAAACCCCAAAAACTCGAAACTACTCTGACCAAGTCTCAAATCAAGTAGTCTAAGGGATTTAGGGAGCAGTCAAAGGAAGAAAATTACGATATAGTAATATTAAATTTATGTATGGTTTAATACATGTGTATGTGTTCGTGTTTACGTTTGAGTGTTCTGGCGATACGCAAAAGCCAGTTTTCATAAGTTTCACATTTCCCAGTGTATTTGGAAGTCTGCTTGACTGTACATGTACATTTAACAAATTCGATTTTCGCAGCAGATTAACTTTATGTATTTTTTAGATTACGTAACCGTAATAAATCAGGCAGCTGCGCATGTAACATATATTTTAACTAGATTTAGTCTGGAGACCCCCAAAAGGGTAATTGGCAAATATTGTAAACCCAGATCAGACGCCGCGGAATGCAGCGTCTGCTCAGGTTCTACACTGTTTGCAAACAGTTTTGTTACTTTTCGGTAGGAATTTCTACATTACATACCTAAAATTGAAATTGGACTCTTCCAATATATAGAGTGGGAGAGTTTATTTAGTCTAAAATGGGTTAAACTGAAACAATTAGCTCTTATATAGGATACAAGAACTATACAGTCTAGGGAACGTAAAAACAAAAGCTGACGTCATAAAATGCATTCTCACGGGATTTGAAAACGTGCAAGCGCATAATGGAAAATTACTGGAAATTTATTCAATAAGAGACAAAATTAGATAAATTCAGCGAGATTCACCTGTGTATTGGGATCTTCTTCGGGATAATTTCATCTGGCGGCTCTGCTCACTGACCCGTCCTTTATCTGCCAACCTTTTCTCTACCAGAAAGAACTAATGGCTTTTCTCGAAGTGCATTCAGACGTCCGCAGATAGAAAACAACGCTGGCTTGGAAGCTTCTCTGACAAATTAATACAACAAATTGATAATAAATGTATTTCGGATTTGGATACCAGAAAATTGAGCAGTGGAGCCGAGGTCCTGGAAATTGGTTTCTTGTAAGGCATTGACGTTGGTCATTTATTTTATTGGCATAATTGTGTTAACAAAGTCGGAGGTAGCAGGGGTCAGATCTTCCGGGAATACAAGCGTTAAGTGCCAGTTCTTGCGTGGCGGCTAGACATATTTTGTGCTTCAGCTTCTAGTTGTAGCTTTCTTATGGAGATTTTTGTAGGGAGCAGGGTACCAATTAGGTGGTGAGGGCTTTAACCAGCAAAAAACATACGGCTATTTTTCATAAAAAGTTTGACTCTGATTGGACAATATTGGTGAGACTGACTGAATTGATATCAGTTTTACGCAAAACTATATTTAAGCCAGGGCACAGAATTTCCCACAAGGTTACATATGCGCAAAGCAAGGACTTAGTTCAGCCTGCGCATTTGCGCAGGCTGAACTAAGTCATTGCTTCGCGCTCCATTGGTAGCCAAATACCAAAACTTTCTTTAGACGGATCACAGAGGTTCTGCTTAGAATGTGTGGATATGCAGGCCGATCCTAGTCATCGCTGGGCGCACATACAATATTGTAGGATATTTATTGCAGACCAAATTTTAATTTGTCAATGATATATTAATTGTGTTATTGCTGAAAAATCGGACCATGTTAACTTCTTTTCTTTTGTCTATTTTCCAGCAAAATGAGGACTCACATGTCCAAGTGCAGAAAAGTGCAAACATATACGCAAAGACCCTTTCTTGCTTGGATACATTTTGCCAGTCGAATCCCATCACGAAAACATGCCTATGTAATTTTGACCCCCTTTAACCCCACTTTTATATAGTAAAACTGGGGTTTACAGGGGTATACATTATTTTTCTTATTTTTGCTCGAAAACATAGATTGTGGGTACTCGTTAGAACCGCCTCGCCGAGGCGGTTCTAACGAGTACCCACAATCTATGTTTTGAGCAGAAATGTGAAAGATATCAGAGCTTTTTATCTGATTTTTTTCTGTTTTTGAAGGTGAAATTATCTATATATTTGAATAGGCATGTATTCGTAATGTCAATCTTAATTTGAGACCAAATTTGGAACTCAAGGAATATGGTGAGGGTAAGAATGTAACTGACTGTTATAATGGAAGCCTATGAAACAACACTTAGGTTCCTGGTCGTTGCTCTCAGTGGGTAGCTAAGGACCCAAGCTTTTTTCATGCGGACAACGAAGACTCTGATCAGATTGGGCGGATGCCCAGGCTGATCTGAGTCTATGCTGGACGCACATGCCATTTTGTAGGTTTTCTCGTGCGCTGTCTCATATTTAAAATTCATATGCTGGTAGCAATGTAGACTTTGATTTAACTCTGGCTTGTTTTTCATAGCAAATATGTCTGCCCAGTCTTTATACTCGCATTACATTTTTGTTTTTATTTTAGTGAATGTATCAAACAAAACAGAATTATAAGAATAAATATTGTGTCAAGGGAGACTGGAGCCAGTCTAGTGTACAAATGTAAAAGAGCAGGCAAAGATCCAGTATGTGCTGTGTTGCAAGTAAGGATGTATACTCAGGGGATCATTCAGAGGGGGTTTGCGGGGTTCACTCTAACACCCCTTTGACTCGAAACTTCATTTTCATTGTGATACCGTATTTACCTCAATTATTTTCACCTCTTACTCTTTACCATATACCTCTTCAACAAGTCCAGTTTACTACATATGAATGTTTGTGATTTTTTTTTTTTTTTTTTGTTATTGAATGTGTGTAAAATTGCTGGATAAGTGGCCAACAGTGTAGAACCTGATTAGACGCCGCATTCTGCGGCGTCTGATCTGGTTCTACACTGTTTGCTCAGACATATCTTTCCGGAAACGTATAGTAAGTACGGTGATTAGTTCAAACAGAAACATTCTCAGAAATCATTCTGGATCGTCTCTGGTACTGCATTTTTAAATATCACGGCGAGTTTCAAGTTCATTCTTTGGTATAACGTGCAAATGATTTTTAAATAAGCAATAAATGAAACTAGAGAAACTTGGACTGCTCTCAAAATTAATGTAATGTATGACGATTACTAAGAAAAGGGTCACTTGCAGAGTATCTGAGGATCAGGCATTTGTTATCCTCTTACGAAACCACAGAATATTTTTGAACGCGTTGATAAACAGAGAAACCCTTGATATAACTGTTGACTGAGCAAGCTGATCCGGGTATTCATTTGTCGCACATTTCACGCGATAATATTTCTCGCGTTGTGGCTCGATATAGTGTAGAAGATTCGTTGTGTAGCTTAGACTGGCTCCAGTCTCCAGTGACTAAATATTTATATTCCTATGATCCTGTTTGTTAATCCATTAAAATAAAACCAAAATAATGTCATGACTATAAAGGCTGGTCACTAGTGACCAGCTTTTATGATGTTATTTTGGTTTTATTTTCGTGGACTATCAAATATGATTATATTGACAAATATTTAGTCACTGGAGACTGGAGCCAGTCTAGATGTTGCTATGCAGGCCATAGTGGTTTCGTGAAAAATAGAAATATAATAGTCTCAGAGTGAGATGTATGAACGTTTGAACTAAAATCTGAACAATCTGGGTTCTTTATAGCTTTAGAATTATAAAACAAAATGTTTTATGATTTAGCTTGGAAATCTATAATCATAGTATCACATTTTAAAAACTGGCGACGGACATTGCAGGGGACCGGGTGATCCACTTGCTTATTAATTTGTAAATACTGTTTAAAGATCAATTTTCTTTTCATTGATGTAAGCTTTATTGCAGTTCATCTAATCAGTCGCTCGAGATCACAACAAATCCTTTAATCAAAATTACATATGACGGTTAAGCAAGGTAAATATTTCTACTGAACAATTTGTTTTATTGTCCTCTTGTAGCAGACTTTTTGACACTAGCTGACACCAGGGCACGAGCGATTTTGTTGATGCAGAAAGAAAATATGGTTTATTTGTTTCTTACACCATACAGACGAATAAATCACATCATTTTCTGACTAAATAAATAAATTTGAAACATACGTTAAAGACACTGGCTCCTATATGACAAATCCACCGGCTACTTTAATTTTTCTTTACGCACAACTTGTACGAAGACCGTAATATTTAACAGGTGGGCCGTATCAAGCGAAAAAGTGTCTTCGATCGTGCGCAAAATGCTCAGATTCAGATCATCCTGCGCATGCGCAAAGTATCATCTGGGCTTTTGCTCTCCATTCATACATTCTGTAGTATCCAATGATTCTGTTAGCTGACAGCGAAAGCTCTGATCAGACTGCGCATATGTGCAGTCTGATCTGGGCCTTCGCTGTTCGCTTATGCCCGAAGGCATGTTTCGAATGGCAAAGCCCAGGTAATGATTTAGCACGAGTCAAACATGTCGCCTCACACAAAAACCAGGCTTAACGCTTTAAGCGAAACTATTGCTTTCATACAGTCTGATTAGAAGGGCATACTTGCACAGACTTATTAGGGACTTCGTTACCTGTTTACATAATCAGTGGATCCTGAATCATCCGCGAGACTTGGTGGTTTCAGTGTCTTACTCATATACAAGAGTGGTATGTATGTGGCCACAGGGTTTTAAATAGGGGGTTAGGATATTGCTCCTCCCAAACATGTGGGCTTTTTGGAGCTGCCCCATACTGAAAAAAACCAGGTGATATTTGGAACTTAAAATTACAATGAAACAATATAGTTTTGAAAAGGGTGTCTTTGGAGCAAAATATGTTGTTTTTTTTTTTTTTGTTGTTTTTTTTTTTTTTTTTTTTTTTTTTTTTTTTTCAGTTTTTTTTTTTTTTTTTTTTTTTCATGAGGGTCTTTGAGTAGCCTAGACGGAATAATAAGGGTATTTAGGAGCTCTTAGACGTGGTTTTAGTGTGGTACATACCCGCACTGCATATATATGGGAGTACCCTCCCCTGGGCCTAATTTTAGATCAGGTTGTCCTTGGTTCTAATCTCACTGGCATTGAAACTAAGCTTCATATCCTTTTCATTATTATCCTTCCCACATCGTAACATTCCTGAAACACTTAAAAAGACATCATCATCATTATCATCATTGTCAATGGATAGAGTAAATCAACAAACAGAGATACTGACCAGATTGGACGGATGCACAGACATATCTGAGCCCTCGCTCTTGTATGCCATATGCGCTGAGGGGGCTGAATACTGACACTTTTATATGTTGCATCCTTTCTGTACAAGGAGACATCTTTTGTGACGTCCTGTTTCCCTACACATCAGGTCCATTTTAAAAGGGGATCTGCTCTACAAGGATGGAATTTGCTCCCGCATGGAGCAAATTCATTCCTTTTAGAGTAGACCACTACTACAAAAGGGATGTAAAAGTAATTTTGTCAATGTTGCCTCAATTGAATGTGTATCGAGTCTCGTAAAATCCCTTTTTGCGTGACGTCGCCCAACGAAAAGAAGACAGTCAGTCTGGGTCAGTTTGAACAAGGCAACCCGCCGCCTAAAGTTAAATTGTTCCTTGTCGAAGGAGGGAATTTGTAATTTGTTAAAGGTGGAAACTTATGTATATATGGGTATTCTTCACTGTCAAAAGCAACAACGAAAATATGTAATGGATATATAGTCATCAAGAATAATTTGACCTTACACCACGTTTCTGAAAGTGAAACTTCTGAATTAATTAGATTTCGTAAGACTCCTGAAATATCTTTGCGTGACGAATTTGGCTCCTATGAAGAAGCTTTAGTGAACGGATAACATCTTGCCCTATGTTTACCGTGTTCTACCGGCATGAGACGTGAAATTAAACTTGTTCAGTTTTTCTTCTTATTTATGCTTTACACATATACATATTGTCTTAATATGTGTCTCACATATGTATCACATAGCTGCGCAGTTATAATGACAAATGCCGCTGCCCATGCTCAGAACATATGCACGTACCGAGATCAGGATTGCCCAGTCGGTAGCCCTTTCATTTGCAAATATATATACATATTTATTTATATTGTTAGGAACAAAGTATCCCTAATGTGACTGTACACTTGGATGACCTCATCTGAAGTTCAAAGGCTCCGAAAATACAGTTAGTTTCCGTTTTTTTTTTTTTTGTTGTTGTTGTTTTTTTTTTTTTCTAAAAATAAACAAAAAACAAAAACAAACAAATAAACAAACAAACAGTTATGTTGTGGGTACTGATTAGAAGCGAACAGTTATATGTAACTGGAACTCTATCAGGATTAAGGGTGAGGACTGAGGGCTCATAAAACCAGATAGAAAAAAAATGGTTTTAATGAAGACTATTCCAAGGCGATATTTCTATTGCAGTCACTCTTTGTTTTGTGCATCCTGTTTTTGTTGGTGTATTGTTGTGTGCTATCGTTTCGTGTCATCCTGACCTTATTAGGTGCCTATAGGGAAGCTATAACAATGAAGTGTTTCATGACTGTGGCCTTTCCTGGGTATTACCACAATTATATGATTTACCGTTTTTACCCTAAATATTCAGGGCCTAGTTGTTCAAAGCATCGTTAAGTTAACGAGCTCGTTAACGAACAACTCGCTAACTGTTGTAGCTAAGGTATTTTCAAATATATTGTGATATTTTTGCTGCAAAAAACTTGTGAGTAGCTTTTGCATTGCAAAAGCTACTCACAGTTTTTTAGCAAAATGTATCAATATATTTGCCATATTTCAAGATAGAAATTTTTACATCAGGTTAGCTAGCAACTTCGTAAAGTCTTGAACAACTAGGCCTTGACAATTAAATCCCTTATCACATTTGTCCTAAATTTTAAATAAAAATATAAATGAAGGTATCCCGAAAATGTCACAAACACAAAGCACATGCTTCTCGAGGCACCGAAAGAAGGAAACCCGGTTATAAAACTTTTTTCATGCTCAACTCAGCTGAGCATGAAAATTTCACTGCTAATAACTATGAAAATGCCAACTTTTAGTTGGCATTTTCATATTTATTAGCAGAGAAATTTTCATGCTCAGCAATGTTTAGCAAGAAATAATTTTTAATTGTTAACAATTTGAGATTTATTTTTATGCTCAGCTGAGTTGAGCATGAAAAAAGTTTTATAACCTCGGTGCCCGGTCTCTCGATATTCGCATATGTCTAACACATACATTGGCAGTATGGGGTCTAATTGCCACAGAATGGACATTTGAAGCTCTTTATAAAATACAATCCAGTAACATGGAACTACACCACGTCTCAGAAGAAATGCAGATTTGTTCGCGATCATTACCCGTGAAGTTGGGATGTGCCCGTGAATCTTGTACAAGAAGTTTGGTAGATGACATAAACTGAGATCGACATGAACTGGCTTCGCTTCCTCAAATCAGGTAATGCAAAACACATTGGAGTGAAGAAGCTTACAAAAGTCCTGAATGGTTGAATTAGTAAGTGATCATAAGTGAGTTTGGTTCTTCTAATTCCTCACTTTGTACAGAGAGAGAGAGAGACAGAGAGAGAGAGAGAGAGAGAGAGAGAGAGAGAGAGTTATTTATTTTGCTATCGTTTCGCGATTCATGAATCAATTTGAAAAATGAATCATTCAAGTTTTAAATGAGGATTGTAAGATTCTTTGAGATAGCAGGAACATGTGCCATAACTGTTAGAAAAACATGATAATAACCATTAAAACGCTTCAACTAGGAAATAAACAGACTATAAAACAGTGGGACTGTAAACTATGATGTGATAGAAAATTCTGATTTTGTTTAAAAACAGTCAGTGGTTACATTATGAGTCGTACAAAACATTTCGCAAGCATTTCATTTCCCTGACGTTAGAAAACGTATTTATGTACATCCTCATGTTCCCCAATAAACTATAGCATACAGGAGGAATTTCAGACGTTTGTCGTTTATAAACCAACTTTTCAATTGCTTTGTTCTTTCTAAGCATTCTTTACAATTGCACATATCTGCAAAAACTCTAGCTTAATAACATAGTTTTTGTGACTCTATGTCTGAGAATATCTAGGTGGATATTTTATTCCTATGGCTCCACAAAACATTACGAAAACATACCTATATAATTTTGACCCCCTTCAACACCCTTTTATATAGTAAAACTGGGGTTTACAGGGGTAAACATTATTTTTCTTATTTCTGCTCAAAAACATAGATTGTGGGTACTCGTTAGAACCGCATCATCGAGGCGGTTCTAACGAGAACCACAATCTATGATGAGGCGGTTCTAACGAGTACCCACAATCTATGTTTTTGAGCAGAAATATGAAAAATATCAGAACTTTTATCTGAAAATTTTCATTTTTTGGTGGTAAAATTTTCAGTATATTTGATAAGGCATGTTTTCGTAATGCATATGTTGTGTGTACTCGCTAAACATGTCTCTACAGTGAGGCGCTTCTCAT
Source organism: Anodontia alba (assembly GCA_964016985.1). Classification (NCBI taxonomy): domain Eukaryota; kingdom Metazoa; phylum Mollusca; class Bivalvia; order Lucinida; family Lucinidae; genus Anodontia; species Anodontia alba. Next base: position 26,640,037 of record OZ024831.1, read on the forward strand.
GCCACATTTTGTTCCAGTCTGTGTTTTCAATATAATGTAGTTTTGTATTCTGTTTTCAAGTTCGGAGTTGCTTCTAAAGACGAGGTGAGATTGATCGCTTGCAAGAACCAGGTTTATGCCTAACCACACCCCCCGCCCCTGTACACACGGACAGTTTTGCTTTTGCAGTTCGTTTGCATATGCATTGGCCTTAACCAGATTTAGGTTACATATCAATTTTCGTCTATTAAAAAAGGAGTTAGGCCTTTGATTTTGGTTTCTGCTCAATATCAACAAAACGAATTGATGGAATATTAGACTTAATTTTGCACATGCATTGATGTTGACCAGATCTAGAGTGGAGTTGTTTCACCTCAATTTTCGCAGCTATACAACACAGTTATGGCCCTAGGTTATAGTCAAAATTTCGTTTTCGCTCAATATCTTGTGAACGAAGCGAAGGGATTTGATCAAATTTTGCATATACGTTGGGATTGTTACGCGCCAATTTTCGCAAAGTTACAACATAGTTATGGCACTTGATTATTGCCTGAATTTCGTTTCTGCTCAGTATCTTAAGGACGAAATGATGGAATTAGACAGAAGTGTACATATGCATTGCCGTTGACCAGTTTTATGTTGGGATTGTTACGTCAATTTTCGCAAATATACAACACATTTATAGCCCTTGGTTATTGTCAATTTCGTTTCTGCTAAATATAATGAAAAAAAAAAAAAAAAAAAAAAAAAAAAAATTCTTATGAAATTTGACCAAGGTTTGCATATTCATTGACGTTGAGCAGGTCTAGATTGGTATTGTTACGCATCAATATTTTATACAAATGCTATTTTCACGTTGTCCGTCCGTCTGTTCCATTTTGGTTTCTGAGCGTGGGGTATCTAATGAGCACTGCTTATTAACATTTCTTGTTAGTATAGGTGTGAATCAGACCTGTCAGTCTACGTTCATATAGTTTTTCATATGTATATATTGTATTATTAATAAGAGAAACGCATTATTCGTCATGATTGTAATTTTTTTTTTTTTTTTTTACATTCTTTTGCTGGTAAAACGGAATGGTCAGTCGACTAATGTATGTTTGTTCATACTTTTATGCTTGGTGAGTAGTTGAATTAGTCTGTCAATGTACGACTGAATGCTTGTGCATACATGTTTGTTTGGTCACTAGCGAAACAACATTGTCAGTCGGTTTGCTTTGATTCTATGTATCATTTTGTTTGATTAGCAGTAAAGCAAGTGTAAAATAGTTGATATTTAAGCAGTTGAGAATTGAGCACCATTGCCATTCTGCGACTGTATGATTACTGACATCTTATTAGATTACGGTTATATTTTTGTTTTAAGTTTGTAATGTATCTCAGGAATTCATTTTGAAGATTTTCAATCAGCTGATTTTTTTTTCAAATGCCCAAACCTCAGCCATATAGAGCTATTGGTAAAATTGTATTATTAATACAATTTTACCAATAGTTCTATATGGCTGTGAGGTTTGGGCATTTGAAAATCTTCAGCTAATTAATACAATTTTACCAATAGCTCTATATGGCTGTGAGGTTTGGGCATTTGAAAAAATTCAGCTGATTGAAAATCTTCAAAATGAATTCCTGAGATACATTACAAACTTAAAAGAGAACACGCCGATATACATGCTGCAAGCAGAACTTGGTCGCAATCCTATTGATATAACCATTAAAACACGTCTGATTGGTTTTTGGATAAATATCTTAAATGGAAAGGAATCAAAATTATCCAAATCTCTATATAATATACTTTTTCATCAATATTGTAACGGAATATATCATCACAAATGGATTCACTGTATTAAAGAAGTACTTATTTTAGCAGGACGCTTTGATCTTTTTAGTGCAAATACTATTGAAAATCCTAAACTTATCAAAAGGCAAATTTCTGAGACATTGGTTGATTTGCATATACAAAACTGGCATACTAAAGTCCCTTCATCTTCTAAAGGAAAAAAATATTACCTCTTCAAACAGAATACAAATTTAGAAAATTATCTGACTAAGTTGAATAAAAAACAGTACCTTCCAATTCTGAAATTTGGAACAAGTAATCATAAACTGCCTATTGAAATAGGCCGCTGGGAGAATACTCCTCTTGACGAAAGAAAATGTAATATTTGCTCAAAACATGACATTGGCGATGAATTTCACTATCTGTTTGTATGTAATTATTTTCAGGCTGAAAGAAAACAATTTTTGAAATCATATTACTACAAAAGAACAAATGTCATCAAATTCAAAGATTTACTCTACACTGACAAAGTTAAAGACTTCACTCAATTATCTAAATTTGTCAACATCATTCTTCAAAAGTTTACAAATGCAAATTGAGTTTTGTAATCCTGTATATAATTTTATCTTTTCTTTTGTTTCTTTCGTTCCTTTATTCATATATGTTGCATGCATTGTACTCTTACGCCATATGTGTGGCCTGAGCTTAGCCAAATAAAGTTTAGTTCCGTTCTGTTCTGTTCATGTAGTGAAGCTACGATTGTACAGCTGTTCGTACATGTATGCTAATGTATGGTTACCCAGCTAGCATTCTACGTAAATCTACATCGGGCCGTCATCGGCCCGTCAGCTACCCTGACGGGCCGATGACGGCCCGATATAGATTTACGTAGAATGCTGACTGGGTTGTGTCGGTGCAGCATTACCTAAGCCTATTATTATTATTATTCGTATCCGTTTGCATGGTCATTGTTTATTGTAACACAATTGTCAGTCTACAAGGGTATATATGTTTTTTTTATTGCTTTTTTGATATTGCTTGTTTGGCCACTGTTAGTCTACGGTTGTATGGTTGATCATACTGTTTTGTCTGCAGACGTTAAAAGCAACGTTATCAAGGTTAAGGGCAAGGTTTCGATCGAGTAAATCTAGTTTAAGCCCCACCAGCTATAGTTTATTTATTGATGGCAGTTCCGAGGTAATTGCAGCTCTTTGTTTGTATGTCGGTTATTATAACTATGCCGTTTTGTCGTTGTTCATTCCTCAACTCCTCTCCTTTGGATGTTTTGAGGCGTTTCGTTGTGACGTAGGCCCTTTCTAAATAAAATCATTTATATTGTCATTGTTTTGTTGTTTTGCTAAATAATATATATATATATATATATATATATATATATACATATATATATATATATATATATATATATATATATATATATATATATATATATATATATATATACTGCGGAAGAAGATATACGCCCTAAACTGATTTTGACAGTTTCCAGCCGATATTAGTGTTGCAGTTTCTCTTCGTTTGATCCTTTTGTTGACATTGAATTACTGTTTACCATGCTTGTGCTCCTGGATATCCCAAAAGGTTCACCGTTTATTAGAAGTTAAGGTGCATTATCAGTCAGTCTACTATTGTAAGGTTTTTCGTATTGTTTGGTTTGGCCACTTTTCTGTATTTAGTAATAATGAACATTGTCATTCTTAAGCTGTACGACTTTTCTGGTTTTTTTTTTTTATTTATTTATTTATTTATTTTTGTTTTTTTTTTTGTTGTTGTGTTTTCACTTAGTAATAACACAGCATACGATTTCATGAAGCAGACTGGTCTCTCTACTATTGTTTGATGTGTGTGTGTGTTTTTTTGTTTTAATCTTATCTGTTATTCTTTGTTTATATCTGAAGCAGTATTATCATTCAAGGACAGTATGATTATTGTTTCTTTTACTTGGTAAGCACTGGTGAACATTTAAGTAAAATTTTCCGAAATAGCGATTCGCTTACAAAACAAGTCAAGAACAGAAATTAGTAGACTCAGTTTCATTGAAGCTGTGTATGAAGAACACCACAAAATGTAACACACTTCACAATTCTAGCAGATTTCAGTGGCACTTTATTTTCACATATAATTTTGAGCCCATGGTCCAAAGGGACCGGACAGCATAGTAGCATGATTACATATTTCATAATATTCCGAAGTAGAAACCCTTATAGCAAACAGTAGAAACTGGCAGACCCGGACCCGAGGTTATAAAACTTTTTCATGCTCAACTCAGATGTGCATGAAATTTTTCATGCTAACAGATCTCAAAATACTAACAATATTACAAATTCTTTCTTGCTAAACATAACTCTGAGCACGAAATTTTCTCTGCTAATAAAATATGAAAATGCCAACTATTGTTGGCATTTTCATATTTATTAGCAGAAAAAAATCATGCTCAGCTGAGTTGAGCAGGAAAAAAGTTTCATAACCTCGGGGCCCGATCTTATTGTATGTGTTCATGAGGAGTAACGGAATAAAAAAAAAAAAAAAACTAACAGTGTCGCGCGGAACTCTTTTCTCCTATAATCTATGCTAGAAAATATAATAATATCAGAATTTCAGTCTCTGAATGTATTTTAAGCATAGTCTCTTTGGTTAGGGATGAAGAAGCATAGCCAGTCTATGACTTATAATTGTTTTGTTAATGGCGAAGCACCATTGTCTATCAACATTCATTGATGTTCCTTTTCTTTTTGCCTGGTTGGGGCAATGCCAGTATACTACAATCTGAATATGATTTTTCATGTAATTCTGTTTGCTTTCTTGTAGTAGTGGAGCGGAATTGTCAGACTACGAATTTTAACTGTTTATATCATTTTGTATGGTTAGCAGTGAAGCAAACTTTGGTTTTAAGCATTACTGTATGAACAACATATGGGTAACCATTTTATCACTGACCAGTTCGTCTTTACACTATTAATGACAGAGTGGTCGTAGCCACACATGGACGTGCGCTGGTATGGAGGGACTGTTTCTGAAAAGAACAAATAACAATCTGTGTTTAATTTTGACTAAAAAAAGTTATCTGTGATGACTCTTGCAGCATTTTCCTTGAATGTTAGGATACTTTAACAACTTGCCTAACTTGTCCTAAAATACTATCAAGTCAAATTGACTACTCGCTAAAATGCCTAAATGGTGCTGAATGAGTGACAAACGGTGTAGAACCTAATCTGATCTGGATCTACACTGTTTGCTTATGTCTGTCTGTCCGAATACTTAGGGTGCATACGGCATCTCAGCATTACGGAAACATGCCTATATAATGTTGAACCCCTTAAACCCCACTTTTATATAATAAAACTGGGGTTTACAGGGTAAACATTATTTTTCTTATTTCTGCTCAAAACATAGATTGTGGGTACCCACGACGAGGCGGTTCTAACGAGTAACCACAATCTATGTTTTGAGCAGAAATATGAAAAAATGCCTTTCTTTTTTTTTTTTGTTTTTGTTTTTTTTATCGGAAAATTTTCTTTTTTTGGTGGTATAATTTTCAGGATATGCGTGATGCGTGTTTTCGTAATGAGAATCACTAAAACCTACCTCTGGGGAAAAACCAAATATTAACTTACATTAAATTGCATATATTATGTAAATATGAGTGAAATAACTAACATGCGTTTTCTTACTGAAACCTCTGGAACACAGCTTTACATATTTAATTAGATTTTCATCTGCAGCAAATCGAAAATACATATGTGAGAAACATCCAATTAAAATTTGTAACCGCAAAATATCTTGTTAAGATGAATTATGGGTAAAATGATTTCATCCGTATCGTTAACTGTATAAATATACCTAAATCAAAGATGAAGAAAATAAAGAAACACGATATATGCCCATAAAATCAGCCATAAATTATATTTTAGTGCCTCTAATGTAAATATATATGATCTGTAAAAGTCACCTGTTATTTATGGTACCGACCAAAAGCATATTAAATAGTTTTGACGAATTCTTGGTGACTCAGAACCTATGAAAATTAAAAAACGTGCAATTTCTTTTCATACATTCATCTTTAAATTAAAATTTCTGTTATAATTACTTTGAAACCCATCCGTATTTAGCTGTGATATAAAAAGGAACATAAAGCGGTCAAAGGTGTAAATTGGGGTTTGATCATGTTATGATATTTTTGATTGCTCTTGAAGTCATCGAATTTAACGAACCAATTAAAAGAGATGAAATGCATAATTTCTTTGCTTGATTTGATATCTACATTAGTCTAATTAGACTGGCTCCAGTCTCCAGTTACGATTTTTTTCTTATAATTCTGTTTGATAATCCACTAAAATAAAACCAAAATAATATCGTGACTGTAAAGGTTGTTCACGAAAATAAAACCAAAATAATATCATGATTATAACGGTTATTCACTAAAATAAAACCAAAATAATATCATGACTATAAAGGCTGGTCACTAGTGACCAGCCTTTATAGTCATGATATTATTATGGCTTTATATCAGTGGATTGCCAAACAGGATTATAAGTAAAAATATTTAGTCACTGGAGACTGGAGCCAGTCTACAGTCCAATCAGTTTACTTTATACCACCACATCATTCCATATGACCGTATTTAAAGGGAATCGATACACTTTCAGGGGAGGTAACTCTATCATAATTGTTTCGCTCCCTCCTGAAAAGGGGTCTGTAATAACAGGAAATATTCAGGGGTATCAAATTGGTGTTGTCCCCTTCTGCAAACAGGTCTACTGTGAAAGGTAAGAATTTGCTTCCCGTAGGAGCAAATTCTTTCCTTTTAGAGTAGATACTTATTCAGAAGGAGCTTAATGTGCAGAGACGCAAAAGGGATGCCACATTTTTTTTCACCCTAGTATACAATTGGCGATAATCTATTGAGTTTGTCCAGCCCACCTAATCTTAACCCTGATCCTGCTGAACCCGGCTTTTGCAAATAGTGTAGATCAGTTGGATTCTGAAGAAGCCAGCTGATCTGGATCTGCATTGTTTGTCATTCAGTATGTGAATTTATATCAACAATCTGAATTAAGTAATCTGATTGGAAAATTAGAAGTTAGCGTGGTATCTTAATATATTCAACATGACAAGGGTTAATATTCAGGAAGCTAAGACGCCGATGTAAACAGTGTAGAACCAGATCAAATCTAACGCGTGATTTACACTGTTTACTATTCAACCAGGTATATTTAGGTATATCACGAAGTAGGCAACTGGACTACTGAGTGGCAAAAAATAATATGTAGACCCCGATAAGCTGTTCTTGTACAATTTCTGGACATGGACGTTTGGAACTGCATTTGTCATAAAAAAAATACTTAAACTATTTAGAACGAAAGAATCATGACATGTCATCACTTTTCGGGTTTCAAAAGCTCTGTCAATGAGCCTCGTGTCGACCGTCTCCAAAGTTTGGCTTCTTCTGCAGATATTATCAAGTGCTGCTGTTTGTTTCTCAACGACGCGCTATTTTACATTTATCTTACTGTCTACCAATCAATAGTACCATTCTTTTCCCGAGTCGGAACGGGGAAATAAATAGGTTCTGCCTGTTTCCCCTTGTGGATTTAAGGGATATTGATATATTTTGTTCTTCATTTCTGCTAAAACTATATTGCTCTGGATGCAGTCTTATTCACGAACATTCCAACACCTCGAAGAAACTCTGGACTCTCTTTGTACTTTTCAAAGCCATTACGTTAACGCTTAACACTCTGGTAGCCTTTTCAGCAGACGGCATTTTCAAATATATTTCTTATTTTTTCCAGAAAACAGGATTTGACATTTCATGCAAATTGTCTCCACTGGAGACAATTTGCATGAAATGTCAAACAAATCCTGTTTTATTGGAAAACTAACAGAACTATCGGCACCTGCTTAATTTGCCCAGGGAGTGGTAAAGGTTAATATGGCTATGTTATGTTCCGTTATAATACTTATCTCTAAGCTCTAGATTAGTTGCGTTCTAACAAACTTAGTCTAGTATTACTATTCAGTTTATTTCTCCATGAAAACATAAGTTATTGAGTACCCACATCATGTGTTTCCTTGGAAAAAGAAACAAACAAAAATAGAAAAAAAAAAAGAAAAAAAAAAAAAAAAATTCTGGTGTAGAATCATAAATGTAATGAAATCCCCGAGGACCTGGTATTTTTGCAATCATCACGAAAACACGCCAATATAATTTTGATCCCCTTAAACCCCACTTTTATATAGTAAAACTGGGGTTTCCAGAAGTATACATATTTTTATTATTTTGCTAAAAAACATAGATTGTACTGTGGGTACTCGTTAGAACCGCCACGCCGAGGCGGTTCTAATGAGTACCCACAATCTATATTTGAGAAAAAATATGAGAAATATCAGAATTTTTTTATCTAAAATCTTTCAGTTTTTGGCGGTGAAATATTCAATGTTTTTGGGCGTTTGGGTTATAATAGTGAATATAGTATACATGACTCTTGAGTCTTCCATTTTGTCGTCTCGTTGGAGGTAGTGAATGAGGCTGGATGCTTTATCTTTTGTTTTGTTTGTGGCGTTTGATGTCCTTATTGGTTAAAGAACAAGAGATCAAGAGTAAACAATAATAAGACAAAACGATACAATTGCACGAACCACCGCTACCGTACAATGCCTGTAATTTCAATTCTCCAAATTCCTGTTTCCGTCTTATGTTATCGATTCTGTTGTTTTGTCACCATCTTTGATACTGTAATTTGAACAACGTTTTCTTCTGGGTTTCTAACCCTGGTGTTACTGCTTTTGTCTTCCCCTAAGTCTGTGTGGCATTAACCGTTCAGGATACGTCATTTCTACTACGAATTTGTTTTACCACCAGTATAGATTCCGATCTTTTCTAATCCTAATATGTCCATTCCTCTCCGACAGCTTCTGTTGTTTTCCCCAACGTCAGCTCCCATTCTTTTTCACTACTATTGTTTGCAGCTATTTTCCAGCACACTATGTCTATTCCTTTCCATCACTCCAGGCATCTTTTTGGTCATCACTCCTGATGTTGCTTTTACAATACATTTTTTTTTTCAATTCCCACACTAATTTCTAAATGTCTTTCACAAGATGACCGATTTTGTGTGTTCGTTGTTTCCAAAGACAACCTTTCAGATTTTTATTTTACTACATTGCAGCTGGGTGTTACGTGTCGTGTGGCGGCCATAAAACGTCTCCCTTACTCTTATACAACGTATTTTCATTTCTTTTGGGATCACTGAGCCCAATATGTTACTTTAAAAAATCGAGTACCGCTCAAGCTGGTGCTAGGGGGCTTATGCAGCCTTGCAAAATACATTGTTGCGTATGAAGAGACTTGATAAAACCGAATCTCCGATTAATGTTCTTTTGTGTGTTCTTGCTTTCTAAAGTCAACCTTTCAGATGTTTTTATTTTAAATCGAGCTTCTATTCCGGTTTGCCACAGCGCCATCTGTTTCCCTCCGATTCTGTTTCAAATGTTCGGCCCATCACTTTAAATTCTATACTTTTTACAACTACAAGTATTGCCATTTCAATATGTCTGTTTCGTTGTAGTTTTTCTAAAACTGATTGCATTCCTAGATAACTTTTCCGTACATTCACCTATTACTGATTTTAAACTTTGACAAAATAACTGCTTGAGTACTGTCCTTCAACTATGTTAACCAGTGCTTCTAAACATTACTAGTACTATTCCTTGCACCATGATCATTAGTAAACTTTCCATATGTTTAGTCATAGCTGGTATTTCAATATTAACCGCTCTTGCTCTTTCTAACTACTACAGCGTCTTTCATACCGGTTTGTGGCATTTGCTGTTTCGCATCACTAATGACTCAAGTATTGTCTAACGCAATTGTCGCTCCTTTTTGCATCACGAAAACACGCCTATATAATTTTGACCCCCCTTAAACCCCACTTTTATATAGTAAAACTGGGGTTTACGGGGGTATACATTATTTTTCCAATTTCTGTTGAAAAACATGATTGTGGGTATTCGTAAGAACCGCTTCGTCAAGGCGGTTCTCACGAGTACCCACAAACTATATTTTGAACAGAAATAAGAAAAAATATCAGAATTTTTATCTGAAAATTTTCATTTTTTTGGTGGTAAAAGTTTCAGTATATTTGTATAGGCATGTTTTCGTAATGGTTGGCCACAACTGTTGTTTCTGTTCCGTTTCAAAGTCTCCTGATGCTTTTGTCTATTATTGCTAATATTTCTGCTTTTTATGTTTGTTCGATGTTGTTATTTTTGTTTTGTTTGCTTGTTTATTGTGTCATCACAAATATAAATGGAATTCCTTAGGAAGACCACAATAAGGACGTCAAGCCTTTCAGAGGTTCCGAAAAACAAAATATGAGGAACAAACGATGACAATATATGACGGCACAGTTGCAATAACGGACATGCAGACAACGAAGAACCGCCTTAGAATGGTCACAGAAACCACCGCTGTCGGGGGCTTAAACTAGACTATTGCATAAAAAGCAATGTCGCACGTTATTAATAGCCGTGCATAAACCGGCGAAAAACCGTGTATTTATAAGGCAATTCACGCGCTGTTAATGCACGGCTACGCAACTTTCAATATGATCGTACCGGGGCCACAGATTTGCTGTGTACTGCCCGGCCCTAGAACGAGCATAGTCCGTGGAAATTACGTTCGCGAGACATCTGTGAAAAGGCGAAACAAAATAGTGCAAGAATTAACGCGAAATGTAGCAAATGTTTTCATTGTGCAATAATAGCGATCGAATATGGTTGAAAGATATAAACAGAGTAGAATGATTCATTAATAATGCCAAAAATGACAAAATCTAAGTCGTTTCGGCTGCTGCCTTTTTCAGGGCTTTATCATCTATTCGCATGAGAATATAAGAATCCATCATAAGTGTTCATGCAGGATAGGGAAATCTCACCCGAGGGGTAGGAATTTCAAACCTTGTTGAGGCTTGCCGAGTCTCTGGTTAAAACTTCCTACCCCGAGTATGAGAATTCCCTATCCTGCATGGACTTTTTTGGATGGATTTTTTTTTCTCCCACCTTTAAGTGGATTGTTCCTAGGACCAGCGGGACTATGAAGGGGTCATGTGAGATAGCAGTTTCTCACATAGGCAAACAGCCTATCTCATAAAGGCAAATGTGGGAGAAAACAATTTCTGAAACCATTTTCTCAAGTCACTTAGAAGTGGTAAAATGCATCCATTGCCAAAGTCTATTCATGAATCCGCTTTGCTGAAGGAGGATTTTATAAATGTTGGAATATTGCAGAGTGATTTGTAATCTCAAATCATACTGTATGACTTGCATACTGTTGAACGTGCATAAAATATAAAAATATATATACAAATGCATGTCTAAACACGTGTGTCCCTGTACAGTCCCTTGAATGTTCGTTGCTTAGACACAGCAGTACCGTATTTACCCTAAATATTTGGACACTAAACCTTTCAGCACGGCAGACCAAAACAGATATATTAGCAAATAGTGTAGATCCAGATGAGACGGCTCGTCACGAGCCGTCTCATCAGAATCTACATTGTTTGACATTTATTTGTTTTTATTTTTGGACGACATCCCTATTTTCAACAACTGACATATCTAAACTCTAAGATAGAAGAGTCTTTTTCATAAAGTCAAGGATGAGAGGGTTATTATCTCGTCTTAAAGAAATTGACCGAATGGTAGGACGAACAACTAATATGGGTCTCAAGCCTTGAAGTCCCGTTTATCACGTGGTGCGGCTCGTAAATGAGCTGTTATGTGAAAGTACTCAAGGCATGTGTGCCCAGCGAAGACTCCGATCATACTGCGCATCTGTGCAGTCTGATCAGAATATTCGCTGAGCGCTCTGTGCATAGCCGAGAATCTAACTTACTTCAGGCCGAAAACTAACAGACTGCGCTGATGAGCAGGCTAATCAGAGACTTCTCTGGCAACACTTGTAATCAGGTACCTCTATCATCAGGTACCTCTATCGATAATAATGGGGACAGTTTGCCTATGGGAAGTAACTACAACTTCCAGCTGCAGATGGTATCGCTTGAGTTGTCGTTTTTGTAGCTAAGTGACCATACATAGCGTTAGGTTTTTTTGTTTTTTGTTTGTTTCTTTTCTTTTCTTTTCTTTTTATTCCAGAACACAGATTATGAGGCGAGTCACATGTCTGTCAAAATTCAATTGTCTCCCTTCTGAAATGGGATATGCTCCCCACGGGAGCAAATTCTTTCCTTTTGATTTAAACATATTTTATTTGTATAAAATTATATACAGTACAATACACAACAATACAAAAGCTACATTCCTTTTAGAGTAGACCCTTGTTCAGAAGGGTGTGAGGAACAGCAAAGCAGGAAATACGATAGTGATTTCCCGTGCGAAAAGTGAAAGAGTATTAAGTCCCTATGCGTATAGCTGAATAGTGATGCCCAGATCAGCATGCAATGTGGTTAGGTTCTTCGTCCGACATCTGAAGAAATCTGGGCCCAGTTGTTCAAAGCGTCGTTAGCTTAACGAGCTCGTTAAGGGTCATTTCATTAACTGTTTTAGCGGATTCAATATACAATATTCTGATATTTTTTGCTGAAAAAATGTGAGTAGCTTTTGCACTGCAAAAGCTACTCACATTTTTTCAGCAAAAAAATTCAGTATATTTGCGTATCACTCGATGTAAATTTTAACGAATCGTTAACTAACGACATCGTTAGTTTTGAACAACTGGGCCCTGGTCTCTATTAATTGTTGATATGATGCGAAGGACTTGAACGGGGTACACAGATACAAATAGTATGCAGTTTGACCTGAATCCTTCCTGTTAGCATGTGGCAAACGGTATAGACCTGATCGGGATCTACATTGTTTGCTCTGATCTGTCTGTCCGAATACTTAGGACGTCTTTTGCATGAACAGGTCCAGTTCTTGTTGCCTTATGTAACATGCTATTCATATTGAAAGATTTTGGTCTTGATACAAACAATGTTTTTTTGTGTTTTTTTTTTTGTTTTTTCGTTTTTTTTTTTTTTTTTTTTTTTTTTTTTTAGTTACTATTGGCATTACACATAGCTTTCATCTGTTGTTTCAGGCTCATTACATGTGCTGAAAATAGAAGACAGACAGACGCCCGCCATTTAGAAACTGGGCCGCTTTTAGAATAGTGGCGGTGTATTAAAACCTACAATCAAACCTGTGTTTAGCAAGCACTTGTAAGAAAGCCAAACGAGGTTGCTTAAGACAGGTGCTTGCTTAGTACATTTTCCACTTCCGTTCTTTTAATGGGATCTGAAATAGTGGCCTTTTAAGACAGGTGATTGCTTAATACAGGTGATATATAAGACAGGTTTGACTGTACATTGTTGATACTGTGTTTGCCCTTAGTATTGGTGCGAAGGTGTCCTTTATCTTACGTCACCGGGGCGCCCAACTGTATTGGCTTACAGCTGGGCAAGGCCTGCTATCCTTGTAGCAGGTAAGGGTAGAGGGGGATGTTTTTATTTCTTCTGTTTCTTCACTTTCATTTCTGTTCCTCTTTCTTCCCTGTCCCTCTCTTTCATCTCCTCTACTATCTCTTCTATCTTTTTTCTCCCTTTCTCTGGGAGACGACACAAAATGATCCACAAGGGTTGACGTGTCGTTAAACCCCAACTCAATCATTGCCCTCAGTATTCGGTCAAAGCGACCTTAAAAAGTGTAGACGCAGAACGCGGCTTCTGATTGGGGTCTACACTGTATGCGATCAGTCCAGCAGCTTTTTAACTATAAATAAAATGAATTTGGTCTAGGCTTTAAGAGGTTAAGATACCGTAAACACTTTTAATTTTTGCATATCTTGTTGGTAATTTTGACCATAACTATACTTTGTTTGCCCCAACATTATAACACTTTACCGTACGTATCATGAAATAAACAGGTTCAAATGTCTCTAAAACGGAGTTGTGGACTAAATAGACGCAAATTATTTATGGTTTATATGGTACGATAAGTGATTCATACTTACGTCTTTTATAAAGCAAACACCACTAAGGTATATGATACTTTTGAAAGGAGTGTGGCATCGCACTGGCCTCTTGTATTAGAGCTTTTGGCGAGAAATGTTCGTGGTCCCATTATGCTCCATTAGCATCAGTGGCAGGGCTGATGTTAATATAGTGCACCGTCCTACAGATCGAGGGCACCGTGTAAGGAAAGACATCATCTGTGCAGATTAAAGAACCGCCTGCTGAAACAAAATCACCCCTTTGTTGTCCGTCATTCAGAAACGTCTCCCTGCGGTTAATGGTGGAAAACGACTGACTTCAGTAATAGCAGAAAGAACGTCCAGTGCTCATCACGAGGAAGGCATAGAATTGGCATGGCTAATTGTTAAGTGTGGTTAGAAACAAGAACACTACACTTAGAATCTGAACATTTGATGTCGGAGTGTTGTTTACAAGGTTATTATTAACACGATGCATACAACAGTCAATGTGCAACAGTTTTGATTCCAGTCACTACAGTCTTGTATACATGTACATACTGGATACAAAATTTCAGCAGATGACATTTTGAAAAATATTTCTTATTCCTCCCAGGAAATAGGCTTTGGCATTTCATGCAACTTATTTACATGAAATGTCAAAGCCTGTTTTCTAGGAAAACGATCATGCAGATATCATCTGTGGAATAAGCCCAGATAGAGTTAAAGATTTAGGGGACTTAATACACTTCATATATCTTCCGCCTTTATTTCACGTTGTTTTTCTCGCACATTGAGTCCCGTCTGAAGAGGGTCCAATTCTAGGTCCTTCCAGTTCGCAGGTTCGTTCTCTTAGAGAGCCCTGTCTTTCCTTTCAAAGTAAATCCTTTTTTCAGAAGGGAGTAAAATAATTTTGAAAGTTGTCACCCTTGAAAGTATATGAATTCCCCTTAACCCATTTGTGCCAAGCGCCCCATAATGGGACATTGGCAAACAGTGTAGACCCAGATCAGACGTCGCAGAATGCTGCGTCTAATCAGGGTCTACATTGTTTGCATTTCAAAAAAACTTGGTAATGATAAACGCAGACCAGACACCCCTTAAACTGTAAATGGACTGGTCCAAATAGTTCAGGTAGAAGAGTCCACTCGGCATAAATGAGTTAAGCTTTTTCAAACTAAGCCTTAGCGAATATGCATATAAACAAAAAGAAAACTCAAAAAATAATAACACCATCAAAAGGGCCTAATTCAGCTCATATTTTACTAGTCTTCGTTGCTTTTTAAGGGGTATATTGGCACTTACAACGGAGGCAAGTCTTTCAATGTTTCGGTTTTGCCTCCCTTATGAAGCGGGTTCTCTTCCGATGGGAAATCTTGGAAGCAAATTCCTATGTTTATAGTAGATACCTATTTAAAAAAAATCCTCTTCAGAAGGACCTTCGTCTGCAGGAAAGTAAACAAGAAGTTGAGACAGAATGGCAGAAAATTTACCAAGTATACCAAGCCGCCTTAATTACGAATGTTGTTTACTGTCCTATTAGTATATAGTTTGACTGATCTATCAAATATACAGTCGGTCATCAATGGCTCGAAAATCTTGGGGACCATGGAAATTTGTTCGAGATGTGAGTAGTTCGAGCCACCGAGAGTTAATGATTTCGCCAGGCCAGGAAGCAAAATGGTGATAATTTAGAAATGCATTTCGATCTTCCAGACAATAATGTTATGTTGAGTGTACTCATTAGAATCGCCACGATGAGGCGATTCTAATGAGTACACACAACATACAATTCCATGATAAAATAAGAAAAAAAATCCTTAAATATTTGTTTTCGTGAGCTGGCGGAAGAATTTCGTAGGGACTCAGAAACGAGTTCGAGTTAGCCATAGTAAGCGAGCCATCGGTGTTCGAGCTATTGAGGTTCGACTGTAGTTTACCGACCACAAAGTGAGAAAATCTACTTTATAACAAGTGCATCTAGCGAGGTTTGAGACCAGCCTGAACGGATGCACAGACTGCATAGTCTTCACTGCACGCTCTGCGTTTAGCCATTTACCCAAATTTCCTTTATTCGGACTCCGATCAGGCTGTGCTTATGCCGTAAGATACGCTGTCTTA
Organism: Anodontia alba; assembly: GCA_964016985.1. Lineage (NCBI taxonomy): Eukaryota > Metazoa > Mollusca > Bivalvia > Lucinida > Lucinidae > Anodontia > Anodontia alba. The sequence goes on from OZ024831.1 coordinate 26,655,900, forward strand.
CATTGTGGGACATATACATGTAATATTTGAGCAGGGGTTTCCAACACATGCGGACAGCAATGGTCTAGATTTATGGCTGGCACCTACCGATATATGTGAACAGCAAATATCTAGATCAGACTAAGCATCGTTGCAGTCTGGTCCGGACATAGAATACCAAATACATAAATGTAACAACCTGTCTGGTCCTCATCTGGTCACAGTACAACTTTTTCACGATCACGGCGAGGTCATATCGACAAGGGGAGGCGAACGTGTTCGTCGAATGAGTCGAGTAATTCTGTCAATAGCTTCCCTTAGACAAGCCGCGTTTTGATGCTTGATACCCAACCTGGTTTGTCTCGATACAACTTCGTATAAAATGAACTGGTTTGGCGGAGAAGAAAGTCGGTGATACGATGCGTAAATTATCTGGCTGAACGATACATTAATAAATTTAGCTATCTACTATTCCATTTAAATAAGTATAATATTTGTGATGTTATAATATAATTTTATTTCGAGTAATAGAAAGTGTGTGTGTATGCGCGAGTGCGCGCGCGCGCGCGTCTTTGTGCAGGGTGGGAGTGGGGAGGGGGGCGGGAGTGGGGGACGAGGTGGGGGAAAACAAAGCTTAAACTTAATATATTTTGCATATGCATATTTACTAGTATGCAAGATGTTGACACAAATTTGTTCACGCTGATCATCAGAATAAAAAGAGTGTGGTTGAGTAAGAAAGTGTACGGTTGGAAGCTTTGGTAGGAAAAGGCACGTGCAAGCTTTAAGTTCGGGTAGTAAATATGGAAAATATTTTATTTCGGCGTTGTACACATTTAATTTCAGGTAGTTAATAAAAAAAATGTCAGTTACGTTTAACATTGGATTATTTCCTGTTTGTATTGAAATTATACCAAGTTTATCGTTTTTTTTTTTTTTTTTTTTTTTTTTTTTTTTCAAAATTTTTTTTTTTTTTTTTTTTTTTTTTTTTTTCAAAAAAAAAAAAAAAACAAAAAAAAATAAAAAAAAAAAAAAAAACAATAAAAGCAAGTTTTGTAGTAGATAAGATAATTATAACAAAATAATTTATTTCATTGCGGTATAAAAGTAAGCCCTGGTGCGGTTGCTGGGAAATCACGTGCGGTATACGTTTCATATCCATATTCTCTAATAAGCGTTGCTTTCTTTATTTTCCTTCTACACAGACGTTTGTGCTTGCAATAAGAGCAGTTATGATAACTGTTCACCATTAAGATCCAGGAACCAAACGGATGATTTTAAATGGTGGACTCTTCTATATAGCATTCAATACAATAACGTTGACCGAAACATTCAGCTCATAACGGAAGCAATATTAGAAGCGGCCGAAAAAGCCGTTCCGTTACTAGGTAGTTACTAGGTAGCTACTACCAAACTCAACAGTCATCCATGGGCAATATGCCATATAAAGAATTTGATTATGAAACGTAAGCGAAATTTTTGGCAGTTTAAAAAGACAAATGACATTTATTACTCAAATAGATATAAAATATACGGAATAAAGTCGTTAAATACATCAGCAAGAAGCAAGAATATTTTGACAAGCTCGGTCGATTACTCTCTTCTGAACGCAATGATCCCAAACTATTTTGGAAAACTTCTAAACAAATTGTGAACCATGGACAATCTGCCAGCAATATTCAGTCAGTGGTCACTGATACAAACAAAAGTTTCCAATTCTTCAGCCCGCACAACACGTCTTGGGGTCGATCACAATTTCCAGACAGGACATAAAAGATGTTCTTCGTTATCTGAACGTCACGAAGTGTGGTCCACGTATGTTAAAGAAAGGTACTAACATTTTTGCATTGCCTTTGTTTAATCATATTTATTGCAAAATTTATAACGCAAGGGGTCGGGCCACAAGTTCTTACAACATTAGTAACGGTCCTCTCCCTAACCTCCTGCCTTTGTCTTTAATCGTTATCTTGAACAGGTATTTTCCCCCTGTCTGGAAAGATGCGAAAATACCCCCAGTTTACAAAAAGGAAGTCAAGTCAGAGGTTCATAAGCACCTTTATAAATATATCTTTTGAGCATCACATTTTAACCCCGCTTCAATCAGGATTTGTCGAAAGATATTCTACCACCTACCAGTTACTCCATATATATCACACGTTTTGTGAAGCAGTCTTTTGCGATATCAGTAGGGCGTTCGACAGAGTCTGACACAAAGGATTACTTCATACATCACGGAGTATTGGATGGTCTGAACGAGTTCTTAAATGGTTTTCTAGCTATCTGTCAGAGTGGTATCAATGGCCAATCTTCTGACTAGGTTCTAGTGCAAGCTGGGATTCCACAAGGATCTATTCTTGACTCTCTCCTATTTCTCTTGCCCATCAATGGCATCAATGTGAAACATATTGGCGGTTCCATTCGTTCATTTGCTAGATGACTTAAGTTTATATATTATCGCTACCGTCATATTTCGCTTATGATGCATATAAAGTCAAATCTAATAGCATACCATTCGAAAACAATCTGAAAACAATCTAAGAAAGCTGAGTTGATATCTAATGACAGTAAACTGATGACGACACAGGTATGCTAAAATATTAGCTAATACTTTGAAGATGAAGTCAAAACTTAGTCAGTCTTTCTAAAGTATGAGTTCTAATATAAAATGTTTGCTTACCCTATAATCGGAAAGATATACAATTTATTTTGATATAGGAAGACAGTTTGAACATGCCTGTATATAAAATAACTGTATAGCAGATATCCATAAATTGCTTTTAGCGAAAACTGGCATATTTCTATAGAGGTCCAGATAATACTTAACAAATTCCAAGTATACAAAATCTTGCGTATTCAGATTATCGTCATAGAAAAAAAAAAAAAAAAAAAAAAAGTAATGTTCAAAACAGAAACCAGGGCCCAGTTGTTCAAAGCATCGTTAGCTTATCGAACTCGTTAATGGTCATTTTGTTAACTGTTTTAGCGGATTCAATATACAATATTCTGATATTTGTTGCTGAAAAAATTTCAGCATATTTACGTATCACTCGATGTAAATTTTAACGAATCGTTTACTAACGACATCGTTAGCTTTGAACAACTGGGCCCTGAATGTTTAATTTCTCATGTGCATATACAACTGGCAAGCCTAAAGTGACACTGGTGCTGTTTTCTGCATTCGAGGGAGCGTACCCTGGTTTACTGAATGAAATCCGTTACCAATTTTAAAAGTTTGCATGCAAACTGTATTTCCAATGCACCTACCATTTTTCGATGTCATGTCTTAGAAGATTCATGGAAATTGACTGACACCAAAGAATATCCGAGTTCTGATCCAATATGGCCGATACGATATACTTGAAAGACAACAGTTGTTTTGGAATTTTTACAATATCATTTTGAATGACACATTTTAAATTTTACCAGACACCTTTCGGGCGTTCGTGCTAATGATTTTCCTATTGGATTTATTCCATATACAATACAATTTTATACTTATGTAAGCTTTTAAAATTCATGCTGAGGGAATTCTCTGCAAATTTTGTCATGTCCATAATTAGAAAAAGAAGACAAAAAAAAAAACAAAAAAAAAAAACAAAAAAAAAAAAACATTTTTTGACAGACTTCACTCGGTAAGAACGTATGAAGACCAAGTAATTTCCGCAGACAACAATGTTCAAAATTCCATTAAGTACAAGCCGTTTAACAAAAGGCGACAAGACTTTTAAACATTCAACTGCACAGATTAATTTGATGTGGCTTTTTGCAAGCGCATTACGTCGTTTTATCTATCGAAGGTTGTCTTTTTTTTATCATTTTCATGTATTTTGTTGTGCTGTTGTTTAGACAATCAATCTTACAGGGAAAATACAGAACATGTACAGGTTCACCTGCTTGCATGAGAAAATGTGGATACATGTATAATATAGCATTCGTCTGGCTTATTCCATTGTACCGCCCAGAGAACATATTTTATAGGTTTGGTAATTTATGCAGACTGGAACATGTTACAAATGATATCTAAAGGGAATTTACTTTTTTGTACTTTTTTTTTCTTCATATTTTCAGTCCAATAATAAAAGTACATTGAGACGACAGTAAAGATTCACTGATCTATACCTGTCAGTATATACCTGTTTACTATACACGTAATATAACTGACAGTTCCTAGACAAACAATGGTAACAGTACAATGCAAAACGCATGCATTTCGCCAAAATGCAATTAGTTTCGAATTGCTATACAGTTTTGTATCATGCAATACCCAGGCTTTATATATACAAAAGAGCGTCTATATATCTTTCCGATTGTAGGTTGTCTTTTTGTTTGCACAATATGAGAAATGAGAACCCTGACTACTATGTCCGTTTTTGATGAGCAACGGTGCCGACATTTACACATGAAGGACTGACCAAATTGGCTTACCAAATTGGACGCGTTGTAAAGCTGCAGCAAATACCACACGTCAAACCTAATGGTGAACAGTAAACGCTTTCCTGTGACCGGTGTTATGTCACGAATGCTAAGACTAGAGATCGAGGGTTGAGCGCAAGACTGGCGTAAGTCAGATGGTTGTTTTTCCCCAAACCTAATCTCCTCACCATGAAGGTGTTATGAAGATTACAACATTTATTTCTGTAAACAATGAAAATTTAGGTGCCATTGCTCGTATGAGCAATGACACCTAAATTTGCATTGTTTACAAAGGGGTCCAAGTTGCCCCTAAACAAGGGTTTCAAAAATATGTTTGAGTTACCATAGTCTTGCGCTCAACCCTCGAGATGCTCTAATGACGGTTTACAATTCGAATGCCGATCTCATGGAAACCAATTTCCAGTTGAATTATTGTACATGTATACAGAACCGGTCGATGATTTACAATTGAGCCAGCGCGTGACAAAACCTACAATAAGACTTGTGCGGCTAACAAAAACTTAGATCAGCCTGCGCATCCGCACAGTCTGATCAGAGTCTTCGCTGATCACATGTGCCTCCTACAGTCTCCGAGCTATCTAAAGAGGGATACACGAGAACCCTTGCCATACCGGGTGGATGTACGGCTGATCTGAGGCTGTGCTGGTGAACAGGTCTTATTGTTGGTTTTGTCGTGCGCTGGCACATTTTTGCTTAAGAAAATGCTTTAAGAGGAAGGGGTACATTTTCAGGGGAGGACAGTATGTTAAAATGTGTTTGGCCCTTTTTGAAAATAGGTCTACTTTAAAAGGAAAGCTTCCCCCCCACCCCCACGCCCCCCAGCTGGGATACGTCCTGTTTCACATAGTGTTGGCAAATACAACCTCATCTTCTGTAAAAGGAGAGGAAAAATGAAATATACCAGCTATCACCAGGGAGGACAACCATTATAGCGCATGAAGAGCTCAGAAATTGCAAACAGCGGACATACTCGCGTGTCATATAAATACACTTTAGAGGGCTGTGCACATTGTATACCTCACTTTCAATAAATCTTTCTGGACTTTGTATGGCTACGTGGATTATTTAGGATGTCAATATCTGAACAAATACGATATTAGATGATGTGTCGCTGTCCATCAAATGTGCATGTAACTCACGGACAGTTCTACACTGCAGTGCCAGAAGACGTCTATAGTTCTTCAGAGTAACCCGAAATAATAACAGGCCATGAATAGCGATAGGACGAAGAAGTCCTGTAGAGGTCTCCACACTCGCATATAAAATGCCCAATTAAGATGGACTGATAATTACCTAAGATGGACTGGTACTTACTTAAAATGCTGCCAGAGAGTGCTTTCGGTTGTATATTTCCGGATAAAAAGCTCATGCATGATTGACAGACGTTCCCACGGCAGACGAACAAGGAATACATGTTTCCTTGTGCAAATAAGGCCGGTCGTAACATATCCGTGTAGTTCCTATATTATTGAATGTTCTGGTCCTGGTCCCGAGGACATGAAACGTTTTTCATGCTCAACTCAGCTGAGCATAAAATTTTCTCTGCTAATGAATATGAAAATGCCAACAATAGTTGTTTTTTTTTTTTTTTTTTTTTTGTTTTTTTTTTTTTTTTTTTGTTTTTTTTTTTGTTTTTTTTTTTCATTTGCAGAACTAGTTCCATGCTCGGTAAAATTTAGCAAGAAAGAATGTTTTGCAATTAGTGTTAATTTGAAATTTATAAACAAGACAAATTTCACGCTCAGCTGAGTTGAGCATGGAAAAACCTTTATAACCTTGGGGCCTGACCTCGTATTGTGAAAGTAGAGTCCCGTGTAAAGCGCTGCTTGTGTATATGATGGACGATAACGTTGTCATTATCCTCCAGGTACAGTTTCAATGAATGAACCTGGTCTGCTATTTTCCGTTTGAGCAGGGATATTGAAGGAAAATGGTACGCTTTCAGGGGATGCAACTGTCAAATCAATTAGTCCCTATTCAACACGTCGGAATTCAAAAGACATAAATTGTAGCTCGAGATAAGACACATTTTGCAACCGACAACAACCAGGCCCCGAGGTTATAAACATTTTTTCATGCTCAACCCAGCTGAGCATGAAATTTTTCATGCTAATAGATTTCAAATAACTAACAATTGCAAATTCTGTCTTGCTAAACATAGCTGAGCATGAGATTTTCTCTGCTAATAAATATGAAAATGCCAACTATTGTTTGCATTTTCATATTTATTAGCAGAGAAAATTTCATGCTCAGCTGAGTTGAGTATGAAAACAGTTTTAGTTTTATAACCTCCGGGCCAGTGTGTTTCTTATTACTCCACGAACACATGTGTTGCTATTGTTGAACTATGATCAGTACCTTAACCCTTAGGCTGCTAATCACGACTATTGTCGCGCTTGGGGGAGGGGGGAGGGGTGGGGTGGGGGTGGTCTGCTGACTCTAAAGCCTGTCAAACTTACTGTATACCACATGCAACCATTCAGAGCAAGTGTTCTCATACAGGAGTGAACCTACTTTCATACAAACACGCCACTTTTCATTAGATAGTAAGGTGCTGGATTTTACCCCCACTAAAAAGACCGAGAATACCAAATATCAAGCTGCCATTAATTTCAGCACTCACTTCAACAGATTGATCACGATTTTCTGGAAAAAAAGCCCATAACACCTGAATCATTTCCAATGCGGAAGAAGTAGGAATAACAGTAGAACCTTTGTATGTTACTTGTTTCATTCGCAATAGTACACAGTAGGCGCTGGTCCCTTGTATTTGTTTTTTTTTTTTTTTTTTTTTTTTTTTGTCTTAAACGGTTCCCGGTTTACACGTGACTGTCACGTGACTTTCTAGTCACGTGACCGTCCCTTCTCCGGAAAAATGGCCACCTACGATCGGCAAATTGTATGTGAAAATTCCATGTAATTCGAGGCAAAATTAAAGGAGTAATGACTTCTCGAGTAGAGGTACCCCCTCTTACAGGCTTGATTCATTTTTTTTCGTAGCAGCCTAAGGGTTAATAAGTAAATACACAGCAATAATTAAATCATAGGAATCTGTAATTAACTGGCATTCGCAATTATGCGTGCGTTTTCAATTCTAGACGTTTTGTCTGTCTCTGGAATAACTAAAAGTCTTATATGACACGAAAATGTTAATATAAGCAAAAAGGTTTCTAAATAGTGACTTACTTCCGTACACAAAATTAATTTTTCGTCGAACAGATTCCCTTCAGACATAATTAGACAAAGATAGATACATTTCACTTTTAAAACATGGATGATGATGACAGACGTGTCCTTATGATTGACATAGATACAAACACATCAACACATAAGGCGACATGCATTGAAATAAATGTCATCTAAGTGACTTTTCCAGTGAGGAATTGTTTTAAATTATAGATTATGATGTATTAAAAATATATGCTAAAGATGTATGGCTACAATTTGACAAGATTGTGTCATATTTTCCAGGGCTATAAATTTGAGAAGAGACGAGTAAGAAAACAAATCTAAAGAAAGCAAAACGAGGGAGCGAAAGACTAACATATTTTGAAGTGAGGGCTCCTTTGGCAGTTAAAACCATATCAAATTAGCGAGAGCAAAAAAAAAAAAAAAAAAAAAAAAAAAAGAAAAAAGATAAGCAGTAAACAAACATACTTGGTTTAATTAAGGCTTTTCACGAATGGTATCGTAATGTTTAAAACTGCTCACGCCTCTTATCCTTAAGTTGAGCAACAACTCGTTTTCAAGTGATACAAATGAGCCCACGAAGAAATGTAATTTTCGTCGGTTGATAGCAAAGAATTAGACGAAAATTAATTTCCCCTGTTTAGTCAGCACACCCCTGACTAATATAGATGGCGTTTATGTATGCAAAGGTTTTCGTTCGAGGTCCTGGGAACTTGATGTGATGCCAAGTTTCATTCAGCCTCACGGTGCAGCCGACTGTGGACGCAATTACGTTATAAGCTTTTATTTTGTTTTTCATCAATATGGCGGAAAACTTAAATACATTGGAAATAAATGAAACATTAAAACAGTTGTTAAGTGAAGTTAAAGGACAAAAACAAGAACTGAATAGCCTAAAAGAAGAAGTTAGAGGTACATCAGTGTCTGTCTCTTCAGAAGTGAAAAAACTCAAAAAGGAAAAAAAGAGCTTAAATGGCGTTTTGAAGGACATAAAATTCAATTCGTATTTAACACGGAATTGGAAGATGGGCTTAAACAAGCTCTTTGGTCTTATAATAATAAGAAGGGAGATTATTTGGTGGAACTTTTGAATGAGCTGCTTGACAAAATCAAGGAAAGGAACAAATTTATCCGTATTGCGGATTCTTCCGAAGGGGGCTGGGAAACTGTGAGATAATATGAAAGCAACCCCCTGGCTAGCGATTCCGAAGATGAGTCGCGTATTAGGAGAGCGGAAGCTCAAGCAATAAGGAAGAAGAAGACGAAAAGACCTAGCAGGTACAACAAGGCTAGGCCATTTTTTCCTAACACTACTAGTACTTTCGGTGCTGCAGCGCCAGCAGGGGCATCTTCCTTTCTATCTTCGGGACGAAATCCAGTCTTACCAACATTTCAAGTCAGACAGGATCATTCCTTTCGTCCCTACCCAAGTACATCAACACAGGGACCATTCACCGGAGCCTGTTTCGCCTGTGGCGATTTCACTCACTTCAGGAGAAACTGTCCCTTCGTTGGAGCTGAGCAACATAACTCCACAGCCGTCAAGAAGTGACTTTGATCAGACAGTCCACGTTGACAGGAACGCTCAAACATTTAAAGATGAGTATTTTTCTGATATTTATTTTGATACAAATTCCGATTTAACACATGATTTCTATGAATATGAGCAAGGGCAAAAAGACATAATTGTTAAAGGGCGTTTAAAGGCATACAGTTTTGGAAAAACATAAATGAAAATTCATTTGTTATAGATACTATTGAGAATGGTTATAAAATTCCATTCTTTTCAAAACCGTCATCCTGTTTCATGAAGAATAATAGATCAGCACTGTCGGAGTATGATTTCGTCTCTGGTGCGATTCAAGATTTACTGCAGAAGGGTTTAATTGAAAAATGTGGGTCAGCGCCTTATGTAGTTAATCCACTGTCTGTTTCGATTCCTAGTAATGGTAAAAAACGTTTGATTTTGGATTTAAGGACCGAAAACAGACATATCTGGAAGCAGACTGTGAAATATGAAGATCTCGGAATTGCGGTGTCATATTTAGTCAGGGGACTGGATGATCAAATTTGACATACATTCTGCTTATCAATTTATTGATATATATTATCCACATACTACATATTTAGGTTTCTCATGGCCTAATGATCAAGGAGACACTTGCTATTACACTTTCTTAGTTCTTCCTTTCGGTATCCGGTCAGCACCTTATCTGTATTCTAAGGTTACTCGTCCACTGATTGCAAAGTGGCGGGGCGAAGGGAAAAGAGCGATAATGTATCTTGATGATGGGTTCGCTTGCGGAAAAGGAAATGAATATATGCAGAGAGTGTCTAGTGACATTAAAAATGATTTATTGTTGTCCGGTTTTGTTCCGAAAGTGGACAAGTCCTGTTGGGAACCAGTGCAGCAGCTTACATGGCTTGGTGCTGACTTGGATTCAGAACAGTTTTCTATCAGTATTCCATCTAAGAGAATAGAGAAATTACTTGATTGCATGCAGCGTTTGCAGGGTAGCATTATAAACAATAAACATGTGCAGGTTCGCTCGGTCGCTAGTGTAGTGGGTCAAATTATATCGATGGGTATTGTTGTTGGTAGCGTAAGTCAAATCATGACAAGGAGTTTGAGCATAGATATATTGAATGCTCGTACGTGGAATTCATATATCAAACTGTCCTCGGAAAGCATGGAGCAGCTTCTTTTTTGGCAGAGGAATATTACCAAGATTAATTCTAGGAGGTTAAAAGAAATTCATGTAACGTCAAAGTTGGTTTATTCAGATGCCAGTGGAACAGGCTACGCGGGTTATGAGGTACATACAATTAATGGTGTTGCGCACGGTATGTGGTCTCCTGAAGAGAGATGTCAATCCTCCACATGGAGGGAGTTAGTTGCAGTTCAAAGAGTGTTGAAATCACTCAAGAACAGTTTGGCAAATCATAGGGTCAAATGGTTTACTGATAATAAGAACGTGTGTAGTATAGTTCAGAAGGGATCCATGAGGCCATTCCTGCAGGAAATAGCCTTGGACATATTCAGTTTTTGCAGCCGTCACTGTATTTCTATTGAACCCGAGTGGCTAGCTCGGAAGTTAAACGAAAGGGCCGATTCCTTATCTCGTGTGGTCGATAAGGATGACTGGGGTATCAGGTGCTGATGCCTTCACAGAGAATTGGGGAAAGGTTTTTGGCTTCTTTAATCCCCCTATTTGCTTAATTACGCGCGTTTTAAAGCAGATGGAACAACAAAGTGCGTCTGGAATAATGGTTATTCCTTTCTGGAAATCGGCGCCGTTTTTGCCCCTAATTCACTCAAATAAGGAAGGGTTTATTTCTAACGTTGTTGACTGGGTCGACCTTCCAACTTCTAAGCGATTTTACTCGGCATGCAAAAACGGGTTGGGAATGTTTGGCAATGAAGACTTGAAATTCCGCATGCTAGCACTGTGTATAAGCTTTAGTTAATAGCTAGTATCGCTTTAATCTGACATGTAGAGAGGTTACTTTGATACGTTCCTGTGTGTCAATTTCTGATGATGCGGAAAATTTTTTATTGTTTTTTCAAATTAAATACCCTGGGGTGTGCCGTTTCAGCTTTGACATATACCTTTGACAAGGTGATTACAGAATTAATTATGGCATGATAGAGGTCTTGCATGGTGCATGGAAAGGGGCATGATATATAATAAGTCACTTTTTTGGCTTCGTGCCTGTGGCCACGTGCCGATTAAGATACAGTGACAGATGAAGTACTGTGTTATCTTTAAATGAAATTACGAGTTGTACTACCGGAGCATAGTCGTTGATATGCATTTGTATGTAATTAGATGAGACAGGGGAAGTCATTATAATTTTGTTTTATACATTTCTTTTTTCAGAGCTTCTCAAATGATATTGGCGGACTGCCGAAAGAGTTGGCGGACAGGGTGGCCTTGCTGCCGGAGCTGCTTAAAGACTCAAGGGCTTCCAGTACAGTTAAAAGTTATCATAGCGGTTTTGTTAGGTGGAAAAATTGGGCTTTAAGTAATGGGTTAGGTAGTAAGGACGTCTTGCCTGCCAAGGCTTTTCATGTCGCATTATATTTGGCTTCGGTCATTCAAACTGCTGAATCGGCCAGTCCAGTGATTAAGGCGTTTTATAGTATAAAATGGTTTCATGATATGTTTGATTTGGTGTCGCCTACAACCAGTAGTTTAGTCTTGAACATTCTTGAATCTGCTAAAAGGAGATTGGCTAGACCAGTGCGTAAAAAAGAACCTATTACAACTGAATTGTTGACTAAAATGTTCCATAGTTTATATGTTGCTGGAAATGCAAAGAATCAGCGTACTATCTGCGCATGCCTCACAGCCTATGCTGTAGCAACGAGCTATTGAGCATTAGACGCTGTGATGTAGTTATAGAGCCTACTCACATGAGCATTTTTATTGAATCAAGTAAGACTGACAAGTATCGAGAGGGTGCGTGGGTTGTTATTGCAAGGACAGGAGGTATACTTTGCCCAGTTATCAACCTTGAACGTTACTTACAATGGGCTAAGATAAAAGATGATTCTTCTGTCTTCATATTTAGTACTCTCAGTGCATATAAAGTTAGAAAACAGTGTAAGGCTTTAACCTATTCATCGTTACGTGAGCTGTTTGTTGAAGCTTTTAAACCTCATGTGTCTGATGTTACTAAATACTGTCTCCATTCGCTGCGCGCTGGGGGTGCTTCTTCAGCTGCAAACAATGGCGTTCCTGATAGACTGTTCAAAAGACATGGACGGTGGTTAAGCGAAGGAGCGAAAGACGGTTATGTTAAAGATGACTTGTTAGAGAGGCTTAAAGTCTCACAATCGTTAGGCTTATGAATGTTTGTCGGATTAGTTACATGAATTAGTCCATGTATTGATTGTGCGGCCTACTTATTTTCCCGTTCTTTTGTTTCAGTCGTTGTTTCATTTCTAAATGTTTCCGTTTTTCAACGGAAAGCGTCTTCAGAGTGTTTGTCCTAGGGTACAATGGTGTGCTGAGTGGTTCTGGGGGAAATGTACTTTTCGTCGGTTGATTGCAAAGAATTAGACGAAAATTAATTTCCCCTGTTTAGTCAGCACACCCCTGACTAATATAGATGGCGTTTATGTATGCAAAGGTTTTCGTTCGAGGTCCTGGGAACTTGATGTGATGCCAAGTTTCATTCAGCCTCACGGTGCAGCCGACTGTGGACGCAATTACGTTATAAGCTTTTATTTTGTTTTTCACGGCTGAAATGTTAACGGGGAAATGAGAATAATGTTTCCGATTGAACAATAAAAGGTTTATGAGGAGTACAGCACACATGGCATGCACATCGGGTACTAAGTTACACTACCCAATGCACTAAAAACAATTATGTTGAAAACCCTGAACGGTTGGACAAAACAAATGTAAAACAATATACAAAAATCACAAGTACATCTTCAGACTAAAACATTTGCCAAATTTAAAAGTAATGGGACAAAATCTCTAGGAAGATGTGCATAGAAGTATGAACCGCAATGCAACAATTCCTCTAAAAACAACTAAGTCGAACACCACGAACAAGTGAAGAAAAATAAATACCAATATCACACACACGTGATCCCACAATGCGAAAATTCAAATCCAAATAGTATAGGAGGAGTTGCGGACACAAGGTAATTACCAAATATAATAAATAGTAAGATTAATTTTAATCTGTTTTTGAATATATTGAGCAATGGAGCACTGAGTTTGTTTGTTAACGTTACCCCACCCATTGTAGGTAATGGTCACATGATATCTCGCCAGGTCACGTGACCTCACAACTAAATACAATTCATGGTATCCCAAAATTGGCTAAAGACACTTTAGCTACTTGTTATAATAATTATTTTTAGACTTTTATTCAAAAGGGAAAATAATAAAATAAAATAAAGTTGTTAATTTTATTTTGCAGATGGTCTGCGGCTCTGCAAGGTGGCGTGGGTAAATGTTTCTTTGTTTTCGTTTTTCTTTTTTTCTTTTTTTTTTTTTTTTTTTTTTTTTTTTTTTTTTTTTGAAGTGACCAATCATTCAAATGGACCAATCAAATCAAAGCGGGCAATAACGGTTCCGCATGCCCTTGGAGCCGCCAGTTTTAAAATTTTCGTTATAGTGAGCACGACCGCGCCAAAAATTCTTACAAAAAATGCTGAAATGAAAGTTCTATGGAGCGTACAGTTACTTCCTTCTTGACATTCCGGCAATTTATGCCAGAGAAACCATAAACAATAAATGTGTGTCGTCTTACATAGAAATAATGAACTGCTCATCTCGCAACGTTTCGTCGAGATAGAAAGGACAGTGGCGGTGGCGATAGCATTTGGGCAAGATTAAAAAAAAAAAAAAAAAAAAAAAAAAAAAAGCATGACTGACACTTTCCTGGTATTTTCCCGCTATATGGCACCCGGGATGTGCCAATTAAGGAAGTAATTAAACATTTGTGTCATCACGCTGCTATTAGTGGTACATTACGTTTCCTTATTTATTATTAGAAAACAGGGCGGATGAATCGCGAAAAATAACTTGGATTGTTAAAACGTTTTTCTCCATCCCCGGGTGGTATGTAATGTCAGAATTCCAGGAAAATAAACTCTTTATCGTCAAAAAGCAACTGACTTCATTTGAACAAGCGCATTTTATTAGGTTATTAGACTGTTCGGCCTTTCGTTATGAAGAACTGTGTTGTTTCGTTTTTGCTTTTATTTTGTTCCTATTTCATACCATAATGTCGTGAAAGTATTTCCTGCCCAGGCCGAATTAAAAGTGCAATCTAATCAAAAGTTCTTCGCGAATTCAATATGGCAACGAATCCCACTGGCATGTATGTTACAGTGACAGAAATTGACCCAGCAGATCAAGTCATTAAATTTCTGATAGATAATAAAGTTCAGAAGGCTGTAATTGATGAAATCATTGAATGGGGTTTGGATAGTCTCGAAGCACTAAGCCTTCTGGACCCCAAGGACGTCAAAACACAGAACATCCCAGTCGGACAGCGTAAACTTCTGCTCTATGTCGTAAAATCGTAACCAAGTATCAATGGGGGCAGCGTTTCATCTGAAAATCAGGGTGGCACAGGTGCACAGGATATGTCCTCAACAGTGAAGGGGATAAACAATTCAGCAGCTACGGTAGGAAATGGCTCCACTTCAACAGGTCTTTACTAGTAGACGCTTATGAACAATCATTTATCCCAGCAGTCACAGCTGCCTGCCCGACAAACGCCCTATCTGGTAGTTTGAACTTTACTGACAACACAACAGGCCTGGCTCAATCGACATGGAGGGACCCCCAAATCCACAGCCACAGGTAGGTCAGTTTCTTCCCATAATGACATATGTGATTTTGTTCCCCAGACAGTGGAGGAAGAATCAGTAATAGGGGGTCAGGGCGACCAACAAGTCGTTTTAAAATCAGGGTCTAAGAAACCCAAGTTGGAGGGCACATTGTCGCCATGGGCTATTGCCAATAGGGCTATTCTGTACAAGATGGTAGGCGAAAGGAAACTTGTCGGGTCCGCCTTTATGTACTATCTGTCGTACACGACAAAAATTCTACCAACAAGTCCAGAAATACAGTTTAGTCTTTGTCTTACTTTATGATTGAAAGTAACGCCAACCCCAATCAAGCATGGAGTATACATCGGGTAGAGACGTAAATCACCTACACACATTGCACCTTAAACCCCGAGACAAGCAGCTCAAGGCGGGTACACAGTCACATCCTCAAAAGCGGGGTGGAGGCATTGCTCAATCTAAGCCGTATAAGCAATAAGAAAGGCGTGATGCAGCTGTCTGCAGAAATTTTAATAGTGAAAAGGGTTGCACTTTCTCTCAATGTCGTTTTTCTCATCAGTGCATTCTGCCTGGTTGTGGACAGAAGCACTCTGTTATGACCCATGTGGAAAAAAGTAGATTTTGAGGTCAAGCCTTTGCCTGGGTTATGCTATAATGCCTGGGAAAAGGACTGTGATTTCATTTTAAACGGTATCATAAACGGTTTTGTCATTGTAGATGATGATGCCCAGGTTTCACCGGTTCAATTGCCTAACCATCCGTCTACGAAGCTCCAAAGTGATCTATATGATAAAGCTACCGAGCAGGTTTTGAATGAAATACGGTGTGGTAATTATGTGCTCTGTGATCCACCGCCCGATAGCCCAATGACCGCTATCCACAAACCAGATGGTGGCCTAAGATTAATATATGGCTGTTCTACACTCCATGGCTCGTCAGTGAACAACTACTGTTCATCTGAATGGCACTAGAAGTTTGCCCGGATAGATGACACTGCCAGTCTTATGACTAAGGGTTATTGTTTCGCGAAGGTGGGTTTGAAAAACGCGCATCACTCTGTAAATATCTCTACGCGTAGCCAGGAAGCGACCGGGCTCGGCTTGTATCTCAATGGCAAAACCATTTTTATGTGCGATACCAAGTTGCCCATCGGCGCTAAGCTAAGTCCAAGCATTTTTCATCGACTAATCTAAGCAGTCAGGCGGATCATGCATCATTGACCCCTTAATCGTTCAACTTGATGATTTTTTTTGATAATATCAGATTCTAAAGACAAACTCTGCTCAGTTACTTACAGTTTTGATTCAGCTTCTCAGGAAGCATTCACTGAGGGAAAGTTGTTGACCCCTCACTTTCCTTGGGATCGAGTTGGATTCCATCCAAATGACCGTAGATAAGTTGTGTTTGCTCCGTCAGGAGCTGCAATCCTTTCTTAATCGCAGACGCGCATCAACACAACAGCTTCAGTCGCTGGCTGGACGTCTGACATGCAAGCATTGTGAGAGATGGGCGAGTCTTTCTCCGCCGTATCTGCATAAAATTGGTACTTCGACATAACTCCCACCGAACTCTCTTAACAGCAGAGCAGAGGTCCGGCGAGACATTTTACGGTGGTTCCAGTTCATGTGAACCGTCAATGGCGAATCCACCCTTTTAGAATCTCATCCAATTGAATGTGTCTTTATAGATGCATGTGATGAAGGAGCCGGGTGTTCCTTTGGAACAGACTGGTTTTATTTCAACTTGTCATTGTACTGGTCTGAGGCCGTCATACCACATTAATGAAACAGGTTATTCCAGTCACCCTGGCCACATACCGATGGACCCTCTTTTCGATGAATAAGAAAGTTATTATTTATTCAGGCAATTCAGTCACTTTGGCCTCATTTGATAAAGGCTCCTCTCGTAATAGTAATATTATGAAATGCTTGCGTGGATTGTTTTGGTTGTCTGCATTCAATTTTCACCTAACTACTAAGTTCATCCCTGTGGTGTCCAGTGTTGCTGCTGACAGTGTATCGCGCCTTCACTTGCCAGATTATTTACGAAAGTTGTTTTCCTTCACAGATTACACTCCCCCGCCCCCCGCCTCCCGCCTTTTACCCATGCACATATCATCAGCTAGCTTGTTTGCTTGACAAATACCAGTGGAGGCAACCGCACTACTCCAGTGGTACTCCCGTCAGCTTCTAGAAGAAAGAAGCCCCAACAAGGTCTCACAGCTACACTAGACAAGGAAGTATATATGCACTGTTCAATCAGTTTGCAGAACTGCATCTCGAACTCAGCCCACTTATTAGCATATATCATTTTTTGCAATGATATAAAGATTGCACTGGTACCTCTTTCACAGAAGGACGGGGTGGTATGTTGCTTATTTATCCAGAAGACTCTCCTTTAGTTCGGTCCGTCAGTATCTAAATCCAATACGTTTACTGCGTTAGGAGGCTGGATTAAAAACTCCGCTTTAGGGTAATTGGTGTGCCACCTCAATTCTTAAGTGTATCGGCAGATTAAAAGGGGACAATGCTTCCAAAATATTGCCCATCTCTTTGGATATTCTTAGGAAGATATATTTCTAAGTTACAATCTCCTCTTTTCTTGTCTCTTTTTTCTTGTTTTTTGGGGGTTGGTTGTCTGGTGGGGTTCTTGTCCCTTTTTTCGCTAATTTGCTTGTCCAGTGCCATGCACACTTTGAACCGAGTAAACACTTGTGTGCAGATAATGTTCAGTTTACAACCGATGGTGCCATACTTGCAGTCTGCTGGCCAAAGGCGATCCAATATCGAGAAAACTTGCTGCATATCCCCGTGAAAAAAATCAGGAACTCCCCTTTTTGCACATCTATGGCCTTGCTGCGTATGTCTTTTGAGAACCATTATGCCTAAGGCCGGCCCTAGCCAGCCCCGCGGCCGTCCCGCCCCGCTCAATCCCGATTATTCAGATATTGCCTCCCAGGTGTCAGTTATGTGCCTCTTACCCACAAGGATTTCACCGAGAAACTGTGTACCTGCCTGCCTTCATGTGGTTATCAAGCCTCCTTATGCTCTGGCCATTCGTTTAGACGTGTGAATGTGTGTGGGGAGGGGGTGGGGTGGGGATGGAGGTTCGCCTTGAAAATTGGGTTGCCGGTTGACCTTATAAGGCTTCAAAAGGCCTGGGATAAGAACGCGTATGAACGTTACCTGCATCCATCTTTTAACTTGCGAAAAAGGTGACTGCAGAGGTGGGCTCTTCCACAGAGCTGCCACTTTTTTTTTTTTTTTTTTTTTTTTTGGGGGGGGGGGATGGGGGTGGGGGGGGGGGAGGGGGTGTGGGAGAGAGTTGCCAACTCTTCTTGTCATCTGTTCATTTTGTGGCTGCATAATTGTATTTGTCTGTGATTCCCTTTGGTGTTGGGGCTTGATGTGGATCTGATTGTATCAGTTCCTGAGTTCATTTATTTACTTTTCGAATCATTTCTGCTAAATTAAGATGAACTTAATCACAGATGTAGGCATGGGTATATGCTGACCAGCCAGTGGACAGAATTCCCCCTAAAGTTTTTATAGTTTTATATGTATGCATGTATATATGTTACTTTGCCAGTGCATAGATTTAAATCTATATTTAGTCTTATTTGGTTTATGTACCTTTTTGGATTCATGATGAAAATATGATGATGTTCAGTGACCCGAGATTTCTGGCTATGATCTTCTATTTGACGTAATGCATTTGGGAACCAGAAGTCAACAGGGTCAACAAACAGGGTTGCTTTTGATCTATACTAGTTTATTTACCTACTCTACATTTGCTGGGAGTTTGAAGGTACAGTTTGAAATTTTCAGCCCGTACATGAATATGTTCTACTTGTCAATAGCTTATCATGTTATATTTTGTGTCCATATTATATTCATGTCGTGAAAATTCCCAAATATATGGTTTCATTTACCCAAAAAACATACTTTATTTCCATTGTCTTTGACTAACCTATTCCTCAAATAGGCAGGGGTAATGGGACAGTCCTTGTTTTCCAGAATATAGGTTGATGGTCACGGTGCACAAACACGCGGTGTGCTTTACAAGTGCCTCCATGAATGTATCAAGAAATTTAAATGTAAGATTAATTTTAGTCTGTTTGTAAATTTATTGACAAATGGAGCAATGAGTTCGTTTGTTTACGTTAACCCACCCACTGCGGGTAATGGTACCATGATATCTCGCTAGATCTCGTGGCCACGCAGCTAAATGCAATTCGTCATGTCCCATGAATTGGCTAAAGACACATTAGCTACTTGTTGTAATTATCATTTTCAGACTTTAATTCAAAAGGAAAATGAAAAAAAAAATGTTAATTTCATTTTGCAGATGACCTGCAGCTCTGCTAGGTGGCGTGTGTATTTTTTTCTGAAGTGACCAATTATTTATGTTGGTCCATTCAAGCGGACCAATCAAATCAAAGCGGGCAATAACGGTTCCGCGTGCCATTGGAGCCGCCAGTTTTTTAAAATTGTCGTTATATTGAGCAAACCCACGTCAAAAATTCTTTCAAGAAATTTAATCATACAAAATGCGCCAAAGAAAGAGTCCAGATTCTTGAAAAGTCTAAAAAAGAATCAGATGGAAATACCAAAACCATACACATATCCTTCTTTAGACCATGCCCAAAGAATCAGCAATATTTGCAGTCAGTAAATCTAAACTTCCAGGACGACGAACACCAACTAATGCAGATACTATAAATTCGTATAACGATAGCAGCCACAGAGCGTGTCTTTCTTTTCTTTGTTCGTCCAAACCGTCGCATTACTACTTATCATCTTATCATAACATTCATATCAAAGACAAACAAGAGCATGTTTTTATTTATTTATTTATTTATTTATTTATTTATTTATATAATTTTTTATTATTATTTTTTTTTTTTTTTTTCATTTCGGGAGTACTGAAGTTTATTAGCTAAGATAAGAAAGTCTTCACCTCAACATGGACCAGAAAGTTCCAGACAGCACACAATTATGCCATGACAAGACCGGTCACATGCACATCAGACCAAGACCATAAAGCGCATGCAAAAAGACAGATCGATCGGACAAAAAAATATTAGGAAGATGTCCACGAAGAGCAACAGTAACACCACGCAGCCTATCAGTGGCAG
Source organism: Anodontia alba (assembly GCA_964016985.1). NCBI lineage: Eukaryota > Metazoa > Mollusca > Bivalvia > Lucinida > Lucinidae > Anodontia > Anodontia alba. The sequence continues at coordinate 26,675,960 of OZ024831.1, forward strand.
CACGAAGAAGAGTAAACAAAGTACACACATTACAAACCAAAGTCATACAAATCTAAACGATTCCCTCTCCCCCTCCCCCAAACACCCTCCCCTACTCCCTACGAGGTGATTGCCATGCCCATCAGGACCCACAACAAAAGACAACGTACAAAGCATCTGCCCAATTTGAATCGATGAGACAAAACCTCTAGGAGTTGCGCTCAATAAGCATGTATATTACGTAATAAGTACCACAAACATGGCCTTGCAAAGGCAGGGTCCAAAACCCTGGAAAAGTGTGAAACAAAAGACTGATGAAAATACCTTAGTCACATGCACACCTTCAGACAGCAGAAATGCTTTTAGGCGTCAAGTCAGTCAGACATTCCAGTTAAATTGCGACAGCAGACGTACAGGCACAGGTTCAGTTTGTATTTCCCCTACGGAATATATTGGCACAAACATATGCAAACAAGGAAGGGAGGGAACTATAAGACTATATACAGTCGACTCTCATTATCTCCATTATCTCGAATTCAAAGGGACTCTCTGAAATACTTCGAGACATCCGTACCTCGACATGTCAGATTTGCAGAATTGAGGAAAAAATAATTCGAACAACCATATTTAACAAATTTGCGTGTAATTGAACTCTTTAAGTTAGAGATATAGCTAAAATATTGTGGAAAAGAGGAGAAATAGCTCACAATAAGAGGAGAAATTGCTCCTAGGAGCAATTTCTCCTCTTTTCCACAATAATTTACACCTATTATTAGATTTTCATGTTTAGGCATGGGACAAGATTTTCACTTTGAGATAAGTGGTTATTCGAGATAAACGAGGTCCAGATAACGAGAGTCAACTGTATATACACCACCCCGTGCAAAAATATACCTTATCATATGTGCGCCAAGCGAAGACTCATATCAGCCTGTGCAGCCATATATACTAGCGGAAATAAAAAAACAAACAAAAAAAAAAACAAAAAACAAAAAAAAAAAAAAAAACATAGGTTCGGTTTTGATGTCACAAGATTAGATTTCAGAAATAGCGTACGCTGCCTACGTTAAAACGCCACTTAGGACATCCTAACTGGTATAGAATTAAAATTTTCATTAAACATCGGTCAAAATTGTACAAAGCACGCAAACGTTAAAATGTTTGATCAAAATCATTTAATTGTTTCTATTATTTTATTCCAAAGAAAACTTGCTTATTACTTTCCGCTAGTATAGTTAGATCAAATTCCACGCGGTAGACATCGGGAGATCATTGGATGATTGATTACGTCACAGAGCTGAATAAACCTTGAGGCCAGTGATCACATACCAAGAGATTACTGTAACAGACATATCGACGTAATCTGGGCAAAACTTGCAGTATTCGAACAGTAAAATAAAACGTCGAAAAGATTATTTTTGGAAACAAAGAACACACTACAGATTAGAAAATGGGAGTCTCGGTTGCCTCATCTGTGGCCGTAATATAACTTTGCAAACAAACGTTGATCTCAGTGATGACGAAGGGCCCAGTGGCTATAAACTAAACCATGATAAAATACAGAAGGGAAATTTTTACAACCGCTGTACGGTACTAACACCAGCTGCAGTGAAGACAAATAAAGGACCCGCGACAGCAACGAGCACATACAAAAAAGACTTGATTAGACACTGGTGGAGAGCAGACTGACCGGAGACTTCCCTGGAAGCATATAAGTTGCGGTACATTTTCTCATGTAACGTCTCATGAACATATATGTAAACTCATCTGGAAAATATCAATTTCTAAATACCCAGACGTAGCATTTGCGAGGTCACAAGGACGTGTTCGGGGATTTCTTTTGTATTTATTCCAGATCTCTTCAAAGCAGGCGTAATAGACAAAGTGGACAGCTTTTCCTTATATTTGTCAATGGATTTCTGACGCCTTGTCGTGGCAAAGTAACGACTGTCACGAAGGCACATTTTCGCATGACGCGGCTCAAATATATTTTCATATTTAACTACATAATATACCTATATAATCTGTACAGCTATTCACCTAATGATTTAGAAACTCCAAGTGACATATTGAAATTTGGCTTAGGTTTAATTTTGTTAACCGACATACGAGTTAATTAACCTGGAGGGCGTGATGTTTATATAATTAAGCAAGATCATTTAAGTTTCCATTAATAGTTTAAGTTAACTTGAAATATGTTGATCAAACCAAAACTGTCTCTAGCAAAACCTTATTGACTAAATATATTATAGAGATCATGCACGGCAATAGGCTTGATGGGGAAGCACCATTAAAAATATAAGTGAAAATACCCATGATTGACACAATCTCGAAGCAAAGCCTTGCCGAGGCACCAAAAGAAGGAAATAGAGGAACAAATAATGGCAAAACAAACTCAATACATGAAACCACCGACGTACAAAGAACTAAGAACTGCAGAAGATGAACCGCTTGGTACGGTCAGTAGGAAAACTACTAGAGTGATGGGGCGGGCTTAAACCGAAACGTCATCCTTACCTCTCATTCAGTTGATATGAATTGCTTCTAAAATAGTTTGGTTTAAACAATATTATTACGGCCGCCCTCGTTTGCTCAGATGGATGCGCGTTCGACTGGTGATCAGGAGGTTGCGGATTCGATCCCCGCCGTGTTGGCAACATTATTTCGTGGGGATTTGATCATGAAATATTTTCTACGGCCATTCTCTCCCTTCTGCTGATTCAAAAAGGGCAGTTGTAAGTTTCTGGCGAAAGACTGTGCATGTGCACATTACTGGTTAACCGCTTAGAGGACTAAGCCTGTCCAGTAAAAGTGTGTTTAGGTAAACTGATCGCGCCAGCTGGGTTGACTGGGCCCTAAAACTTCAACACAAACAAACAGTATTTATTATGTATTTCATTTACATAAACTAAGTTCGTCAACAAAACTACAAACAAAAAATTACAAATGGGATTCGGTTATTACGGAAGTCCGTAGGCATATGTGAAAAATAATATAGAAGATGTCGTGGAATAGCCACAATACCAGAACATAGCCTGACAATGATACTCAAAGAACAAGCAAACAAACCATGACAGGCAGTACACATGCCGCAACAGCAACGAGAAGCAAAGCAACCAGTTCCCTCTGCCCCAACAGAGTGGCCACTGTGCTAGACAGGATCCACTAAATATTACAATAAGACAACGAAGAGGACAAAACATGATATGATTCCCGCTGCTACTAGCCACAATGCCACATAATTCGTCTCCCAGAAATTTGATATGGAGTTTTTACGGCCCAGTCAACACTGTTAATGTCATATCGAGTCGGTCAGTTAACCTACTGACACTTTCCCTGGGCAATCTTAGTCCTCTAAGTATACTATCGCCAGTAACTGACAACTGTCCCCCGTGAATCAACGGAAGAGGGTAATGGCAACTAATAGCTCTTGGAAACAACAAACACACAAAAGAACAAAATAATGAATCTCTTTTTTCATTGAGATGAGAATCAGAAATTTACTATTTAAGCATTTAATTCAACGTCTTGATATTTGGAAGACGTACTTAATGTTAATAACGACTACTTCGAATACACGGTCGGTAAAATTATCCAAAAGAACGTCAGTTTAATATATTTATGATGAAGTACGGGTGCCACACGGCACTTAACACGGGCTGAAGAGAGGCCAACAGCTATTATGTTGATAGTTCTATGGCGCGATTACTGTTGCAGTTTGCTTACTTTCCTTGGTTCTGTTTTCGATGTAGTGCCGTTTCGTGATGTTTTCATGTCATTTAAAAATATCAAAAATGTTATCCAGGAAAGACCAAAATCATGACTTAAAGACATAGCTCCGGAAAAAAGAGATAAGGGACAAACAATGGCAGAACATAATAACAATGTATAAATCGACATACAAAGAAGAACGGCAACAAAGCAACCGGCTGCTTCGAATGGCCACTAGAAAAAGAAAATCAGATGGTCTTGCCTTGTGTTAGTTTGTTCTTGAATGTGTTTTTCAGTCCTTTTAGCATTGCGATAACCTCGCTTGGGGAAGAGAGAGCTAATCTTGGTGTTTTGCTTACGTTTATTCGATTTGTGCTTATTTGGATTTGTCTGTTTTCTCTTCCTCTTGGTGTCTGGGAAGGGCTGCGGCATGTGATTGTGGCACTCCCTGGACTTTTCTCTCACCTTTTTTTTAAACTAGATTTACTTGATCGTATCTGATGTATCTCCAAAGTTACAGAAATGTGCCCGATTCGTGTAGTATCAGAGAAACATCGCAGTATATCACAAATGATAACAAATCTTTGATGAAACAAATAGAGGACTCAAATTGCGATCTAAAGCATGAGCAAAAGATGGGCCTGACCACAGATAGCAATAGTAAGCCAACCAGAAACAGACTGAGGAAGGAGCCGTCATTTAGTCTGACCCACCGTTTTGGAAGCAAATATAAATGGAAGCAAAATAATCAATCACAGTACTTAAGTTAACAACCATACATACAGTCTACCGCATAATAGTCAAGTTCTAACCTATCATTTTGAATTGAGTTACAATCTTTCTGAATTATTCTGCAAAAAAAAAAAAATCAAAATTACCAACCATCGATCTGAATGTCAAATCAGTATTACCAACAATTGTTTTGAAAGTCGCCATAAATATTTGTTCCGATAGGTATTCCTGCAGAAGTGTTTTCAAACAAACATTATATTTTACAAGAGCTGTCATAGGACAGCGAGCTCGCCTGCTGGGTACATTTTATATTGTAACATTTTTTATCATTAAGCCATATAATATAGGTCACACTGACCTAGATGTATTTGTATGTAAATCATTTTGTCACATAGATATAATAATCCAGGTATGGCAATTCTCCATGAAATAGTAATAAAAATAAAAGGCAAAATCACTGAAGCATGAAATATAGGTCACAATGACCTAGATATAGTAACTAGTCATTCATTGGGTCACATGGAACTAATATCCCAGGTGTGACATTTATCCAACAAATAGTATTCAAGATATAAGGCAAAATCACTGAACCATGAAATATAGGTCACACCAACAGAGATATATTTTGACGTCAATAATCGGGTCACAAGGAACTAATATCCCAGGTGTGACATTTATCCAACAAATAGTATTCAAGATATAAGGCAAAATCACTGAACCATGAAATATAGGTCACAATGACCTAGATATAGTAAGTGGTCATTCATTGGGTCACATGGAAGTAATATCCCAGGTGCGACATTTATCCAACAAATAGTATTCAAGATATAAGGCAAAATCACTGAACCATGAAATATAGGTCACACCAACAGAGATATATTTTGACGTCAATAATCGGGTCACAAGGAACTAATATCCCAGGTGTGACATTTATCCAACAAATAGTATTCAAGATATAAGGCAAAATCACTGAACCATGAAATATAGGTCACAATGACCTAGATATAGTAAGTGGTCATTCATTGGGTCACATGGAAGTAATATCCCAGGTGTGACATTTATCCAACAAATAGTATTCAAGATATAAGGCAAAATCACTGAACCATGAAATATAGGTCACACCAACAGAGATACATTTTGACGTCAATAATCGGGTCACAAGGAACTAATATCCCAGGTGTGACATTTATCCAACAAATAGTATTCAAGATATAAGGCAAAATCACTGAACCATGAAATATAGGTCACAATGACCTAGATATAGTAAGTTGTCATTCATTGGGTCACATGGAAGTAATATCCCAGGTTTGACATTTATCCAACAAATAGTATTCAAGATATAAGGCAAAATCACTGAACCATGAAATATAGGTCACACCAACAGAGATATATGTTGACGTCAATAATCGGGTCACAAGGAACTAATATCCCAGGTGTGACATTTATCCAACAAATAGTATTCAAGATATAAGGCAAAATCACTGAACCATGAAATATAGGTCACACCAACAGAGATATATTTTGACGTCAATAATCGGGTCACAAGGAACTAATATCCCAGGTGTGACATTTATCCAACAAATAGTATTCAAGATATAAGGCAAAATCACTGAACCATGAAATATAGGTCACAATGACCTAGATATAGTAAGTGGTCATTCATTGGGTCACATGGAAGTAATATCCCAGGTGTGACATTTATCCAACAAATAGTATTCAAGATATAAGGCAAAATCACTGAACCATGAAATATAGGTCACACCAACAGAGATATATTTTGACGTCAATAATCGGGTCACAAGGAACTAATATCCCAGGTGTGACATTTATCCAACAAATAGTATTCAAGATATAAGGCAAAATCACTGAACCATGAAATATAGGTCACAATGACCTAGATATAGTAAGCGGTCATTCATTGGGTCACATGGAAGTAATATCCCAGGTGTGACATTTATCCAACAAATAGTATTCAAGATATAAGGCAAAATCACTGGACCGTGAAATCTAGGTGACCTGGACCGTAAAATGTAGGTCACCATGACCTTCACTCTCTTACACTTAAACCGATTTCACATAGTTAGCTGATGTATAACCAGTTGTGTCTATAACCTGTAGGCATATAAGATTTTACAAATGTGTCCTAGATTTTGACCCCTAGCCCCACTCCAAGGCCCACCCTGAGGTATGAACCCAGGAGTATGTTCTTTTGGAATCTCAGAAGACTCCTCCAGGTACCCAGATTCTAAATATGAATGCTCTATGAGGAGTGAAAGTCAAGATATAAGAATTTGAAAAACTTTAACACAGTATTACAAAGGTGTCCTAGATTCTGACCCCTAGCCCCACCCAGGGGCATGAACTCAGGGGTTTATTCTCTTGGAATCTCAGAAGACCCTCCAAGGTACCTAAGTTCCAAATTTGATGCCTCTGTGAGGAGTGACTGTTGAGATATAAGCATTTGAAAAACTTTAACGCAGTGTGACGGGAACGGGAACGCAAACGCAAACGACCGGGGTGACTACAATAGCTTTCCTTGTACTTCGTACAGGCGAGCTAAAAATAAGTTCAGAAGAACGGCGATAAATCGAAAATGTTTTATAAAGTTTATGTTACTAATAGCTTTGTTTTTGTACTTCTGCTATCAAACCCTTATCCCATGCTGTGCACAGTAATTGTGGCCTTTCGTTCTTTTCCGATCGTAAAACAATAGCTTTTTATTTATTTACAAGTTGTCCAGATATATCCCACAAAGTTTCGAGCCAATTGACCTTTCGGTTCAGGAGAAGGTTCAAAATAGATTTTCAAGATGGCCGCTATTTTTGATCTGCAAGTCACCTCAATACTGCTTACCAAGTTTTGAGTCAATCGGCATTTGTGTTCAGGTAAAGTTCAAAATAGATTTTCAATATGACCGACGTGGCGGCTATTTTGTATTTCCGATCAGAGCGATGTTTGTTATTGTTTATCTGCAAGTCACCCTGATACTTCCTACCAAGTTTCGAGTCACCTGGCCTTTCGGTTTAGGAGATGTAGCTTAAATAGATTTTCAAGATGCCCGTCATGGCGGCGATCTTGGATTTCCGATCGGAACGATTTTTAGCTATTTTTTTTAATCTGTAAAGCAAGTAAGTAAAGCCAGGAATTGATACAGTCAATCAAAATCAAGCCCCCAACATCAAAGGGAAACACAGACGAATACATTTCAGCAGCACAAAATTAACAGATGTTATGCAGAGCAACTATTTCCCAAAAAGGTGGCAACATTGTTAGCCAAACTTAATTGAATATAATTTAAATTCACATGATTGTTAAAAGACAAAAAAACATTAGAAAGTTTCATTACATAACAATTAACAAAAAGTACCACAATGAAACTACCGCCTTGAAACGGTCAAAATGAATTACATGGGGTGGGGCGAGAGGGAGGGGGATTAAGCTAGCCCCAACCCTCGCCCTCAGCTTCCATAGGTATAAAACATATATTTGTTTGGTCCGTGTGTAGGTCTTCTAACTCACCCATGTATCATTGCGGGCAACAAATAAATCACAGATAAAGCCTATAATGAAGCAAAGAGGAAAACCCAAAGGAAACAACGTTTTGAGACACTTGGAGATCCGTGGGTTGTCAAACACACCCCTGGAAAACTGGAGCAAAAGAAGACCACCAGCTGAACCCCGGTGAACCGAGTAACAGACATGAAAAAGTTCCAGTTCAGACCATGTAATGAATAGTTTTTAATTCGGGGTCATCATAGTGTCTGAACCCCGAATAAACCGGCGTGTAATTAATGAGGTAAGCAAAGTGGTCAACCGTGATTGGATTATCCGCTAGGCAAGCAGACTGATTTATGACATCAATGTTACGCCCCTTTCGTTTATAGCAGTTGGCAATTTTACTAAAATGATCAGAGAATTCAGGTTTTCCTATTTTTTTTTCTCTAAACTTATACACTAAGTCACCATAAAATTGAAGTTCCGATAGGGAGAGAAGTTTGGCAGTCAAAGTTTTGTTACGAGCTTTGAAGTCAGCCAAATGACGAGACATTCTTGCAAACCAAATAAGCTTAGAAATGTAAAAACCATAAGAGGGGGTAAGTTGCTCTGAAACTTCCAACCAAGTTTCGAGTCAATATGCCTTTCCGTTCAGTAGAAGCAATGCAAAATAGATTTTCAAGATGTCCGCCATGGTGACCATTTTGGATTTCCGACCGGAACGATTTCAGCAATTTTTTATCTGTAAGTCGCCCAGACACTCCCTAAGTAAACAGACCTTACGGTTTAGGAGTTCGAAATAAATTTTCAGGATGGCAGCCATCTTGGATTTCCGACTGGCACAATTTTGGCTCTTTTTGATCTGCAAGTCATCTTGATGTACGAGGTGATTTGTAAATAAAATAAACAGCTAAAATCGTTCAGATCGGAAATCCAAGATGGCCGTCATGGCAGTCCTCTTGAACGTCTATTTTGAGCTTGTTCTCCTGAACCGAAATGCCCTCTGACCAGAAATTTTGCAGGATACGTATACTAGATTTCCCTTTGTCACATCAAGGGCGGATATACTTTCACTTAAAACTCAGCATGTTGTTGTGTTGATACAGTTTGCTATTCCTCACAATTGTTGTGATAGGCGTGAACTAACACGTGATAAAATCAGATCAATATTTAATACATTGAATTAGATTGTCCTATGGCAATATATAGCTCAGAGATTATACACGAACACAGAATTCCGATCAAAGCTACTAGGAAACTGATGTATGTTGCATTTGCCATTATTCCTTATGAACAGACTAAATTAAACTAGGTCTGTTTTTTTTTTTTTTTTTTTTTTTTTTTATTTCTCAGGCAGGGGTGGGGTGGGGGTCGAGGGGGGAGGGTTTGGTGCTTTGTTCTGTACCTACAATGGGTCCCTAATTCGGAATAGCTTGAAAACATGTGTTATATAAGAAAAAAAATACTCTATTGTTCTAAAATCATTGTGTTTTGTTATGTGTATATTCCGATTATCCGTCAAAATCCATCACTACAAATGAACAGATTCAATAAAATCATGTCGCTTGTTTCGTTTTTCGGTGTGTTCTCTGTGCCCTAAGAATCACTTTCACTACCTCGGTGGCTCAGTTGGATGCGCCGTCCGACTGGAGACCAGGGGGTCGCGGGTTCAACCCCCGCCGAGGTCGCCAACATTCTTTCGTGAAGATTGTTCATGAAATATTTTCTACGGTCATTCTCTCCCTTCCGCTGATTCAAGAAGGGCAGTTGCCAGTTTCTGGCGAAAGAATGTGCATAACACCGGTTAACCGCTTAGAGGACTAAGCCTGCCCAGTAAACTTGTGGTTAGGTAAACTGACTGCGCTCGACATGACCCCATGGGTTGACTGAGCCGTAAAACCTCAGCACAAACAAACAAACAAAACTTTTGAACTGCAAAGGTAAAATCGACTTGAAAGGGTCAGAAGATACTACCACTGGATACTTTTATTTGGTCGAGACCTCGCCCTTATTATGGATTCAGTTCAGAATTACACATATGTAATCGGTATACGTAATGTTCTCAGTCTCATAAGTAAATTAATACAGAAAAAACACAAATAATGACAAACTGCGATGAAACATAGTAGAGGGCCAATGGCAAACTGAAGCCAGAGCAAACGGAAATATACAAATTGGGCCACAATTGTGCTTTGCAGAGACAACAATAGTCATGCGCCCCCCTTTTGAAACAGTTTTAGGAGGGGACCATCGTTCAGTCTGAGGCTTGACACTCATGCCAAAGTATATTTCCTGGAACTTATAAAAATGGTTGATGCGACAAAGCATTCTGTTACCATCAAAATTTTATCCCTCGTCTGCTGTCTATTATGATACTTTCACATAAATTCAGAGTCACGCATGATTTCATCGAAAGTTACTTAACATAATATCTTGCTGATTCCATGCATAAAATACCCCTTTACAATTGCCTCACCTTCCAGGCAATACAACAGGATCTATACATATATAATCATGGAAAAACATATGTATGCAGTCGGATTTGTAAGTGATGACAACACATGATCATAAGTAGTAAAACATCTTACTTTTCATTGCTTTCAATTGTTTTCAGTTTGTGAGTTTACAAGTCCCTGAAGGGTACTGCCTTTTAGAATCTATTTGTCTTCACTATAGATGGTGTTGGTGCCGTGTTGCGGTCGCAAAATGTGTCCCCGTACTGCACTATATTATAGTTTATATTTTCTGGTCCTTTGGGATAATTGATAGCATTCTGAGATTTTTGAAAATTTATACGAGTGTCACTGAAGAGGTGTTCATTGCTCCCAATGGTCTTAACTTTTAGATTTTTTTTAACATTGCATGTGTCTTTAGAGACGCGAGATATTCTTTTAAACTCAGAGTCTATTACTCAGGAGTTCGATTAGTTCTTGTGACAATATTGGAATAGTTGGCACCCGTACAAAGACTTTTTTATTTAGATGCGAGTCATAACTCGTAGATATAAAGCAAATGCATCAGAATTTGGGCAATATGATCATTAAAAGTATTGGAAAGCAGCATAGTATAGTTGTATGATAGTTATACCCACATTCAATGTTCCGGCAAGTGTTTGCGTTAGTCTTTAAACTTAACTTAATACAGCCTTTTCCATTTACAGATTGACTCTGTTTAAATATAAAGAGGTCTGTGTTTTACAATTTTTGAGACCTGACAACCACACACGACGTCCAAACAGGTATGCCCGTCTCAGCAGGATTGTGATACTTCCTGCTGACTATTTTAATGCTTTTCATCCTCCATCGAACTAGAAATGAGACGCCCGTAACCTGATGGTTGTCTTGTAACCATTTCTGTTTGTATGATAAAATGTAAAACTCAGATAATCTGGCAACAAGGCGTACTTTTATGGACAGTATAACACATAGTGTGTACGTTTGCTTATAGTATCTTGCCTTTGTCATAATTATTATATTATTCGTGTTGCAATGTTCACAAAGTCCTCATGTGCATTTTATACAAAACTTATGAAACATTTTATGTATCTTTAACTGTGCATAAACAGTATTTTACAAGATTATTTAATTTATTCTTACGGCATTTTAGTCAGAGGTATTACATTCTTCAGATTAAGTACACTTATTTTTCTAACGTCTGCTGGGATTCGATATTCTGTTAATTGAAGATTACTTATTATGTGGGTTTAAAATTTCGAAGATATGCTTTTATGTTCAAGCCTGAGAGGTCTACTGCCAAATAATTGCTGTTTTATAGTCTCATAAATATAAGATGCTATGATCAGAATTCGGCTAGGATTTGAGAGATATAGAACCGTTTCTCGAATGGGAGTATCAGGATTTACGTCAGAAAGAACTGGAACCCGGAACCTGTAGACACTTCAGCAACACAAAGATTTACCAGTTATCAAAACGTTTGACATCTACAATGGTGTTACGGGTAAATTAAAATTAAAACAAAAAAAAATATTCATCATCTCATACCGTGGAGAAGGGCTGTGCTTCACGACTGTGAGATTTCTTGGATATCGTCAGTTATATGTTTTGAAAAAAGAAAGAAAAAAGACAGTTTCTAGTAGTGAAATACTGTTTCTAGTAGTGAAATAATGTTCTTTTCAAGAAAAGAACCGCCCTTCTTAAGCATATTCCTTCACATTACAGGGGCAATAACAATATTCATTATAAACATGTATATAACAAATATATCAATACCGATACAGAGCTTGGAGATGTCCAGTACATATACACAAATACTTAAGTTTTAAGATAGGAACGCAAATACAGCAAAACCTCGATGAATCGGACACCGGCGCCAACTGTTTCTGTCATTTTCATATCAATACAGAAAGCTACGCCTAGTAGTGAATGCATCTACACATATAAGGTGCATTCATATTGTCTGCTTTACTCTATCACCAAACCTGTATTGATATCCCAGTCAGCATTCTACGTAAATCTATATCGGGCCGTCATCGGCCCGTCAGGGTAGCTGACGGGCTGGGATTAATATAAAACCGCCGATGCACAAACAAAGAACTGCAATAAAGAAAAATATTTGGAACGGTCATTAGAAAAACTACTAAAGTGTTCAAACTATCTTTACTCGCGCGAAACAAAACGAAACCTAATTCTGATGCAACTCCAAATTACAAGCACATGTTCAGTTTCTACCTCATCTGTGAAACATCACAATAAAACTAATATAATCACAAACACTGTGGTGAAACAAAGCGGAAGGCTCAATGGCGATTTCAAGCCAAATACAAGAAAACTACAAACATGACCACGGTGAGCCCGACCACATACATTGATAGCCAGGTGCTTACCATCTAAGGCAAACAGAGGTAGGAGCCATTATTTAGTCTGATGACCGACCTACTCTCGTGCAATTCAAAAGGGAAGCAAAGTTATCAACCATAAATGGGTTAACAACCATTAATGCAGTATTTTCTGTAAATGTTCCTTACTTGTGCTTTGCTGATTTTAACGAAAAGGAACACACACAAAAAAAAAAAAAAAAAAAAAAAAAAAAAATCGGACTGTATATGAAACGAAACATTGAATTGTTAACGCATTACTCTGACAAGCATATACCTGTACCGATAGACATAACTTAGTTAGCTTGGGAAACGTTTATTCACCTTACATTATTAGTTATGATCAGGCTCAATGAAACTCACGTCTGTTGTTTTCGTTTATCCGATGTACGCTAAGGATATCTATCTTCAGAGTCCATTTCAGTTTGTTTTAATCAATCCAAAGACAAATAGTAAATACATAAACAAGTAGTTTGATGACATCCCTGTATGACGGTTGGGTCCTATGAAAATTTATTTACCTAGCAGCAAGTAAAATAGAAATGGGGCAGCCCATGCCGGCTCTTTTGACATAAACTCGCATGTTTAAGCTAATATATATTAATTGGCACAACAACGTTACAAGCCACTAAATAAGGTCACCCTAATCTCTATTATTAGGACAAAACATGTAAAGTAGTTTTGTCATCTGTCCAAATATGTCTGATTTGTGGACTTGGTTTCTGGGAGGGGCGTGGAGATGCATAATTTGAAAGAATGAATTACCCTTTTTTACAAATTACACTGCTCCATGATAAAATAGTTCCTACATATATGGCAACTGTTCTTGGCATATAAAAAGTGTGTCGTAAAAATGCTGGGTCCATAGTTTTCAGAACAAACCTGATGAAACATGTTAAATGTGGCCAAATTGGGCTATCCTCTTCCTATTGAACTACAATCACAGCTGCGACGGGGTAATTCATTACACAGATTATTCGATTATGAAAGTGAGTGTGTGCTTGTTAAACCATGATTTTTTAGTTACACAAGAATTATATATGACGATACCCGGAACGGCAACAGCCACAAAAGAGATGACCTATCCATTTCACCCCTCGAGGCGCTGGTCAGGGTTTATGTAAGTAACTATAATAAAAGCATTTCGTCAAAAACAGAATTCTAACAAAAGAAGACAGAATAAGTAAACTATGATATTATGATGGTACGTATTTGAAACCGATGGCACTATCTGTCTATCTCTGTCCATTTCATACTATTCCATTGATTTGCTCACTGAGCTTACTGTATTTATAAACAAAATATGTTTTCATGTCGTGTACACAGATATCTTAATCTGTAGAACTGAAGCAAAACGCTGTTTTAGTACAGTCAAATAAATCTCGAAACGTTTGTCTTTTCAAACCCGTTTATGGCGACACGATATAATTTCACAAAATGATAATTCGACTGGCACGAAACCTTCACTCAAGAGGTGGCAGTCAAACAGAGGTTATGCAAGAACATTGTATTTATTACTTCAAATTTTGGTAGGCCATGATTTGTAATTGTGGCTATCCTTGGACATCTACTGTACTATTTGTTTTTTTTTTTTTTTTTTGTTTTTTTTGTTTTTTTTTTTTTGGTTTGGATATTTGTTAGAATCGTCTTATTGAGGCGATCATAACAACTACCGAAAGCATGTTCTATCAGGAATTAAAAAATAAAATAACAAAAAAGCGAAGGTCTTTCTTACATATTCTGCCCATTACAGAAAATTCATTTTAGTGGCAACATATTTGGAAGCAAATGCTGGCGTTATAACAATATTTCAATATATACGGTTCTGTAATGGATTTTGTGACGATTTTTGCGTATGTTGTTGTAGCTGTTGGCTTTGTGTGTCACAACAAATTCTATTCCTTAGCTTTCCAATTCTGTAAGTTCAAATGGATAACACTATTGATTGTGCGAAATTTAAAGTCTTGACATTATAGAACACTGCTAAAAAAAATTAACAGCGGCTCTGAAAGCAGCTAGTTAGAAAAAGGACTATGGTGAATGTAAGGCTGGATCTGTTATTTTTCTGCTTTTGTTTTTTACGTCATACTTTTTGGCACTTTCTGTGAACTTATTGCGCCTTAACTGTCTTTTCAAATTTTAAACTAGGGAATATAACTGATTTGAATATTGCAGCTCCACTATATTTTTAGCCTTGAAATGACAAATAAGCTACAGAAGACAGAGTAACTCCACATTTGTATTAGCTGGACAGACTAAGTTGAACGTTTCTACACTATATATTCACAAATAAGTTTGATTTTTTTTCTGTCAGTTTTCTTCATTTTGGATTAATTTGTAATATATGTTTCGCCTGATCTTGAGCTCTAGTCCGAACTAAAGCGGGCTGTCTTTATTTGTGGTTATGATACATGTATTTTTACATGAATTATAACTACATTTACTTTGCATTTGTGTGTCATACCCATAGTATATAGAGTGGATCTTATATGAGAGGTCATTTAATAAGAAATTTAGGAAACGAGTTTGGGTAATTTTGGTATTTTGCGAGCTTTTAGGCGAGCAAAATACAGAAATTACCCAACGAGTTTCATAAATTTCATATTAAATGGCCACGAATGTAAGAGTCTGTTTATCACATGGCCCTTCTGATGACAAAAATGCACAAAATATATTAAGATAACGGCATTCCATAGCTAAAAAGGGGAAAAACTCACTATCAAGGATTCAGAAGTACTACGCAAACAAATATAGTTCGCATATTATTTGATAAGTACCAAAATATAACTAGAAACATGATAAATATGCCATTTACTAATTTATTACTTCATTAAACTTTAGAAAATAATGACGATTTTCATTTGAGCTAATAAAAAGTTTAAATATTGCCTTAAACAACAACATTCAGCAAGCCAATATGTCACTGCAAATCAGAAGGGAAATCCCCAACAGGCAGCTGTCGTATTTAAAGGTCATTGACCTTGATCTATACAGTTTATACGGTGGTTGAAACAACTAAGTAAATGACAGGTTTTCAAGGGTATAAACCATTTTAACTGTAGCTTGGATTTGACACATTTATTGACTGTCAGAGTCATGTTATCCTCCAATGCTTTTTGGAGGAGGTGAAAATTTTTCATTGACTGTTTGACAACATTGATGTTGAAAGTGCCTCCAAATATGTTGCCGGATAAAAAAAAATAAAATCACCATGAACAGTTCTGGTAGCCGTATTATTCACACTGTGATTGTGTTGTGTCTTCCATTTCCATCGATCTGATCTGTATCTTTCGTCTCAAAAATTGAAGGCAGGATCTGTTTCAAAAGTGAAAGTTGTATCGGCGAACGCGGACACCATCTTGGTTGCTATCAACAATTATTTAGGCTAACCAATGGGAAGCCTTGCAGGTGTTATTACACGTGTGGTCATATGATTTTTATGACATGGGTTATTTCACGGAATAACTTGATAATAAGCATATGCACATGTTCGCATTTGTTCAGTTTTAAAATACGTGCATATCCCTTGACAAACTCTAAGGTAAGAAAGCGACATTTGCCAACAATATTATTCACCCTACAAAAATATAGAGAACGATTGATTGTCTTGATTTGAGCCGAAAGTGGACCGAATAACAACGACTTTTTATTGCTCATAACTAGTATGCATCCGTGCACAAGCAAATTAATATTTATGGTTGTAAACTATCAGCAACATATTCTTCATGCTTTTGCATCATTACTTGTATCACTTCTTGTAGATTTACCCAAGCATTACCCAAGTACCAGTTGAAGTTTCATTTTGGGTTTAGTATGTAGTTTAAATATTGTTAAGTACCTATTCAATTATATTGACCCGCCGTTTCCTCTCCTTTCTCACAATTGAAATGCCAACACTATGAAGCTTTGTGTTAGCACGCTGTTACAGTTTTATCGTTCGCAATAGATCCTGTGTCTGTTGATTGTATTCCAGCTGAATTTACATCTATTCCTCATAACTCTTGAGAGTGTAATGTCTGTTTTAATGTATTTTATATTGAATACACAACATCAACATTCGTAGTCAGCTGTGGGTAAAGGTGAAATATATGATAATGTACTTTTTCAGTGGGGGTAAATGCATTTGAAGCGTAAAGTCTAACAGGAATGGGTTCCAGGTTAAGGTAAGGAAGATATCGCCGTTGGTAACAATTTGCTTTGCATAATTCTCTGTTGGCACAGACCGCAGGATTTTAAGGAGAATGGGTACACTTGGTAGGTTTTAGGTCATTGTAGTAAAGGGGAGCAAATTTGTGCTTTCGTATTTGCTTTCTGCACACCACGGCCTTCTAAAATAGGTGTTTTCTCTCTCAGTAAGAAAAACAAGCATTTAGATCTCTTGGGATCTAATTCTGTCATTTTAGAATAAACCCCTTTTCAGAACGGAGACAAAACATTTTGACAGCGGTGCCTCGCTAAAATGTTTATCAGCTCTATCAAATGGTAAACGACATGCACGATTCGCTAAAAAAGTTCCGTTACGTTGGTGTACAGTGCACATAAAAATGAAAATATCATTATGGTTTATATAAGTGCATTTCTACTCATTGGCAGTAGCACCTCCCTCCCTACCCCTACTCCCCTCCCCACCCCCACCACACACACACAAACACTGATCCACATCTCCTAAACACATACGCATACCCTTCATATAAATTTTAGCCGAGGCACAGTATTTCCGAAAAGATTGCATATGTTACCAGCGAAGACTCAGATCCGCTTGCGCACCCGCGCATATATCTGTAGGTAGCCAAGGGTCCAAAGCGTCTTCGGACGGACAGCGAAGACTGATCAACCTGCGAGAATGCGCAAACTTACTTTTAACTTCGATGGGCGCACGTGCAATCTTGTAGGAAATGCTGTACCCCGCCTCATTTGATAACATTTTTAATCTCTCGTTGGAACAACATGCATAATCCACACGCCAGATTGTAGAACACAACAACAAAAGGACAAGGAAACTTTTAACGCCGTATTAGTTCGGTATCTGCAACCTCGGAGAGCAGAATAGATACATATAATAACAAACCATGGAAGAGGATCTACATTTGTTTTCTGTTGTGTGATATTGCCAAACGATTCCCTTAAAAGATTGATGAAATAATTTGTTCAAATACAAAAGAAGTGTCTGGTGTGAATTCACTGTGTATCTGTGAAAAGTCTAATATCGTCATACGTCAGCATGTTGATTGCTGCGACATTTAGAGTTCCATATTTATCAAATATAGATTTGACCGTTTTTCGTCAAGAAAGAATTCTGCACGTACCGCCTTCCGAGGAGATAGAACAAAACTGGCAGATGACGTCTCTTCGCTGACGACTCTGTGAAATATGTTTCGACAAAAGTCAAATTGCAGAGAGCTAACGTAACAATCAAGATTACTAAGCATCCAGCGGTCATCAACACAAGAATGAATAGCGGTTTGATACACAAAGAAATTATGAAAGGATGGACTCTTTGGAAGCAAAACACATACCAAATAAACGAAACTACGAGACCCGGATTTTTAATATTTTCATGAAAAGTAAAGTAATTTACAACATTGCTCAGGCCTCCCATCCCAAGGCTGAGCTATATTCTATTTTCACATAAACTCAAATGAGCTCAGTGACTCTAAAGGGCCAGAAAAATATAAACTGTACCAGCATGAAATACGGGGAGACTTGTACGGTCCCTATATGACATTTAACGCCATCTGTAGTGAAGATAAATACGTTCTACAATATGAAATAGCATTACAACGCGAGACCACTTGGTACAAATGCAATTTAAGTAGAAGTAATGTTAAGTTGACAAAACTGTTTATTGTGGAAGATGGAACAAGTTGGAATAGTCTGTGATCGAGCTCGTCGTGGTCCTCCTGTTTGTGGTTTTCTTGTGGTTTGGCTTCAGACCGTCATTGAGTCCTTGTTTTGTTTCATCACAGTGTGTAAGATTATATGTGTTTCACTGTGACGGTTCACAGATGCGGTAGAGGATCCTATGCGGACTGAACATATGCTTGTTATTTAAAGCTGCATCGGAATGAAGGGTGAGACTTCGCGCGACTAAAACGGATTTAATTACCCGAGGGTTTCTTGCTGTTCGTTCCCAGGCGGATATTCTGGTGCTAATTTTCTTCATTGTAATCCCAGCATTGTGGCCATCCAAGGACAACCTTTATAGATTTTATTTTACCCGCATTGCAGTTGTAGTTTCGTATGGCACGGTCGACCTTCCAATGCAGTATTTCTGTTACGGTTTCTTGTGTTTGTGCATTCGTTTTTTTGTTTGTTTTTTTTAGGTTGTGCTGTGTTTTATTGTCATTTCATGTTATGTTACTCTTATCCGATGTCTTTGGATGAGTGTGTCCCAGACATGTTGCTTTCCTAGGTATTATATTTTAATATTTCTGTAGCGAGGCCTACATGGGCAAACATTAACCTTGGCCAGTTCCATGTTCTCCCATTTAAATGAAAGTTCATTTGGTGGCTTAATGGTACTTGCGCAAGGGTTCAGTTCTAAATGACATATATGCATATATTCTTACATGATTTACATGCAACAGGGTAATAGTCATAGTTATTTTGGAAATTGCTTATTGCCATTTAGTTGCAAAAAAAATAATAGTGGCACCTAGTACCTTCCTTGCCCTTGAACGCTTTCCTCGAGAGACATTGGATGATAAATCTAACTTTGCTTATATTAGAATTAATGAATAACAAAACATAAGTTCATCCGTTTTGTCAACGATTTGTAACGAATTTATAGGTTGACCTCTGTGGCTTTTTCTTCTGTACCTTCTCTCTTCTGCTTCAGTAAGTGAAATTTACTGCCGTAAATGTATTTCAATACATCTTGAAGATTTACATTTCACCATTAAATATACTAAGTCACTCATTTGACATATTCATAGTCCGTAAATCACAAATTTGCAATAGGACTTTGTGAACATATTTATTATTCACTTAAATCAAGTTCAGATTTGCTAGGCTTGTAAAAACTTCAAAGGTTTTAAAACTATAAACCTATGAAAACGTGTTGGACAAATGCGAATAGCAGACTCCAAATTTTGATGAATTGAGAGCCTCTGCACTTTCACATATACGAGAGGTGAGACAATAATATTGCAAATACGGAATATTCTTTGTATAAAGTTAAGTATATCTTATTCCTCGATGCCTTACATTACGAAAACACGCCTATTCAAATATATAGAAAATTTCACCTCCAAAAAACTGAAAATTTTCAAATACAAAAACTCTGATATTTTTTCATATTTCTGCTAAAAACATAGATTGTGGGTACTCGTTAGTACCGCCTCGGCGAGGCGGTTCTAACGAGTACCCACAATCTATGTTTTTAGCAGAAATAAGAAAAATAATGTACACCCCTGCAAACCCCAGTTTTACTATATAAAAGTGGGGCTTAAGGGGGTCAAAATTATATTTATTATTGTTTTCGTGATGAGTTGAATGAGTGTTAATGTAGGAAATGTGCTGTTTTACAACGATAAACGCATATAATCGTTGTGAGAACATCACGCGTGGTTGATGTAATTGGATCAAGGGGTATTTCATCGGGTTTTCGGTGAAGAATGTGTACATATGTTGCTCAATAGCTGCCAGATATGCATGCTGTTGAGGTCATTGGATACAACTGTACTTTGTCCGCCATTTAACAAGGGGCACAGCTTTTTGACTTTATGTTTGTTTTTCCCCGCATCAAGGCCCCAGCAGGTTTACTACTAATCGTTCCAAGGTGGTTCTGCTATTTCTGTTCTTCATTGTTTGTGTGTCAGTGTTTCATATATGGTGTTTGTTTTGTCATAGCCCAGTCAGCATTCTACGTAAATCTATATCGGGCCGTCATCGGCCCGTCAGGGTAGCTGACGGGCCGATGACGGCTCGATGTAGATTTACGTAGAATGCTAGCTGGGTAGTCTGTCAACAGCTCAAGTCGTCTTCCATCGGTGCCTCGAGAAGGCTATGCTTCATAATTTAGGCATCTCCTGGGTATCTTCACTTATATTTATGAACGATATGAGACAAACTGCATACATGTACTTAGTGTTTAATCCAACCATAGTTGGTAGCTTGGAACCGTCGGCAGAAGAAAAACTATTGGGGAGCTTTAACTAGTTTTACACGATCGCAAACCCGCCCTTATGCTTGATGCATTCTGTCAAAATTATATTCCATTGTTGTAATATCGCGTACATCGTGTGGCGCCCATAAAACGCTCCCCGGACTTCACTAGAGTGCTGATTGTATTTTTATCTCTTTTGGAATCAATGAGCTCATTCTGGTTACGGGGGGAGTGGGGGAGGGTTCGGAGGCATATGCAGCCTAGGAAACTACATTTCTGCATAAGAAGAGGCTTTATCAAACGAAGTCTCCAATTTTCGTTATTTTATGTGTTCTTTGTTTCCAAATGCAACCTTTAAGGTTTTAATCTTATATGATTATTGTAACCGATCCTTTGGCGTGCCCTTGTTATATATACTGTGTTCACATAATCCCTTTGAATTTCATTTTATTTCAAAATACGTGCGTGAAGAGACAACATGGGCGCCTGCTAGCGAATTTTCTGAGTCCATATACCCGACTGGCCTTTTAAAGATAAACTATAAAATTGTGGAAAAAAAAGTGATTTTGTTTCACTGTTATGGCCTAATTGACCGAACGCCCAATTCTTTATAGGCACCATCGTTTCATATGTGGCTAGATATCTATAACTAATGGAGATTCTGTTGCCCGCGTTCCACTAGTTTTGCTAGCTCGTTTGTTTGTTTGTATGTATGTATTATCAGAACAAATTAATCGAGTTCATCTGAGCGAGCGTGCATGTATTTGCTAAAACATATTGAGCATGTACTTTTTCTTCATTTCATTACAGGGTATACATGGCTGTATAGTTGTGTGTCCATGCGAGCGTACATGCTGCGTACATACATAAGACATAAAGACATAAAACATAAGACAGACTTTAAATAAAATTTGTATCATATCTTATGTCTTTGTGCACGTGTCTGTATGCGCATGTGTGAACGTACGTTCGTACTGGTTTAAACAATACTTTATTTGACAAGAATATAACTAATAGGAAGTACAAACACATAGTGCAGTAAACCAAAGCTTGATAAAATCATCTCCTGCGTCATTGTGGAACAAACAGTGTAAATAGATGAATGGCTGTATCAAACAGAGAGAGAGAGAGAGAGGGAGCGAGAGAGACAGACAGACAGAGGAGTCATGTTAGTGTACCCACGGCAAGAGCGTTTCCTAATACATGCACATAAAGGTTGTTTCCAAGAGACTTGGAGAGGCGACAGTTTGTTACTAGTCTCGGTTTCCTCAGGTAAACCGTCCGGAATTAGCAATGAACTCTTGCACTTGACTAAAAAGAACTTCATTTTCTCCTTGCGTTTTGTAAGCACGTATTCAGACATGATGCGCACTGGCATACAAACGGATATACATACATATATGTGTGCATCAAGTATATAAATTTGATATTAAGCCAGTATACATGCTAGTTCGTATATACGAACAAACCCAAACGCATCCATCCATACAACGGACGTCTAATCACAGTTCTGTTGTCCCCTTTTGGATTTCATACATTCGTTTTAGCCAGCGTAATTTGCACTGTTTACTTCCTAATTTATGTCCACGCACTGTGTTAGAGAAATAGTAGAATATTTGCTGCAAGCAGCACAGTTCCTGGGGACATTTGCAGTTACTACTACGGTATTGTAATTATACTGACCTAAAAATGTGTTTGTAAATAACTATGCCCCCAACCATATACCTGCCCCTAAAGATAGCATAGCAAGAAAACCACCTAACGGCATTATGGATGTATTTTTAAAGGCAATAGCTTAAACACTGTTTCGAGAAATCTTGCTTACAAGGTTGAAATGCTAAAATGTCCATAACTCGACAAAAAGAAATCGAAATTTTTTCAAACGTTCAGGTGATCTACTCATCATACCCTATCAGCGTGCCAAGTTTCAAGGCAATAGCTTTTTCGAGAAATCCTGTTGACAAGGTTGAAATGCCCAAATTTTCAAAGAGCCATAACTCAAAAAAAAAAAAAAAAAAAAAAAAATCCGGAATCATTTCAAGAGTTGATCAGGTCGACGACTACTCATCATTCCCTACAAGTTTCAAGACAAAAGCTCAAATAGTTTTTTTTAGATATCTTGCTTACAAGATTAAATTGCCCAAAATTTTAAAGGGCCATAACTGAACATTTTTTTTGTTTTCAGAAGTTCATCAGGACTTCTACGCAATATCCCTATCAGAGTGTCAAGTTTCAAGGTAATGTCTTAAACAGTTTTCTAAAAAGCTTGCTTACAAGATTAAAATGCCAAAATTCTCAAAGGGCCATGGCTCAATAAATAAATAAATATAAAAAAAAAATAAAATAAATAAAAAAATACGGATATTTTTTTTTTCAAAAGTTGATCAGGTAATTTACTCATCATTCCTTATCAGCATATTAAGCTTCAGGACAACTGCTCAAATAGCTTTTAGATATCTTGCTCACATGGTTAAAATGATCAAATTTTCTAAGGGTATTAACTCATGAAAACATTTTCGGAATGGTTTCAAAAGTTAATCAGGTCATCTGCCTGTCGTCCCCTGTTAACTTCTTAAGTTTCAAAAAACAGCTTGAATAATTTTTTTAATGTCTTGCTTACAAGGTTAAAATGCTCAAATTTTCAAAGGGCCATAACTTAAGGAAAAAATCCGGATTTTTTTCCAAAAGTTGATGAGGTCATTTACTTACCATTCCCTATCAGCTTATCAGGTTTCAAGGCAAAAGCTCGAATAGTTTTTTTTTTTTTTTTTTTTGATATCTTGCTTACAAGGTTAAAATATCCAAATTTTCAAAGGGCGATAACTCAAGAAAAAAATGATTTTAAACGTTAATCAGGTTATCTACTTATCATCTGTCAGTCTGTTCAATTTCAAGACAAGAGCTCAAATTGTTTTTGAGGTATCTTGCTGGTTCAAAGGGCTTTAACTCAAGAAAATAATTTCGAAACTTTTTTTTTTTCAAAAAAAAAAAAAAAACAAAAAAAAAACAGGCCATGTACTTATCATTCCTTAATCACCTTGTAAGGTTTCAAGGCAATAGCTAAACCAGTTTTTTAGATATTTTACTTAAAAGGTTGAAATGCCCAAATTTTCAAAGCGCTATAACTAACAAAAGTTCTTCGGAATTTTTCAAGGGTTAATCAGGTCATCTACTTATCATTGCCTATCAGCATATTAAGTATCAATATAATAGCTCAAATAGTTTTGAGATATCTTGCTTACAAGATATCATTGCATTGTTAAACTCGAGAAAGGGACATAACCATGATAAGAAAAAAAAATACGGATCAAATATTGTTTTTTTTGTTTTTGTTTTTTGTTTTTTTTTTGTTTGTTTTTTTTTTTTTTTTTTTTTTTTTTTTTTTTTGTTTTTTTTTTTTTTCATGAGGAATCCATGTACGAATTTTTCAAAAACCTAGCATGCACGGTTCAAAAGTTACGATATGCATAAAAAAGCGTGACTAACGTACGGACGGACGGGCGAACGGACGAACGAACGGACAAGCCCAAAGCAATATGCGATACTAACCATGATGTACGAAGCCCAACAAAAAAGTTACACACTTTTCGCTAAAGCGTATATATATATATATATATATATATATATATATATATACATATATATATATATATATATATATATATATATATATATATATATATATATATATATATATATATATATATTGGGAGTTAATCATTAACTATGCAATGATTTGTTTTACCTGAGGCCTTTCGGCTTTCGCCTTCTTCAGAGGTTTTCTGTTTAAAAAAAATAACATACAAATGTAAAATTTACGAATAAAAGATTATGCCCCTTTTATATATATTCAGTTAAGTTTAGTTAAGTTTAGGTAGCGGAGATTCCACCTTTTGGGGAAACAATCGCCAACTCTGCTTGCTATCTGTTCATTTTGTGGCTGCTTTATTGTATGTGTCTGGTCTTTCCCTTAGGTGTTTGGGCTTGCTGTGGAACTGATTGTATCAATTCCTGAATTCTCTTATTTACTTTACCCAGGGAAGGCTCAAACCGCGACGCACGGCCGTCCAGAGGCACCGAAAGAAAGCCTTTTTCGTAATTTATATAAAGAAAAGGACATTCCGCACAAAAATGTATAACTGCTGAAAATAAACGAAAGCTACTCATTTTGCGATGCATGCTACTTGTCAAGTTAATTGTAGCAAGGTCCATACCGCTAATGTTTTTGGTGCTATTTTCTGATGTTTGCCGTGATCGTCTCAACACTTTTACAATGCTACGGACCAAACAAAAGAGATTAAGCAAACGGTGCAGATCAAGATGAAACGTAACTACACTGTTAGCCTTTCAGTTCTTGAATTCTTTCACAGCACTGTTTACTATTTTGCCATACATCCCTCTTGCAGAGAATGGCATTCTCCGAGTTAATAGTTCGAAGATGGAAAAGTCCAATGTAGTGGCTCGGGGTGAAAGGGGAAATTTTCAGATACTCAAGCAATTTTCTTGCTATGGAAGTACACACCCCCATAACCTGCGTCGAAGCATAAGAAAATGTACCTTCAGGGATGGAAGGGTCAACAACAAAAACTGCGAGGATCTCATCCTCACCTTTCGAGTGCTCAACCCTTGCCCCAAAATCCTGATACAGCTCTAGGTACGTAAAGTTTGTATCCCTATTCGTAGGTGTTCCTTAATACTTCAGTGGATAAACACAACACAAACTTATGAATTAGTTACTAAACCATATGAATAAATATAGATAAGGTATCAGCTCATATAGAAAAACAGAAAGACATAGAGGCTTATTACGAAAACAAGCCTTTTCAGATATACTGAAAAATTTACCACCAAAGAATGTAAAATTTTCAGATACAATTTCGGATATTTTTCATATTTCTGCTCAAAACCTAGATTGTGGGTACTCGTTAGAACCGCCCAAATTTACTCATGCCCAGAAGCAATAGGCAACTCCAACTTCCTTCTGATCACTACCAATATATTTATCAAGTTATGAGGCTGTAGCTCCAACAGTACTTGAGATATTTTGCTCACAAGGGAAAAATGCCCAAATTTACAAAGAGCCATTACTCTTGAAATAATTTCAGAATTTATTCAAAAGTTAATTAGGTCACCTACTCATCATTACCAAACAATTCACCAAGTTTCAAAGCTCTAGCTCCAACAGTTATTTAGATATTTTGCTGACAAGGTAAAAAAGCACAAAATTACAAAGGGCCATAACTCATTTTTTTTCCAGAATTTACTCAAAAGTTAATTAGGCCATCTACTCACCACTACCATCTATTCATCATATTTCAAGGCTCTAGCTTCAATAGTTTTTTTAGATATTTTGCTGACAAGGAAAAAAAGCCCACATTTACAAAGGGCCATTACTCATGAGGTGTTTATTTTTCAGAATTTATTCAGAAGTTAATCAGGTCATCTACTCATCATTACCAATCAATTCATTAAGTTTTAAGGCTCTAGCTCCAACGGTTTTTGAGATATTTTGCTGACAAGGCATTATGCCCACAATTGCAAAGGGCCATAACTCTTGAAGTATTTTTTCAGAAATTATTCAAAAGTTAATCAGGTCATCTCTTATCACTACCAATCTATTCGCCAAACTTTAAGTCTCGCTTCAACAGTTTTTGAGATATTTTGCTAACAAGGGAAAATGCCCAAATTTACAAAGGGTCATTATTCATGAAATATTTTTCAGAATTTATTCAAAAGGAAATCAGGTCATCGACTCATCATTACCAGTCAATTTACCAAGTTTCAAGTCTCTAATGCCCAAAATTACAAAGGGCCATAACTCATGAAGTTTTTTTCAGATTTTATTCAAAAGTTAATCAGGTCATCTACTAACAACTACCATCTATTCATCAAGTTTAAAGGCTCTAGCTTTAATAGGTTTTGAGATATTTTGCTGACAAGGGAAAAATTCCCACAGTAACAAAGGTCCATTACTCATTCGGTGTTTTTCAGAATTTATTCAAAAGTTAATCAGGTCATCTACTCATCATTACCGATGAATACATGAAGTTTCAAGGCTCCAGCCAATATTTTTTGAGATATTTTGCTCACAAGGGAAAAATGCCCAAATTTACAAAAGGCCATTACTCATGAAATAGTTTTCAGAATTTATTCAAAAGGAAATCAGGTCATCGATCATTACCAATCAATTCACCGAGATTCAAGTCCCTACCTTCAAACGTTTTTTTTTTTTTTTTTTTTTGATATTTTGCTGACAAGGTAAAAATGCCCAAAATTACAAAGAGCCATAACTCATGAAGTATATTTCAAAATTTATTCAAAAGTTAATCAAGTTGTTTTTTTATCACCACCAGTCTATTCGTCAAGTTTCAAGGCTCTAGCTCAAACAGGTTTTGAGATATTTTGCTGACAATGTAAAAATGCCAAAATTACAAAAGGCCATAACTCATGAAGTTTTTATCAGAGTTTATTCAAAACCAGGTTCTCTACTTATCATTGCCAATCAATTCATTAAATTTCAAGTCTCTAGCTCCATCAATTTTTGAGATATTTTGCTAACAAAATAAAAATGCCCAAAATTACAAAGAGCCATAACTCATGATGTGTTTCCAAAATTTATTGAAAAGTCAATCAGGTCGTCTACTCATCTCTACCAGTTTATTTATTAAGTTTCAAGGCTCTAGCTTCAACAGGTTTTGAGATATTCTGCTGACAAAGGAAAAAGCACCCAAAATTGCAAAGGATCATAACTCATAAAGCTTTTTTCCAAAATTTGTATTGTATTGTATTTATTCGAAAGTTAATCAGCTTTTCTACTCATCACTACCAGTTTATTTATCAAGTTCCAAGGCTGTAGCTCCAACAGGTTTTGAGATATTTGCTGACAATGGAAAAACGCTCAAAAATACAAAGGGCCATAACTCATGAAGTATTTTTCGAAATTTATTTAAAAGTTATTCAGGTCGTTTATTTATCATTACCAATCAATTCACCAAGCTTCAAGTCTCTAACTCTGATAGTTTTTGAGATATTTTGCTGACAGGATAAAAATGCCCAAAATTACAAAAGGCCATAACTCCTGAAGTATTTTTCAAAATTTATTTAAAAGTTAATCAGGTTGTCTATTCTTTACTACCAGTCTATTCGTCAAGTTTCAAGGCTCTAGCTCTACAGTTTTTGAGATATTTTGCTGACAATATAAAAATGCCCCAAAATTACAAAGGGCCATAACTAATGAAGCATTTTTCATTTCGTTGTTTTTTTTTTTTTTTTTTTTGTTTTTTTTTTCAAAAGTTTTTTTTTTTTTTTTTTTTTTTTTTTTCAAAACTTAATCAAGTCATCTTCTAATCAGTACAAATCCATTCATTAAGCTTCAAGTTTCAAGGCTCTAGCTTTAATAGTTTTTGTTTTAATACTTTGCTGACAAGATTGAATCCATATTTTTTCAAAGGGCAATAACACAGAAAAGAGGGCATAATCCTGCCGAGAAAAAAATATGTGTCAGCTATTTTTTCATGAGGAATCCATATAAGAAATTTCAAAACTGTAGCACACACATGTCTAAAGTTCTGCTTTACATCAAAAAGCGTGACGAACGGACGGACGTACGAACGCCCCAGAAGAAATATGCCCCACCCAATTCTTCGTTGTGCATAAAAAAGGATTTCAGAAGTATTGCTAAACGCATACGCTAGAAGCTCTGTCAGTCAGATGTGGATTCTGAAAAACTCCAAAGTGCTTCTACAAAATCTACAATTACTGTTATTTTGTTTTGTAAACAGTATCAAAACTTTCGATTTCTTAATTCCTTATATCACAATACCTCGTAACAAACTGCAATCCAAATTGCGAGACATTATTACCAGTATTTCTTTCACAAGAATGGAAATCATCGCTTACAGTATGTTGGTCTTGGCTATGCAGATGCTTACTTTGTTCAGGGCCACTCTAATGCACTACACAAATACTCTTGATGCAGATGCTGTAAAGATGGTGGAATAATCTAATCAACACCATCTTTAGGAGTTTGGTGGACGGATATTTCAATAAATAATCGGCATTCCTTCGGGAACTAATTGCGCCCCATTACTTGCCGACTTGTTTTATACTCGTATGAGGCAGAGTTAATAAAGGGTCTAATGAAAGTAGGCGAAAACGCCTTACTACACAATTCGGTTTTGTACACAGATGACGTATTATCTCTAAATAAATCAGTTTTCAGAGTAACTCGAATTCATCTACCCTCGTGAACTTGAAATTTCAGAAACATCTGAGACGATAACCTCTTCCTCATACTTGGTCAACAATGAAAATCTCATTACTTGGCTTTGCGACAAACGCGATGACTTCAATTTTCCCATTGTTAATTGTCCGTTTTTGAGCAAAACTTTCCTTCTGTGCCAGCATATGGACTTTAAGTTTCATAGTTAATCCGTTATACTAGAGCCTACTCTGGGCATCAAGACTTTACCGAACGAGGAAAACTTTTTACTACGAGACTGTTGACTCAGGGATAACAAAGAATTAAACTGGTGTCAACACTTAAGAAGTTCTATGGGAGTCATCATGACCTTATCAATTCTAACAATGTGGCTCTTTCCAGACTTATATCTGATGTATTTGTCACAGCCCAGCCATAAACAAACTTCTGAAACCCCGGACATTTATTTGTGTTGAGGTTTTACGGCCCAGTCAACCCAATGGGGTCATGTCGAGCGCGGTCAGTTTACCTAACCACACGTTTACTGGGCAGGGTTAGTCCTCTAAGCGGTTAACCAGTATCGTGCACATTCTATCGCCAGAAACTGACAACTGTCCTTCATGAATCAGCGGAAGGGAGAGAATGACCGTAGAAAATATTTCATGATCAATCTCCACGAAAGAATGTTGCCGACCTCGGCGGGGGTTGAACCCGCGACCTTCTGGTCTCCAGTCGGACGGCGCATCCAACTGAGCCACCGGACATTAATTCACGTATGTGTTTCACGTATGTTCCTTAATTACTCTTCAGGCTGATAGGCATGGTGTACGAGGCGTGCTTGCTGGGTAATGTTTACTTTCCATGCTCTCCTGCTTACACCACATTTATTTCGGGTCCATGTCTGTCTGTCTGAACATTATCAATTTTGCCTTTGTGTACATCGAGTATGATTTTCCGAAATACAATTTTGGTATATTGATTTCAGACTCATATAAAATAAAGAATCCGAAAGTTTTGTGTAAGTTCAGCAATGAGCTCGAAAGAACTGTCCAATATTTGTTCATTGGATCTAGACGGCTTACTATTTGTTCCGTTGATCTATCAAAAAAGGCCACTGTGTGTCCCACAAATACACATGTTCTTAGTGTTCATTAAACCCATCTACGAATGAAAGCCCCTCTGTTTGCTCAGCTATCCAGTAGAGAAAAATCCGAGAAAAGATGAAGTTCATTGCTCTTCTTTTCAAATTTATTTATCATCAATATAGCTGGCATTAGTGCCATGTGGCGGTCGTAAATCGTCTGACTGTTCTTCGTATAATGTAGTTTATGTTTGGGATCACTTACCATATTCCGAAAATTTTTAATAATTTATATGATGATCATGATGAGACCTAATTGGTCAAAACTAGCTAGTCAGACCTAGAAAATGTGGACTCTTCAAGATTTTCTGGTCTGTTTACTACATTTATTACTATTACTATAGAAGCAGCTGCTAGTATTTGTTTATCTCATCTCGACAGGGATTTCAAGTACTGCTGAACTCCTCAATGCGGTTTGCCACATAACAGTCATGTGGTATTCTGCCGCTTTGTAGCATTTTACAATCTGGATAGTTTCGACAACATTTGTATTACCAGTAGTCCTTCTGAATGTACATATTAAGTCTAACCTCGGAATTCCCATTACAGTTTCCAGGTGAGTTTAGCAAAGAAGAAAATTTGCTTTCGTGAAGAGCTGAACTTGTACGAGAGAGTAGCGGAAATATCGTTCGTAGATGACTTGACAAACTCTGGGAATGTATTTCTTTGATATATCGGAGATATACAGGATTCTTTTATAGATTAAAGAAACACATTCTTCGTGGTCATTTTATACATGAGATTAATAAATCCCGGACATTTATCTCGAAGCCATAGTTGAGCTAGAAAAAGATTCAGACTTTTCAACAGATACGCTGAGCGATAATCTTTGTTATATCGTGGTGTTAAGAAGTTCCCAGTTAGCATTCTACGTAAATCTACATCGGGCCGTCATCGGCCCGTCAGCTACCCTGACGGGCCGATGACGGTCCGATATAGATTTATGTAGAATGCTGACTGGGTTAATTCTTACGTTTTTCTGTGCTGTTCAGCTGCGGACAAGGAACTCGTATGCAGACCAAACAGTTATAGTTCGGACGGTATTTAGATTAAGGGTTGAACACTCTATAGACTTGGTTTGAACTCTCAATAGTTTCTTCTGCTGCTTTTTTCTTTGGCGGTATTTCTGTTGCTGTTCCTCTTCGTTTGTTCATTCTGCTTTCGTTAGAGTATCTTTAGTGTTTAGTGTATATTATGTCATTAACCCTTCCACTCCTGAGTTTCTAAAGTAGCCTCTTCCATCTTTGAATCTGGTAAGAACCATTGTTCCAAATCAAAAATCAAAATAGAATTGCAAACAATGAGAATTCTGATGCAACGGCGCATTATAAGCCATGTCATCAGGATCTACATTGTTTGCAAAACATTTGTTTTGGTCTGCAGGGCGTAACAGTATCCTGTGAGGTTTTGTCCGCGTGTGATCTTGCCTGGGTATTCACATATTTACTGTCTACTTTGGAGCACAACACACACTGTATATTTATTGTATAGATGGACTTAGCAAGTCAGGGACGTTATAAAAAATAAATCGTGTATTTCTTGCACAGATGAGCCCAGAAAATACATCACGAAAACATACCTATATAACATTGACCCCCTTAAACCACTTTTATATAGTAAAACTGGGGTTCATAGTGGTATACATTATCTTTCTTATTTTTGCTCGAAAACATAGATTGTGGGTACTCGTTACAACCGCTTCGCCAAGGCGGTTCTAATGAGAATCCACAATCTATGTTTTGAGCAGGAATATGAAAAATATCAGAGTTTTATCTGATTATTTTTTCAGGTTTTGGAGCTGAAATTTTCTATATATTTGAATAGGTTTTTTTTTTTTTTTTTTTTTTTTTTTTTTCTTTTCGTAATGCAGGATTTTTATTCAGGAAAAAACTTAACAAACGCTGTGACTCTCGTTGAGGGATGAGGTCTTTGTTTCATAAGGGGGCCTATTATTCACTTGGAACTCCTTATGTAAATGCGCCTAGCATGTATTGAGATGCTCTGTCATTTGCAGAAGAACTAAACAAGCACAGGAATATACGTAGACAATCACCAGGAATGTCTTTCAAAGACGAATTTGGCAAATATAGAAACCCTTTCATAGACGAGGTTATCAAATATTGAGAATTCTTATATGTATTACTGATAAATCCCTACCTTAAATTGTTTTCTAACGTAACAGGTTCGTTTTAATAGTAGTAATACTATATTCAAACCATTAGGCAGTGCCTCTCTACGAGGCCAACATTAATCTAGTTGTAGTTCAACTGTGTTGTTAGGCTTTTTTAAAAGCGAGATTTCTCAAAAAAATGTCATGTGCAATTCCTAACTCCCTTTCAATCAATAACCTTGTTCTGCCGTTCACATTGTCTTTAACATCACTGACAAGGTCTAGTTGGCCGAAGCAAAAACAATGACAAGGCAACGATACAATTTCAATAATCGATATACAGTTATAAAGGAATTGAAATAACCCAGTAAGCATTCTTTGTAAATCTATAGCGGGCCGTTATCGGCCCGTCAGGGTAGCTGACGGGCTGATAACGGCCTGCTGTAGATTTATAAAGAATGCTCGCTGGGAAAGGAACCGTATTGGAAGTGTCAGCAGAAACAACTACAGAACGAGGCTTAAACTAGTTTTACTAGATTGAAACATTGCCTTTCATACTCGTGCAGCTCAAACTTACAAATATGTTCGGTCCGCGTAGTTTTCTACCTCAGCAGTGATACATCACAGTAAATAAATCTCAAAACTATCATCAAAATAAGAAGAAGGCTCAATGGCGATATGAGGCCCCGGCAAAAGAAAAACACAAGTTAGACCACGACGAGCCCGACCACATATAGCAAGAGGTAGGCATCAACATCAACGTTCTGAAATTGGAAGGGGCCGTCATTCATTATGAGACCCGACACGTCATCGTGCAATTAAAGAGGAGGGAATCAAATGCATCAACCATAATTTTGTTAAACAACCATGCATGCAGTTTGCCGCATTACATTAATTTTGAAATTTATCTTTTTGTAACAACTAAAAATCTTTTTAATTGTTCCGAAAATCAGTATTAATGCAATTTTCGTCGGTTGGTTGCAACGAATTAGGCCAAACATTAATTTTCCCTGTTTAGTCAGCAAATCCCTGAAGAAGATTGACGGCGTTTATGTAGGCAAAATATTTTGTATTGAGGTCCATGGAACTTGATGTAATGCCAAGTTCCACTCAACTGCACGGTACAGCCGTATGTAGACGAGATTATGTTATGCTTTCGTTTTGTTTCATGGCTGAATTTTTTTCCTCGAGGAAATGACATAGGTTTCGCATAAGTTTACATAGGCGTCTGGTTTTGCATGTGTAAAGGTTTAGCATATTTAAATGACGGATTAATAAAGATGGGTCGGTCACCTACTCGGCTTAAAATAATCTCGTTTTATTTAAAAAATGTTTCCCTTTTCAACTGAAAACGTCTTCAGAGTGTCCGGGTTTGTCCTACGGTACAACGGTGTACTGAGTTGGTCGCGGAGGAACCCCAGTTCACTTTGAGTTTGAAGACCAAGTCGCCATAAAATTCGGGTTCCGATATACCTTCTTGCAGAAGTGTTTTCGTGCTAAATTTTATATTTGGAAAATAATGCCGATAGAAATGCAATAACTCCTAGAAAACTTTTCTCCACTTTATAATGCCGATATGATAAATCCAGAAGGGTTATTATTCCTAATATACCCAGTAATGATTGTTAACTTAACTGGAAATTTATTGCACCACGGCGGGTCGGGCCTCAAACCAAATGACAACTCCTTCCTGTTATCTGTGGTCCCTACTTGTGTGTATGTGTGTGTGTTTGTTTTTGTTCTTTTTTTTTTTTTTTTTTGCTCTGACTTCAGATCGCCGTTAGATAGTCTAGATTGTATCATTTTCTTTTCTTTTCTTTTCTTTTCTTTTTTTTTTTTTTTTTTTTTTGTTATTGTTGTTTTTTATTGCGGTGTTTCATTTAAGAGGTAGAGGACCCTACGTGGACCGAAAACTTGCAATTTGAAGTTGTATCAGACTTAAAGGACTGTTTCGATCGGGTAAAAATAGTTTAAGCCCGGTCTCAGTATTAATATTAAATTGTTTTATTTTCCTAGCTATCTGCCCTTGGCAGTGTATATATATATATATATATATATATATATATATATATATATATATATATATATATATATATATATATATATATATATATATGTTATGGTAATTGCTTCTATAGTGTTTGCTAAATGTCCCTACCGAAAACCTCATAGACATGCTCAACATGATGAGCAGCAGGGCTTGACATATATTAAACAATAATAAATGTGGTGGTTCTGGTGTTGTTTGTTCTTTAGGTGGCCTTGTGCTGTTCGCTGTGGGGCTTTCTTTTTCAGGTGTTATCCTATTCGTTGCCTTATTTTCCTGTTTAATGGATCCTGTCTACTAGTACGAAAACATGCCTATTCAAATATATAGAAAATTTCACCTCCAAAACTGTAAAATTTCAGATAAAAAACTAATATTTTTCAAATTTCTGCTCAAAGCATAGATTGTGGGTACTTGTTAGAACCGCTTCTGTGAGGTGGTTCTAACGAGTGACCACAATCTATGTTTTTGAAATAAGAAAATAATGTATACCCCTGTAAACCCCAGTTTTACTATATAAAAGTTGGGTTTAAGGGAGTCAAAATTATATAGGCGTGTTTTCGTGCTGAAACTTACAGTTTTACTCGCGCGAAACCTCGCCGTCAATGTTGATGCAGGTCTATATTGCAAACATATATTCGGTCCTCATAGTCCCTCTACCTCATTTGTGAAACACCACAATGAAACACATCTTATCACATACATTGTGATGACAGACGGCAAAGGGTTCAATGGCTATCAGAAGCTTTAAGACAATCAAACCACAAACAGGACCACGATGGGCCCGACCACAGACATTGATAGTCAAAGCGCCAACGATCTGAAATAGATTGAGGAGGCAGCCGTCATTTAACCCGAAGACCAACCTACCGTCTATTAAAACACAATTCTATTATATTCGCTGTCTTTAATATGTCCTGTGCTTTTAACGATATATTTTCTTATAGTTTATGCCCCAACCAATATAGTATTGAAGTCCTTTTCCCAGCAAACACACAACGTCGTAAAAACATCGTTACAACGTCGTTGCAACGTCACGACGTTGCAGCGACCGTATAACGACGTTGGTGCGACGTTGTGTGAATGCTTGGTTGAGGAAGACTGGTAAAAAAGACAGATACAATATATGACATTTTGCGAAACTGTTAGGAAACATGAGGAATGTTGTATTATTCATTATTGTCCAGATTCAATCAAACCAATAAAAATCTAAAAGTTTGTCTTTCGGAAAAAAAAAAAATAATAAAATAAAAAGAAAAAAAAAAAAAATAGAAAAAAAAGAAAAAATAAAATAAAAAGAAAAAAAAAAAAAAAAAAAAAAGAATACATAAAAGAAGGAAAGTCGGAGACTCGGTTTGTTTTATAGCCGCCTCACGGCACTTAACACCAACTACATTGAAGTAAAATGAAAATCTAAAAGTTTGCATTTGAAAAATTAAAGAACACACAAAAGGACAAAAATCGGAGACTCGGTTATAGTAAGTCTCTTCGTATGCAGCAATATAATCTGCACTATGATGAAGTACGGGGAGACGTTTTATGGCCGCCACACGGCATTTCATGCCAGCTGCCAAGTTTACCATTGTATGGTTTAATTATTATTATTATTATTATTGTTTGTACTGTATTAATGATCCCTTTTCTGAGCAGAACATTTTTTTTTTTTACATATACTGTGTGAGCTCAACAAACGGCCCCCACAGAAGCACTTAACGACACAGTTGCTTTCAAAAGATCTTCCGAATCAGGGCTCATATTAAAATGCTTCTTGGAGATTTTATTTCGCCATTCAATGTGATAGATAAACTATTTGCTTTCACTGCGGTAAACCGTGGTGTTTTTTATTCACCCATGGAAATGACTTGCTCATGGACTGACAGCATCTGGATAGACTATTGACCTTAGATTGAGACTGTTGACGGAGTTTCCGTCGGTTAGTATTATCAATATTACATCAATAGTCATTCCCACTTTTGCGTAAGACTCACACTGATCCAACAGGAAATGCAATTTTTACATTATTTTCTTGAATTTTATCGTAGTCGCTTCTAATGCCATAACCAAATGCTGGTGGCGTCTCAGCAACGTTTATATTTCAAATCATGAACACCTGAGAACCCGTCATAACAAACCAATCTCAATTCATACACCTCATAAGTATGTTATGCGTTATAAAACAAATAAACATATATTTGCAATTTTAGTTTTCCCACTGACCGTTCCAAGGCGGTTCCTCTGTTGCAGCTCTTCTTTGCATCATGAAAACATACTTATATAGACCCCATAAACCCTACTTTGATATAGTAAAACTGGGGTTTAAAGGGGTATACATTATTTTTCGTATTTCTGCTCAAGAAACATAGATTGCTGGTACTCGTTAGAACAGCCTCGGCGAGGCGGTTCTAAAGAGTACCCACAATCTATGTTTTTGAGCAGAAATATGAAAACTATCATAATTTTTATCTGAAAACTTGTTTTTTTCAGTTTACCTTCTTTTTGGTGATTCGGAAGTGTTGTGCTTCGTGATTGTGGCATTTCCTTGGTATCTTCACTTATATTTTTATTTGAATATTTGCACTGTATTGACATAAAATTGCTTTATTTCCATGAACGTTTGTTTGTATAAGCACTGCACGTTAAATGTCCTAAGATTTCGTACACCACATTATCAGATAAATTGGAATATGCAAATATTGCACTTCCGGAAGTAGTATAGGGTGCTACCTATACTACTTCCGGATCAGACAGCTTCTGATGTACATCATTTGCCTTTCCGCCAAGTGTTAATGGAATATATGCATACAAAGCAACATTTCTGAAATTAAGGACCATTAATTTAACATATATATATATACAGTTAACCTCTGTCCTGCTGAATAAATAAAGATGCCACACCCACTTCCAATTTTCAGCCAAACAGATAACTTGATCCAGGTTGTTGATATAAATTCACATACTCAATGACAAACAGTGCAGATCCAGATCAGTTGGCTTCTTCAGAAGCCAACTGATCTGGATCTACACTGTATGCAAAGGAAGGGTATATCCGGGATCAGCAGGACAAGGGTTATTAAAGCTTGTTCAAAGTGGCATATTAATGTGTTGCAACTTGTTTTGAGAATGCCTTTGAAGCAACAGTTCATTGTGCATTTGATTTTCATGGGAAAATGAATAAAAATGATAAAACATGATTAAAGAACAACAAGAGACTACATTTGATCATCGTTTATTTCATTGTGTTTTTCGTTATCTTCATGTAATAGACATAACAATCATATAATACAATTATATGATGCATATAACATTATTCATAGTCACATCATAGCAAACTGGCAATAAGTTATACACACTGAACAACATTAACGACAAAAATATTACATGATTAAGGGCACTAGACACACCTGGTGTATATTCACCATTTTTACAAGGGAGGCAACTTTTTGTAACATCCTGATTGTTTTCTGCACATGAATCCCCTTCTGAAAAGGGGTCTTCTCTAAAAGGAAAGAATTTGCTCCCAGTGGGAGCAAATTCTTTCCTTTAAGAGTAGACTCCTTTTCAGAAGGGAGATAAAACGATTTTGTCAGAGTTGCCTCCGTTGATAGTGTATTAGTTTCCCTTTACTTACTATACGATAACACGAACAGTCATCTCCAGTGGACCTCTACAACTGTACCTGAACAGGTAAACGGCATTCACAAATGGTTCGTCCTCACCTCTTTGTTTTATATAAAAATGTATATGGACCGACCACGCTACAGAATGAATGAATGGAGCGCTAAGACCCAGATGATACGTTGTTCATGCGCAGGATGATCGGATTATGCGCGTTTTGTGCATGTTCGTAGGCATATTTTCGCTTGACGCGGCCCATATAGTATTTGGGCTGAAATGCCTGAGTAACCAGGTCTGATCAGGGTATACACTATTTTCCATTCATCCCTCACTTATAAGACTCACCAACATGCAGACAAATTGACGTTTTCAAATTTTAGGACAAGCGTGATAAAATGACGAATTGATAGTAGCTTTGAAATGAATAAGATACATTTTAATAAATCGTACTGGCAGTAGTGTTAAAAAATAATCTCTGTTCTGTTAAAACTTATGTTTAAGCACCTTGTTGGCATTATACATTTTAGAAGGGGGTGCAATACATGCCCTGCGTGACGTTATCCTATGTTGTTATCTTTTCGGCCATATTCATGATAATGAAAGTGCATTGACACTGACCACAATTCTGTGTACGTACACGGCAGACAAGGATTTGGCTTATAATTCTACTTACGGGGTTTTGACCCTCGA
The DNA here is from genome assembly GCA_964016985.1 of Anodontia alba. Classification (NCBI taxonomy): domain Eukaryota; kingdom Metazoa; phylum Mollusca; class Bivalvia; order Lucinida; family Lucinidae; genus Anodontia; species Anodontia alba. Next base: position 26,714,621 of record OZ024831.1, read on the forward strand.
AACGACTTACAGGAGGAAAGTGCCATATCATTAGCTAGCTGGCTTCAGCAGTGATTGGCATAAATGAGTTTATAAAGCCCTTGCTCTAAATCAATATCAGATTAAGAAATGGTTTCATGTTAAACCTTAACCACTCTCCGGACAAATTTCAACAGACAAAAATTTGAAGATATGTTTTTTTAGAAAACAGGGTTTGACGTTTCATGCAAACTATTTCCTTAGGAGACAGTTTGCATGAAATATCAAACCCTGTTTTCTGGAACAAATCAGAAAAAAAAAAGAATATTTCAAAATATCTGTTGATTTATTTTTCTTTGACTGAGCCACTGGCATGTGTAATCATTATTTCTGTAAACACTTAATGAAGTACTGCAGAGGTGAAAGCTATTATCATACCAGCTAGATTGTGTTCCCGATAAACTCTCAGTCAGCAGCCAATCAGATGATAGGAACCCGCACGCTATATGTTGCTCACCTATACTGGGGAGCTGATGGCCCGGTTAGTGGAATTATAAACCTCTGGTTGTATATGAGTTGTATTTGCCGTCTCTGGCAGTTATTACTTTCTGCTGTATGTACGGAATCTGCAGCCGGGCTTGACTCCTATGCTGTACGCATGTCGATATCTCTCACAGATTGTGAGAGATATCGAGCATGCGCACAACGTAGCAGTCAACAGACGGGCAAGGAAGGATCTGGTTAGATCGCGCAATAGCATTCCGCAAGTTGGAGCGTATGTATTAAGCGTACTACTGTCGAACCATTGGCTCGAAAATATTTCGGCCCATGGAAATTTGTTTTAGACATGATAGTTCGAGCCACTGAGAGTTCATCATAGCGTCAAGTCTGGGGTCAAATGGGGATAATTTAGGGATGTCTTTTCGATCTTCTATAAAATAATTGTATGATGATTGTACTCATAAGAATCGCCTTGATGAGGCGATACTCGTTTTTACATACAATATACAATTTCATGACAAAATAAAAAAAAAAATAAAAAAAAAAATATCCCTATTTCTTCATTAGTCAGAAGAATTCCCTAGAGGCTCAAAAATAAATTCGAATCAGCCATGACAACGAGCCATCAGTGTTCGAGTCATTGAAGTTTTACTGTTATTAATTGTTTACAACTGGAACGAACAAATCTACATGCACTTAAATATCCTTATTTACCTCAAATTTTGGGACACCTTAGCTGCTTAACATTCTTCTACAATTTGAACAAACCAATCTTAATTTGGTTTCTGATGAAGCCAACTGATCTGGATCTGCACTGTTTGCCATTAAGTGAGTGAATTTATATCAGCAATCTGGATCAAGTAATCTGGTTGGTTGAAAATTAGAAATGGGCGTGACATCTTAATTTATTCAGCAGGACAAGGGTTAAAACGCTACATGTGTGGCAACAGTGTAGACCATGATCAGCGGCGTCTGTTCAGGATCTACAAGGTTTGCTCAGGCCAGTCTCAGGCCAGTCTGCCCAATCTTTGGGAAAATACTATTTACTGAATAACTAATAATCGTCGGCAGTAGACATTTTAGAAATGCTAAAAAACAAACAAAATAGACTTAACATCTACATAAAACTAAGTAATAACAAGAGACAATGTAAAAGTTGGCTCTCTTGAACAAAATTGCTTTAGGTGTATGTTGACAGCGAGGGCAGGATCGGTCTACACATCCACATTGTCGGATCTGGACATTCACTTTGTGCTTACAGTACCATTGCTTAGGTTGCTGATAATATTAAGGTACAGCAAAAGCCCTGATGAGACTATACGGATATGTAGATTGTTTCTATGCATTACAGGGGCGGATTCACGAGGTCGTGATGGTGGGGATTGGGGTGGGGTTCAATGGAACCCCCTTATGGCTCAAAATTTCATTTTCAAGGGAAATGAATTTGTTAAATTTTAGAGTACCGTCTCTCCGTCTTTACCTTAAATATTCACACCACTAAACCCAGCAAGCACACAACGTTGATACAACGTCGATTCAATGTTGGTGCAACGTCAAGACGTTGCATCAACGTTGAATCGACGTTGTTTCAACGTTGTGTGCTTGCTGGGTTACTCTTTATCTCATACTTCTCTTCAACAAGTCCATTTTACTACCTGTGAATGTGTGTTAAATTGTTGTGTTTATGGCACACAGTGTAGACCCTGATCAGACGTCGCGTTTTATGCAATCTGATCTTGGTCTACACTGTTTGCTCAAGCCTGTCTGTTCGAATACGCAGAGTAAGTACGGTAATTTGATCAAATCGAACTACCTCAGAAATCATCCTGGATCCACCCCTGCCTATCTGTTCGCCAATGTCCTAAAGACGCAGTTTCGCTTGACGCGGCCAAATTGATCTGCATGCATATGCAACGCACGAAAATGGACCTAAGGCAAATTGCGGACAACGAAAGCCCTAGTCAGCATTCGCGCAGTCTGATCAGGGCTTTCTTTCTCCACTTACAGAATAGTATATGTCGACCATCACGAAAACATGCCGCTTAAAGCCCACTTTTATATAGTAAAACTGGGGTTTACAAGGGTATACATTATTTTTCTTATTTCTGCTCAAAAACATATATTGTGGGTACTCGTTAGAACCGCCTCATCGAGGCGGTTCTAACGAGTACTCGCAATGTTTTGAGAAGAAATATGAAAAAATATCAGAAATTTTATCTGAAAATTTTCATTTTTTGGTGGTAAAATTTTCAGTATATTTGAATAGGCTTGTTTTCGTAATGAAACAGAGAATGCTCATACCAGACTGCCCGAATGCGCATACTGATTTGGACCTTCGCTGTTCGGACATGACATAAATACCCTTTTCCCACGTTGAGCAGAATATGCATCCGGGTATAAGCATTACACGGGGTTGGAGAAGCAGAGACATTTGCTATATGCAAACCGCAGAGCTCAAACGAAGCATGAGCATTCGCGGATTCCGGTTACAGTCTTCGATATTTACCAGACATAGCCTTACCGTAGCCACCTTAAATATTCGAAAACCTTAACTATTTACCGTACACCTAAAAGTTTAACCCTTGTCCTATTGAGCTCATATATGCCCTGCCTTTGTAGACAGTGTAGATCCAGTTCAGAAGCCAACTGATCTGTATCTGCACTGTTTGCCATTCCGTATTTGAATTTGTATCAACAACCTGGATTAAGTAATCTGACTGGCTGAAAATTAAAAGTAAGCGTGGCATCTTAATTTATTCAGCATGACAAGAGTTAACATGTCGATTTTTCATTTGACTGACTGATGATATGTTTGAAATATACTAGCTTAATGGTTAAGCAGTATAAATACTGATCAAACTGTGCCTTTCTGATGTGCTAATGTTTGCTCAGGCATGTATCGCCTGATATACATGTATAACATTGTGTAAATAAGGTAGATATGAGCATTGTGTGTTTATGGTGCAAAGCAAAATGAATCACTGAGCGGCCATATCAATGCTTAAACCTCTGTGGAGAGTGTTTTTTTGTTTTTTGTTTTTTTCGCGAGGAGACTTACGACAGTAAAGTGTCTTACTTGGATATTCCAGTCAGACTATAAAACAGGCAGGGGCGGATTCAGAGGGGGTTCGAGGGGTCCCTATCCTTTGCCTTTGACTAAAAAAACTAATTTTCAAGGGAAATTCTGGATAAATTTGATATATTTTGGGATATCGTATTTACCCTAAATATCCACACCCCTTACTAACTGTGAATGTGTATGAAATGGCTGGGTGAGTGGCAAACAGTGTAGACCCTGATCAGACGCCGCGTTCTGATCTATACTGTTTGCTCAGGCCCGTTTGTCCGAATACGAAAAGTAAGTACAGTAATGTTAACCCCCTGAGAAATCATCCTTGATCCGCCCCTAATAGGTTTTGAATACAGTTAAATAAGTATGGACATTTTAAAGAAGCAACTACATGTTTGAAACATAGATTACCCTGAGATATATAATATATAGAGAGACCAAAGTCTATACTTTGAGCTTTAAACTAACAAGAAAGCATGAACTTTATTTAAAATAAAACAAGAAGAACAAAAAGACACCCAGACATATCATCACGTTAACAAGCATATTTAATGTGTATACCATATTTCTCCATGATATATAGTGAAAAATAGGGTAAGCATGGGTCTACAATATGAGGCAGATATTTAGCATTTTACAGATTCTCAACCAGTTTTACAATGTGTTTCCTTTTTCTTCTAGCAATCGTCTTAGTGCATTCGCTTAATAATCATGTTTTGTTTTGTTTGTTTGTTGTTTTTTTTATTTCCTATATCGTATAGTGAAAATGACATGGATCACATAGCTTAAGATAAGAAGTGTATCAAGAATAAGGTTTCCCGCCCCCCCCCCCCCCCCCCCGCCCGCATAGCGTCCCATAAAGGGACACTGGCAAACAGTGTAGACCCAGATCAGACGCCGCGAAACGCGGCGTCTGATCAGGGTCTACACTGTTTACATTAGATATAGGAATTTCCAGTAAATATGGTAATCATAAAAATTAAACAGACGCCTTTTCTATTGGAAATGGACCAGTCCCAAGAGCTAAGATGGAAGAGTCCATTCGACCAAATGGGTTAAAAATGGCTAATCTAAAGCTAAGCAAAGGAGTTCATATTTTACACATTTGTTAACGTGGTGATCAACGTCGACTCCGACGTCACCACTATGCCTCAATGAGATCGTGTCACCTATCAAGTCATATCTAAAATTATTTCTAAGTAAAACTATAAATTGAGGATGTACATATAGAGTCAGTACATTATTCCATAGCAGTAACCTTAAATAATGGGTCACCTGACCCTAAGGTTATAAAACTTGTTTTCATGCTCAACTCAGCTGAGCATAGATTTGTCCTGCTAGTAATTTCAAATTACTGACAAATGCAAATTCTTTCTTGCTAAACGTAGCTGAGCATGAAAACCTCTCTGCTAATAAATATGAAAATGCCAACTGTTATTGGCATTTTCATATTTAGTAGCAGAGAAAATTCCATGCTCAGCTGAGTTGAGCATCAAAAAAGTTTTATAACCTCGGGGCCTGAACTCTTTAACATACTTGTTCCGCTATTTGAATAAGTCAGTTTTACCACCAGTCGAAATTTGCCGGAATAGTAGCAAAGAGTGCCGACCCGGATCAGACGTTCTTCGGCGTCTGATGCGGGACTATACTCTGTGCTCGGAATTGGCTGTTCCAAAACTTAGGGCAAATATGGTACAATGGCATAATCTAGACGTTTTTGAGTGGCACGGTAAGAATGTTTGCCTACACTGATATCCAGATCATTCTGAACATGCCCACGCTGTCTGATCAGGTTGGTGCACTGTTCATGTAACTATTCAAATGAAACTAATGATTTACTATGCGGACAGATGAGACTGCGCGGACATGTCAAATAATTGGACAGCATAACACAAAATTGTGCAAACAGAGGAGGGCCAGTTTATCATGCACATGCGATGTTGGCCAACAGAATACATGGATAGCATCCAATGTACAAGAGACATTTGAAATCTATTTAAGGCTGCACAAATGTACAGGCTGGTCCGGGACTTCGCTGTCCGCACATTTGTTAAGACGCCGTTTAACGACACATCCTGGTATATAACGGGGGAGCTGACGTTGGGGCATATGCCGACAGTGAACACCCAGATCAGATTGCGCGTCTGCGCAGTCTGATCAAGGTTTTCATTGTACCCTTATTGAATCATTACATACTTTATAATGTACCCACAGAGGGGAAATGCTCTGGCGAAACTGTGTGCATGCGCAGAATTGATCTGAATCTATGTATTTCGCATACATGCTTGAAGACACATTTTCGGTTTTCGCAATCTCTTTCATATTGATGCTGACTGCCTCTTGATTTTATCCCTTCTGGTGCCAAATATCTCCTGACATGACATTTCCAGCGCAAATAACCTAATTTGATTTGTGACTAAAATAGCATTATCAATAAGTCATGTTTTGAAACAATGTTAAACATCTCAACTGGCAATGGACCTGGTAAAAGGAGTTAAAATTTGAGCTTTAAATTGAGCCGTGGCACAGCATGTCCAACAATATTGCATTTACGCCAAGCGAAGAATAAAATCAGCCAGCGCATTCGCGCGATCTGGTCAGAGTCAGGACATTCTGTGGGTAGCCAAAGGTCTAAAGTGTCTTCAGATGGACATCAAAGACTCTGATCAACCTGCGCTGATGCGCATGCTGATCTGAGTCTTTCCTGAGTGCACAGGTAATCTTGTAGGAAATGCTGTAGCCCGGCTTTATTCATGTAACTTATATAATATTAAAATTAGCAGAATTTACATGTCAAAGTCGTAAATTAATATGATTTTTGTATTTGTCCTTTTTGTGTCCAGATATCACCATTGAGTGCTTCCATCGTTTGAGTGGGAGCCGTCCATAATATAGAAAAATAGCATTTTTTTTTTTCAGAACCTTGACTTCAAGAGTCGGAATAGCATTAACAGAGTTAAAGACTAAACGAATATAATTGTTGTTCACTTTCATAGGTAATCCACTTAGAGATATGCAAACACAAAGATTATCACTTTATGCATGCAATAAATAGCACTTTAGAAGAAATGATTCCAGTCAATCAGAAACACAAGCCACTTGAAGTTTCCTCCTTATGCTTTAGTCCCAAGAATCCAATACTGGTTGTGTTTTCAAACTTGTTTTCATCTTTTCATATACATTACGAAAACATGCCTATTCAAATATATTGAAAATTTTCCCACCAAAATAATGAAATTTTTCAGATAAAAATTTCTGATATTTTTCATATTTCTGTTCAAAACATAGATTGTGGGTACTCGTTAGAACCGCCTCGACGAGGCGGTTCTAACGAGTACCCACAATCTATGTTTCTGAGCAGAAATAAGAAAATTAATGTATACCCCTGTAAACCCCAGTTTTACTATATAAAAGTGGTGTATAAGGGGGTCAAAACTATATAGGCGTGTTTTCGTGATGTGAAAATTGCACCAAGACGTTTGTGCATCACAAACGTCTCGGAACAATTTTCATTGAACCACATGGTTTGTCTTTTCGTAGATCAGAATAATGTCTTTTTACACAATGATTTACTATAAATGACTACTGATTCGCAGTCCGGGATTTATACCTGCCTAAAGTACTAAGCAGTTTTGAGATGCAATAGCTACGTCCTTTACCGCCTCCGACGTCACTGTTTCCATATCGTATTCTAGCCAGCAGTATGGAAACTGCGCATCATTTTCTTTTTGGTGTCCAAGCACAGCTTGTAATAATAGTCATGAACTAAATATTTGCACTTGTATTCAGGGAGAACACGATATAGCATCATCATTGTCAATGTGCGTCACAGGCCGAGGCAAGTCAGAATCGTTCTCAGGCTTCGACCTATCCGGACCAGTCAATTTTGGAATATTATTTTCTTTTTTCCATTTCATTCTTCTGTTTTGAAACCAAATTTTTATCTGACGTTCGGTCAGCCCCAACATATGAGCTATTTCTATTCTTCTTCTTCTGGTGAGATATCTGTTATAATGAAATTCTTTCTCCAACTCCAAGGTTTGGTATCTTGTGTACGTTTGTCGGGTTCTTTTCTGTTCGTAAGCAATTTCAGCTGAAAGTAAAGAAGAGAAATATGAAAAACCATTTCATCATTAAAATAAAGGGGAATAAATAAATAAATAAATATAGTTATTATTATTATTGTTATTATTATTATTATTATTATTTTGGTTTTCTTTAGAAAACCTGATACCAGTTTTTTTTTTTTTTTTTTTTTTTTTTTTTTTTTTGTTCTTGTTTTTTCTATACCTAGGTATTTTATTTATCTTGTTTGTTGTTCTTGTTTTTTCTATACCAGGGTATTTTAGTTATCTTTTTCTTTCTTTTTTTTTTTTTTTTTTCTAATACAATAACCCCGATCTCTTTCCATTAGATTATTAAAGTATATTCATATTCAACAGCAAACGAAAAACAATACATCACAATACCAATATCGCCTATAATTTTAAGTTAATAAATAAATAACTGTCATTGCTAATAAATAAATAAATAAATAAATAAATAAGTAAATAAATAAATAAATAAATACATCATTGGAATTTCTTAACCTTTCTTCATGTGCCAGAATTGCTTCCTGTCTATAATAAAGCAGAAGAATAATCACCAAAACAAGAATAGCCAAATCATTGTAATTATCGCTAAAAGTATACATGCAGTGCAAACTGGGCGACTTAATTGATAGAAACGTGTGACAAAAGTCATAAAATGACCGTAACAAAACCACATCAGACGGTGATCAGAACTATAGAGTAACGCCCTCGGGTGTACAATTCGAACTCACGTTTTACGACAATGATTACGACAATTATTTTGCTGTATTTTACGACAATAATTGTTCTTCATCACCCACAAAGGAGTCTTACTACATAGGCAAATAGCAAATGCCCAGATCAGCCTGCGCATATGCGCAGGCTGATCAGGACCTTCGCTGTTAAATTCTCGGGTTTGAAAACTGCGGATGGAACTGGTGAAAAGCTAATGGCCGAATAGAGTAAATAATAGGGCTGACTCCGGTAGGCACATTTTTTACCAGCACGATTACTGTCCATCTTTCGATAGGAACATTTGTTGGGACAAAATTTACAATGTTTTACACTGATAATACAAAATTTACAATATCTTCAAGATATAACACAGGATGATAAGGAAAAAAGTTCGTTTAATATCTACCGACTCATAAATCACCTTTAGGGAGAATGCCTAGGCTTCAGGGGACAGAAAGTATGACGGCTTGAAAAAGAAGAGGCAAAATAGGTATTTGAAATTTAAAGGTATATGTAATATAAAATGTGGGGTGAATGATCTCGCCTCAGAGAAAGATAACTGTTAACTAGAAATTCAACTCACTTTCACCCCTGAGTCTACGATATGTGGTTTTGTAAACAGCGCAGATCCAAACGAGACGGCTACGAGCCGTCTCATCAGGATCTACACTGTTTCCGATTCTGTTATTGATTTGCGACTGAAGTCCCTATTAGCAACAATGGATTTGTCCAAATTCAGAGATGGAATAGTCAATTTCAGAAATACAGGGATTAACATTTTTCCTTCCCATACTCTCACGCTGCAGTTTTTGTTGTGTCGTAAATGGGCATGCGTTACAACTATACATGTACATGTACTTTAAAGGCGTACAATCGCAAAACTTTACTTCATAATCAAACTGCGTATTTTATTTATTTATTTATTTATTTATTTATTTATTTATTTTTAATATTTTAGATTAAGTACACGGTATTATGTTAAATAAAATTTGGACTTAGTTTTAATTTGTTTTTGTCTGTCGTGGTTATAGTTATTTTTTACATGGCAATTATTAGAAAGTATAACATATGTATTTTAGATATCATTTATTAATATGTATTAAATATTAGAAATTTCTTTTAATAGTAACACCCTAAATATTCTCACAAGCGAACAGCTAGGGTCCACGTCAGCCTGCACCGTTGCACAGGTTCATCTTGGCACTAGCTGTTCGCCCATGTTTATACATGTATTTTCAATGTAAGACTGAAACACATAAGTAATTCGTATCGGTATTCATAGTCATTTTCAGTCATTATTATTGTTGTTTAATGCTTTGTTTTGTCTGATATGCGAATAAAACACTATTGAAAATATGGTAAGTCAATGGCACATTTTATTCAGATGTATTTGCTTATATGTATTGACAAACTGTACCTGTTTCAAAAGTCCATCAAAATCATTATCATATATGTAACCAAAATGTAATAAATAAACAAACAAATAAATAAATAAATAAATAAATAAAACTGTTATATATTTGCTATGGAATAATGTGTCAGATTGATTTTGTTCAATTATCATATGTGTAACCAACATGCAATAAATTAACAAACAAATAAATAAATAAATAAATAAATAAATAAATAAAATGTTATCAATTTGCTATTGGAATCATGTGTCAGACTGATTTTGTTCAATTATATTGTCTAAAAACGTCTTTCGGACTTCATTAAGAAAGCAACTGGTTTCTTCAATTAATTTGGAAGCAAACGTCAAATATAATCCAGTAGGACATGCTCACAGCACCTGTGCAAGTTGTTAAAACATATGAAAAATATGGGTTTATGCATTGTACACGCCACCTATATGATATATGGGAGCTATTGGACAGGGCAGAAAGAAATCGAGGCTCTTTGCGGTAAAACAAACTTCAACAGTACGCGAATATTGAAAGTCTAGACCGGAAGCGCATACTGGTCTGGATCTTCGCTGATCACCGTTTACTGACGACAAACTTTACTATGTCGTGATCATGGAAGATCTTGCAAAGATGATGCGAAGACTGGCTTAGATCTGTAAAAAGAAGTGTCAGTAGTTCCCCCGCCGGGAGCCCCAATTTGTCATCAATGTGCAGAGACGAACACGTGTTAAAGTAGCTTCTAGGTAGGCGCTGTCCAGAAAATAAACGAGAGTACATGTTTGTGGTTTGGAACTGCAGGTCAGGTGTGTTAAAATCTATTTTCGCAGTGCCCTTTCAATCAACCTCTTGCTGACCAAAACAATTTGAAGACCGAGAACAATAAATCTACGGAGACTGTCATTACAAACTGTCCAAAACGAAAGACTTTTCCCTACGTTATGCACCAATCAGAGAATGTATACACTTTCAAAGTTATCTCCCTTGTCAGAAAACGGTGGAATATCTGCCAGTGGTATCCATTTCCATTAATATTACTTTTGTTTGACTTGTGATAACGCCAGACTTAGTCTGTTATGGAATCAAATAACCCTGGTCACGAATATTGTATTATAGGCCTACATCACGAAAACATACCTATATAATTATTACCCCCTTAAACCCCACTTTTATATATAGTAAATGGGGTTTACAGGGGTATACATTATTTTTTTTCTTATTCCAGCTGAAAACATAGATTGCAGGTACTCGTTAGAACCGAGGCGATTCTAATGAGTATCCACAATCTTTGTTTTGAACAGAAATATGAAAAATATCAGAGTTTTTATCTGAAAACTTTCAGTTTTTGGTGGTGAAATGTTCAATATATTTGAATAGGCGTGTTTTTGTAATGTAACTATTATATATACTGATTATTTAGTAATACATGTAAGATTAATAAATAGACTTTGGGGAAAGTATTGTAAAGCAAGTTTTTGTCGGCATTTATTTATTGATTGATTTATTTTTATTTATTTTATTTATTTATTTTTTTTTATCAACTTGTATCTGTGCATCTTCAACTTACAAATAAAACATAACAACCAGAATGGAAGGTAAATAAAAAAAAAAAAAACCTTTACAGGATACAGGTTTAATCTTACGGGAAAGTCGGACGGTAAATGGCCATCTTTGTAAGAATTTAGCCCATCGATTTTATCAGTGTTCCGTAATAAGTGAAACTCCCCTATATATTGAATGCATAATTAATTGCGTACGCACTGAAGAAATTCACTCACTTCGACTTGAAAACCATGTATTTCGGTATATATATATATATATATATATATATATATATATATATATATATATATATATATATATATATATATCAAGCAACATCGTCAGGTTTGGTGAAAGTCAAATATAAAATACTGTTGCATATTAGGAGCTCCATCAGATAAAAACAAGACAAAATATTTAGACGTAAACGTCTAAGTACCGGCACAAATTTTGTTCGTGTTTACATAGAGATATGGCACAAGAGTATACTAAAGTTTAATAAATTTTCAATGTAACAGGTAAAAAAGAACAACAATGTGATTCTTTAATGTTTGCTTTTATTAAGCTTTATGAAATTTCTTGATTGAAATGAAAATAAAATAGACATTAATCTGCTTATGACACAGTTTGTTTTAAGATTTTTTTTATATTTGCCGGGATCGTCACAAACCAACGTCTCGGCAAATATAAAATGTCCTTAGTTAGCTAATCGAATAGTCTTCCATATGTAAAAATCCAAAGCTATATTGAGAGACCGGCGCGCTTTAAAAAAAAAAAAAAAAAAAAAAAAAAAATATATATATATATATATATATATATATATATATATATATAGTTTACAAAAAAAAAAAAAAAAAAAAAGGAGAAAAGAACAAAACATGATGTGTCACAGCGTGCTTACTTAGCATTACGAAAACACGCCTATTCAAATATACTGAAAAGATCACCACCAAAAAAACTGAAAGTTTTCAAAAAAAAATTCTGATATTTTTCATATTTCTGCTCAAAACATAGATTGTGGGTACTCGTTCTAGCGAGTACCCACAATCTATGTTTTAAACAGAAATAAGAAAAATAAAGTAAACCCCTGTACACCCCAGTTTTTGTATATAAAAGTGGGGTTTAAGGGGGTCAGAATTATATAGGTATGTTTTCGTGATGTTAAATCCTATAAAATCTATTTTGTATCATTCAGCCAAAACATGCCGAATTTTGAAGTCTTCTTGACTTTTAATAAGGCATCTTGTCAAAGGAAACAATAGGAAATAATTAGGATATCAATTAGAGAAGTCTGGAGGTCAGCTTAACAAATCTTTTACAAACATCAAAGGGTGTTAGCGACTTCACACGTAGAAATTATTTCTAATTACCCTATTACGAAATCTTAATGCCTTGAGAATAAGACTTCGATTTTTTTTTTTTTTTTTTTTTTTTTTTTTTCCGTTTACATAAGATTGTTTACTTACAGCAGTTCAGAGGTAAGCAAAAGGACAGACGACGAACAAATGCACAAAAATGCATCATGGCTTTCATATCTACTTCAATTACCATATTTTATGAGTTTCTTTTCTGTGCAAAAATGCAAGGTTATATACATATGCATTTAAATGCTCTGTATGCTATAGGTAAAAGATTCCGAAGACGACAAATTGATGATACTTTTCTTGTTCCCCTCCCCCATCCCACCCTGAAAAAAAAAAAGATTCATTTCATACAAATTCGACATTTCATACACTTCCCCTATCTTACTTTCCCAGAAAATAGGATTTGACATTTCCTGCAAATTGCCTCCTTAGGCATTCCAACGAAGACAATCTGCATGAAATGTCGTTTTTTTTTTTTTTTTGCAAAATAAAAAAAAAATGTAACGTCAATCTGTCGTCTGCTGAATTAGCCCAACCTGAAAGAGTGGTGAAAGTTAACAATGACCTGTTCTGTTTACCCTAAATATTGGAAGATCTTAAACCTTACATCTTGTCCTAAAAATATGAAAAGTCCATGTTACTGCCTTTTGATGTTTTTTTTTTTTTTTTTTTTTTTTTTTTTTTTTAAAAGTGCAGGAAATAGCAAATCGGATTAGACGCGCCCGATCTGGGTTTACGTTTGTTGAGACATGTCCGTCTTAATGCACATATATAAATATACATAATTATTCTTGTAAAATATGACTAGATAAACTTTTCATGCATAATGATCAAGTAATTTATGTTTGCAAAACCAGGTTACTGATTGCAATAAAGGGAGTAAATGGAGGAACCAATTTTCAAAACAATATACAATGGTATTACAAATATTAGCTTTTCAAACGTAAAAAATACTCAGATAATTCGATATTATTTACATGACAAGTACTAAAGTAAATACATACATACATACATACATACATACATACATACATACATACATACATACAAGCAAGCAAAATCGGAAGCGGAAAATTTAGCATCACTGGAAGAAGTAGTTATCAAATAGATCTAATCTTCTCGAGTGTTACTTAATAATCTACATACTTCCCTATATATACACATGACTAAATCGCCGTTTCTCTCTCTTCTTCTTCTCTCTCTCTCTCTCTCTCTCTCTCTCTCTCTCTCTCTCTTTCGCGCGCGCGCTCGTGCGCGTGTGTAGTATCTTCCCTGTATTGTTAAAGTTCAGTAACCAACTCCCATTACTTTATACGATTTGAACTTTAGGATATCTAGAGTGGATCAGAACAATACTTAACTTTTGTATTGATTTTCTAATATCTTATGACAAAGCAAGACAATAAAGTTAAATTCGTAAGCACACGAATTCCAATTTGGCTTCAAATCAAGGTCAGTTTTACAAACATTTTACAATCTAGAAATCCTACTGATGTGTACTTCAGCCCTATAAAATAACTGTTTACGAAAAATAAGTGTTTACCGTACGTATTTGGGCAGGCAGACAGACATAAGCAAACAGTGTAGGCCCTGATCAGACGCCGCAGAACGCGGCGTCTGATCAGGGCCTATACTGTTTGCCACTCGTCCAGCTGTTTTTCAGACACACCAAGAGGTCTCGTAGTAAAATATACGTTTTCAAACTTTAGATGTAAATTAAAGAATACATAGGGTCTATAGGGCATTTATTTCATTTTGGTTTCAGAATAAAATATAGCAGCCAATTCACGGACAGTCCATCGAAATCTGGACAAACAACAGTGGCCCAGTCTTGCGTGCGCAATCGGTACTATCCAGTCATTGTCTTCACTGAAGAGTAGCTAATTGCTAATTGTGTTACCCACTGAAAATAAAGTCTTTATTATTATTACTGTTCGCTGTATTTTTTGTTGTCCTCACTACTATATATATGTTGTTGTAGGCTATAAGCAACCTTGTATTTGCTTGATGCTGAATAAATATATTGTATTGTATTGTATTGTATTGTATTGTAGTGTATTGTAGTGTATTGTATTGTATTGTATTGTATTGTATTGTATTGTATTGTATTGTATTGTATTGTACTGTATACACATATACACACACCTGACTGTCCCTCACTGAAGGAATATGTGAAGATATCTAGGAAATGTCAGAATCAGGAAGTACAGCATTCCCAAGGTACCAAAAGAAGTAGAGATGAGGAACAAATTAAGACAAAACAGTTGCCAAATATGAAACCACTCACGCAACCGCAACAGAGGAAACGCCTTGAAACGGTCAGCAGAAAAAAAAAAAAAAAAAAAAAAAAAGACTCGGTGCTTCAATAGCATTTAATCGTAGCTTATTATGCCACTGGAATTCTATGCACGATGAAAATAAGATTAATTTTGTGATCAGATCGGCATGTGGTATGGCCAAGTTACCTACCATTTCCACAAAATATCATAGTGGTGTCAACAAAACTGTGTTTCTTAAAATAAAATCAGGTTTAACCAGGAATATTAAATTGTAGTTTGATATGCTACGAACAGGGATGTAAAGTATTTGTTTTCGATATTTTAGGCACAGAAAAAAGATTTTTTGTTTGGTTTCAATTTTATTTACTTTTTTTTTTACCTTTAAAGGGTTATACATACATTTTCATGGGGTATAACTTTGTTAAATTACTTTGCTCCCGTCTGAAAAGGCGTCTACTCTCAAAGAAAAGAATTTCAAATACTTTCCTTAAAGAGTAGACCCCTTTTCAGAAGGGATTTCGTGTACACGATGGCAAACAAGAAGTCCCTTGTGAAAAATGATGGAAAATATACGTGTATCTATACCCTTAAATTACATAGCTCCAGATAAGGTAATAAATGAATAGTAATTATTATGGCCATTTTTTTACCTAGACCTATTTTATGGATACTTTCTGGAATCGCCTCAGCGGGCGGCCTTCTATCGACTACCTACAAAAATGTTTCGGTGCATTTTTTATAACAAAACTATTTCTTCCAAATAGTCCTTTTATCTGGTACTATGAATTCAGCTGGAACGTAAGAAAAGTTGCCTTCTGACACGTGCGTCCAACAACGACTCAAACCAGCCAGAGCAACCGCGAAGTCTGATCAGAGTCTTCGTTGGCCGCATAAAGGAACTTTGCATCCTTGGCTATCTGAAACGCGCCCAGCGAAGATTCTGAGCAGACCGCGCGAATGCGCAGGCTGATCTGAATCTTCTCAGGGAGCACATGTCCGAAGGTACGTTTTCTGACCTCGGGGCTCAATTAGATCATATTTAGACAGGAAGTGCACTCTCATGAACAATTTCAATTTGTACAAAAAAGGTTCAGGATAAAAGGAAAGATTGCCGTGACAAACAGCCCAGTGTGTCGACAATTTTAAAAGGTTGCGCAATTTGATATGACAGTAACCAGTGTCTTACATTTGGAGGATAAACTAAGGCGCTGCAACGTCAAAAAACGTGCCTTCGCAAATGAACGCCTAGCATTTGCGCAGTCTGATCAGAATCTTCACTGCTGAGCGCATTTTGGATAGCCAAGGTTGCAAAGTTGCTTCATACGGACAACGAAGGCTCTTATCAGATTGCGCGGATGCGCAGGCTGATAAGAGATTTTGTTGTGCGCATTATCTCAGAAGGTAGAAGGTACGTTTTCTCATGTTTCAGCACATATACGGTTTTGGGGGTTTCTTTGCAACAGTCATGGTTCGGGTCAAACATCTGACGAAGTATTATCGCAGTTTGGTGATATTCATCACCTCGTTACATGTTCATTCTGGTATCGTCCTCTGTAATCTGAATCATCAGATGAATTTGGTGATTCACAGAAAATATGCTTGACTTGTCATTTCATTCAATTTGTCTCCAAAGTCCTATTTTTAAGGCAAATATTCTAATATCTCTATATTGTTCATCAGGTTAATAACGTGTAAGATTTCAACTTCGGTACCACTCTAATGTGCTTGCTCAATTAGCCTCCAACCTTTTACAGTGTGCTGTTTAATAAAGAAAAAGTTTCCATCACGAAAACCTGCCTATATAACTTTGACCCCCTTAAACCCCACTTTTAAATAGTAAAACTGGGGTTTACAGGGGTATACATTAGTTTTCTTATTTCTGCTCAAAAACATAGATTGAGGGTACTCGTTAGAACCGCCTCGTCGAGGCGATGACGAGGCGGTTCTAACGAGTACCCACGAGGCGGTTCTAACGAGTACCCACAGTCTATGTTTTTGAGCAGAAATAAGAAACATATCAGAATTTTTTATCTGAAATTTTTCATTTTTTGGTGGTAAAATTTTCAGTATATTAGAATAGGCATGTTTTCGTAATGATTAACTCTTTCTTAGGTTTTATGAGTTATTGAAAAGACTACTGAAAAAATATTAGAGAAAGTTTTCATTTCCCGAGTCTAGTCATGAAGAAACAATAATAATAATAATAATAAAAATATGCTCTGTTTCAGGTTTCGCCACGGCAATCTTTTTTGACTTTTATTTTACTCTACTGTAGCTGGTGCTGTGCCGTGTGGCGGCCGTAAAAAGTCTCCCCATACATCATCATAGTGCAGGTTACATTTTATTTCCTTTGGGATCATTGAGCCCATCCTGGTTATTTTGAAAATCGAATACCGCTTAAGCCGGCGCTAGGGGGCGTATGCAGCCTCGCAAACGACAGTGTTGCATACAGAGGGACTCAATCAAACCGAGTCTCCAATTTTCGTGATTTGGTGTGTTCTTTGTTTCCAAATGCAATCCTTTTTTACTTTTATTGTACATAAATAAACGTTGAACGGACAGATTCGGGTTTCAAGAAAAGAATAAAACTAATGTATACAAGAAAGAACTGTGGAAAACGTTTGGCGCTTTGGTGTTGCAGGTGTGCGTCCATGGGAGACTAATCTTACAGTCTTCAACATGATTCAACAACACGGCTTGTAGAGAGGAAAACGTCAACAAAAAACAATATTTACTTGGAAGCACGGCACGATATTCAGTATTGTAAAATCTGGATTACTCAACCTATACAGACAGAACAGACAAAAATGAAATATGGTATATTTGTCCAAGATAGGCGCTAATTATTATTCATATTTTTCCATCTGTATTGCTGTACAAATTTATTCATTTAGTGTTGTATAAAGACCAGAACAAAATGTAAACTTCAAAGCATAGCGAGGCATCTGTTATTGACAGATTTTGATATATCTATTTTGGCTTTTATTTAATAATGAATAATTTCTATTCATGTGCTAAACATCGTTTTTGGCCTATATTGTTTTGGGACGAACGTTTAAGCCTCAAAATAACCGAAATCATTTTAGATCAACTGTTCCATTCTTCCTGCTATCATGCAAATTAAAGTATTTCTTTTTTTCAGCTTTTAAATAAAAAAAAAGTCAATCGATTTAATCAAATGACCCGTCCGTTAAGAAGTAGTACCTTCGGGCCCATTCAAGCAGTATAGAAGGAGATTAGATCAACCAGGGAAGTCATACAGTTTTGTCAGGGCATTCGCTCCATATCTTATATCCTACAATACCCAGCAATTCTGCAAGCGCACAGCGAAGTCCCTGATCAGACTGCTTGTATGCACAGGCTGACTTCGGCCTTCTCTCTCCGCATATAAGAATCATGTAGCTCTGTTATTCTATTCTTCAGTACCCAGTGTCTCTGTAAGCGGACAGAGAAGGCCCTGATCAGACTGCGCATATGCGCAGCCTGATCTGGGCATTCACTGTCCACACATAACCACGAAACACCTTCAAATACGGCCCAGATATACATTCTTTTATGCATTTTAATCTTTCAGATCTACGTGCCCTAATACATTAGTAAGGCAGAGAAAAATATTCATTGATTTCTTCTTCTTTATACTAACGAAATCGAAACCAATTCGCAATAAATCTACATAATTCAAATGCCATTCATAGATCTAGAAAAGCAAATATTGGAAATTGATCTGATTTTCTTTTCTTGAACTTAATTTCTTCACAATAATATATAATATATAAGTATTGCACAAACAAAATAAAAGAAAATTGAATAAACAAATGATAAACTTTGAAATAATACGGATTATTTTTTTGGGGAAAACTAGGCATCTGATTGGTGGGAAAAAATAGGCTGAGCTGTAACGGGACTTCTTTTTTTCCATTAAGTAGATGCCTGGTTTTCACTTTCAAAATCTAGCATTTAATATTACATGAAATATCTGCTGGACACTTAAGAATACAATCCAGCACAAGAGGACATATAATACAATTTCTGGTTGATGTTTGGCAACATAGTGACTAATTAAGTTGAGATAGTTTTACCGGAAGAAATTAAATACAGTCGACTCTCGTTATCTCGAATTCCAAGGGTCTCTCTGAAATACTTAGAGATATCCGTATCTCGACATATCAGATTTGCCGCATTGAGGAAAAAATAATTCGAACAACCACATTTGACAAATATATATGTGTAATTGGACTCTTGAAGTTAGAGATATATTGAAAATATTGTGGAAAAGAGGAGAAATTGCTCTTAGGAGCAATTTCTCCTCTTTTCCACAATATTTTTACCTGTTGTTAGATTGTCATGTTTAGGCAGGGAAGTAGTATAGGGTGCCACTATGGCACCCTATACTACTCAGGGACCAGATTTTCACTTCGAGATAAGCGGTTATTCGAGATAAACTAGTTCGAGATAACGAGAGTCAACTGAATATACTTTTGCGCTCCCTCCGGACGCTTATTAAATTGTTTATTTTGTCCAGGGATACTATAGCTAATACGCACGTTGCAAATTCAGTTTTTTGTAGGCAATTAATTGAATAAGGCGGCTTAGCTGTAATTTTGAGTTATGCTGGAGAAATTAAACATCATGTTTAATTACTCCAGATAAACTATAACTAACACACATAGATACTCGTCTCTGAATATTCATCTAAATCAGCGAAAATTTAATACCCAGAAAGCGGGTACTGGGGTTTTGATGAACTTTACTGATTTCAGATCGGTCTGAATTTTCAAAGGTCTGAACGAA
The DNA here is from genome assembly GCA_964016985.1 of Anodontia alba. Classification (NCBI taxonomy): domain Eukaryota; kingdom Metazoa; phylum Mollusca; class Bivalvia; order Lucinida; family Lucinidae; genus Anodontia; species Anodontia alba. The sequence goes on from OZ024831.1 coordinate 26,734,331, forward strand.
CCACTGTGAAAAACCACTGTCAAGATTGTTGTCCCGATTGTAACACTACCGAGAGACACGGTAAGAAGAATATCCGTTTGTTAAATCAGCCAAATGAAATAAAGAAATCATTTAATCTCTAAGTACAATAGTGTTGACATTGACTCAATAGGATTCCCACTTTTGAAGTGTTACTCTAGTCATATGAAACCGGATTGACCGTCTACCAATAAAGTGACCGTGAAATTAAATTTACCAGCTTTTAAAGGCATTCGCACCTAAAATACTGTCTTACTTACTATTACGCGTTCACAACCTTTACCACTCTCTTGGCAAATTCAGCAGATGACAATCTAATTATGTTTTTCTCATTGTTTTTTTTTCTTTTAAATAAGCTTTGACATTTCAAGCAAGTTGTCTTCTAAGGAGACAATTTGCGTGGAATGCCAAAGCCTATTTTCTTGGAAAGAAAAATAGATAAATATTTCAAATGTCGTCAACTGGAATTTTTACCCAGCATGCTAAGAATAATGCTAATGTATATAAACATTTTATAGTGTCATTTACAGAAATAAATATTTTGACTTAACAATTTGATATCATCTCAAGTTTGAGGCGAATATGACTTGATTTAGTGTTTATTTCAACAGTAGCGATGCAATTTAAAAGATAATACAATCTGATTAGAGAAGAAAATAACACCATACAATGATAAACCTCTAGACGTAATGACATATGGCTGAAGTTATTCAACAATGGTTTGTACGCTCAATGATGACAAACTACACAATGCCAGCAACTAAAAGTTTAAAAAGTGCAAGACGTCCCATAGGTCTGCGTATGACTACTGTTGATTTTCAAATACTAGGCGTCAGAGTTTGAAAACCTTGCTCGAACTATATGGATGTCCAAAACATGATCAGAGCGTTAAGGCAGATCAGTGACCGACATAATGGTCTCAGTGACCTACTTTTGATATATGTTTTATTACAAATGTAGTAAAGATACACAGGAAATGTCACACTCACGAAGCACAGCATTCCCGAGTCAACAAAAGACGGAGCGACGAGGAACAAACAACATCATGAAAACATGCCTAATTTTTGACCCCCTTAAACCCCACTTTTATATAATAAATCTGGGTTTACAGGGGTATACATTATTTTTTCTTATTTCTGCTCAAAAACATAGATTGTGGGTACTCGTTAGAACCGCCTCGTCGAGGCGGTTCTAACGAGTACCCACAATCTATATTTTGAGCAGAAATATTAAAATAGCAGATAATTTTATCTTAAAAATTTCATTTTTTTGGTGGTAAAATTTTCAGTATATTGTATTTGAATAGACGTGTTTTCGTTATGGATTAAAACCATCGACACAAATACAGAGAACTGTAACAGAAGAACCGCCTTGGAATGGTCAGAAGAAAAACTACAAGGATGGGGATGAGAGGGGATGGGGTAAGGTGGGGGTGGGGGAGGCGATTTTAAACCAGTTTTACTCCCGCGAAACCTCATCCTGATGTTACGCATATCCTAAATTATATGACAAACCGATTTTACTAGATATATCAAAACGTCCAAACTGGCCAGCCCAAGGATATAGTCCCGATGATATTCTATAATATTAATTAGAGGCCAATATATAGATCACCGTGGCCTACGAATGATACTCCAAACACCATCTATGATATATGCTACACGTACTTGCATGCCAAATGTAGGCAGACTATTCCATACTAGTCCTGTATACAGGAGACATATCCCGAATGCACAGAAGGAGGGGAAGCCGCAGGGATGTCAATGGATACACCGATGGACGTCCGGACTGTAATCATATTAGTCATCCAGGAAGGACCAATGGCTTTGTGTGTCTGTTGGGGGAGGGGGATGGGGGTTGGGGCCAAGTAAGTTAGGACTGAGAAATTTAGATACTTGAAAGGAAACATATGAGTCGCCTCGTGAGGAAACGCACCTTATAACCTTTGCATTCCCTTAGACTCCGATCAGCCTGTGCATTCGCACAGCCTGCTCAGTCTTTTTTGGAAATGAGGCTTCTTTGGGCGGACAGCGGAGACTCTGATCAGACTGTGCGTATGCGTGGGCTGATCTGAATCTTCTTTCGGTGCATATGTCATAAGTTACATTTTCTCACGTTGCGGTCAAAATGCTGATCGTACAGACAGATACGTGAACGAATCATAAACAAGAGATCGATGGAATCGATGGATGCTATCTATATGCTATAAGGCAATAAGAGCTTTCCAAAGTGAGTGCTTTATCCAAATCTACATGCTATAAACTGACTACTACTTGAGTTTATACATTTATACCCTAAGAATTTGGACACCTTAACTCCTTATCAAACTGTCATTAAGGCTGAATAAGTCCGGTCTACTATCTTTTGCTGTGTCTAAAAGCTGCTGTGTTAGTGGCAAACAGTGTAGATCTGGATCTGCAATGTTTTTGCCCAGACCTGTTAGTCTCAACACTTAGGGTAATATAGTTCTTGCACGCTCTACTTCCTCTCATGCCCATTTTATCGATGTTCCGGGTTTCATTGACATATGCTCTGGGCAAAAACAAACCATGACATTAATACATAAAGGTGAGATAGTTATGTGATGAATCAAAGAATGTTACAAAATTAGGTTCTGGCAAACTACATGTATAGTTCCTCATGTTGGTTCTATTGAAACGAACAGTACATATGGAGATACACAGACATGCGTCAATCACAGAACACAGCTCTCCCAGTGTATTGGCTAAAGGTTGAATGATAAGACACGACAATATAACACACCACTTCATCGGTAACAGAATAAATAAACGAAGAGAAGAAGCTACAATATTCTGGTCTGAAAATGTCAACAACAAAACTGTTAGACGGGGGTGGGTGGGGTGATGGGCTAAACTTGGTCTGAAAATGTCAACAACAAAACTGTTAGACGGAAGCGGGTGGGGTGATGGGCTAAACTTGAAGTAGCAAGTTCTTTTCAACTCCAACATGGATATAGAAAAGTTCATATGAATAAAGCTTTCGCTTCTACCAGGGTTCCCAAAATCTATCCTAACAAACGAAGCTGAGGCTTTGGAACGGACATTATTTTCATAGAAAAGGTACATATAGGTTTCAAAGGACAAGATAGTTTCTTGTTCCCTGCAGTTTATATTTTACCAATATATCTTTATTAACGGCTATAAACTTATGGATATATGAGATATAATGCCGCTTTACGGCATGTGTGCCTGTTCGTGTTAGCCTGCAAGCGTGTTTCACTTTATTATTACTTTTATTATTATTTCTACTAGTAATAGTAGCAGTTGTAGTTGTAGTAGTAGCATCATTGCTTAATATGCAGTTTATAATTTTGAATTGGTCATTTTTAGTTTTGTTTCCATTTAGTATTATTATAAATAATATTTTGGTACATCACGAAAACATACCTATATAATTTTGACCCCCTTAAACCCCCACTTTCATATAGTAAAACTGGGGTTTTCAGGGGTATACAGTATTTTTTTTTTATTTCTGCTCAAAACATTGATTGTGGGTACTCGTTAGAACCGCCTCGGCGAGGTGGCTCTAACGAGTACCTACAATGTATGTTTTAAGCAGAAATATGAAAAATATCAGAATTTTTATCTGAAAACTTTCAGTTTTTGGTGGTGAAAAAGTTTTTGGTGGTGAAATTTTCAATATATTTGAATGGGTGTGTTCTCGTAATGAAGGCAAAATATTCATATGTGATCTGGTAATCACATCATTAATACGTTTTGGTTTGTTTAGCATTATCATATTTACTCACACTGATATTGAAACACACTTTACTTACTTCATAGAACATCTTTCTTGTAGCAAATAGATATTCGAAGCTTTAATAGACTATATATGAACACAAGACAAAACATATAAAGCGCCAAGCAAAATTAATAGCCAACAGCATTCTGTTTTCGTTTTTTTTTTTTTTTTTAATTTTTTCAGAGAAAATAAAAGTCTTCACATTTCATGTGAATCGTCTGCTACAAATTGTGCTTAGTGCTTTAAGGGTTAACATAAAATTATTACGAACCCAGTGGTAGCTCGAGCAATCAATGCTGAAATTCGTGAGTTAGTTTAAATATTGTTCCGTAAATACTTGCAGGAATCCGTCGCCATGCTTATTCCATAGACAGTCATAATCAATTATTTTTTTAAACATACTAAACAAAACGAATTGGGGTATTAATTGATGTATTTATTTGTGTCGGTCAAAAATCATTCAGCTTACAGGCATAAGACCAATCTCTTGAAGACACGAAATCTGGAGCCTGTAGAAAAAAACCTGACTTCATCCCTACCACCATTTCCACAAATGTGATTTTAACTTTCAGACAATATCTAGCAACGTTATAAATCATATTTTGAACCATACAAAAAGAAGAAAAAAAAAAACCTGATATCTGCAAAGAGCTGAAAGTCCCATGCTTGAATTTACCAAAGATAATAGAATTATTATTATTATTATTATTATTATTATTATTATTATTACATGCATCATACTGACCAAGCTTTTCCATGTCTGAAAAGCCTGCTTTGTCCTTTTAAACAGAATATACATGGAAAAAACAAAATCTGAAAGCCTGAAATCAAGAAAAAGTAAAGCTATAAAAGCCTGAAATCCTGCAAATGCCTGAAAAGTATGAGGCCTGTTATTATTATTATTATTATTATTATTGTTATTATTATTATTATTATTATTATTATTATTATTATTATTGAATAGAATTACAAGCTACAACACATATAACAGTCGTTGTGTTAAGTTATATTAATATCATTTGAGATCTTTATATCACAAAAATGAGAACTTTTAGAATATTAAGTTAGCTTGTAGGAAATATGCCATTTGATTTTGTCGTTTTAGGAATTCCCTTTTCAACCAATCATGTATTTTTCTTCTGCTTTATTTATTTATTTATTTATTTATTTATTTATTTATTTATTTATTTATTTATTTATTTATTCCTTTAACGCGAGGCATGATAGGATGATAGGTAAACTTTTTAGCAATGGGCACTGAAATATTTTTTCTTATGTTTCATTATTTTGGAAACAATTAACAAATCTCATTTTCTGAAAAAAAAAAATAATAATAATAATAACAATAATAATAAACATATAATCATTTTTCTTCCTTCGCTGAGCTTGTCCATAGAGTGGTAAAGGTTAAAGTTTATATATTATTCCGGTCTTTTTCGCTTTGATTATGTTTATTTATTTATTATTATTTCGTTTTTTTTTGTTTTTTTTTTTGTTTTGTTTTTTTTGTTTTTTTTTTGTTGTTTTTTTGTTGTTTTTTTTTTTTTTTTTTTTTTTTTTTTGTTGTTGTTTTTTTCTCTTAACCCAGTTGTTTAATAAGTAAACATAAACCATATTATTATCATATTATTATAAACTTTGCTCTATATATATGCATATAAACGTAGATCGCAATAAAAAGGATTTCTGTGGTCTAAACGGTAAAGTTCGTAGTATATAAGATTCAACAGGCTTTCTTCATAAAAGAAAATATTTTTTCACGCTACCTGAAACTTTAAAAAATTCTGATGCTTTTAAAACTGTAAAAGAACCAGAAGCATAATAAAGCAAAATATCTACTTGCTTGAGTTTGATTCATATAACTTCTTCATTTTAGATGAAATGCATACATTATTAAATTGATCTGATATGGATTAAACACATACGAAAACACGCCTATTTAAATATACTGAAAATTTTACCACCAAACAATGAAAATTTTCAGATAAAAAAAAAAATCTGATATTTTTTCATATTTCTGCTCAAAACATAGATTGTGGGTACTCGTTAGAACCGCCTCGGCGAGGCGGTTCTAACGAGTACCCACAATCTATGTTTTGAGCAAAAATAAGAAAATTAATATATACCCCTGTAAACCCCAGTTTTACTATATAAAAGTGGGGTTTAAGGGGGTCAAAATTATACGTTTTCGTGATGAATCCAATAAAATATTAAGTTATTGTTACATGCATATAAAATTCTATCCGGTATTTCCAATTAAGAATGTTATAAATGAAAAAGCAAACATAGATGTACAATATAATAGAAAATTATTGCCTAACTTAGTTTTATAAACTATATAATAATTTATCTTTTATGATACGGCGAATAAACTCGACTAATGGCACAAAATGCAAATGAAACATGATATATTCATAGACTTGTAATTCATCACGCATTCATTTGCATATCTTAAGATAACTGAACTGTTTTTTTTTTTATATTGGTGTAAAATATGCATATACAGACAAACAAGCGACCTTTGAACTGTAAATCTATATCTGGTTATTTGTGTATATATCCAAAATGAATAAACCAAGTTTTTTTTTTGTTTTTTTTTTTTAAGTTTAAGATGAAAAACAACATCCAGTTATTTATTTTATATTTATTTAGCTGCATTATGACAATAAAAATTTATGATCTTTTCGAACTTTTTGTTTGCTTTTTTAAAAACATGCACATGCAAATTCAAGTTTTAGTCAGCACAAACATATTTTATCATGTTTTTACAAACCAATACAGTGAAATTGGTGAACACTGATGATCCGTACTTGTCCAAAGGAGGAGTTTGGAAATTTTGTGGAGGTTTTTGTCTTTCGAAAAGTATGCAATGCAATCTTTATCTGGCATGCCTAAGTTTATAGCATAGATTAAGCTAGACAATAAACATGAACGACAACAAAAACATATTTTAAGCTAAGATAGTCGCTTTCAAATAGGCATACACAAAAACAAAGACGAATAGAAGTTAAAATACATTTATTTATAACAGTCATGGTAATGATAAGTATTTCTTAAAGGACGTAGGAATAACGTTAATGGCGGAAGGTCGGAAACTACTTGATATTGTAAAATAATTTGGCAAGTTTTTGCTTTCGAAGTAAGAAGTACATGTATTCAGCATTTTGAATGTTTTCGAAAATGATTGCAGATTGGCACTTCTTTTGCATATATTTACGGAAATCTTTAAAACGAACAAATAAATACAAAAATATTAAAAAATAAGTAAATATATAAATATAAAACGTAAATAAAAAAATAAGCCACTCTTCATCATTAGGCTGAGTAAAATTCAGACTGCATGTATAGTCTGTTCAGGCTGTTGCACTGTTGTTCGGCCATTTGCAAGAAAAAGAAATTAATCTGCAAAATCGTTTGCATCTGACACAGAAAAGAAATTGGAAATAAAGAAGGCTTGTTGAAGTATTTTTCACGGAAGATCAGCGTATCAACTTTTAGCCTTTCCCAATTTTCACACATGCTTTTTCACAAGAAACATACGTTTTTGATGTCCGTTTCAAATAATCCGAATCAATGAACAGCTTCACTTGTTCGTTTCGGAAGCTGGGCCATAAAAATGATTTAGGGGACATTTTTAGGGGCAAATTTTACGCTCGTTCAAATTTTGTGAGAAGTAGGAAATTCGTAGCGCTCGTGCTGATTTTATGCGAAAAGTGAAATATAATAGAAATAAAACTGTAGGAAAACCATTAACATGCTACTAAAATGTACAGGATCATGGGAAAAGAGATCTTCAGAGACCATCCGAAAAGCAAAGACACAGACAGCCTGCACATCCCTAAGTCTGACCAGGGATTTTTGCCATTCTCTTACATTGTCTAAATACCGTATAATCTATAAACGAACAGTGTAGGCGCTGATCAGACCGCGCAGTTTCAGTTTCATTGCTGTTTGCGCATGCCCTAAGTCCATTTTTTGTTTTTGCTTCCGGTGCTTTACAAATCTGTTTTACTACAGGTGTTGTTCCTTTGATATATTAGAAAGGCAATGCTACAAAAATAAAAATAATAACATATATCATAATTATTATAACAACGATTGCCGATACTGATAAAATCTAATAATAAAAACATATAATACCGCATGTATGTATTTTATTTTTGACATGTGATTCGTTTTGTTTTCTCCATCCTTTTGCACCCCAAATAATAATGCCAGAAACCTGCGCCAAATTAGAAATCAAACATTTTATGTTCAATTTTCCTATGCATATAGTAATGTACAACATAATAAAATGTTAATAAAAATGTCTAAATAACAGGGCCCAGTTGTTCAAAGCGTCGTTAGCTTAACGAGTTCGTTAAGGGTCATTTCGTTAAATGTTTTAGCGGATTCAATATACAATATTCTGATATTTTTTGCTGAAAAAAAATGTGAGTAGCTTTTGCACTGCAAAAGCTACTCACATTTTTTCAGCAAAAAATTTCAGCATATTTGCGTATCACTCGATGTAAATTTTAACGAATCGTTAACTAACGACGTCGTTAGCTTTGAACAACTGGGCCCAGGATGATCAAGAATAATGCATAACAATAGTTTGTCTAGTAGACAATAAATAATAATAATAATAATAATAATAATAATAAAAATCAATACGCCGTCCGGCTGCTGCTGTACGAACACAACGTCGATGCAACTGGGTTTTTTTTATTTATTTATTTATTAAAATTTTCTAGCGTTGTTTTTTTCATTTAATCTATCCTGTAACTGTTTAAGAGTAAAATATATATGAAGTAAAACCCTATTATTATTATTATTATTATTATTATTACCATCGGCCACCACATGATTTCACATTAATGTCTACCAGATTCCATCAGCCTCGCCAAATTTCTCAAGTTTTTCTTAATTTGAATTGATAATGTCATCTTATATTATTATTATTATTATTACTGTTATTATTATTATTATTATTATTATTATTATTATTATTATTATCATTACTGTTATATCATAAATTATTATTATTATTATTATTATTATTATTGGTGTTGTTGTTGCTTCGGTCTCCGAAAATAGGTTTTATGTATATCTAATGCACCCATTCTAAATATTGTGTTGAAGTATTTACTTTTATTAAGCATTTGTCATCAGATTTTTCAGGATCAAATCTATTTGAGGAAGCGAATATCACCAAATTACACAAAGACTGCGTCAATTCTAATGTTGTTGCAATTTGAACAGTCATTGGATTTCGCAACGAAACGCCATAGGTCTTTGAAGGGTTCTGTTTCGCTATGACGTCAAAACTACTTGAATGAGACAACAATCAGTTGAGGATATTTAAAGTTATACTGAAGGACTTGCAAACAATGTAGACACAGATCAAACTGCTCAAATGAGCAGTTTGATCTGGATCTACCCTTTTGCTTGGGTCTGTCTGTCGGAACAACTTGGGTAATAGAGTATGAATGTAAACAATGGAGACATAGCGAAAGTCTTGGAGCAGACTGCATGCTTGCAGAGTATAGTCTGGAAGTTCGTTGTTCACACACGCCATTGACTAGATGATGCTGTGTTGCTATATCCAGGGTATTATTATGTTTTACCGACTTCTTAACCCTAGTCCTGCTGAACAGAATGGCAAACAATTCACATAAAGATGAAACATCTCGTCTGAATCTACACTGTTTGCACAGGTATCTGCTTAGGTGTACAGGGCTGAAAGGATTAGATTTTATAAACAGATAAAAGGTTTGTCCTCCGCTATCCTCACTGCATGTCACGCACGTTTATGATACAGTATACATCTCATGAATACGATTTTGGGAAAGACAAAACCAGGACAAAAATCCAGCGTCTGAGTTGTTTTCATGTGAAATATGACTAAATTGTATACCAAAGTCCATATTTTGTATAGTATCTTTGCCAGTTTTTATAAGGAACGAGGAAAATATATTTCTTTAAACTGTGTTCGAACAAAAATCCCTGAAATATTATTTTTAGCATACCTATAATTCATTTATTTCACCATTTGAAAGAGTAGAAGATTTCGCTTCTTTCTGTTTTTTTCTACAACAAAGATGGCACAGATGTAGGTTTCCTTCCTCCGGACTTTTGGGGCCTGCATATGCAATGTATTTGTACAGAATCTACCACAGAATAGCGAAGAAATGTACATGCTACGACATACATGTCCTCTGCATTGCAAAATTAAATTTCATGAGGTGGTTTTCTGATATCCCAGTTAAGGAAGTTTGTAACAATAATGCAGAGGAGTTGATCAAGAGGGGTATGTGATAATTCAGGATTAGTTTCTTAAGTTCTCCATAAAAACGTAAGTTGTGGGTACTCATTAGAAGCGCCTCGATGAGGCGCTTCTAATGAGTACCCACAACATATGTTTTTATGGAGAAATAGCAAAACTATCCCAGGATTATGATCAGATATGCATCATAAGCAACTTCTCTGATTACTGGTATTAGCACGCAAGCCCAGATGTAACATACACGCAAAGGAACGACGTACTTTAGAATAAAACAGATGCGGAGATGTTTTAAAGAGATAATATCTTCATGACGATTTTAAAATGTGAAATTAAAGATACTTGTGCTTAAACATTACATCTGGGCGTAAACTAACACGCACCTGTTATGTATAAACGTGGAGGAGTTTTTTTTTTTTTTTTTTTTTCCTTGGCAAATTGAATTGGGACATTCTGACACAAAATTTGGGTTTCAGCTTGAGAAATATGGAATATTTCTTATTTTTCAACAACAAATATGCTGTACTAATTGTTATCAGGGTCTCTCCTAGTTAAAGGTTCCATACTCCTAAAAATATACATATTTTGCTTATCCAAGAGAAGTTTAATAAATTTATACATAGAATTAATACGATCATAAAATGTGGCATCTGACAGCCTGTAAAATTTCAGTTAGTCTCTGTTTCTGATAAAAAATCATTTTATTTCAAAAACGAGAGACTAACTGAAATTTTACAGGCTGTTAGGTGCCACATTTTATGATTGTATTAATACCATATATCAATTTATTAAATCTTTTTTGGACAACAAAATGTCTATGTTTGAGGAATATGGAGCCTTTAAAACATAACTAACATGATCCCAAATGATCGCTTTGCTGTATACGAAAAATAATACACCTACGCATGAATGTACAGATCTATCTATTTCCTACAATTTATTTTTAATTTTAAGTCACCTCTCATGACAACAGTGTCCTTTGGGGGAATACCTTAAATTATTCAAACCGAAAAAAATGTTAAAACAAAATGATTTAATGCAGTAATCATGCCCCACTTACAGTGTATACTTGATTCGCAACACGAGGAACAGGTCGTGTTGGCATATTTTGGGTACGAAGGCACTGAGTAGCCGCAGTCTCATCACGAAAACACGTCTATATATGTAGTTTTGACCCCCTTAAACCCCACTTTTATACAGTAAAACTGTGGTTTACAGGGGTATACATTATTTCTCTCATTTCGACTAAAAAACATAGATTGCGGGTACTCGTTAGAACCGCCTCGTCGAGGCGATTCTAACGAGTACCCGCAATCTATGTTTTGAGCAGAAATATGAAAAATATCAGAATTTTTATCTAATTTTTTGTTTTCATTTTTTGGTAGTAAACTTCTCAATATATTTGAATAGGGGTGTTTTGTAATGTGATCGGAACCTTCATGTTCGCAGACAGATTCATTGGATACTGCTGACTGTATCAATGAACAGAGCGAAAGCTTTCGTTCTAATCCTATTGTTGTACTTTTGTATGTGTTGTATCAAGAGCTTATTAGACGTCTTATATGCTACTTGGTTGTATATGTAAACATTTCGGAAATAAATATGTTTAAACCAATAAACAGAGCCTCTCTGATCAGACTGTGCATAATGAATAAGCCGATCTGGACGTTCGCTCTTCGAATTTGAAATACATTAATCCCGCTATGAGAAACTATCGCCGGGGAATATGCTGAGAGCAAAGGCCCAGATTAGATTGAGCGGATCACTGCGCATCCGCGCAGTCTGAGATGCGCAATCTGATCAGGGCCTTCATTGTCCGCTCATAGAACCACTGACTACTGTTGACTATATCTATGTACAGCAAAATAGTCGCTAATAATCAATCCTGAAATCTAAAAATTCAGTCCAAAAACTATTAATAGTTTTCTTATTTCTCAATAAAGTATATGCTGTGTGTACTCATTCGAAGCGCCTCGGGGAGGCGCTTCGAACGAGTACCCACAACATACATTTCATTAAGAAATAAGAAAAAATATTTTGTGGATACTCCCTCCTATCTGGAACTATACAACCAATATTGAGTTTGATAATAGTTTTTAAAGTTACTTCAAGCATAATTAACCCAAATAACTACGTTTGACACAAAAGGATGGTCTTTTGAACAAGTGTAAAAGTGAAATTTCATGCTTAAAATAGAAGTTTTCAGTTCTGAAATCAAGATTAATCCTGAAATTCCCCATCCCTATTCTTCTTAGATAGGCCAGTCAATTAAGACTGGCCTGTCTCTTTACTGTGCGCATGTTGCCCGAATACACTATTTCTTATAGCAGGGCTCACTTGGCATTTTTTTTTTTTTTTTTTTTCGTAATAGGGCTAATGTACATTTTGTATTTGTAAAACTGAGCCGTTGTGTGCAAAATCAAACGAAACCTATCAATCTTTTTACCTTTAGAAATAATACATCATTATAAATATAGAGCGTGTCGCCTTAGTGACAGAATGATGGTGTGTTTGCCACTGTAAAGCAATAAAATTAAGCCGTAAACGTACATCATTTCAATAATTTGATTCGGTTTAGGATTAAAATATGACCGTGTTACGAGCATAATACTGAGTGCATTTGCGATGGTGTAAAAATGTAAAAGTATCGGTATCTTAATATGGTCATCAAATGAACAATGTAAAACGGTGATGCGAACTGTGAAATCGTAAATGTTACAATAATTTGTATACCCGAATAGCTTTTTTTTTCTGCATCCTTTTATTACAGCTCACATCTAACACTATGAGCTCCCTAGTGAGTAACCGGTATCAGCATCACTAACACTTTCTCATGATAATTTCTGACCGCATCTTTCTGAACACCCCACGTGGCCCCACTTTTTACCACAAAAAATGGTGAATTATGGAGTTTTCTGAATTCTGAATAGCTGAAGTTTTATTCTTCTGTAAATAAACTAAGAAATATATCATTAATTTTTGTATGAAGATGCAACCTACATGGCTTATATTATATTAGCCTGAAATGAAGGCCACATATCGGTAGTTGTAGGGTTCATGTTAGAACACGATGAACAGCATTCAGGCTCCGACGAGTCACACCTAAACTCGCTATGCTTCAAGACAATACACGCCCTGTTTGTTTTCAGTGAATAAATAAACTAGCAAATGGCTCATTCACAAACGAAATTGACTTGAATCATGTGGCATAAGAAGGGAGTCTTATATGCCACGTGCTTGTATTACTTATACATTCAAATAGACCGAATAAAAATAAACTTATATAAACTAGAAGTTCTGAAATGCATGATGAACAACAAAGTCCCGGATCAGGATGCGCAACCGCACAGTGCTTGGATCAAGCATTTGTTATTTGCCATTATCCAGTGAAATACCATGTGAAGACATACCCCTACCCCTCATCCCCCATCCCCCCAACCCCCAGTACGCACACAACGGTGAAGCAACGTTGTATCAATATTGAATCAACGGTTGTTGATTCAACGTTGAAACGGCGTTGCTTCAGTACTGTATAAGGCTGAAGCAACGCCGTTTTAATGTTGATTCAACGTTTAAACGACATTATTTCAACTTTATGTGCCTGCTGAGATTAAAGTTTCTAAGTCATCTTTTTATTTTCTTAAATAGTACGCAACAAACGCAATCTGTTCTAATATTACTCATTAAAGTATGAGCTATAAAATCAATAAGGCATAATAATTAACATAGGCAGCAATAATATGTATTTTTCCAATATATAATATAGCTCTGACAGACAACAGTCAGACGTCTCAAATAAATAAATAAATAAATAAATAAAGTCAAACTATGAATCATAGTCGTGACGATGGAATCCTGTTGACATTTACTCTCTTAAGTGTTGTTGGCGAAAATTGAAAAACTATAAATTCCAAATTTCCCGCTTATTGACTCGGCTTAACAGTTTTAAATGTGGGGTGGGACGTGGGGTAAGGAGGGGGTGGGGAGGGGGTGGGGATATATATTTCCTATTGCCCCTACATAAACGGATATTGTTGATACTTATCAACATCATCACACTGGATATTATTTCTCTTAAAGCAAATGTTGTGGTTGCCCATATGAATCGCCTCTGGAACACGATTTCGCACGGTTCCTGGCGCCACGACCGAGAGAGTACATTATTATTACTATTATTATTATTATTATTATCATCATCATTAATACTATTATAATTATTATTGCCATTCTGAGCTTGTATTCCATATGAATCAAATGATTAAATATGTTGTTTTTTTTTGTTTTTTTTTTGTTTTTTTTTTTCTAAAACTCATATACACCCGTGCACATATGCAAATATCTTCGTCAATAGAGAATCCAATATGTGTAACTCTTTTCTTCCATGCGGCGCCTGTCCTACCCTCGCTTGGGCTTTAAATTTCAAATTTTATCAACCACGTTACCCTCAAATAAATATAAATAAATAAATAAATAAATAAATAAATAAATAAATAAACCACGCACAAAGAGAATGTATTAATGAAATAAACTAATAAATGCGAGATTCTGGGATTTTGAACCATTCACATTTTTAAATCATGCGTATATCAAAAAAGAATAAAATAATTATTAGGTAAGGTGTAAAACCCCTGTTGGCCGCTTTAAAAGCTGTTTCGTCTAGACTAATGTATAATTAACGATACACAGTGTTACTTCGCTTGATGTATTTTGTGGCTTTTAGTTGCTTTTTACACAATCTCCTCAAAATATCATTGATGGAAGGGTATTGTTTTACGTTCACGTAAAACTAGCCGGGTTGAAGGCACAAACCATCACAAAACTGTAATAAAAAAGTGGTTTTGCCAGGTGTTAGAATGCGTACGAGACGCAGTTTGAGAAAACGCACCTTCTGACATGTGCGCTCAACGACGACTCAGTTCAGCCTGCGCATCCGCGCAGTCTGATCAGAGTCTTCGTTTTCCGCAGGAATAAACTTTGCATCCTTGTCTATCCAACACGCACGCTGTGAGGTTTCAGATCAGACTGCGCGAATGCGCAGGCTGATCTGAATCTTCGCATGACGCACTTCTCGGAAGGTACGTTTTCTGACTTTGAGGTTCATATATTTTCACACGGGTGTTGGAGAAAAAAAATAAAATATCTATATATATAAAAAAAAAAAAAAAAATTAGATGTGGTGATGTACCCGGGCTGTCACTGCTAAATGTAGTAATAAAAGAAATTGTAACGTTTTAGTCATCGGTTGAGTTTGTTACATTTTATATATTTATTTTTTATATTCATTTATTTTATCTATTTTTTTTTTATTTTTACTTTTTTTTATTTATTTTTATTTACTTTTTATTTTATTTTTTTTTTTTATTTATTTATTTATTTATTTTTTTTTTTTTGTGCGCTTTAGAGCATATTATTAGTGGTACTCTGCAGCCATAATTATTTACTGGTAACGTATCTGAAAACAGTGAAGCATTTACATTCTGCGAAGTTAGGGACTCTCTGAGCACGTGGAAGGCTCAGAACAGTCTACACAGTGTGAGCAGGACCCTCATTTTTTTCAATGATGCATCACAGTATCAAATGATAAATGATTATATAAGCGGGCAGTGAACAGGGAAATTTCTGTCTGATCTGGACCTTCGTTGTCCGCATAGGATAATTAGGAGAATATGCTATTTTGCATCACAAAAACATGCCTATATAATTTGACCCCCTTAAACCCCACTTTTATATAGTAAAACTGGGGTTTACAAGTGTATACTTTAATTTTCTTATTTCTGCTCAAAAACATAGATTGTGGGTACTAGTAAGAACCGCCGCATCGCGGCGGTTCTAACGAGTACCCAAATCTATGCTTTGAGCAGAAATAGAAGAAAAAAAATATCAGAATGTTTTATCTGAAAATTTTCATTTTTTTGGGTGGTAAAATTTTCAGTATTTTTGAATAAGCATGTATTCGTAATGGCGATTTAAAATGCAAATATCAACGTTTTTGTTGTTTTTTTTTTTTTCAGTCATACAAGTACGCAGAAAATGGAGAAAATTAACAAATACATAACACTTAGTTTTATGATATATTTATAGGTTGCTACTTCGATATCTGTTTTTTATGAACTTAGTCTGTGATTTGATTGATGGCTTTATAATTTGAGTTTTATGATTTTTGTATGTATAAGCATGAAAGTACCCGGTGTTATACGGATTAATTCATGTAGAAAATAGTTACTAAAATTATGATACATAATCAGCTGCACTCTCTGGGCACATTCAACAGACGACAAAATTATGATACTATTTTTCTCGATTTTTTTTTTTAAAAATAAATATGGTGTAAGTAGTATAGGAGTCTAATGTCTCCTAAGGAGAAAATTTACATGAAAATTTACATCATTCTTTTTGTCTGAGAAAATAAGCAAAATGTATTACTAAATGTCGTCTGCTGCAATGTTTGCCAAGGATGCTAACTCAGTAACTAAAGGTATACAATTTCTACTTGAATAAAATACGCAAATAAAACAAAAAGAGCAAAATATCAGCTGTGCATGTTGTCGACACAGAGAGAATGTTTCTTACAAAAGCATTTTTAGTTTGATCTTCTGGAAAAAAGTAATGACATGCTAAATCAAATGTAAATTGTTTTTTTTTTTTTTTTTTTGTTTTTTTTTTTGTTTTTTGTTTTTGTTTGTATTTTTTTTATTGTACCTTATAAACATTTCATTTTGACGTCACTTTTTAAAAACAAACATCAGTCCAAACCACCTTAAAAAAAAGTTAATAATTATACGATACGTATTAAGTCCACAGCACTACACAGGAATATAGAAGATGGGAAAACACACACACACACACACACACACACACACACACACACACACACACACAAAAAAAAACAAAAAAAAAACAGTCAAATAACAAACAAATGCAGCAGAAAGTAAATAATACATATAGACACATGAATACGGAAACAAATATTGTAAAACCAAACGAGTTAACAACACGAAAGGCCACGAAGTATGCACAAATAAAAATCAAGAAATGCAACATATTATCAATTACTTGCAGCAACCAATCAAACCCTGCATGATATATTTCTTAATACAGACACGAGAATCATATTCTGGTGCTGTTTGTTTATTTCTTTTTTGTATGAATATATTTATTTTTGAAGATAAGAGATAGATATGAGGTATTCTACATTTGAAGTTAAAGCTGTTCCTCATTTCTAATTCTTAACATGCTAGATTTAGTATTAGCGCATCATATTGTAATTTGTTTAATTACTTTAATTTTCCCAAGAAAATAAGTCTTGGATTTCATGCGAAAATTCTTCTTAGGACGATTCACGTTAAATGTCAATTCCTATTTTTATTTTTCTAAAAAAAATAACATTTTTTATCATTTGATGCCTGCACATTTTGTCATTTACACGCTATTAAATGGTCATTTAAATGCTATTAGAATATGATTTAAAAAAAATAACCATTACAAGTTTACCTAAGCTAATAATGTGTGCGTATATTTTTTTTTTTTTTTTTTTTTTTTTTTTTTTTTTTTTTTTTATGTGGCTGTACATTATAATAGATATGGGTTCAAGCCCAGGCGAGAGCGTGGAAATTATATGTTTGTATACTGAGAGACACAACATTAGGAAAACACACCTAATCAAATATATAGAAAATTTTACCTCCAAAAACATAAAATTTTCAGATAAAAAAAAAATGTGATATTTTTCACATTTCAGCTCAAAACATAGATTGTAGGTACTCGTTAGAACCGCCTCGCCGAGGCGGTTCTAACGAGTACCTACAATCTATTTTTGAGCAGAAATAAGAAAAACAATGCATACCCCTGTAAACCCCAGTTTTACTATATAAAAGTGGGGTTTAAGGGGGTCAACATTATATAGGCATGTTTTCGTGATGAAATAACGTCGGTGTCTTCGCTACGCGCATGAAAGAACCTTGGATCATTGACCATCCAAGGACCCATCGAAGACTTCAGAATGCGCGGATGCACAGGCAGATTGGTGTCTACGCTGGGCGCACATGCCCGACTATAAATTATCTCATGGTGTTGCTTATGTTTACTACAAACAAGTTGGAAAATAATATCTCATTAATGCCTGGCGTCCCATAAAAAAGTGACTTTGGCAAACAGTGTAGGGTCTACACAGTTTGTACTACGAAAGGGAAGTTCTCTATCAAAATGAAAATACTTTAAAGCAAACCGGACACCCTTTACATTGAAAATGAACTGTCCAAATATCACGAAAACATGCCAATATAATGTTGACCCCTTTAAACCCCACTTTTATATAGTAAAACTGGGGTTTACAGGGGTATACATACTTGTTCTTATTTCTGCTCAAAAACATAGAGTTTTTGGGTACTCGTTAGAACCTTCCCGCCGTGGCGGTTCTAACGAATACCTACAATCTATGTTTTGAGCAGAAATATGAAAAATATCCGAATTTTTATCTGGAAATTTTCATTTTTTGGTGGAAAAAATTTCAGTATTTTTGAATATAGGCTTGTTTTCGTAATGGAGAGAGGTATACGAGCGCAGTAAACCCTCTCTCTCTCTCTCTCTCTCTCTCTCTCTCTCTCTCTCTCTCTCTCTCTCTCTCTCTCTGGAACAGTAAATAAAGTACAAACCTCCAGGAATTTGTCGCATCCATGGGTACATGCTGCCAGACATCATACTGTTACAATGTTGTGGTAAAGTTGGACTAGTGTTCATATTTGAATGACTTAAATCTTGTGGAGAGAGTCCTTGATGAGTATTATTATTAAAAGAATGTTCATGGGGTGAAAACGTCGGAGGCGGCGTCGGTATACAACTGTCCTCCGATTTTAAATTGTTTAATCTATCACTAATCACCCTGTCCTCCACAAACTGTACCATATTTTGAGGAGACTCGCCATTGCACGAACTTATGTAGTTATTTGGGTACTGATGGTAATAACCGTTTATATTGCTACTAAATGGTTGTTTGGCGTTTAGAGTATTCATGAGGCGTGTGTGACTGCCATGTTCCAGTCTGTCGAAATTATTTTGATGAGGAAATCCGTGATAATTTGTCACTCCATAAGAATTATGATTATCATTTTCAAAACACATATTTTGAGTTGATGAAGTATGAAAATTGTCGAATTTTCCGTTCTCCGTTCCGTAGAAAACCTCCGTAGGTCCACTATTTGCCGGCAGATGTGCCGGCATTATATTATTATAATAAGCACTCATTTCCAAAACACACACTTTTTATCAGTGAGAATAGCCAACGATAAGTATAATGTACAAATATGCAAGACAATGATAAACTATAACACAAGTCATAAAATCTACCTCATTCTTCTCTCTTCATTCACTATACAACCATGATTCATGTGACTTAGGAATTCAGCCAATCAATCTCCTTGGTCAGATCACGTGATGAATCCAATAAAACACTATTTTGTTCGTATGCGTTTGAGTATATAATTTATATATTTGTGATCAAATTTTGACAGCTAATGTTTTTTCTAGATAGTATTCCGTATTACGAAATTAAATTATACAAACTAAATGTATTTTATTTTTGTGTCTTGTCCGTTCCTGTGCCGTATCATCTGAATTGTTAAAAAGTTGAACACTACTTGATAAATGACGAAGAAATGTCAACGTTCCCTTTCTATATTCTGTATGCAGTATTAAGCACCATCCATGCGTAAACAGACCAGCCCTTCTCGAATGCGAAATTAGACTTGCAGCGATTTTACAGTCGAGTAAAGCCACATCGCCTATATTTTATATTTAACTACCTAATATCTCAGCGAATAAGAAATTTACACAATTTTAGCTCAATTTTACAACCATATGCCGCCTCTACCGTGTCAACAAAACGTTGATCTTAGAATTATGAATAATTTAAATCTTTACAGCCTCTAAATAAAGGGTTGTAAAATATTAAACGAGCGAATAAAATCTAGAACAGAGGAATCATATGATTGATTGCTATCGCAGGATTTGAGGTTGTAAAATTTTAATATCTGATTATCAATTTTATACTTTCTAGATTGGTTCACGATTGTACTTCGGACAACATCTTCCCTTTGGTCCTTCGTCTGGCCGCCAGATGTAATTACCCTGTTTTCGGACCGTACTGGACAATGGGGACAATATTGGCCCCTTGAAAATCTTTGATCATACAGGTAGAAATCTTTTGATCTTATAGATAGTAAAGTTGTGTTACGTAACACGATTCGTCGCATCGGCAAAAATTCTTGTATGTGGATGTTTTTCTGCGGGTGATTTTCTTTTTATCTTGTACTGCCTGTTTAACCCCATTGTTAAAAAATGATATATTTGGTTGTAAATCTTGTAACGTCTTGGGAGATAAGAAATTCTTTTGGACAGGGGGTTTAAAGAAGAAATTCAAAATTGCCGCTCCTGCTTCACAATTGAAGTTTTATCCTACAATTTATTGCGTCTTACGGCGATAAAAATTACTTTCTTTCACTCTCTCTTTTATTCAACGAGAAATTTATGTTCGATATTTGTCAGATTAAAAGATCAGCATAACGATTTCCCGAAAAAAAAAAGACTGTTACATAATTAAGCTGTCCTTTATTTTAATTTTTCTCCAGAACCTAAATAAAACATATTTCCAGGTATGGTCTTGTTGTGTGTTAAGCATTGTTTCTTTGATAAAGTCTTAAATTCTTTGACGTCAATAAATTAACATTTCTCAATAAATTTTGCAATTTACAATAAAATAGTATTGGGCTTTCATTACAAGGTCTTTAGAGGAATAAAAAGAAAGTCACAATACCCTGCTATCCCTAGCACTTAACATGCTGGGTGAAAATTTAGAGGATATTTTGATTTTTTTTTTTTCTTATTTTTCATAGGAAATATGATTTGACATTTCATGCTAATCGTCTCCTGAGTAGACGATTTGCATGAAGTGTCAGATCTTATTTTCTAAGAACACTAAGAAAAATATCATCAGTTTATAGTCTGCTCTATTTGCCATTAGCATGGTGACTGTTTTTATGTTTGTTTGTTTTTTTGTTTGTTTGTTTTTTAACGAAAGCAAAAACGTTTTGTTTTGTTTTTTCTGTCTATTTGACATATTTAACATATTGGTCAATTAAACATGCATTTCATCTACGTATATCATAAATATGAAAAGAAAAATAAATAAATAAAATAAAATGTGGGTCATATCATAGGAAAAGGGACATTTCTGAGCAGAGTAACCCCGGATCAACAAGAGCACCCGCGCAGTCTAATATCGACATTGCTATTTTCGATATATTCTTTAGTTCGGAGTGATTCTGTTAGCGGACAGGAAAGGCTCTGCTCAGGATGCACGGATGCGCATGATAATCTGAGCCGTCGATATCCGCGTATATTCTGTATATTTTTTCTTATTTTCATGCACATGTAATTTTGTCATCAGCTACCGAATGTCCTCTAAATACTCGGACACTCTATTTGTTGAGTGGCAAACAGTACAGGCCTCGATCAGACGCCGCATTCTGCGGCATCTGATCGTAGTCTACACTGTTAGCTGAGGCGTTTGTGCGAATACTTAGGATAAATATGGTGTGATGCTCAACGGGAGAAAAAGGTCGTTATTCCATAAGAGAAGAGAATGGCCCTAATCAGCCTGCGCATCGGTAGAGTGCATTCAGGGTCTTCTCTATTTCTTCATAGTTTCTATAGCGGCCGTTGATTCTGTAACCGGGCAACGATGGTCCTGATAAGACTGCATGAATGTATACGATGGACTGGTGCTTTGTTGTCACCAAATGGCATAAGGGTCCTTTTTGTGTTTCGCATTGTATGTGTGGATAGATTTTACCTTAATGTTTTCCGCGTTGTATTAATTTGAGCCGTAGTGGGAGAAAGTGTACCTTATGCGCATCAGTTCATCTCAGTCAGACCCCAGCAGTGGTGGGGCAGAAAGGAATCATCTTTACGCACCCCTCCCCTCTCCGCCCCCCCCCCCCCTCCCAAAAAAAAAAAAAAAAAAAAAAAAAAAAAAACATGAGAACTATGCCTGGAATCGCTTCAAAAATAGGGGCTACTCTTATAAGAAAGAATTTGCTCCCAAATTCTTTTCTTTAAGAGCAGTCCCTATGGCAAAGAAGCGAACTATTTTATATTAATGCCACTTTATAATAAATATTTTTCGTACGCATGTTCCGCACAATGCGAACTCTGCGAAATGAGCACTACGCCTATGGTCAGTATTGAGTTTAAGGTTTTGATCAGAGTACGCGGATGCTTGGAGCATATTTCGTAAAGAACATTTTCCAAGTCGTGGCTCATTAGTACTCCGCAGTACACAGGTATGCACAAATGGCGCATGCTAAGGAATGTGGGTATACCCAATGTCCTTGAAACAAGCTCAGATAACATTACGAAAATACGCCTATTCAAATATATTGAAAATTTCACCAGCAAAAACTGAAAGTTTTCAGATAAAAAAAAATCTGATATTTTTTCATATTTCTGCTCAAAACATAGATTATGAGTACTCGTTAGAACCGCCTCGACGAGGCGGTGGTTCTAACGAGTACCCACAATCTAAGTGTTTGAGCAGAAATAAGAAAAAA
This sequence comes from Anodontia alba, assembly GCA_964016985.1. Taxonomy (NCBI): domain Eukaryota; kingdom Metazoa; phylum Mollusca; class Bivalvia; order Lucinida; family Lucinidae; genus Anodontia; species Anodontia alba. The sequence goes on from OZ024831.1 coordinate 26,756,978, forward strand.
TAATGTATACCCCTGTAAACCCCAGGTTTCATATATAAAAGTGGGGTTTAAGGGAGTCAAAATTATATAGGTATGTTTTCGTGATGGATGGGCTGACCTAGTTTAACCAGAATCCTTCATAAACGCCGAAAACAGGCCTTCTTTGGAGAATTGCTGAATGGAAAATGTGTTCATGATGCAGAAAAGCAGAAACACATTATGAAAAGTCATAAAAGATTCCCTGATAGCGTGAACGTTTACAACTCTCTGGACACATATGTCAGAAGGTATATTTCTCACGCAGATGCTTATTTATTTATTAATTTATTTATTTATTATTTAAAAGTGAATGTGTCTGACTGTACATTAATGAGGCAGTCACACTAAGTAGAGCTAAACATTCTAATGTAATGAAAGCTACCACACTTCATCTAAAAACATTTAGTATGAAAACAAAAAGCGAAACAAAATAAAAAAAATACAAATAAGTGACAAACATAAATGTTAATAAAACATTAAAAAAAAAAAAAAAAAAAACGATGGCAAGATATCTATATATTGTAACTCTGGTTTAGACTCTCTGTTTCCCTGTTGCGTGATATAGACTTAGAAGAATGTATTGTTAAGCAATGCGCATCTGAATAAACTATAAAAATACTGATATTAAATATTTTCCCTTGTAATAAGACATCTGTTTTCTTCCTTGTTGATATATGCCTTTTTACCCAAAAGGTTTTTAAGAAATGAATACCGTTCCGGAATACAAAAAAATGTGATCTCATTTTAATTTGCTCTGTTGCTTTGTAAGTAAGATACTAGATTTCTTCTTTTTCATCATCATCATCATCATCATCAACATCATCATCATCATCATTTTCTTCTTCTTCTTTTTCTTCTTCTTCTTCTCCTGCTGCATCATCATCGCCATCATCATCATCATCATCATCATCATGATTGAAAATCTGACTTAGGACAAAAGCGTCCAACAGATCACCCTGTGCAGCCCATTGTCGAATATGCATTGAGTGTTTGGTGCAAGTGCGCATGATTGTTACGAAGGAGCGCATATATTTCCTGAGCATATGCCCTCACCTTCATGTAGCTGGCTGACCGTGTTGACTCATTCCTTTGGCAAATTGTTTTCGTCAACGCATATCAGGCCAACATGGTCTGCGACGTGAGAAAAAGGCATCATATGACGTGAGTGCCCAGAGAAGATAAAGATCATACTGCGCTTTGGGCAAGATACAAAGGCTTAATGCGGACAGCGATTAGCAATGGGAGCACATAACATGATTCATGACGTGTTCTGACAGATTAAGCTTGAGAGTACTGATACTTTCACCTTTCGTGTTCACTTTCTTGTGCACCTTTCCTTCCCAGTCAGCATTCTAAGTAAATCTATATCGGGCCGTCATCGGCCCGTCAGGGTAGCTGACGGGCCGATGACGGCCCGATGTAGATTTACGTAGAATGTTAGCTGGGTTGCGATACCAGATATGTGCTCTCGGAGTGTGGTGGTGGGGGGAGGGAGAGGGGGCGCGGGGAAGTGGGTAACTTCTTATATATAGTATAGTACGGCGGGGATGCGCGTGCCGAATGGCTCCCTTTCTCAGCGCTGCCAGATATATCAAAAAGTATATGACTGACCCGATTTTTCTTAATTTGTATATGAAAGGCCCCACTTTTCAAAGAATAGACTCCTCCAAGTGACAAGGATGGATGAGTCCACTAGGAATAACTGGGTTGGACAGCTGAGTTAGTGTAAATGGGTACCAGTGTACAAGATGATGGGTATAAAAAAAATCAAAGGACAGTATATGAATAGGTCAACATTTCAGACGATCAAGTATATGAATGGGTCTGTTTTTTCAAAGGCCAGATATATGAATGGGGTAGGCTTCGAAATACTGGCTCGCACATCCGTAACACAATTACCCCCGGGGACACGTGTAAGTCCATGAGGTCGTTTATCGAGCTATTCAAAAATGTACTTCCGGTTTAAACCAATCTACTGCAATAATACACTGGTAGGTTAGTAGGTGAAGATACCCAGGAAATGCCACAATCACGAAGCATAACTTTCCCCGGGCACCGAAAGAAAAGAAGATGAGGAGTCAATGAAACAAGCGCACCATCTGAAACCGACACACGCACATAGAAGAACTGCAACGGAGGAACGACCTTGGAAAGGTCAACAGAACAACATGCACACATATGTTTGGTCCACTTTGGGATCCTTAGGTTGATCCGTGAAACATCACTGTGAAACATATATAATCAAAAACAAACAAAAGAGCTCAACGGCGATCTGAAAGAAGAACATAAGAAAACCACAGACACGGATATTCAGGCACCCTCATTACGAAAACGCGCCTATTCAAATATATAGACAATTTCACCTCCAAAAACCTGGAAAAAATCCGATGAAAAACTGATTTTTTTCATATTTCTGCTCAAAACATAGATTGTGATACTCGTTAGAGCCGCCTCGCATTTACAATGGCTGATTATATGGCCTACCATGTAAAAAGGACCCGTATCACAATACAACCAACGAAGGCCCAGCTCAGCCTGCTTTATTTTCAAGTCTGACCAGTGTCTTTATTACCTGCTTACAGAACCATACTCAGAATACATCGTCTAAGAGAGAAGGTGTTCATCAGACTGATCTGGTTCTTACAGGTGATAGCATACCGTATAGGCTCATTTAGACAGGCTCCAGTCTCCAGTGACTAGATATTTGTTCTTATAATCCTGGATTATCAAACAGAATTATACGCATAAATATTTAGTCACTGGAGCCCGGACCCAGTCTAAGGTTCATTTATATGTTTTAACAATTGCAGATGGGTTTCACCTTTTCCAAATATTTACTCTAAATATACTGACAGCTTATTTAATTACCATTATTGTTCTTAAATTTGAACAAATCCATTTTGTGTTCCTGTTTGCGTGCATAAGACTGTTGGATGAGTGGCAAACAGAGTAGACCCTAAACAGACGCCGCAGAATGTGGCGTCTGATTATGGTCTACTCTGTTTGTTCATGCTTTTTTCCGAATACTAAGGGCAAACGTGGTACTTATATAGCAAAAGAAAAAAAAGATCACAAAGTGCCTGTTGTAACAAAATATTTCAATTAGATTTATTATGTAAAGAAGAAATGGATTCATGTACTTGTCAATATCAATTGGATTTTTTATGGGTCTCGGAAACGGAGGTTTTAGCTGCTGTAAAAACTATCATTTAGAAAATAAACAATTGCAGACATCACTGTCACTAGCATTAATCAGTTAACTAATTCCACAGATCAGGTGAAATTTAATGTTTATTTATGTCTGCTCCAATCATGTCTCTAACATTAATAGCCGGGTAACATTGATTTACAACACGTTAAAATAAAGAGATGCCAGAACATTAACGTCCAACGGTAAGCAAGATATTAATAGAAAAAAATGGAGATGTCAACTAAATGGTGAAATAGACAGTTGAGACAAATGAATTTATTGCAGGCGTTAATGAGTAAAGTGCGAGTATTTATGACGGAAAACAATCAATTTCGTTAAAGGTTGTGTTTATACAAAATATCACGAATGCCCATTTTCTTCTTTTTTTTTTTTTTTTTTTTTTTTTTTTTGCCAACGCTTTTAACACGGTTCTCGTTGTCATCATGCATCAAGGACAGTTACTGCGATAATTTTGAAGTCATTTTGAATTATTCATATTATGGTTCCAGTATGATTTTATTTATATTCGAATGGGCAGTGTCTTTTTTTTTTTTTGTTGTTGTTGTTGTTGTTTTTGTTTGTTTTGTTTTGTGTTTCGTCAGCGCTTAGCATGCTGGGTAAAAGTTTCAACAAACGTCATGTTGATTTTTTTTCTTAGTTTTTGTTCCAGAAAATAAAGTTTGGCATTTCATGCAAATATCTCCTAAAACAATTTGCATGAAATGAGAAATCACTATTTTCTGGGAAACATCATCAGTTTGTCGTCTGCTGACTTTGCCCAGAGAATGATAAAGGTTATCTGCATGAATTAACAAAAAAAAAAAAAGCTTTTAATTTGCACGCATATGCATTTTCAGTATGAAATAGTAATATTCTTCGCTGAAAATCAACTTAGAGTATGCTAACTTGTGCGTACGTAAGTATGCATGTATGTATGTATAGATGGACGAATGGATGGGTGGATGAATAGATGACAAAGGAATGATACATTTTTACGGTAACGTTGTTGAACATTCACTTTCATTTTCGTTCTACAGTTAGGCATGTACTAAAGCACGCAAATACAGACACACACATTACTCATATATTTCTAATTCAGAAGGTTTCAGATAGTGTTTGGATGTGAAAATATATTACTTTATTGTCTTAGTCCTGTTTCAGAACCCAGTGTTCAAAATGATTGGTGTCTCACTTAAGACCAGTCATGCATGTCAAATGCTAAATTGCGATCGACTAACTATTTTTTTATCATTGAATAATAATAATAATAATAATAATAATAATAATAATAATAATAATTAACTTTATTTATAGACAGATAAGCAAACCATACACTGACTAAACCAAGATTTTCCTTGTATCCACGACCGAATGTGGTTTAAAGAAAAAGTATTGAAAAAGTGTAAAGATGTGAAACAATGTCTATGGGCAGTTGGTACAAATGAATTGATTATATTACAAAATGTTATGATACACATATAACCATCATTGACCATGCAGTCAGTATTGTACAATTGCAGAGGACAGTTAAGGCAATCATATCAAATCGTTAAAGTAATAGACCTGTACATGGGTACCGTGTTATGGGAAAATGGTCCTTATCACAAACACTTTGAGGAAGGCCCAAAAAAGTCTGCGCAGTCGGATCAGAGTCTTCGCATTCCATTTACATAATCGCTGTCCAATCACATGATTATTGTACAATGGACATCGTAGTGTGTCAATGAACACCGAAAGCTCTGATCGAAATGTGTGCACCCGGCAGGCACATGACGTAAATACAACGTCGCCTCAACGTCGATGCAACGTCATGAAGTTGCATCGACGTTGAGGCGACGTTATATTTACGTCATGTGCCCACTGGGCAGGCAGATTCGGGATTTGCATTAGCAGATGACACGTGCTTATGGTATGGCATATATACGGTTATCCCGCACAGTGTTATCTATCACATCAAGTACATAGGCCTGTATAATTTTGACCGCCTTAAACCCTACATATCGAAAAGATTTCCCAAAACTATCACTATTTGCTTCCTGAACTGGCGCCATAATTAACCCTCCGTGGCTCGAACTACGCACATCTCGAACAAATTTCTTGGGCCCCAAAGATGTTCGAGCCGTTGAACTTCGACTGTATTATTGTGGCTCTACCTGGACGCCATCTTTACTATTTTTCAATTGATTTGCGTTACCATGTTTTGTCCCTCTTCCTAAATAGTATCCGATCCGGGTTTAATATTTATGAATGAGATGATATAGACTGCGGTCGCCCGTTTTGTGCATAATTTGTCCCTTCATTACGCTTTCAAGTAACTTTAAAGTAATGTAAAATTACAGATGTCTTCACATTTGTTGCTTCATTTATTTGCAATAGTAAGACCTTGTTCATTCGTAAAGCCCATATGATGTCAAATCGCCCGGACTAGCCAGATAAAAGGCATAAATTTGGACGGAGATAAACAACATGAGGGATCTATGTAATTTGTGACTAGTGAGAATCGAGCTTATAATGTGCATTCATTAGTGTGATGAGGGTATAACCTGTTCGCCTATATGGTTCTTGAAGAATGTCTGACGGGTTATGAGGATTTTAGCCGACTGTGCAGAAGCGCAATCTAGTTTATATCGTTGGTATTGGTACATGACGCAAGGTGGATTTTACTTCGTTCCGACACATCAAGTACATTATTCACAAGTTTCACAAAAAGACTCTCTCCTCGTTTCCTAGACACAAACAAATAGGAATATGTATGAGCAATGTGTGTGGCAGGATTTGTGGACGGTTCAGTATTGGCCCTCTAACAGATTTGTTTTATTTGTGCGTGTGTCTGTGTGAGCCTGAGTACTGTACGTGCATCTTTCACCTGTCATTTAGGAGAATATTGTTATAATTATTCTGTCACAATATGAAAAGCTTTATATAGTGTGGCTATTTCATTTCCAAGCTGATTCCACCGAGCAGCGTTGTATATCTTGTAATGCGCAGGTCAGTTTATATAAGGCGTTCATGTTTTATGCATTTGCTTAACAAATTGTTATATGTGTGTGTGTGTGTGTGTGTGTGTGTGTGTGTGTGTGTGTGTGTGTGTGTGTGTGTGTGTGTAAGGCATTACACATTCAATATGTATATTTTCTCATTATTTTAGACGCAAACTAATACATCTTGAAAACGTTGTGTATTGAAATGTGATAAGAATTTTGCCACTTAATGGAAAGTCATCTTCTGAACTGAGCAGTACAATCTTTTTAGCCAGGGCTAAGCATTCCCTACAAGATTGTATGCTTTCTAGTAGGTGATCAGAGCCTTCGCTGTCCGCTCGAAGGCGCTTCCGATCCTTTGCTACCCGCAAAGTGTCCTGAGAAGACTCTAGTAAAACTGCGCGGATGCGCAGGCTAACATGATACTTCGCTAGGCACACATGCAGTCTTGTAGGAACTGCTGTGCCCCTGCTAAATCATGTAATCTGTGCAACCATCGTAGTCTATACAGTTTGCCACACAGATTTGGTGAACGGCGCAGGTGTAATGTGTGCGCTTTGCTCCTTGAACATTCTTCCTAACCATTTAATTCTGTCAACCCCGAGTTTCTGATGTGGACGTTTCCATCTTTGGATTTGGGTATATTCATTGCTGCAAATCTGCACGTCCGTCAAGCCTCTGAGCGTCAAGCATACCAATGATATTAAAACGAATTGCAAACAGTGTAGATCCTGATGAGACGGCTCGTAACGAGCCGTCTCATCAGCATCTGCACTGTTTGCAAAGGCTTCTGTTTCAGTTTACATGATTGGAGGTTGTACAATATCCTCGGTTGTACAATACAATATGACAATATCAATGACTGCATGCCACTATACTGATGCGATCGGAGACAATTTCATGTATCACAAACCTATATCAATGCAAATGACAATATAATGAATCGGTTTCATACCATCTTTCAAATGTAACTTTTATCTTTTCGATTAGAAATAAGGTTTATAAGATTAATATCAAACTATATGAATGTAATCCTCCATGCGGTAAATTGTACGACCGGATGCTAGTCGAAGATTCAGTTATTTTCTCACAGATGAATGAAGCCTCGGTGGAGACAGAAATGGTAACGTGACATTGTGGTGATTACCACCAACAAGCTTGTCTCTAGTTACTCGTTGACTTTAAGGTGACTAGATACACTTGGTGGATTTTCCGCCATTTTGTACAAGGGAGGCGACTTTTCTTACGCCCCCTTTACCTCTATGCACATAAAGCCTCCCACTCTCGCCCTCGGAATAGGGTTCTTCTCTAAAAGGACCACCTTCTGAAAAGGGTTCTACTATAAAAGAAAAAAAGTTGCCCCTTCTGATAAGGGTTCATTTCTAAAAGGATCCCCCTTCTGAAAAGTGTTCTTCTCTAAAATGAAATAATTTGCTCCCTTTGGGTTGGCAGCAAATTCTTTCCTTTTAAAGAAGAACCTTTTCCTGACAGAAGGCAATACATTGTGACAGAGTTGCGTCAATTGAAAGTGTGTCTCGTCCTTTTAAGTAAGTTACTTTTGCATGTATATCAGCAAAGACAACAAACGAAAACATCATCAAGGTAACACAGCCCATTATTGTCAGATGATAAGTAACAAGGACATAAACGATACATACTGTAAAATATGCACAAATTATTACATATCTAGACATGTTCTTTGTGATTTCTAAACCCACACGTCTTTTACATATTTCTCGTATCCTAATTTGGCTGACATGTAAGGCAGCGTGTTATGGTGGTTGAAGGGAAACAAACAACACCTTATAAGAATAATTAGAAAATAAAGAGCCCGTTAAGCTGAACATTTAGTGCAAAAATTATAAAATTCGATTGAGAAATAAGATGTTTTTTGGCTTTATCTTTTTTGAAAATGCTGTAATGGAAGCCGTCATTTTTGTGCGTTAGTGAAGTCATAACAACTTAAGTAAGTATGCAAACATGCAACAAAATTGTTGTTATATCCCTGTAAATCTGCTCGTTTGCATAATAATCTCGTATCAACTAGCACACATAAACAGCATATTCCTGTCAACAGGTCACTTTTTTGTGACTTGAAAAACTTAAATATCTCATTAAATATCCAAATGGCGGCGCCTATGCTTACAGTTATATAAAATATAGATTACAATATTTTTCTTTTGTCTTAACCGATTTTGACCAAATTTGCGCCAACATGCTTGGTTTGTAAAGCATAGATTTCATTTAGTAGTTGGAACAGACAGGTTTTGTTAATAAACACTTTCCGAGTTTCTATAAATTGATTGGCAAGGATCACCCATGCATTTGTATGATAATGAGAAAATAATATATGAATCGATACTTTGGTTTTTACTGAATAAACAGAAAGTGCTGCCAATTAGCCGTAAAATATGTACTTACGTCAATCGAAGATATCATTATTCAACCCAAATGGAAATACAACCTACTTAAAACTTTTGTTTAATCAATTTTTAATTTCTGTGTAAATTGTAGTCATCAAAGTGACGTCCGAAATGTATGATGTTACGCGAATTGTTAAAATTCAAAACGGCACACCATATGACTTTCGCCAGGTAAACATTACAAGGCCCGTCATGTGATAGTGCATTGCACTTGCTGCTTGCAGAGCACCAGGAAACGGATAACGTGCTCCGATTCTAAATCCGAAGGAGACCGGATACACTTGTTAGGAGTTTCTGTTCTTTGTTGACACGGGAAACCGATTTTGGGACTGACGGTGTGCTATCCTGGGTGTCAATGTCATTCTGAAAAGTGATATATCATAAAATGAAAGAATGTGCTTTCCACAGTCCCCTTTTCCACAGTCCCCTTGTCCCCTTTTCCACAGTCCCCTTTTCCACAGTCCCCTTTTCAAATAGGATGCAACCATAATTTTGCTACAGTTGCCTAATATTGTATCGATTTCTCTAATATGTTCTGTACATTAAACTGGAAAGAAATCTGAAATAGTTTTTGCTCAAACTGAAATTAGCGTGTATGTATCAGTGACAAAATACAGCAAGAACAAACTGTACATTGCAACAGGAAAACGGGAAGTAGACTGGTTCTAATGTACTAATTTCAACCTGTACACAAAGGTATTAAAGATTTATTTCCAGTCAAAGTGACAAGATTGCCAGTTAATGAACAAATACATGTACCTGTATAAAGAGTGACTTATGCAGTGTCTGGCCTTAAGGAGGAGTATTTGATGATAATTCTGAAATAATGTTCATCTATTTTTCATCAAAATGCTTCTATTGAGTATCCACAGCAAAAGGTTTGTATGGAGAAATAAACAAATATCTCAGGATTTATACCCACTACCCATTCGCTTTCATAGCGTAACAAAGAATCAAACTGACAGAAACAATATACAGTCGACTCTCGTTATCTCGAATTCCAAGGAACTCTCTGAAATACTTCGAGATATCCGTAGTTCGACATATCAGGTTTGCAGAATTGTGGAAAAAAATAGTTTGATTAACCATATTTAACAAACTGATAGGTAATTGGACTTTTGAAGTTAGAGATATATTGAAAACATTGTGGAAAAGAGGAGAAATTGCTCCTTAGGAGCAATTTCTCCTCTTTTCTACAATATTTTCCATCTGTTGTTAGGTTTTCATGTATAGACAGGGACCAGATTTTCGCTTCGAGATAAGCGGTTATTCGAGATAAGCGAGGTCGAGATAACGAGAGTCAACTGTACACAAATCTCAGTTTGCAAATATACAGTTCATAGACTTCCTAATATTATGAATACGGTCAACGTCTTGAACAGACACGCTATTTCATAGAAGGACATTATGTAAGTTAGACTGCTTTTTGAAGCAATTGTGCACACAGTTCTTCTTTCAAACAGTTGAAATTGTGAGCCTGACAGATTATATTGTTACCAGCCATGTCTGCTGGTACAGCATCAGTATTTGACGTGTAAAACAGACAATTTCATAACTACAGCAGGATCACTGACAACTGTGTTTCTCTTCATGGACAAAGATTTATTTAGTGTTAACAATTTAATATCCTCCGATTCATCCAAAGGCTAACATAATCATCAACAAAACACATTACAATTTTATTCTCTCTTCATGTGAATAGCTGATCGCAGTTCACTTGGGTACATCGTGTGTTTAACCCATTGAAGACTGGAGACCCCTAAATGGGTAACTGGCAAACAGTTCAGACCCAGATCAAACGCCGCAGAACGCGGCGTATGATTAGGGTCTCCACTGTTTGCAAATAATTTAACCAACTTTCTTCAGGAATATCTACATTGTATAGCCTGACATATATATAATAGAAAATGGACTCTTCCAACATATAGTGTGGGAGAGTTTATTCAGTCTTTAATGGGTTAAGTACTGCTAGGGTTCCTTTGCACTGACTTTTATTTTGTATTAGTCCTCATCTTTGTTTCATATAGTTTTGAAAAGTTAATTTATACGTTTTTTCTGTGTTGATCCGATGATGAGTTATGAAATCCCTAAGTGGACAAGTAATATACGTAAATATGGGATACCCAGGAAAGGGCAAAGTCACGGGCTACAGCACTACTAAGGCATTAAATAAGGTTAGAATGACACGAAGCGACATCACAGCATTCTAGCTACAACTCTAACGAACCTAGAATAAACTGAACAAGAGATGTCAGAAGACAACGCAGCTCGCTGGAAAGAGGTGATCGCATTTGAAAACAATCTTTAAATATTTAAGATGAAATGCAGAACTTAAACTTAAACATACCAGTAAATGACCTGACTTTGATGTCGTAAGAATGTCAAACTGTAGGATGTGGTATATGCCATTGAAATGTCTTCCCTTAGGTTGGTGTGGACGAAATATGAAAACTATATCTTACTTGCTGAATCCCTTAGATTGGTGTGGACGAAATATGAAAGCTATATCTTACACGTCAGCAGTGACATTTTTCTAAACTTAAACACAGTTGTAAATGACAAAGTATGGTCTGACCTTGACCTAGGCACAAGATCAAACTGAGAAAGGGGTGTGTGCTATTGAAAGATCTTATCCTAAGGTTGGAGTGGGCCAACTATTAAAGCGGAATCTTGAATACTTCAGCAGTTATGTACACTTTAAAAAAACTAATACGCAAAACTTAAACATGGGTGTAAACGACAAAGTAAGAACTGACCTTGACCAACATAAAGGGTCTAACTTGGGGATGGGGGCGCATGCTATTGAAATGGCTTACCCTACGGTAGGTGTAGGCCAAATATGGAAGTAGTACCTTAAAACATTTAAAACAAAACTATGCACACCTTTGAAAACTGAAACATTGTGCTAATGCGGACGCCGACGCGGACAGATGCCAACGTCGACAACTGGCGGACAATATAAGCTCTCCTGGGACAAAGTCCCGGCGAGCTAATGAGATAAACTGCAATAGAAATACCACCGAGGAACGGTCAAAAATAAACCCACCAGGGTTCAAAAGGTGGGTTTCTTTTGCTCCAGTATTCCAGTGGGGTTATTTGACACTCCATGGGTCTCCAGGGTCTCAACAAGTTGTTCTGTTGAGTCCTCATTTTTGCTTAACGATAGACTTCATCAATAATTTATTTGTTGCCCGTGATGACTGATGGATGAGCTGGAAACCTCCACGCGGACTGAAGAAAAATACGGTTTTAGTGGAAGCTGAGGGCGAAAGTTGGAATCCCGTAAAGCTAAAATTAAGAAAATTTAATTGTATGTATTTTGAACTATATCAGGGAGTTATGTATCTTGAACTCTATGAGGGAGTTTGATAATCAATAAAGCTCTCCGACGGTTTTACCATTCCAAGACCGGTATTTCTGATGTATTTTCCCTTTTTTTTTTTTTTTTTTTTTTTTTTTGTTGTTGTTCTTTGCTTTCTTTGTTTGCTCGTTCTGTTGTTGATGGCGGGCTGTTTTGTGTTGTTATTTCATGGAACTAAACCCTATTCGGTGTTTGGAACGGACGTTGTTCCCTGTTTATTTCAGGTTTATTTTTGTTACTACATCACAAGCAGCTGCTCTATTATTATTACTCATATCTGCAATAATGGGGTTTGTTTCATTATTTATTGAACAGCTTCATAGGTAAATCCTAAAGGTATAACGACATGTCATTGTGTGGCTTAATCGTATGAAACAAAGGCATGCATAATGTCCAATTTATATATAAAAACAAGGTCATGCTACACATCTGCATATCAACAGTCAACAAATGATATATCTTTTCAGCTCACATGGGACTACAGCAATGAGAAATGGATATTACTTTTCCAGTGACGGCAGTGGGGTTAAGTGTATCACTCTATTTGTATTATCTGTATTTTACAACAAGTTTAACGTCTTTTGATAACTGGGTATCTGAGAGCAGCCATGCTTTTGTTTCTAGATTTTCTGTTATTGATTCGGCCAGTTTGCTTTGTCCGTTTTAACTTACAACTGTCTGTGACTCTACAGCGGCAATGGCAAATGTTGCGTCTTTCTAAATTCTTTCTGTGCAAACTATGTTCTGAAATATCATTCAACCATCCGATTTATTCTTTTAGTTAGTTAATTAGTTAGTAGAGATATCATAAATAACAGGATACTAAAAAGTTTTGCATATTATCTTTAGGCTGAGAGAGAAGACTGATCTGTGTGGATACACAGGCTGATCTGAGCCACCACTGGGCGTACCAGCCATAAGGGACACAAAATCACCCTATGACACAGTTAATGCATTTGAGAACTACATATTCATGACTTTTTTTTTTTTCTTGTTGTTGTTCATTTACAGGTCCTTAAACTAAATTTGTAGGGACTCGCTGTAGACAAGAAATCTCTAGGACGTGTACGCGAAGAACGATGTACTGGCTCCAGTATCCAACGACAAAATATTTATTCGTATATCCTGTTTCATACATCCACTAACATAAAACCAAAATAATAATATCATGGCTATAAAGGCTGGTCACTAGTGACGGTAAGGCATAGTACAGAAGATGGTCAGGAATTGCAATATTCACAGAACATCGCCCACCAATGACACCATGAGAAAAAGCAATGAAATCATGGCAGTCAGTACACAAGCCACAAAGGAAAGAAAAGAAAAGTAACCAGCCCTCTCTTCCCAACAAGGTAATCATAATGCTAGACAGAAACCTGGACGCAGTATTTCTATAACACGTCTTTGTAATATAGACCTTCCCCCATAATAATACATGATATAGGGGCAGGAAAATAGGGGCAGGAAGCATACATTTAAGCATACATTCAAACCTTTGGATTGTTTGATCTCACTTCAATTTGTTTTGGTATTTCTGTCAATTTTATATACTGCATAAATATGTCTTATATCCGTAGTAACCACATTTTCATCATATTCTCTGTATTTTAAAGGGGAAATGATATTGCGTGCATAGCTCGGGATACGCGGGGTGTCCAGAGAATGTTTGTATATTTATTTGTTTTTAGTCTCCCCCTATTTTGTTAGTACTCCTTAGACGCGCCTCTTTCATGCATTTCTATGAATATATTCAAATTGTGTCGAGGAGGCGCTTCTAATACGTATACGTTTTCTTGTGGAAATATGGCAAATATTATTATATTTTTGAAAAAGTGCCTTATCTAGAGTGACGAAAAAACCAACATCATAAATGTCACATAAATTCTGAGTTTCAACAATTATCCTGTGCCTTGGAGTGCATGTGTTCCTTGATTGTATCTGTTTCTGGGCTTCCAAAGGGATTACAGCTGGTAACTGCAAGCTGAGTCCGTTAGTTCTTGCAGCTCCAATGCCATGTTTTAGAGAAACAGTATAGAAGATGTCCAGGAACAACCACAATCTCAGATCATAGCCTACCAATGACACCAAGAGGAAGAGCAAACACAATATGACAGACAGTACCACAAGCCACAGACCAAAGAAAAGCAAAACAACCTGCTCCCTCTTCGCCGACAAAGTGATCATAATGCTAGACACGATCCATTAAGATAACAAACAGGACAAAACACGAAATCAGTTCCATAACGAGCAGACACTAAGCAACAGAAAAAAACAACCAATTACGAAAACATTTCTTTTCAAATATATTGAAAATTTCATCACCAAAAATGAAAATTTTCTGATAAAATGTTCTGAAATTTTTCATATTTCTGTTCGAAACCTATATTGGGGTACTCGCAGAGGCGGTTCTTACAAGTACCCACAATCTATGTTTTTGAGCAGAAATAAGAAAAATGTAATGCATACCCCTGTAAACCCCAGTTTTACTATATAAAAATGAGGTTTAAGGGGGTCAAAATTATACAGGTATGTTTTCGTGATGAAACCCAGAACCACCGGCTTAGAACGGTCAGTGGTAGAAACTACCAGGGACGTGGGGTGAGGCGGAGAGGGCATGAGTAAGTTTAAATCGATTTTACTGGCACCAAATCTTTACCCTGTGTTCAAATGTTGAAAAAATGCAAAATGTTTATTGGGCTCGCTTAGAGGATCCCAAACTCAGTAGACGAAACATCACAGAAAAACGTGTAAATCAATGACAAAACAAGGAAGAGGGCTCATGGCAGTCAGAGCTAACGGAAACCACAAGTTGAACCATGGAGAGTCAGAACAAAGATGGCATCAATCATCAACTTATAATGAAACGTTTAGGTCGGCAACTTCGAAGAGTCTGAAACCTAGGCCCGAAGTTATAAAAGTGTTTTCATGCTCAGCTAAGCATGATTTAATGCTCGACTACGTTTGGCGAGGAAAAACGTGCAATTGTTAACAGTTTGAGATTAATTAGCAGGACATTTCATGCTCAGCTGAGTTGAGAATGATAAAGTTTATAACCTCAGGCCCCCGGCTTACCTTTAAAAACTTGGATATTATGCGGCAGACTGCACGCCTAGTTGTCAACCCAATCATTGTTGATGGCTATGCTTCACTTTTTAATTGCACGACGGCGGTTCGGGCCTCAGACCCAATGACGGCCTCTTCGTAAAACTTTAACCAATGGGTTGGGGCTTGACGATATGTCTTTGGCTTGGCCCGCCGTGGTTCTACTATTGGTTTTCATTTACTCTGGCATACAGTAGAATTAGCCATGAGTACTCGTCTTTGTTTATTATAGTGATTAATTTGACTTTTGTGTTTTCGCTTTGGTACATTGACTGAGTTGGGAGCCTTTATGCGAACCGAATTTTTATGTGTTTCTGTATTAAGAGTAGCATCGGGACCCAGGGTGAAGTTAGCTAGCTGCATTTAAACCCCACGGTGGTTTACTCTACTGACCGTTCTAAGGCGGTGGTCCCGGTGTTAGTCTTACTCTTTGTTGCTTTGTGATTTATTCTACGAGGCGATTTGTTGTATGTCTTTCCATGTGTCATTTTGTTCTTGTGTTTTTTAGTCCTTTTAGTATTGCGATTACCTCGCTTGGGGAAGAGAGAGCTAATCTTAGTACTTTTCGTACGTTTGTTCGATTTGTGCTTGTTTGGATTTGTCGGTTTCCTCTTCCTCTTGGGGTCTGGGAAGGGCTACGGTTTGTGATTATGGCACTCCCCTGGACTTTTCTCTTACCTTTTTTTGCCTTTCCGATTGTAGCCGTTCCACTTAACGATCGAACGTGAATTTAAAATCTTGTGGACAACAGTATTTAAAGCTAATCAAATGTAAATGATGCAGCGATGTTCAATGAGCAATACTTTACCACTAATATGTTTTGCTGGATCCCCTGGTAGAGTTCCGTGTCTTGATAAATTAGCATCACCTCTGACAATACTTGGTTCAGCAGTGATTTGAATAACCATTAGATACAATATTTCATTAGTTGTTTTGTAATGAAATTGTTTTGACAACTGCTGCATTAGTTAGATAACATTATGAAACGGAATCAAAAGCCTCTGGTCACTGCAGCGACGTACATTGGAACACAAATAACATAACCATGCCAATTTTAGTGTGCCTGTTGTGCATATTGCTAAATTTTTCTTCGTCAGACGGTTGCAGTCCATATGTATACAAACACTGTGCCTCCTCCAATGAGTTCACATTAATCGTCCTTGCAGCCGTAAGAAATGGTTAATTAACAAGAATCCTCCAAAATAGGCACGTCAAGTACGTTGGCACGTATTGTAGTATTTGACGGGTCTTCCACGAGTCAAGCATCACCCATGCAGGTACTAACCCCATTGTGCATTGCTTAACTTCATGAAAGAGCCAATCATCCTACCAAAGTTGCCGTAAAAGCCAGCTTCCACAGCAAGACTTTAGAAAGGAACTATATACCTATTCGTTACACTACCTTGACATATCTAAGGGCACATTTGATAAGAAAAACATACACGCTTGAAATTCTTAGACTAGATGGCAATGAAGCTTCACAAGACGTTCGGTGCACTGCTATCCATGGTAGATATCAGTGCAATGAATGTACTATGCGCAAGCGTTAAATGCCACTTCCGGAATGATTTGGATGGGCAATATCATATTTGCTTGGTTTGGGGAGAGGAGGGGTATTGGAGGGAAACGGGATGCCGCTATACCCGACGTCAAAGGAAGATTAAAAAAAATAAAAACAAATGGTGACATGCAGACGAGGGAGATGTGTACATTACCTTTCACAGGTTTATTCTCTATTCATATTGCAGGATGTCTATCGTCCCATAAAGGAGACATTGCGAAACAGTATAGACCCAGATCAGAAGCCGCATTAGGGTCTACTCTGTTTGCATTCAAGACAGAAATTATAGTTCTATAAAACATGATCACAATAAAAACTAACCAGATATTCTTTATATTGACAAGAACGTGTCCAAAGAGTTCAGACAGAAGAGTCCATTCGGCATAAATTGGTTAATTCGAGTTGTACGGCATTTTTACCACGTATGACAACCATAAGACAAACATGTTTTCGAGAGTGCCTTTGAGATTCCTAGTGGCTGTCCAAATGCAGTTCCTCTGTTGCTATTCTTCTTTGTTCGTCCGTTTCATACGTGGTGTTTATTTTGTCATTGTTCATTGTCTCTTCTACATTCCAGGCCTCGGAAGACTATACTTCGTTTCCTTGGTATCTTCACTTACACTTCTGTGTAATTTAAGTAAAATGTATATTTTAATATTGTTATTTCATTATTCTGAAAACAAGTATTATATAAACAAAGCACATTCTAATATACGCCACATTTGAACAGCAAATTCAAAAATTATTTATAAGCATTATTAAATATTAAAGACTCTGTGCATGTACTTGGGCCTGTATTTTAATATAAACTGATGTATGACGAAGGGGGTTTAATTTGTCTTATTCACCAATACATCTTTCATTAGCAATATGCCCTGAGACAGTTTGTAAGGGGGCGTCAGAACAGGGCAATAAAAACCAGCCTTATGGTCGTAAATAGTGCTATTTCGACAACTGCCGCAAGGAAACGATTTAAACAGAGCTCTGATTAAAACTGTACATTGAATTTCGGCAGGATCAAAGGCTGTTTAATATAGGATTCGATTATTACTTTCTTCGATATCCCATCTTTCTCGTTTAAAGCTGCCGGATGGAAATTTACATACCTTGATGTAAGTATGCTAAGCCAACTGTGTCTTTGTATACCATTGGACGTTCCTTCTTTTTGTGTTCTTTTTTTCGTTTTTTTTTTTTTTTTTTTTTTTTTTTTTTATTTCCAAGGACAACCATTATTAAATATTTGATTTCACTGCAACTAGTGTTAAGTACCTTGTTACGACCGAACAAATCTCACCGTACTTCACTTTAGTGCCGTTTTGTACTTTAATTTTCATTTGGATCATTAACCGTATTCTGGTGTCTTGTAAACTGAGTTCCGCTTAAGCCGGTGTATGTAGCCCTGCAAACTACAATGCTACCATATGAAGAGTTTCAACAAAACCGAGACTCCATTTTAGTGTGTGCTCTTTGTTCCAAAAGCATCATTTATCTTTTTTTTTCTAATTACGAAAACACGCCTATTTAAATGTATTGAAAATTTCACCACCAAAAACCGAAAGTTTTCAGATAGAAATTCTGATATTTTTCATATTTCCGCTCAAAACATGGATTGTGGGTACACGTTTGAACCGCCTTGCCGAGGCAGTTCTAACGAGTACCCACAATCTATGTTTTTGAGCAGAAATAAGAGAAATAATGTATACCCCTTTTATATAGTAAAACTGGGGTTTCAGGGGGTCAAAATTATACAGGTATGTTTTCGTGTTTTACACTGCAGCTGGAGTTGAGTGCTCTGTGGTGGCCGTAAAGTCTCCCCGTAATTCATTTAACATGCTCATTGAGAGAAGGGTCGTATTATGTCATCACGTTGTCCGTCCATCCGTCTGACCATTAACTTTTTGTGTCTGCTCCGTATCTCCTTCATCGATTGAGGGATGTTTTGAAAGTTTACTCAAATGTTCGCAATGCCAAGACGATGTGCAGAGCTCATAAATCAATCCTGTCCAATGAAGGTAAAGGTCACACTTCAAGGTCAAATTTCAAATGGCAATGTTTTGTGTCCGCTCTATAACTTCAGAATCGTTTTAGATTTCTTCATGAAACGTTGTACAAATATACGGCATGATCAGACGATGTGCATAAAAACAGAATCGTAACCTACATTCAGAGCTGACGTAATTATGTCCCTTTCATGATTTCATATAGCTGTCCGTTTACTTTTCGTTTCCGCATCGATTGAAGGATTTTCTGAAACTTTGTTCAGATATTCGCCATACCAAGACGATGTGCAGAATTCATAAATTAATCCTATCCAATGGAAGTCAATGTCACACTTAAGGTCAAAGTTCAAATGGCAATATTTCGTGTCCGCTCTGTAACTTTAAAACCGTTAAAGATTTCGTCATGAAACTTTGTTCAAAAACATGTATAAGGTATAACAAGACATTGTGCAGAGAAAATGAATTGTAACCCTAATAACAGTTCTGACGTAATTATGCCTCTTTGTTCATTTCATATAGTGAGGTTGTGTCCGCTCCATATCTCCTTCACCGATTGAAGTATTTTTATACGCCTTCAAAAGACGGGTCATTATCTGTCTTGGTGTCTGTCCGTCTGTATGTCTGTCCGTCTGTCTGTCTGTACGTCCGTCCATTCGTCTGTCTTTTTGTTCATTAACTTATCGTGTCCGGATGGAAGGATTTTTGTGACACTTCGATCAATATTTTATCATACCAAGTCTATGTGCGGAAAATATTCCCGAACTCTGTCCGATGAAGGTCAAGGTCTCAATGCGAGGTACATTTCAAATATAACTTTAAAACCTTTAAAGATTCCTTCGTGAAACTTTGTAAAAGTATAAAGCATCATCAGACGATGTGCAGAGAAAAGTAACAGAAAAGTAACAGTACTCTTTCTTTCAGTTTTGACCCAATTATGCCCCTTCGTGTATTTCATATAGTGATTTCTTCTTCGCTCCCTATTTCCTTCACCGACTGAACATTTTTATTTCAAACCTTGGTCTACTGTTCAATTTACAAGATAAAGTGCAGAGCTCATAATTGAACTAGCTTGGAAGATGGTCAACAAATATTCCTGTTATTGACAAACCCCTATCTGATGTATTGTATCATCTACTACTATCGGTCCCTACGGGCGTATATTGTCCCGCTCAGCGGAGTTCTTTCTTTTTCTTTTCCTTGGGATCATTTAGCCAATTCTAGTATCTTGATAAATCGCGTTTTGCTGAAGCCGGTGCTGGGAAAGAAAACACTTAAAGCTCTGGGCTCAGTTGTTCAAAATTAAATGAAGTTGTTAGCTAACGTGACGTTAATATTTCTATCTTGGATTATGGCAAAAACATTGATATTTTTTGCTGAAAAAAATGTGAGCAGCAAAAAAAAATCAATGTATTTGAAAATACCACAGTTGCAACGTTTAACGAAGTTGTCATTATCGAGATTGTTAAGCTAATGATGCTTTGCAGAACTGGGCCCAGAATGCTATATCACATTTGAGAGAATAGCTACACGTTTAGGCGAAGGCAGCACTAACAAAAAGTGGCCCTTCTAAAATAGGTCTACTCTGTCAGGAAACAAATGCCGAAAATGATTTTCTTATAGAGTAGACCCCTTGGTATATACAACAACATTACGAAAGCACGCCTATTCAAATATATAGAAAATTTCACCTCCAAAAAATCGAAATTTTCAGGTAAAAATATCTGATATTTTTCCTATTTCTGCTCAAAACATAGAATGTGGGTACTCGTTAGAACCGCCTTGTCATTGCGGTTCTAACGAGTACTCACAATCTATGTTTTGAGCAGAAATAACAAAAAATAATGTATACCCCTGTAAACCCAAATTTTACTATATAAAATTGGGGTTTAAGGGGGTCAAAATTATGTAGGCGTGTTTTCGTGAAGTCCCACAAGTTAACCCTTTGTGAAAAATGGCAACATGCTTTAACATTTGGGAGAACCAGTACCCTTGCAATTGTATGGGCATGCATAAACAGTGCTCTTGTTTCACTTTGGAAATATAGAGATCCACTTTGCTGGAAATATATTTCAGAAAACTTATTGTGTTGTTGTGATGGCACCTATATCATAAGAAGTACATTTCAAATGTTTTGTCATGATTCTATGCAAAACTAGTTGTCAAAACTGGTTGTCATATGCAAACATTTATTATTGTATTCATTTTTAAGTTGAACAATTTCATTATTCCTATAGTAAAATGACTTCAATAAATTCAACGAATAAAAATAGGTAAATTGGACACAGGTTTTCATCAAGAAGTTCCGTTTGCTCTTAAGTGCAGTTTTTTTGTTTGTTTGTTTTTTTGTTGTTTTTTTTTTTTTTTTTGTTTTTTTTTTTTTTTTTGTTTTGTTTTTTGGGTTTTTTTTTTTTACAAAATTGTTATCAAACATTAATAATTAAACATCAGTGGAATAAATCTAAAATATTTTCTTGTATAAACATTGCACAAAGTCACCTCATGTCGGACCAAAAATTGTTGGTCGTAAATTTTATTTTAAGAGAATATTTGAGAACAAAGAAGAGAGTCAGAAAAGGCAACTGATATCTTACGAGATATGGTCAATCAGAAAAAGGTTTCTTCGTTTCCAGTAAAACGCTAAGCGAAAAGCCATTACGAAAACACTCCTATTCAAATATATGGAAAATTTCACCTCCAAAAAACCGACAATTTTCAGATAAAAAACTCTGATATTTTTCATATTTTTGCTGAAAACAGAGATTGTGGGTACTCGTTAGAACGGCGAGACGGTTCTAACGAGTATCCACAATTATGTTTTCAGCAGAAATAAGAAAAATAATGTATACTCTGTAAACCCCAGTTTTACTATATAAAAGTGGGGTTTAAGGGGATCAAAATTATATAGGCATGTTTTCGTGATGATTTTCCCAATTGATATCTAAATGAATGTCGTATATTTAGACGGTATATGGTGGTCAGCGGCGATCCTGATCAGAATGTGTGGTTTTGAATGTTGATCTAGATATTCGCCGATCTTTTTTTTTTTGTGACTAAAAATGTGATTTTCTCATTGTGCGCACGTCATTTGTCTTTCCTTTTTGATTAGAATGCATTTTAAAACTTATCAAATTAGGCCATTAAATGTTGTACAAAATAAAACTTCAAAGCTGTTTTCTTGTTAATGGATTTTTTCATTGCTTAATATGTTTAATATGCATAAGATAAATTCGTGTTATGCGTTTGAAATATGACAGAAATAAAACCTGAAAGAACATCATTGGTAGTTCATGTTACGAAGGAAACACCGTCCAATCATACAAAACTAAAGGCCATATAAATATGATAATAATGCATCAGTCATAAACAGCCAATAAGCAAGAAGTCATAAATGTGTGTTGAAGTATAAGGCAATTAGATATGTAATAGATGTGACGGGCGATATTTCACTGTGAATAGTCGCGATGGATAGATGCTTCTTTTCTATTCATATTTTCAAACTAAGTCTGATGTTCAACGCAACAAAATGGCCCTTACGCCACATGCGGGCAGCAATGCCCAGATCAGCTTGTGCATTCGTATAGACTGATTATCACATTCGTTGCCCGATAACAGAATAAATTGATGTTCGAATAGGGCAAAAGGGACCCTTTTCCTAAGTTGTGTGTATATATATGACACAAAGCGAAGCACGATACAGATTTTTTTTTTTTTTTTTTTTTGTGCGCTATTTCTTGTTTACATATATTACATATACAGTCTAACCTCAATAGCTCGAACATCTTTGGGACCATGGAAATTCGTTCGAGACATTGGTAGTTCGAGCCACTGAGAGTAAATCATAGCACCAGTTCAGGAAACAAATAGCGATAATTTAGGGAAATCTTTTCGATTTTCTACACAATGATTGTATGTTGAGTGTACTCATTAGAATCGTCTCGATGAGTCGATTCTAATGAGTACGCACAACATACAATTCCATGATAAAAAAAGAAAAAAATCCCAAAATATTTGTTTTCTTGAGCTGTTGGAAGGATTTTGTAGGGACTGAAAAAAGAGCTTGAATCATCCACGGTAAACGAGCCATCCGAGTTCGAGCCATTGAGGTTATACTGTATATATATACTGGGTATACGAACGAAACTTCAGAAGATGCAGTGAATTTAGTTTTCCTATTTCACTTTATACGACAACGAATCCCAGTGTTTAACCCACTATGCTCAGATATATGTTATTTGTCCAATCTTGAACCGGTAGGACTGCTATAATATTTATCGGGGTGCGTTAATTGCTCATTGTGTTGTAAATAAATCATGTCGTCATAGAAACAGTGCAGCAGACTCTGATCAGACACGCGTTCTACGGAATCTGATCTGAGATTGCATTGTTAGCAAATGTCCAGTTTTGGGACTCTAAGCATTAATGCGTTCAGGCCCAGAGGCTATAAAACTTTTTTCATGCTCAACTCGGCTGAGCATGAAAATTACTTTGCAAATAAATATGAAAATGCCAACACTAGACAAATTTCATGCTCAGCTGAGTTGAGCATGAAAAAAGTTTTATAACCTAGGGGCCAGGTTTAGCTACCGTATATACTTAAATTATTGGGACATTTATCTCCTTACCATGTTTGCCCTGAGATTTGAACACCTGTTTTGAGTATATGCGGATCTGGCTGAAATTGCTGAACAAGTGACACACATTTGTAGACCCTGATCAGACCTAGGTCTACACTATTTGGTTATTAAGCACCTCGTAAAGAGAGAGAGAGAGAGAGAGAGAGAGAGAGAGCTGTTTGACTGAAATGCGAACTTGGAAGCCTTACAGCTACACCTTTTGAACATTTTGATCGTATTTCGTGGAATAATTGTATTTACACTGTGCGTTTTTGGAGTTATAATGTTTGTATTGTTGTAGTTAGCAGAAAGAGCGAGCCACGCGTTTTGCTCATAACGAGATCCGCCCTGCTCACAGGATGCTATGCAGATTGTTATAACTGAAATTTGTCATTTGTTTGTAATATTCATCAAGGAAACTACTGATTGGTTTAACACCAGTCAAATGACGTTTTTAATCTGATAGGCATACTCTAATGTCATATTTTCCAATTAAATATTTGCATCAGTTTCACATTTATGACCAGACCTAAATCACAGTTCTTCTAATTTAATTGTCTCTTGGCAAATTCAGCAGACAACAAACTGATGTTTTTTTTTGTTTTTTTTGTTTTTTTGTTTTGTTTTTTTTTTTCAGAAAAACAAGCTTTGCTGAACTTCATTACTGCTTATGAAGAGTCTCAATAAAACCGAGACTCACATTTTCTAATCCGTAGTGTTCTTTGTTTCCAAAGACATTCTTTTTGGACGTTTATTCAGTATTTCATGCAACTCATGCAAACTGTTTCCTAAGGAGACAGTCTGCATAAAATATCAAAGAAAGCCTAATTTCTGGGACAATAAGAAAACTGTTTCAAAATGTCGTCTGCTGCAATGTTTGCCCAGCATGCTAAGCTTTACAAACAGGGTAATTAGCATGATCACAAAGAATGTCTTTAATCATTCATACTCGGTTTTTGTTTGTTTCATTCTCAAGACTATGAAGAAGACGTGTACTGCTTGCCACTCGTGCAGTAGATTTTTGACACAACAACATGCAGTATAAAAATGGACATGTTGAAATGTTAGGAAAATTATGGTAAGTTGTTCAATTATTTAAGGTACATACTCTGTTCAGCTATTGAATATTTATTAGGAGGTCTTTGTGTCAGAGCTCTGTTTCGTTCCGTATTTACCATATGTATTCGGAGAGACAGGCTTGAGCAATCAGTGAAGACCCAGATGAGACGCCGCAGAACGCGGCGTCTCATCAGGGTCTACACTGTTCGCCACTCATCAAGCATTTTTTAGACATAACATCGGGTAGTAAATTATACTTTTTTATCAAATTTTAGAACAAGTATGGTAAGGCGTTGAGGTGTCCGAATACTTAGGGTAAATACGATAACTGGATTCACCTGAATGCACTGTTAAATTGGCGGTCATTTTTTACAAGGGAGACGAATTTGGTGACTTTACCGTTTCCTTTCTGTATACCAAATCCCTTCTGAGAAATAGTCTGCAATAAAAGGAAAACAAAATGCTTCCAGGTTAGCAAATTCTTTCCTTTTAGAGAAGATCCCTTTTCAGAAGGGAGATAAAACGATTTAACAGTTGTCTCCAATGAAAGTGCTGCCTTGTCCTGCTGAATAAATTAAGATGCCACACCTTCTTCTAATTTTCAGCCAATCAGTTTGCTTGATCTTGATTGTTGCTATAAATTAACATACTTTAATGGCAAGCAGTGCAGATCCAGATCTACACTGTTTGCAAAGGCAAGATATATCCGGACAGCATGACAAGGGTTAAAAATGTTGCGTGTATCAAAAAACGCCCTGATCAAGTCATCACATATTAAAATTTTGGATCAACAACCAAGGTAATAAACATAAAATATTATAGTAAGCTCAACTTCCATATTCATTCTGTGTTTGTTTCATGTTACATACTTCTTTGAATTTTCTTCAATGATTTAGCAAATACGTTCAGTTGATCTTGTTTCAGGACCCTGGTATAATTTACACTTTAAAAAGCTGAGGGCCTGTTTGTGCACTCTGGCGTTTTGGGTCACGTCGGAAGCAATTTATTTATTTATATGAATAAACAGACATTACGTTTGTACACGGAATCACCTAACAAAACAGTATGTTCCAGAAAAGAAAGCTGCTTTTTTGAGCCAACCCTTGGTCTGGTTCAAATGAGGAGTCTACAGAATTTGCAAGTTTCATTTTACAGTCAACCCTCTTTATACCGACACTCGATACAACGACAAAATTCGTTATAATGACAATTAGAATGTCACGAAACCTTCGCTCAAGTGGTGATAGTTGATGAGAAATTATGCAAGACCACTGACTAAAGCTTCAAGCAGCATATGTTTTGGATATTTGTTAGAATCGCCTCACGGAGGCGATTCTAACAAATATCCAAAACATATGTTCTATGAGGAAATAAGAATAAAAAAGGTCTTTCTTGCATATCTTTCTGTCCATTAAGGAATCTTTACAACAGCAAATTCATTATAATGGCAACATCTTTGGGAACAAATGCTGTCGTTGTAACGATGGTTCATTGTAACCCCAACGATTAGTGTCACCCATTAGGCGCTAACCGCTGCAACTATACTGTCATCCCGTAGCATAGATAGTATGCTTTCCCGAAGTAGTCATTGCTACCTGAGCATCGCCAAGCGAAAATGTTTATTCTGGTCAGGTGCGGACAGCGAAGACCAAATCAGACTTGCGGATGTGCAGTCTGATCAGGGTCTTCACAGTCCGCAAACATAATCATTGGATGTTATAGAATGTTTCCATGGATGAGACTTTGCGCATATGCAGGATGATGTGAATCCGCACATTTTACGCATGTTGGCACTTTTTCGCTTGACTCAGCCCACTTGTTGCATATTGCAGTCCTTTTTGTAAACGGGTACCACCAATATTAAACGTTGTGGCTCATGGGACAACTGCAACCACTGTAATAATTGTAACCAATGCAATTGCAACCACTCAATTCTAAAACTAAATTAAAAAAAAAACAAAAAAAAACGAAAGTCGATTTTTTTATTTACTCCGTCGGAAATTGACACACACTATCTTTAGTCTGAAAAAGGGGACGGAATACGACCGTGTCATTTCATCGTGTATCGAAGAAATTAAGGGGAATAGATATACTTTCAGTAGAGACAAACGTTTTCAAACGTTGCTAATCAGATAATAAAGATGAACTTCAACGTGTGGTTCTTTCGCGCAGTGAGGGGATACATGTACAATATGTCAGTATCTATAAGAAAATCAGAATATTTCTGCATACTGACACGGTTATTTACTGATTTCTTTACTGACATTAACAGTCACTTGCACTGTCTGAAGCAGCGTTGCATCCTTCTGTGCAGATTGTATTAGATTTGACATATTTAAATGCTGTTGATACGTACCAGTTTTTTTTTTTTTTTTTTTTTTTTTTTTTTTGCTGATATGATATGAACACTGCTGTTTACCAATTACTGATCTACCAGTCTGTTATCACTACAAATATACGAGAGAGTCTTTAGAATGAAATGCATTGTGATCATACTTACTTTCCTCAGTGTCAGTGTTATCCTTTAAAGCGCTAATCAAAATTTTAGCAGACGGCATTCCATATTTTTTTTCAAATATTTGTCAAAGAAAATAGCACTTGGCATTTCATATGAACTGTCTGCTAGACAGACATTAGCAGACGATTGACATGAAATATAAAACCTATTTTTTCTGACAAAAATACAATCCGAAAGCAAAATGGCATATGCTGAGGATGTGATTAGATGTTAATGTAACAGTTTACGGGCTACTCGTTTTCTTGCTATTCATATACGAAATATATTATCAGCACCCCGGTTGCTCCTTTAAGATACAGTCACCAGTTAGGCCTGGAAAAACATTACGAAAACACGCCTATTCAAATATATGGAAAATTTCACCTCCAAAAAACTGAAAATTTTCAGATAAAAAACTCTGATATTTTTCATATTTCTGCTCAAAACATAGATTGTGGGTACTCGTTAGAACCGCCTCGGCGAGGCGGTTCTAACGAGTACCCACAATCTATGTTTTATGCAGTAATAAGAAAAATAAAGTATACCCCTTTAAACCCCAGTTTTACTATATAAAAGTGGGGTTTAAGGGGGTCAAAATTATATAGGCTTGTTTTCGTGATGAACACAGCTTGACTATGCAAATACAAAATTCCATATAATGCGCATTAGCATATATGTGAAAACATATGTTATGTGCCTGCCTTCGGGACATGTGCAGACAGCGAAGGCCAGATCAGTCAGCGCAACCCTGCAGTCAAGTCTTATCAAAGCTTTTTTGCTGTTCACTAACATAATTTTTGACGCTGAATAAAATGATGACAAGTACCAAAAGAACTTACGAAATAGGACAGTTATATAGGCTAATATCTTACAAAAAAGAATGTACAGTGAACTTTCTTTATCTCAAACTCCAAGGGACCATAATGTTAAACTTGAGACAACTCTAGTTTAGGATAAAAGGACAAACAAGACCATATTGCATTTTATTTCGATTGACTCAAACAGTAGTGTGAGTAATCCGCATTTGAGATACCTACAGTCGACTCTCGTTATCTCGAATTCCAAGGGATACTCTGAAACACTTCGAGATATGCGTACCTCGAAATACCAGAGTTGCAGAAGTGAGGAAAACAATAAATCGAACAACCACATTTAACAAATGAATATGTAATTTGACTCCTGAAGTTAGAGACATATTGAAAATATTGTGGAAAAGAGGAGAAATTGCTCCTAAGGAGCAATTTCTCCTCTTTTCCACAATATTGTTACCAGTTCTTAGATTTCCATGTTAAAACATGGACCAGATTTTCACTTCGAGATAAGCGGTTATTCGAGATAAGCGAGGTCGAGATAACGAGAGTCGACTGTATAGTCACTGTATTTAGTGGTTTCCTGTCGCAATATAATAATATAAAATATAGTTTTAACGGTCGTAGTGTGAGTTACTGTTGTCAAGATCAGATCTGTCTTATATTTTAATTTGAATGTATTTCGTACACCTGCCGAATGTCAGAAAAAAAATACGATTTAAATAAAAATGTAATGAACCTTAACTAAGTCAGCGGTTACACTAGTACTACACAGAAATGTAAGCCCTCACATGGGATCCATCATAGATAAGGGCTATCACTTTATAGATAAAGAATACTTCAAAAACATATACATGTAGATACATGTATACGTTTTATTTGAACAAAGCAAACTAAGTTTCCCGTTCTCAAGTATGCAGCATCAGCGGCCATTTTGTGTCCTGAAATAAGCATACATCTCCTTCATCGTCGTCCACTTTCCCAGTACCTGTCGTCTGCCGGTTTGCTGCCATGATCTATATAGATCTTCATCAGATGAGCGTTATTCTTTGTTGTGCGAGCAGCTCCCTTCCACTGAAAATAATAATACTGATACTACTTCTAAGAATAGTACGATAAAGGCTCGAAGTGAATATTTGACTGAATACGGTAGTAGTACGGTGTATCTGTATGCTATAACATGACAAATTCGCATGTTGTGTTTATTATTGTTCACGTATTTTGCACATCCTCCCATCGTTGTATACATGTCGAAAATTATTTGACCATCACGAAAACATGCCTTTATATTTTTGACCCCCTTTAACCCCACTTTTATATAGTAAAACTGGGGTTTACAGGGGTATAAATTATTTTTCTTATTTCAGCTCAAAAACATAGATTGTGGGTACTCGTTAGAACCGCCTCGCCGAGGCGGTTCTAACGGGTACCCACAATCTATGTTTTGAGCAGAAATATGAAAAATATCAGAATTTTTTATCTGAAAAGTTGCCTTTTTTTGGTTGTAAAATTTTCTATATATTTTAATAGGCGTGTTTTCGTAATGGTATTGCTCTGCGTAAGCATACCCTATAATATTCGTATTGGTTATAGCCAACAGGTGAGCTTTAGCGCTCTGTAGGCTACATCATCAGATTAAAATTAATGAAATGTTTCTTATTCTCCATACAGAAGAGGGTTTGATATTTTATTCAAATTGTTGCCCTAAAACATGAAAAAATTACCTTCAAAAATGAGAAAAAATATCTTAAATGGTATCTGCTTTGATAAGTAGTCAGCAAGTTATTTCTTTCTTTCTTTCTTTCTTTTTTTTTTTTTTTTTTTTTTTTTTTTTTTTTGTGCAAAGTTAGGCTTCGCCCTTGTTCCGTGTTAGGTTTTGTAAATAAAACCCGAGGTCTATAATTCTTTATTAGTAGAATTATAAGCCTCTGAAAAACCTTTTTTATAAATTATTTCTTTTTCAACAAAAGAATAAAAAGAAAATGCTTCGTGTATTC
Organism: Anodontia alba; assembly: GCA_964016985.1. Taxonomy (NCBI): domain Eukaryota; kingdom Metazoa; phylum Mollusca; class Bivalvia; order Lucinida; family Lucinidae; genus Anodontia; species Anodontia alba. The sequence continues at coordinate 26,786,589 of OZ024831.1, forward strand.
AGATTTCAGTAAAATCCCTCGAATTCGCTTTCTAAAATAATAAAAAGGGGGCACCAGGCGCATGGACGGTGGTCAAAAAATATCAAAATGCTCACATGTTGATGAGAAAAAGAAATATATAAATCTATAATTAACCATGGTAGTGTTATGTTGGTTGTACTCTGAATTTTAATACCATTTCATACCCCAAATACGTTGGTGGAGATGATCTATCTAATGTTTGAGGACAGTAGGTTGAACATACGGGCGGACACAGAGGCGATAGTCTGTTTCTGCTTCCATTTGCTCTCAATCAACATTGAGTGTTCCAGTTGATTCTGTTCACGTTTTATTCTCTAAAACATGGCCTTAAAATATTCATGGTACACACGACTCTCGTTATCTCAAATCCAAGGGACTCTAGAAATACTTCGAGATCTTTTTCCCGTTGAAGTGCAAAAACCGATGAAATCAGCATTGTCGCACTGATGATAAAAACTATATACTCATGGCGAGTGGCCCAAGACTGGTTAAAAACAGGCTATAGTCAGTTCTGCCTCCACTTGCTCTCAATCAACATTGAGTGTTCCAGTTGAGTCTGTTCACGTTTTATTCTCTAAAACATGGCCTTAAAATATTCATTGTACACTCGACTCTCGTAATCTCAAATCCGAGGGACTCTAGAAATACTTCTAGATTTTTTTTCCCGTTGAAGTGCAAAACCGATGAAACGAAATCAGCATTGTCGCACTGATGATAAAGCCTATATACTCATGGCGAGTGGCCCAAGACTGGTTAAAAAACAAGCTAAAAACAGGACAAAAACATCTTGAGTATAAGGCTGTGTGGTGGCTGAAATCCCTGGCTTGAAGACCTCCAGGAATTCAACGACTGTCAGTCCCTCTGGCAGCTGGTTCCAGTCTGATGCCAGACGGGATTCCTTGTAGATAAATTGTTCTACTGTATGGGACTCTGTGTTTGTGTAGGCGGCCCCTTGTAGCAGCGCCAAATATCTGGAGGTGTTGGGAGGCCGGTATAGCTACGATGGAGTGTATAATACGGT